>CM021765.1:35547338-35733040 GCA_011076525.1 Nettapus auritus | reverse complement strand
CTTTCTTTCTTTCTTCCTTTCTTTCTTTCTTCCTTTCTTTCTTTCTTTCTTTCTTTTTTTTTTTTTTCCCTTTGTTTCTTAACATACTTTTACTTGTCCTACATCTTTCTTTAACTGAAGCAGAACAAATCTAGGAAGGCCACAGGAAAATTTGTTTGGCTTTTTGTTTGGAAAGTCTCTTTATTTAAAAGAAGCAAAAGAAAAAAATAAGCCCCAAGCCTTTGATTTCAAAGAGGCTGGGCTGGCTACATGGTAAATCAAGAAGCTATGGACTGCCCTGCTATGATTGGAATAATGTGTGCAGTTCCATGACAGAATGAACAGGATTAGAAATCTAAAGTAAACAAATACACATTTTAGTCCTAAAGTCAAAACTGCAATTACAGGGAACCAAGTGCTTCAGACAAATATCCAACAGCATTTACACATCGAAAAGGAACACTGTGCTCCTCTTCTCCTTTCCCCAGGCTTTTACAACAGGCTTGGCAAAGGGGTGAACAATGCAGCAGTGGATGTTACATTCATTCAGAAATGGATTCGGCTCCCACCTTTACGCAAACTCTTTATCTCAAACTTTATCTTGGACACTGCATTTGAAAAGACACAACCCAAGTGAACAGAGACATTTCTTTACAGAGGCTACCAGACATTTTTTGTCACGGGGAAGGAGCCAGATAGTTTCAGAAGTCTTGGGTGGAAGGGGGAGTTGACTTTTCTGGCGGACTGCTAAAAGAGGGCGAGTGGGTTGCCAGGAGAGTTTGCCATTTTACCTCCCTGCCGAGAAACCCCAAATCTAAGATAAATCTCTTTAGATACTTCTGTGGTGAATTTCAACCTTATCTGAGTAGGCCTGTGTTTTCCCTAAAATTTATCTCCCTTTTATGCTGCCTGACAGCAAGACACACACTGCTCCACCTTCTAAGGAAGAAACATGTACCTCTTAGAGGAAACCCAGCCTTGCATATCCCTGGCAGGAGAGGCGTAGCAGGGTCTGTATCTGTTCATCCAGTGCTTACAAGACCTACCACAGTGCTTGGTAATGGTACCTGGCTAACACTGACTCCAACGCTGTGCTCTGAAAGGCAATGCAGAGCACAGAGGCATCATGGCAGCATGGACATGTAGAACAGGCTCCTAAAATACAGGTCTCTACCATGTTGCTAAGGACAGTGTAGATGTAGTCTTTAGTCTATATTTATTTTGGCCTCAGCATATAAAGGCTGATATTTGCATGGGATATTAGAAAATATTTCATTATAGCAGTGTCTCTGAAGTGGAGACCACATTTTAGAAGAGCTCATAAAGCAAAGCAAAGTAAAAAAATCCTTTCATGTCTCCAGGAGAGACTTAAGTACACACATATCTATCATAACTGAAGCCCACAATAACCTGTGTGTGCTGAGCAGTGCTTCATAGCCTAGGAAGTAATAACTTCAGTTGTAGAAACCCAGGAAGTCTCTATCAACCACACACGTTCCTAGAAAACAGATACCTTCCTCTTTAAAATACGTTATAAACTCAGATAGACTTTCACTAGAACACACAGACATATCCTTCAGCAGCAGACGGAATTTAAAAAAAAAAAAAAAAAAAAAAAAAAAAAAAAAAACACAACACACCTCACTGCATTAAAGCAACTCGTATTCTGCATAATTTTTTATGGCTTTTAAATGGAAAAACTATATGCACTAGTGGTGTTCTGCTGCAGTTCAGAAATTGTTGTGCTAAAGACAAAGAACTAGGTAGAAAAGCAAGTCCTTCAGCAAGTTCTCTAGTTCCCACTACTAAAACCACAGATATGTACAAGTAATTGTAAAAAGAATTGACTATATCCTCTGATACTTTGTAAAAATATAACAGTAAAAATGTCAGAATTAAAGGGAGAATGAACAATGTTTGGGTCCATAAACAAGAAGCCAGTGAAGCTGCTTAGTGCTTGTAAAAGGAGCACTCAGTTGTACCTTGGTGGAAACAGCAATAGATAAAATGAGTTTGAACTAACCCAAGGCATACGGCTGTAGATGGAACCCAAACACTGGTATTAGTCTTGCTTCAATTCTTCAGTGCCTTCTTGCTCCCCGAGACATAATAGTCCTTTCTATTCTAGAACTTCAATATTTTGAACTTCAGTGTTCAATGGTAAGGTTATAACTTTTTTGTTCTCTATGTTTTTCCATGAAAGGAGGTCCATTTTAGCTCAGATTTCACTACGACATGAAAGACTTACTCTTCATCCAGTCTGAAGTGGGCAGGAATAGAAGAAAAGAATGAGGTCAGGGAGTGGAGGAGATACAAGCCTGAGAAGCAATAGGTATTCTTAAGATCCCATCTGAGTAAAAGGTGCTTTAAGGTTCTTTAGAGGGCATGTATTCTAGGGAAAATGCCCTAAAGAAAAGCCAGAAGAGTGGGATAGCAGCTCAATGGGAACAGGGGGTTAACTTGTGTTTGTTTGGACACTGATTTCTTGGCAAGGGCAGGTTTCAAAATATGCAAATATGCAACTACTCCTCACCTTTTTCTGAAATACTGAAAACTCAGTTTCTGAAAACCCTCAAGAGAAAATTAACTCTGCAACTCTGTCAAAGATCACTCAGACTGGCTCTCCCCACCCTGGGCCCACAGCCAAACAGCTCGGAAAAGGTTGCAGCTCTGCCATTTTCTCCCCACTATTCAGATGTTCCACTTCCCAGTTCTCGCTAGGTTTAGCACTTGTTGCACAGAGCTATGATCTTAGTTAATTTACTAATCCAGAAAAAAAAAAAAAAAAAAAAAAAAAGAGGGGTTGGGGGTAGTGCTGACTTAGTAAATTATTTCAGCTCACATATGTGTCTCTCAGGATCCAGTGTGAGTGTTGAAGAGGGCTAAACAGACAAGAAAAGAGAGACAAAACCACAGAATCACAGAATGGTTGAGGTTGAAAGGCACCTCCAGAGGTCATTAGGTCCAACCCCTGCCCAAGAAGGGCCACCCAGCACAAGCTGCCCAGGACCACATCCAGGCGGCTTTTGAAGATCTCCAGTGAGGGAGACTCCACAGCCTCTCTGGGCAGCCAGTGCCGGAGCTTCGTCACAGTGCAGAAGTGCTACCTGGTGTTCAGACGGGACCTCCTCTGCTCCACTTTGTGCCCTTTGCCTCTTGTCCTGTCCCTGGGTACCACTGAAAAGAGCCTGTCTCTGTCCTCCATGTGTCTGGATATTTATACAGATTGATGAGATACCCCCTGAGCCTTCTCTTCTCTAGGCAAATGTGGTGGGTTGACCCCAGCCAGCAGCCAAGCACCAGCACAGCTATGTGCTCATTCCCCCCTCCCAAGGTATGTGGAGAAAACAGAAGGAAGGTGAGAAGACTCATGAATCAAGACAGAATAATAGGTGAAGCAAAAGCTGTGCACACAAGCAAAGCTAAATAAGGAACTTGTCCGCTACTTCCCATCGCAGAACAGTATTTAGTCTCTTTCTGTGAAGCACGTGACAGTTACCTGCTGGCAGCACTCCTCCAAGGCAGTTCAGGACACCATTAGCTTTCTTTGTGGCAAGGGCAGATTGCTGGCTCATGTTCAATTAGGTGTCCACCAGGACACATGGCACTTTTCTACAAAGTTGCCAGTCAGCCCTCAGCATGCACCGGTTCCTGGGATCTGCAGAACTGCACCCCACGACGGCCTAATGAGAGACACAGAGCTGCAGTTATTTATCTAATGGGAGTGAAAGGGTTCATAATTTTCACATAAAATAAACAAACAAAAATCCCAGATACCTTGCCGAATACTTTCTGCTTATGGGGAGATGGTGACTATGATTATCAAGGAAAGCTTATTCACAGTTTATGTAAAGGATTTAGAAAACAGACTTAAAGCTCTTGGCTTGACACTACATCCACAGAGGCTTCTACCTACCACTATCACTAAAGTTCCTTTTTCAATAACTTCAGAGGAATTCTGCCAATTAGAGATCCTGAGAGTCAATCTCTTTGTGTCTAGCATGCTGGGCTTTGTTCAAGCAAATCCAGAGACCTACAAAAGTACATTGTGCTTTACTGGCTATTGAAAAAATCATATCTGATTTTCACATTGTGTGGATGGTTAGAAAATGTTTTATATTGTTTTCACAGCAAAAGAACTCAAGCTGTGGTGAAATTAGAGGTTTGAATAACAATTGACTTCTACAGGTCCCATCTGCATATATAATATAATATATATATAATATAATAGTCAGGAAGGAGGAAATATGTGTTTCATGGATTTCATGCTGCAAATATGAGATTTTCCTTCATTTATGAGAATTATAGACAACATTTGAGTTCAAATACTATATCCAACATGGGAAGGATTTATATTTAGCCCTTCTGTTGACACAGAGGCCATTCACAGAAGTAGGAGGTGGTGGAAATTTAGGAGCCAGCAATCATGATTTGATTACCTTTGTTCTGTATAACTAGAATAGAGTCCAAACCAGTAAACTATATACATCCTTGAGGCCTGAAAAGGGCCAACTTTCTACCAAGCTGAAAACAATTGACTGAAGTCAGTTGGGAGATGACTCTAAAAAGAAAAATGTTAATTAGGAGATATTTAAGAGTATTTCACTAGATGCTAAGAAAGCCACAATACCACAACTGGGAAAGAAGGCTGTACTGGTTACAAAATAACCTGACTTAGAAGGAAAGCAGAAGCTAGAAACATTTCTAAGACAATAAACGAATGAAAGGATAAATTGATAACAACGAATACAGTTTAGGAAATAAGAACTATAAAAAGATAATCAGAGAAAGAAAACAACCACCCAAGTAGGATTTTGAGGTTGGCGTATCTGAAAACAAAAATGTATTTTCCTTAGTAGACCAAAACAGAGAAGAAGCCTAACAATGGTGTTTCTTTATTACTGAAGAGAAATGATGGCATTGCTGCTTTAGAGGACAATGTTTTATCTCTATTTGGGAAGAGAACCTGTGGAGAGGAACTGTTTCCAAACCTCTTTAAAAATACATTTAACCTTGAAGACTTAAATACTTCCATATCTAAATTTTAATCCTCTCACATCTTTTCTTGTCTTTTTTTTTTTTTTTTCTCTTTTCTACATTTAACCAGTCATGTTCAGTTCTTTTCCACTTTCCATCTCAGTCTCATAGGCTGCTAACTGGAAATACCTCCTGCATTCTCTAAAGATGGTGTGGATGCCCTGTGAGAGCAGTGCCCAGGACTGGCACAGCAACCAGCTGGCTCACAGCTGAGCTACACAGAGAACTTGATGGTTTTAAGGTGCAAAACCAGACTCTCAGGAGCAGCTGTTGGTGATACAGATCACCCACCTCTCTGTTGTTTGTGCCTGTGCTGTGATGGTGGCTGTGCCTTCACCTCTGTCAGAGATAGCTCAAATCCCCTCACCTGTAGAACAGGACAGGTTCATATGACAGGGAAGCGAAGCATAAAGCATCTCCTTGCCTTACACAGCTTTCATACAGTTTACTTGCCTTCAGAGTACTCATCTGAGTCAGCACCCTTTCAAAGGAAAGCTAAGCCCTTGGCAAGTGTCCATTGATAGGATTTCTTGCCCAGCTTCAAGAGACACCCAGAGAAATACTATGGCTCCCCAAATCCATTTTTCCTTTCCCTGACCATGTGGGATGTAGACCATCCCTTTGAAGAAGATAATATAATTTCTACTGATCTGCAAAAGCTAGCAGAAAAATAGAATCACAGAATCATAGAATATCCCGAGTTGGAAGGAACCCACAAGGCTCATCGAGTCCAATTCCTGGGTCCCTAAAGGACCACCCAAAAAAATCAGACCATGTATCTGAGAGGATTGTCCAAATGCTTCTTGAACTCTAGCAGGCTCAGTGCCATGCCCTGGGCAGCCTGTCCCAGTGCCCGACCATCCTCTGGGTGCAGAACCTTTCCCTAACCCCCAGCCTGCCCCTCCCCTGTCCCAGCTCCATGCCATTCCCTCGGGTCCTGTCGCTGTCCCCAGAGAGCAGAGCTCAGCGCCTGCCCCTGTGCTCCCCTCGTGAGGGAGCTGCAGGCCGCCATGAGGCTCTACTCTGGGCTGAGCAAATCAAGGTACCTCAGCTGCTCCTCATATGTCTTCCCCTCTATACCCTTCATCATCTTCGTAGCACTCCTTTGGGCACTCTGATAGTTTTATGTCCTTTTTACACTGTGGCACCCAAAAGTGCACACAGTGCTTGAGGTGAGGCCACACAACGCAGAGTGGGAAAACAGATCCCAAGGCTGCAAAGTCATATTGCATTGCTTTACTGACAAATGGTTAAGATATTGTAACAGTGCCAAGGGACCATGACACACCATAAATGAATTAGGAACTGGTTTACATAGATAAATGTAAATGAAGGTGGGAGAATCACATTGCAGTACTGCAAGGTTCTGTAGTCAGTCCTGCTCCAGTTATTTTTTTTTCAGCAATGACTAAATGAAAGAAAACATGAGACTGGGAGCTTTAGAAACCACAAAGACAGCAGGAGGCAATATCTGTCTCGAGGGCAGTTTCTAGATCTTTTCTCATCTGCCAGTTAGTGTTACTGATATTGTTTCTTCCAGTAAATCCTGTGGGAATCCAGGTTTCCAAATCACCTAACCCCCAAATTCCTCATTTACGTGGCACAGCACAATTCACAGGACAGATTAAGAAACAAATGCCTGTTTGGCTGAGGGAACAAGATCTCCTCAGGTCATGTCTACAGGGCTGGGCTTTCTACAGGGCTCAGCCACAGGGCTTCTCATAATCACTTGAAAATTTTATTAACCAGTTTCTTCACATTATAAGATTGTGCTCAACAGCTGGTGTATGGGCTCCTCTGAGCTGCACTTCTCTCAGCCTTATCGTTGAAAGAGTTTCTATTTGCCTAAATTAATTACATACTTGCTTGGCAAAGACTAAAAGCTTGGAACTTCAGAGATGAGTTGTGAAAACTAAAGACTATCTACAGATAGTTTAAGGCAAGGAAAGTTTTTATGTACATACTTGCAAAACTACATCTATTATTGGAAGGCACTTCTCTGAGCCTCTGTTATGGATTTCCATTTAGATAAACACGGAAAGTAAGGCCTACCATACTATTAGCAAAGATATTTAGCCATTGAAACTGCTGTTGTCTGAAGAGATTGTCCATCCCTGGAAATCAGGCTTCATAAGAAAACAATGTTGGGTGGATTTCACCATACGGGTTTCAACCGTATCATTAACAGAATGGCAAAATCTGAGAAACTGTAAGCACTGTCCCAGAAATATATGACTGATAAAAACGCTGCTAACGCTAGAAGGGATCCAGTAAAGACCCTTCTCTGAAAAGGGGCTTCTTGGACTGATAGTCACTGATTTTTTTTCAGTTGGGGAAAAGATTTTTAATGGCATCCTACACTTCTGGCACGTTCATAGCTCATATTTGCTCCAATAGAAGCTCTCTCTCCTCAAAGAATGCAAAATTTAGCTTTTTTTGAAAACCTTAGAGATGAAGCATAACAGAAGTTGATCAATAAGCCACATAGCTAAGCCTGACTTCTCCCTTTTCAGTTACAGATGGACTTACTAAAATGGAAATGCAATGACTACTTAATAACCACAATGCTAGTTAGCATTTAACAAAAAGAATACTTCATTTATGCCATTGGCAGCATTTACATAGTTTCAAGGAGTTTGAAAGCATGAAGAAAAATTCTTTTAATAATTTCAGATGGTGATTCCTACTCAGATACTCACCTTTTCCATCATGCCTTGAAATCAGCAGGGAATATCTGCCTCACAGGAGACATAGTCAAAATCTCAAGTCAAAATCTGCATCTTCTACTCAATTTGACTCTTGAGTTCTCAAATATCTTGGTCTTCTTATGACCACAATGGTGTCATGACAAGAAATGACCTTTCTTTGTTTTTCCAACAAAGGATTTTCAATTGAATTTTATAGAAAAGGTGGAAACAATACAATAAAGGACTATGGGGCTGAGAAACAGTCTAAGCTGAGGAAAATTAGTTAAAGCTAGAAAAGTAATAAACTTGAAACATTCTTTTTTTTAGAAAATTGCACACAACAGAACAGCTTGTGTATAACTTACATTTCAAAGGCCAGGGATTAGAACAACATATTTGTGTTGAGACATGCTCAGGAGAAATAAGTTTATTCATACAAGATAGAGGACTGTCCAGATACTGTGAAAAAGCAAATTATAACTGACATGCCAGAAGCGTGACTGAATGCAGAACTCTCAGGGATAGGGCACATCTTACTGAAAACTAAATTATGTGCTTTTTAAAAGTAAATAAACATATATAAAATTGATAGTTCCAGCTTTAGTATCCAAGCAAAAAAATGCACAATTAATCAGACACTGGATGGAACAAAATACCACAGGTATTACAAAATGGTAAAGGTCTCTAAAAGACAGTGCCACTTATGGACACTAGAGGTTACTAGCTTGTACCCAAGAGGAATGTTTTTTGTTTTGAATTGGTTGTTTTTGAAGCAAAGAAACATTTTTTTTACGGTTGTAAGTGAGTCTGGAAATGACAGTGGCTGGGTTCTGCTTCTTGTTGGCTTTGGCTCACTGTGCCATACAGAACAAGTCAACTAACTTCTCTGTGCCTGTGCCTCTCAAGTGATAAAACTCCAGTAACTTCTATCTTTGTAATCTTCAGACTGTACTGCAACTTCTTTTGTTGTTATATACTATCAGTATCAGGCCTGACATAACGAATGCCATTTTTGTTGATCCTTCTAGTGTACTATGGCATCACCAATAGTAAGGATAGAAATCATGGTGTACAGAGATCTATACACTCACCGGCTATGCAATTTATTCCTTAATGAAATACAACAAAACACAGCAAAACAAAACAAATGAACAAAAATATTGTTTATTTATTTCTTTACATTTAGAGAAGATGATGTAATATTAATAACCATGAGTAATTTACTCAGTAATGATTGCCAATGATTAAAAAAAAAAAAAAAAAAAAAAAAGAAAAGAAGAAGAAAACACTGAAACAACCTTTCTAGCAGATAGCCCTCCAGGAATATCTGTCTCTACAAGAGGACTAAAATACAACAGCCCATCAAACATTCTGGTAAAGACTAGTTATAGCAGTTTGCTAATGAGATGACTGACTAAGAAATAGTGTTATTAAAGTAAGTGACCTTCCTTCATCTATGAGGAGATATTTTGTTCATTGCCTCTATCATGTCTATTGTTATGTTATATACTTGTTATGCATTATTTAATTATTTAATTATAGGTTTCTATCCACAACTACCATTAATCATAATACCAAGGAATGACACATGGTGAAGAAGCTGAGATGGGAATGGAAGTGTACAGCCAGAAACGGGGAACCAGGAGAAAAGGTTGTGAGTAGAAATCATGAAATGAAGACTCCCAGAGAAAGATGAATTCTTTAAAAGCAGTGAACAACTGTAGGGGTTTAACCAAGAACAAGATCTCGACCCCTGCCTACTTGCAGCAGGAGAAGCAGGAAGAGAAAAGGAGCAAAAAAAAAAAAATACTTATTTTTTTAATGATTCTGGGTCAGAGGGAAGATATTTAATGATAGAAGAGGAATTCATAGTAACAGCTATATTGAATTACCCAAGAGTCTCCCTAGCCCAGAGACCAGAGATGTCTAGGGAAGAGTTTAAGAATGGGACAAACACAGTGATATTTTCCCAGTATGTTCTCCAGGTGATCAGCAGACCTGGAGACAAAAGTGACATCTTCCAGCTCAGTTAACTAGGGAAAGTGAGCCTACCTACAGAATCTGCGGTAGAGGTTTTAACAGGATTGTACTCCCAAAGGATAAAACCTTTCAAAAGGTATGTGTTTTGCGAGGGATAGAAACATTAAGTTTTTATCTGAATTTGAATGTTTGAATGAGATATGCATGATGGAAACTAGAATGGGAATCAAAAAACAACTCCACCCCAGAAGATTTGCTTGGGGAGCCTGACTTAACCTTAAAAAAAAAAAAAAAAAAAAAAAAAGAAAGAAAAGAATAATTTTTCAAAAGGCGCCATTTGCAATTACTGTCCTTGGAGGTTAAGATATACTTGAAAGCTTTGGAGAGGAAACTACAGACTGCTGTAGTACACGGTACTAGCAAACTGCAGATTCATAGAAGCAGGTGACACAAAATAGTCAAGTGCAAATCCCACATGGATAAGAAATGTCCCAAGGGAATGTAGTTAATAAAAACACAATTCCTTGATGCTATGACCTACAGTTTTTCTGCTCATAGCTTTGGCACAGTTTTGTGTGAACTTCAAAAACCAAACGGTCTTTCTAGGAAATAGGAAACTATCTATAAATGCCTCCAAAAAACCCTTCACCTTTAGTCCTTTGTGACCAGGACACTGCAAATACACAGTAGAAGTTACTTAAAGAAAATCCAAGAACTTTCAAAGTTCTTAGGAAGAGAACTGTGGAAAGCAGAGATGCACTGATTTCTCTTCTAGCCGTGGCTCGACCACCTGAAGATATCTGTAATGTGATGCGATACAAAGGCTCTTTTGGAGGCAGATCAAAGCAGCATAAGATAAGCCTTGCTGTTCACTGTGTGATCTGCCAGCTTTTCTTGGACCACAGGATGGGAACTTCAGCTCTAGCTCCTCAGAGTGGCTTCTTGCAGTTCATTTCCCAGGACATATGTCTGAAACAAGTTGGGAGCCCAAGTCTGCTTCCTGGAGTAGGTGTCATCATCTGTTGTTCTGGGGTACTTAAGAGCAAGACAGCCATTCTAGAAAGGACAGAGAGAGAAGCTGTGCATGCACAACATCTCCAAGCCATGTAACAGGGAGCTACAATTGCTCTGGGCAATGACAATGGAGGATAAGCATCCCTAGGTGCACATATGTCCCTGTCAAATACACTGTTTTAGTCTGCACTGAGTCTAGGTGTCTGACTCAACAGGCAAGCAAGAGAGAGGAAAGAGTGGAAAAACTGAGTTATTTGTTTTCCTTGTTGCCTTTTTATTTTATTCTTCAGATACATGGTCATTCCTTTCCATTTTTTTTACCTCCATGTTGCAGGACACCTCCTTCCCTGGTGTAATCTTTCTTCACCTCCCCTACTGACATCCCAGCTGTGCCTTGCAATAGCCTTTCTCCTCTCCTGTTTCAGGGGTGTTTCTGGCAGCTTGTTAATTAAGTAGAGTCCCTGTGCTGATAAATTTCCTTTCGGTGCCATTGTGAAATACTGAATAGCATCAGAAACTTCCTCTAAACTGAGCAAACAGTTGGATCCAAGTCAAAAAGCTTTCTATTGAGCCCAAGATGCCTATGAGCAGGAAAGAAAAGAGAGAGATTGTTTTCTGATGAAGTCACAGCAAACAGTTGACTTATGGCTTACTGCAGAAAAGAAGGGTAAAATTTAATGCAAAATGAGAGCTTATGTACCTATTCTTCCTCAAACTAAAAGCCACTCCATCCCTTCAGGACTTCTCCGTCCTTATATGACTTCCTTATTAATCTGCGTATTGTATTCTTGCCAGTCACATCTCATTTTGGACATCTCTGAGCATCCCAGCTTGAGAGACGGGTTCAATTCTGTCTTTGTTGGAAACAACAACAACCAACAAAGAAGTAAAAGTATTTTCTAAGAAGGACCAAAATCTGCTTCAGGTTTCAGCTGAATCAGAGTAGTTATTCTGCGGGCAACTCAAGTTTTTGTTGCACTTAGCCCTCAGACTCCAGTTAGCAAATGCCAGAAGCCAGCCTGTTGTGTGGGTTGCTCATTGCTCAAATGAATCTGCTGTTTACAGAAAGGCACTTGTGTATGGCATGCCAAATGGAGGGAAGGACAAATTCCTCCTCCCTTCTTTAGGAATGATTTTTTGGGAGCAGAAAACCCCAACACTTCTTCAGAAATTAAAATGCCATAATATTGGGATGTTCCAAGTCAACCAATTTTTTTTTTTTGTATGTGTGTATGTTTTTGGTGTGTGTGTGTGTGTGTTTTAAGTAACATATAACATATGATTTGAGTTAGACCACGTAATGCAAACATTGTTAAAATAGAAACTAAAAATCATAAAGTTTAATAAAAAATGTGAGTGTGAGGTCTTGTTGACACTGCTTGAAAATTTCTTTAACTTCATTTCACTTTCACTAAATCTAGCAAAATCCACCCAGAATGTTTCAACCACCTTCCTTATGAAATATTATTCCACTTTTCCTGTCAGCTCTATATTCCACTTTTTGGGATCAAATTGATCTTGTTTCATTCAACACTGTTATTTTATACATACATCGTCTGATATTGATTAATGGGACAGAAGGCAGTGTTCAAGATTATCCTACCAACTCCTCTCCCCTTTTTTTTTTTTTTTTTACAAGTATTAGTGCTCTTTGCTACCTTTCAGAGACTTTTGTCTGTGTAGTTCTTCAGCTTTTCTGCTCAGATAATTGTAACTGGTAGATAAAGCGATTTTGCTTATCATCTTGGTTATGTTTTTCCATTTAGCTCTCAACAGCAGCAAACAGTACTCCAATTTCTTCTAAGCTTTCTGCTGTTTGGTACTCTGGTCACAGACTAAAACCTGATGTGGTAAATCAGGGTGGCCCAAAATCAGCTGCCACTGGAGCTGGATGCCACTTCTGGGACATCTACTCCCCACAGGCTATTATTGATGGTGATGGTTTCTGGCTTGGTTTGATGGCGATGGGATGCTATTTCCCCACAAATCCTCCTCCCTCCTCCCTCACCCTGCACAGCCTCCTGCGGCCACTGCTGTGTTGTCTAGGTCTCTGGTCTAAGCCACTAAAGGACTTTGTGAGGATAAAGCTGGGGAGGCAGATTTCCTCCACTTCAGCCCTGAAGTCATGTTCTCTGGTAAGAACTTACAGAAAATGCAGGAAAAGGAGATTCTTGCCTTCTAGGGCAGTGTTCCCAGCCTCAAGAGCAGCTCACTGTCTTCTCCAAAGAAAACGGCAACAGCATAGAGGGAGGCATCCCACAGACCAGTTGTCACAGCTGAAGAGCTGTATAAAACCCACAGCTCAAGCTGGAAACTTGGACTGGTTTAGAGACACGTTATGCCCCGGGAGGACAGGCAAGGGGCATCTTGCTGTCATGTCTCAGCTTCCTTCAATAGCCCCAAGGATATTCCAGACTCTGGTGGAAGAAGAAGTCCATTCTTCCTGAGCTGAGGGCATCATTTGAAGGTAGCTAAGGACCTAACCGGACATCCTCTTCACATCGTGAGGTGGCCTGAACTTAAATCAAGATACCGTGACACAACTGCTGGATTGCAACAATGCTGTATATGATTTCAAAAGCTGAAAAGAGAGCCTGGGTAAAAAACCCAGGCAACACACTCATATTGCAACACTCCTTCTGAGAGTAATGATTTCAGGGCTACAGTGTATGAGGCATTCTCCACCCCAGTCCATGTCTGCAAGGGCGTAGTGAGCAAAACAACATAAAGAATACATTTCATTTGTAATGATCTGCATCTGTGAAGGGCAGAGCTGGAAAATCATGGAGGCACATGTTCTGCCTAACAGAAGAGCAAGAGGGTCTTCTGTTCTCTGATCCTGGGTGGAGTTTAAAAGATGGTGAATATTCATGATTCACTTTAGCAATCCCACTTCCAATTAGTCCATCCATTGTTCTAAAAAAAAAGAGAAGATAAAATAAGGAATTCCTTTTCATTTCTACATACGTGATGGCTCTTTTCATCATTATCAAAATATCTTCATCAAAGCTTTCCATATCCTCCAACAGCACCTCAAAGCAGAACACACCTCCGAAAGAAAAATAACTGTGCTTCACTCATTCGCTATTCACATAGTCATTTCTGTGACAGCAAAGTCCCAGCACATCCATCTTCTCTGAGACTTCATTTGCAGCACTGAATTAAACCAAGACTGAGTGATTTTAACTTTCAAGTAGCTCTGCAGCAATGTTAGCTGTGCAGTAATTCCCTCAAATGATTCTAATTTTACTGGAATGACTCCAGTGAGTGTAGAAATATGGTCTCAGATATGTACTTTGCTTCTTTCCGGCTTCTGCAGTTTCTGACTCATCTTATTTGAGAAAAGTTGCTTTCAAAAGGCAGGTCATTTATTTGCTGCTGTGACATTGTATAATCACTGGTGTCTCTGTTTTTAAGGACAGCACCATGTTTAACATCAAAATATAAGAAATTATGCACTGAGCCTTCAAAGACATCCAGGTTTGAAGTAGGGGTAAGACACTGGGAAACGCTTTTCATTTCTGATGTCCAAAATTTTGGCAAAAAAAAAAAAAAACCTTCTTGAACTTTTCTTCATAGGTAAAAGAGATGTAAGACAGCCATAAACAAGCTGGTTTTGTAAAGACAATTGAGGTAGTTTATCTTCTTGTATAGTAGATGTAGCTATACATGCCTGATACTAGCAGCTGAGATTTCAATTATTATTATTTATTTATTTTTTTTGACTGAGTAAATATCTGACTGTGAGAGCATGTAATGTAGCAGAATGGCAAAAAGAAAAATGATGGGCAGAAAAGCAGACATGAAGAAAAAGAAGAAAAGCAAAGTAGTGTCGGGTTCATAGCAGGAGTATACATGTCAGCATGGCCCTGTTCCTCACCAGATGGTACATGCAGGTCACCACAGCATGTTGGGACAGAGGTAAATCACACAGCTCTTTCATGATCTTCCCTGGAAAGCTGCAGACATGCCACAGACTTTGAGCAAGAGTAAAAAGAAATAAATATGAAATGGAAAGCTGGACAAGCAACACATCACATCCAGCTTGGGTACTGCTGTATGTGAACTTTTTTGACATCTTTGGAAAATACTGTTGAACCATTTGGGCATGAAATGAGGGTATGAAGGAAGGAAGGAAATGAAAAAGTTCTTATTTTGTTACTTTTAAGTAAATACTAAGTGGAAGTAATCCATACAGCCTCCTTCGAACCCCTCATGGCACCAGGGAGGGCACATGTGGCACAGGGCGCACCAGCCCCATGGCACAAGTCATCCCTTGGCCTCCTGCCCAGCCTCGCATGGTGACACTGTGACATGAGGTGCATGGGTGTCCTTAAAAGAAAAAATCTGTATACTCAAAATATAGACTAGGAAAGGATGTCTTCTTGTACTCCATCTCTTACCCTTTCTCAACTACCATCTCAGCACCTGCAGCCTCTTCAGCTCAGCCTGTCCAAAGCACAGCCAGTCTTTCCCTTGGCCAGAGTTGCCCAGATCTCATTTCTTTACTCACTGAAGTGGAGAGTAGGTTGGGAAATGACACAGGAGACTTATTAGGGGTTATCCTTAACGTAGAATGCATATTTAAATTATGGCATTGATATCTTTCAAGCTTTCTTTCATTAATCTGAATAACTCCTGTGTTGAGATTATTCCCCACAGAGGAGTTCTGTGTTCTTCTTATATAATGTGTGTATATATATATATATGATGTGTATTATAATATATGTATGTAATGCACATCGTAAAATCTAAACAAAAGCAGGTGCTGGGGCTCAGGTTTCCCTCTGCCACCTGCTCCTGGTTGGCAGCTTTTCCAGTGGATGCACAAACCCCTTTATCACTACTTTTTTTAAACAATAAGACTGCTGCCTGCAATTTTAGAAGAGGTCGATGCCTTCCACCCCTTTCACCCTTATGAATCCACAGCCCAAGGGATGAAACCATCTCACCCTTTACAGAGGGCACACAGCCGTGTCCCCATGTCCTGGAACCTGGCCACATGCCTGCAGTGGTGCCACCTCAGTAGGAGACACAGAAAATACCCCTGTGTACCCTCAAATAGACAATGCTCAACAGTTAACACACTGCTTATCAGGATGGGAACTGCTCAGGTTCAAGGACACTGATCATGGATGTCACTGATGTATATGAGGGAAAAAATAAAAGCCATGTTGGAAATGATGCCTTTCTTTGAAGCATGTCTCTACAGAGATTAAAAACAACCAACTGCTGAGTTTCCCCAGACATTTTTGGACTAATTGCACTTGATCAGATCGAGAAATGACCACTTTTTGTGGCACTTACTGGCCAAAAGCAATCAATTTCTGGCTCTGCCCAGGCACATTTGCCCTGTCTTGAGATTCATTATTGCATTGCAAGTAGCAGAAGTCCTTAAAAGGATCTAGGATGTTTGTGATTCAAGTGACCTGCATTTCACTGGTTCTTTTTTTTCCTGGTAGTAAACTAGACAGTGTTCATGCAATAAACCTGTGCTGAACCTGTGTGTCTCAGCCTGTTTCTGTTCACTAATGTTTGCAGCACAAGCTCATTGAAAAATTGAAATATAAATCTAAATGCTTCTCTCATTTTGCTAGGATGCTGGTGAAGGATGTTCCTGGGGCACACATGGACCTGAGAAAGTCCTAATAGCTGAGGACAGGCAGGTGGACTACAGGTGAACAGTGAGGGAAAGTAATTCTTCAAGGCAGAGGATCCACAGGTGATAGACCTGAACACAAAGGCTTGGAAATCACTCAGGGGTTGAAACAGTAAAGCCTTCAGGGTAGGGCAGTGAGTAACTGAGAAGGTTACTGTTAGTTTAGCTATGTTTTGTTTTTACAGAAATTTAACAACAACACTTTTTTTTTTTTTTTTTTTTTTTTTTTAATCATTAGGGTTGAACAGCTTCACACCAGCAATTATGATAGAAATAACCCCAAGGCAGGACCACAGCGATTCATCACTGACTGTATCTGATTGTTATTGCTGACCCACTCTTAAGACAAAGTAAGTTTATACGAGGCACACAGTGAACTTGGCAAGCTTCTTTCGCCTGCCTGCCACTTGAATTGTGTTTGCCAGCTCCTCCCACAGAGATAAAATATATTTTACCACTAACTGAGAAAAAGCCTTTTTTGGTGCTTTACTATGGACATTTTTTTCAAAAGACACACTGCTAGGCTGTCTGTACTTTGGGTTTTCTGCTCACGGTCAATGTGAGGAGTCCAACAAAGCGGAGAGGCTGCAGCGTGAAAACAAGGGTGGATGACTGGGTAACTGCTTCACACCTGATCGAGGATTAAAAATAAATTGTAAACACTAAGCTATGTGTACTTCCTCGGAATTGTAGTTTAGCAGCATGACAGGCTTCGTATGGAGCAACAGTGGCATCTAGTGACCACACTAGATTACCGTAAATTTCTATGAACACGGAAAACCATGGCATGGACCAAGGGCAGGGGACACAGCATGGACCTGCTGGTGGTGATATCTGCAGACCTGATCTAACCTCTACCAGTTAGAAACATCGCGTCTTCACAGTCAGAAATTTTAGCCTTTTAACTGAAGATGCCATTAAGTTTTGCAAACTGTAATAGTGAAATCCCCTACCACCCAACCCTCTGGCTGCCACACCAACCTCCAGGCTCAGCGGTGGTGTAGGACAGTTTGCCCCTCGCACTGTGGCAGAAGAAGCAGCTCATAGGCATGAATGGAGCAAAGGCTTTCTGGTGGGGAAGGAAATCGGTGACTCAGAGCTGGCTAGTGGAGATGGAGAACGTGACAGCCAACACCATGTCCCTCTGTCAAACAGACAATAGCCTGTCTGTTCCCTCGGTAGAAGGGCCTCTTCTCCTAGAGTGCTGGGGGCCAGACAGCAGGCAGTGTTGTTGTGACTGGGTGAAAAGTTTACTAGTGCAGGGGAAACTGTAAATATACATATATATATAGTAATCTGGAATTCAGAAGGGCATGATGTCTAATGTGACTTACTGGTACTGTTAGAATGACCAGAAAATGATCACTTTTACACCTGTATTTTGATGCAGATAAAATAATGAACCTAATGAACCTACAGTCAGGAAAAAAAAAAAAAACAAACAAACAACAAAAAAAAACTTTTATGTAAAAATTTCATTAGGAAGGTAAGGAAAACTGCAATTATGAAACAGTTATAAGATTTCTAGCAGCACTTTTGGTGTCTGGAGCTCCAGGTTAGCTCTTCATGCAGCCCTTCTCTCACTGAACAAGAGTGGTTGGTTGCAGGCACGCTATGAATCAATGGTCTTTGAAAGTTTTAATATTGCACTTCTATACCTATGCTGAATGGCTGCTAGAGACCTCTCCTACTTTTCTATGAATAAGCCAGCTTGTTGCTGACTAGACTTCTCCACTTCTGTGGTGTATCTGCTCTCACTGTCTCCTGCCTTTGACTCTTGACCCATGCTCACACCTGACTGGAAAAATCACTGGAGGCATTAGGAAGAGCAAGCAATGTGTGCACACGTGCAGCAGAGAAACCATTACTGAGAGAGAGCAGCAGTAGCACGGAAACACCTATTGGGTGCAACCTATTAGGGCTGAAATACGGGTTTGGAAACAGTGCCCGCATTGCCTTCGTCGCTGCACAGGCCATCGGATGTGCCACCCTCAGTTTTCAGCCCTGTCTGACTCTGGTTCCTGTGGGACAAAGTATTGATTTAAAACCCAGAAAGAGTGGAGAGATGGGCAGACGTACACAGAGGCGCCACCTCACTAACACAGCGTCTGTGGCTCCCCTCCAGGCACCATCACACTTGGGTGACGCAGTCTCCTGGTCTGCAATGTGTGACCAAACCAGAGGCCCTTCCAGCCAGAGGTCTGCATCTTCAGCGGCACTGGAAGCACCACAAATGTTCATCATCTCCTCTACAAATAATCAGAGCTTTATACCCTATGAATTTCACCTACCTTTCAGTTGCAAACAGGAAAGAGGTGGGGGTGTATCTGCAGCCTTTCTCAGGAACACTATTTGAATCTCATGTGAGTAGTTTTCACAAGAAGGATAAAATAACTGTAGTTCAGGGAGCATGTACCTCTCAGAGCTTTCATGGGAGTACTTTGCACCAAAAGGATTATTAAAAAGGTGGTGTTAAAACAAGCAAACAGAAAGCCTAATTAAGTTCACTGTGTAGTGCCAGAATCAGGTCGCTGGAGGCTGAGAAGCTGCCCCAGAGGAAGGCTGCCTCTGGATGCACCCTGGAAGCAACTGCTGGGCTACAGCGTGGGTGGACACCACCACCATGGTGTCAGCTCCTCACTGACCTCAGGCAAGACAGCGATAACTCCGAATGCGTGAAGCAGGTAGCAGCATGAAGCTGATCTGATCCTCTGATTTGTTGTTTATAAACAAACAGCTCCTAAAGAAGCACAGGCATGGAGCTAGCTTTCCATCAGGCTTTCTTACACCTTTTTATGCTCTCATCCCCATTCTAATGCATTGCCTCCCACGCCTGTCCTCCCTGCTTATTTGTGGCGAGCCGATGTGGTTTGATACGGTTTTATCAGAGAAAGACTTGGAAACGTTTGTGGTTCTTGTTAAACATGTGGTAACTGCTGCACGCTGGTTTTAGGATTAAGCACAGCAGAAACTGCATTTTGCAGGCTGAGGTGTCTGGGCCAGCCCCTTGTCTAGCCTGAAATGATCTCACACTGCCAACACAGGCGGCATTCAACTCAGCGCCCTAAATCTTGTTAAGTATCTTCTGTTGGTCAAAAATAATGGAACCCCTCATCAGAACTGAGCACGCACTTTCACGATGTGGCTTTCCTTTGCCACATTTAAGATCACTCAAATTACAGTCTGTGCAATCCACTGGGGCTTGGGTCTTCAGCGGGGAAGGGTGTGCAGACCTTTCACACATGCACTTTCCTGCCGCGTGCTGGCTGGATCTGTCCTTCCTTCCCAGAGCTGACCGTCCCAAAGAAGCACACCTTCCCAAGGGGGCCTGGCACCAAGCTGGGTGGCCCACATGAGTCTCAGGGCAGTTTCTGGCTGTTCAAGAAACCGTCACTCCATCGGCTCCTCAGGGCTGACAACCTTCAGGCTAAGGGTGCTTGGCGGAGATGAGTCTGCACATCTTAGATCACTCTCAGGGCCCGTGACAACTCCCTGCTTTGAATTTCTGCCAAAGTGTGCAAAAGTGGAGCAAACAAAGCAACAACAAGGACAGTGAGGGTGAATTTTTGTCTCTTCATGCATCAGTGAAGCTGATGTCAGGTGATGATTTCGGCTCTGCAGGTGTGCCTGCTTGGTGGATGGGCACCAAGTAACACACTGCAAGGAGGTGAAGGAAACTACAAAATGGTGATACCACCCACCTTGTTTCTGTACAGTTTTACAAGGCTTAAAATAAACGACAAAAACATTAGAAGATCCTCTTAAAATTTGGAACTTCAACCTGAATTGGAAATGGCAGGGTAAAGAGATGCATTTTATTTTTAAAGTAATTTTCTGTTGCCTTTCTAGCAACGTAATATATTGAAGGGATTCTAGTAGGATTTTTGTTAAGTATACAAAACTAAATTTTCTCTAGCTGCACTGTTTTCTGCCTGCAATTCTGAAAAACTGATTTCTACTGTCTACCATTTCTACCCCAAAAGCAAAGGCAATTTTGAATAATCTCAGAATAGCTTCAGACCTGTTTCCATTTGCACAACTCTTAAGTAGCATCAAAACCAAATCAAATGCCCATCCCTTCAGACCTTCTGTTTGATGATGCAGAAGAGAGTTCTCAGAAATAAACGTCTATCTGACCTTAATATCATAGATTCTCATAAAAAGACTCAGAAAGGTGTTTCAGTTGCATGGAAGAAACCAATGAGGCTGCACTGAGGCAGCCTGAATGAAAACAAAACACAGGTTCTACGTGGTAGAGACTGCCACTACCGTGTTTCCCAAGGTCCTCAGTGCTGCAAAGCCACCCTTACACCTGCAGGCAGAGACCTCACTTGATGAAGGGAATCTGTAGAGAAAAATAATTGGAAACTTCTCTGGTGGATGCTGGCTCTCTGGACCTCTCTTTAATGTTTCTCCTTAGTACCATGCGACTAAATTGATTCTGCTGTGTGTTCAGCAGATATATTTCAGGTAGATCAAAGCTCCTTTGCAGTACCAAGCATCTCAGTAGTGCTAATTATGGGAAACAAGAAAATTGAATGCTATTTTAGAGAGAATTTCCTGCTGCAAACAGCACCAAACTAATGCACAGAGTTGCTGTGATTCCTTCACCTCAATCCTAACAACCCAGGTACAGCACAGACCCCTCAAAGCACATTCATCAATTATCGATTAGATCTGAATCAGTATTTTATTGGCATTTTTTTCCCCCAATCATTATCTGTGCGAAGCTTGCTAATTTTCCATCACCTTAATCACATCTTAATGCGCTGAAAATCCAGGCATGTACTTGTGACATTTCAGCAGTTTTTCCAGCATGACAATCCTTTTATTTTTACTAGTTCCACATACAGCTGCATGATATGCTAAAGCTAGGTA
Organism: Nettapus auritus; assembly: GCA_011076525.1. Taxonomy (NCBI): domain Eukaryota; kingdom Metazoa; phylum Chordata; class Aves; order Anseriformes; family Anatidae; genus Nettapus; species Nettapus auritus. The sequence goes on along the minus strand of CM021765.1, from coordinate 35,711,806 downwards.
AAAATCGGGAAAATGATTCACAGTAAAATTTTGAAAAGAAGTGCATTTCTTTAAAATCAAGGCAGAAACAGTTCTCATACAGTCCATGGTCAGTGACTAAATCCTACGTTATTTTAAATTGACTTAGTGCTACAAATAATCATTAGCAACAATACTACTTAACCTGAAAATAAGGCAGGGGCAAAATCTGATCTACAACTGTTTTAAATTCATAGTGTTCATACTTGTATATTACTCTATATGCATACACCTGTATAAAATACAACAGTGAAATAAAACCATCCGCACAACAATAAACAGGGGTATACTGTACAGCTAAAACTGGTATCACATCCTAGAGATCATGGGATACATTAATAAATAGACAGTGATATATTAATTTCCGAATTTAACAAATCATTTTAGCTGAGGAAGGTATTACATACAATGGGAGCGATCCATCAGTACGGCCTTTACGCCAGTTTAAAGTCAGGGCAGTTTCAAGCCGTGAGAACCCTGGAAGTAAAAAGGTCACGAATCACAGTTAATGCATACAGTATGGCAGAGCGGTAGTATTTTAAGAGCAACCTGATTTTTTTGGAGTCAGAATGCTTGATTTTGCAACCCTGAAGCTGAATTATCCACATTTAGTTTCTCTGCCTGACTAATATATATATATATATCTCTGTCATTTGCTCGCAGTATTCACCAGCTTTAAAAGACTTCAGTGGGGGACATATCAAAAATCTAGGCTTCTGAGAAAACATGGTAAGAAACTGGCAAACTGGCAGAAGACATTGACTTGGAAGTAAATAGCTCATATTTTAGCCATTTTTGTTTCACAACAAACCAGAACCATGCCAAGGAACCCCATGACAGCCCACTGTGTCCAGTCCAATAACATCGTGGCTGATATGCTGGGATTTAATGACAAGTGGCACCCTAAGTATCTAATCGCTCTATTTATAGAACTTAAACTCCTAAACTACTTTGGAACACTCGTATATTTTACCTACTGCTAAGCAGGCAAGTACTTTTTAATTACAAAACTGGTTGCAAACTAGGTAGTATTTTTTTACATACATTAAAGCCAAGAGGTGTCACAATATTCAACACAGCTGTACGTCTAGTTGTTCCTTATGCCTAATCTTGCAGTGCTGCAATGCCCCAGCAGTTATATGCAATAGAAAAGGAGCAAACCAGTGTTGTAGACAGGCTCATGCCTGTTACTCTCGCACTCACTGATCACATTTATATTAAAAACACTATCAGCAGAGGACTGCCATGGGAAGAGAAGCGTGACATGCTGTTGGAGGATGCCTGAAGCCAGATGGCCCAGCATAAATAAGTGGCAATGCTTGACACCTAAAGTGATACTGTAGATTGCTAGGGCTGCTTGTGCTTTTGTTAGTTGTGGCTTCTCCAGCTACTCATGAAGTGTAATAACGAGGTCTAACAGGGAGGCTGTGTAACAGTCATAAAAACTGCTTTATGGTTTTGCTGCACCAGACAGACAATTTGTCCTTACAGCCTTGAAAGAGACAGGAGGCAGCCACGGGGGCCTACGGGGTTAAAGGCAGCTGGTGATTTCATGCCTGGATTAGATTTAAAGAAATAGTATGCTTCACACTGCAAATCAACGTTTATTTTACCACTGAACCATCAGAATCAACAACAGGGTGCCAAAGTGCATCTTCACTAATCTATCCCATGGCAACACGGGAGCACAATTTTCAAAGACACATTTATACATCTGGTAACCACTTTTGTCCTCGTTACTTAAAGATCAGAAACTCTTTGGGACTCACATACACACAAACATAATAAAATTAAATTAAAAAAAAATACATTTTTCCCTGTCAGAAATGGAAAGTGCCATGTGGTACATCATCGCTTCTTGGTCCCACTGTTGCCACTTGCTGCTGACTTACTGAAACTTCTACTCATCTGTGGGAAGTGTACAGCTGGCGTTCTTTCGGTGGGGCCGTACAGCCCTAAATTCCTGGCTGTAGCTGACTTTCGAAGAGGCTTGACACTGGGGAAAGGATTGAAGACTTGTGGCTTTGGGATCCCAGGCTGGGGAGATTTCGCCAGGTGCCCGCTGTCACTAGACACACTGCTCGACTCAGATAAACGTGGCTGGCAGGACCGACTGGGCGTTGACTCAGCATCAGTTTTGTTATCTGAGACGAGTTCCAGCGCTTCCAGTTTTAGCTGAACCACTGACACGTCTGTAGTGCTGCCTGTAGAGACGGGGTCAGCAGACTGCTGTTGGTCAGCTTTTCGCGTAGTCCTGTCATCCAAACCACCTCCTTCTTCTCCAAAATCAGGACGTTTGGAAGTCTCCTCCTTTGCACCAGGACTACTCGTTTTACAGCTCTCGCTCTGCTCTTCTATTAGTCCTACGGTATCCCCATGCCCCAGCTGGTCTTTAGCTCTAGCAATATTCTTTCGATGAACTCGTATGTGAGTGCGCCACGGGGAGTTCAGTTTTGATTTAAGATCTTCCTGGGGAATGGGAGACATCTTCCCTGGAGCATGGCTTGGGATGTGAATAACAGCATTCTTGACAGACCTGTTACTCGATTTCATCTTCTTTCCTAAGAGGAGGTGGTTTATCACCGGGGAGTGGTTTACCTGAGAAGGGAGGAGGCTGGTAACCGGCCCTTTGTCTGAAAGAAAGAGTTTAAAAGAAACACGGTATTGTTAACATCAGAACAAATTAATGTTCAAAGGAACCACCAGCAAAGAATCTGAAGCCTTTCTTAAGGTTTAGCAAAGATTTGTAGGACTGGCTTCTAGTAAAATCACTGAATTCCTCTTACATCTTGGAGTTGAACACAAAGCTAAAAGTGCTGTGATCAACACTTCCCATCTTCCCTCCCTGCTTCTAAACTGCAGCTAGGTCCTGAGCCGGAAAAATAAATAAATAAATTGTAACAAGTACAGCTCCTTCATTTTTGGAATTGCACCGTAACTGAAAGTTCACCATTAATATTGGCTTCTCATATCTGTCCCCCTCCTTCATTTCTCTTCCAGCTGTAAGAGGCAATTCAGTCCCTAGACGAAGTCAGACACATAAGCCCCTCCTTGTGTGCGAGGCCTGTGTGACTGGAGAAGGAAACAGTGTACTTTTAACAGATAAAACCACAATTTGTGTTAGGTTCTCTAATTAAACCACTGCAGTAAATCCAGCATTAGGTAATTAGGTGAGAGTTTGATTAAACCACAAAGCCAGCCCTGAGCCATGATTAGTAAAATTAGAATGGTTTTTGAATTATTATTTTTTGGCAGTCCTTGGGAATCAACATCTTACTGCTTGCACTGTTTCTGCATGGTTGCTGCCTTTGTTCAAGGCAAATACCTTGCCACTACTGGAAAGAAGATAAAAAAAAAAGCCTTCTAGCCTTCTTACAAATGATTGCACAGCCATTAAAAACCTTCAGCTGCTCTGTTCAGGCTAACCTCCACGTCCTTGAGTACCAACTGAGGAAGCAGACTCAGAACACAGATGGCTACGTAACAAACTCATGTCTGGTCCCATTTTCAGAGCAGCATCATTAGGGCTAGATAAACTGTCAGCCACAGAGGAACGCTTGGGCCAGTTCCTCAGCTGTGCAACCTGCCATGCCCTGATGAACTCAGGGGAGGTAGGAGGATATGTACCAGCTAGGAATCCACCTGCCCCTTGATCTGAAGCATACTCATTGCACTTTTTTCAGTGCATCAGTATGTCAACTCCAAGAATGCCAAAGATTTAAGTTTTTGAAGCAGAGAGATCAAATCAAGGCACCCAGATAGCAAAGACTTAAATACCATTGCTCAGCTGCTCCCTGGGACCTAAAAATATCCCAGGGTCGTCATCTTCAGATCCTGACAAGAGAAAAAACAACATCACCGTTTCATTTACGATTCGTGTGTATGAAGTTTTACCCACCCTACTGCTACAGCGTTACACATCGCATCAACCTCTTGTTTTCTCTATTTGGTTTAAAGTACAATAAGCTTATTTGCCTCGTCTCCTGACGAGGTTAGCTTGCAATAAATCAGGAAATGAAGCGTGTCTTGATATATTACCTGCTCTAATATACACATGGTGAGCCTGCTGTTGCTGTTTCTTCTTTATCCTGGAATATTGCTTTTTTAGTGCATTAATATCAGTGGTCATACGCTCCATCATCATGCTGTTAAAAGCAGCATGATACTCGCTTCGGCAAGAGTCTATTGCTCCAGGACTGAGCTCTGCGATGTTGCTGGAGCCCAGGCTTTGTTCTTCATTCTGGTCTGCACAGAGTGGGAATAAAGGGAAGGTGAGGAGCTAATTGGCATACTGAAGAATACTGCAGACTATCTGCAAGGCAAGCTGGTGCCTGATTCCTATTGTCTTATTTAACTGCAGTCTAAAGCTAGGATAATGCAGTTTTTTTCACAAAGCTTCAGTATTTGTAAGTATTACACTTCCAGAACTACTGCTTAAAAATAGAACAGGCTGGGGGGGGGGGAGTGTGTGCACATTTCAAGAGTACATCAATTAACATAGCAATGGAAAGTTATCATCAGTTTTTTAATTACCCTAAAGTACACCAAACCATCAGTAAAGTAATTCAAAAAATGGTTATTAAAAACGCTCTGTTGATCAAAGATGAGGCTAGCAATGCAAGTTATAAAACACATTACAGGCAAGAAGGCAGGAGGTTAATCAACCGACCTACGGGATAGTAGCAAGAGGCATCAAGAAACAGTTACAGCACCTGGGGGAATAAGCTGCCAGTAGCAAGGGAAGGGATAGATACTGAGCAGCTGAACAGTCAGGCAACTTCAGAGCCTTTCTGATTAACAGCCACAGAGCAACAGAAGCAGTGCAATTTATTTTCACAGCTGTTTCTGATGTATCACCAAACTGGCACTCCAGGGGCAAGGGGATAATTCTTTTCCAAGGGATGTTTGTCTTGGGCTTAGTTTGCAATACAAGTTTGATGTTCTAAGTGCTTGCTTGAAGCAGCAGGTAAAGACTTACAGTCCCTCAGGAAGGAAAAAAATAAACAAAAATCAAGAGGAAGGTCTCAACAAAACCAAGCCACAAGAACAATGATGTGTAATCAGGTAACAGTGACTGCTACATCAGTCTGCTTCCCCCTCTACTCATCCACTTCAAAAACAAACAAATAAAAACAAACAAATATAAATATATAAATTAAAATAAATTTTAAATTAAAATTAAAACAACTCCTCACTGACGTGCTATATGCTATATACGCTAATAAAGGTCAAGATTCTTTATTGAAAGTACAGTCTTCAGAAGATGCTGATTACCTAATAGCTCTCTAGGAAATCAGCATGGATTTAGGGTGGACTTCGTTTTCACATATTTGCTTCTTTTTTGTGTGTAGGCAATACTATGGTGTTTGGTTTCTGCTTTGTTTTTAAACATTATTGTAGCAAATTCCATACCCCGTGCTATTATTGATTGTATGCATGCAGCCTTCAAAATCGACTTTGACTTCCTCCAAGACTGCAGAGCAAGTATCTGCTGTAATCCCTATGTGAATTCAAAATACAGTTTGCACAGCAGCTTTCATGTTGAACTTACAAATGACTTCTCAAGGTCACACAGATTTCACTACATTTTCCAAAATTCACTGAAATACTTTTACCTTTCATCTGCTTCTGGTACTTCTGGAGCTCCGGTGCCAAAAATCCACTTAATGGTCCAAGACAGCCAATTGCATTGACAATTGAGTCTTCATCATCTAGCTCATTCTCCTCGTCGCTGTCTCTGGTTCTGCCTAGCCTTCTGTCAAATGAGAACATAAGGGAAAAAGGAAAGAGGTATTCTTAAATTCTTAAATACACCAAACATCTTTATCTTCGTCAGGTGCATATAAGGAAAGATGCTACCTGTCCTTTCACTAACTTTTAGGATGAACAATGATCCTATATGCAGTAAGAGGCATTTGAAACTCACCCTGAAAGTGAAGTTGACTTTACTGCTGCAGGGAAAGGAGTAATGTTGTACGTGTATTTCTCCCTTAATTCTGCCAGTTGTGGAAAGGGAAACTGAGCCATGGTATAAACAGTCTAGGAGAAAAAAAATGCAGGTTTTAAAATTGTCCCTTTAACCAACGGTCCCACAAAAGATTTCTCCCTGAACAGACTTTCAGTCTTGCCATTAGAAAATGTAAAAGGTTTTGGTTCTATGATTCAGTCAATGCTTCCTCTAAGAAAAACAGAGACTGACTCAATAGAAAAATACAGGGCTTGTAGTTTTAAAAGCATGTAAGGTAATACGAGAGGTAGCGTCCTTTTCAGCTACTGTACCTATTCAATAATCATTACCAGTCCTCTCCTTGCCAGCACACGTGCATCACTGAGGCTTTAGGCATCTTCCTGCATCTCTGCTCAAGTATTCAGCAAGGTATTGACAATCCTCACTTGTTAGAAATCGTTAACAGATCCCTTACATCACCTGAGTCACAGTCAAACAGGAAGGACCCAAAATTACCCAGCTAACAGACAATTTTTATTTAGTTTTTAATTGTAAGAGACTTGTCCTATCATGAACCAAAAAAGTCTCTGCAACTCTCTGAATGCAGCACTGCCCTATTAGAACTTAAAATAAGAAGCCCTAATACTATTTTATTTATTTCATTACCCAGAGTTAACAAGATAAATAGCAGCAAATATACTTGCTTTCCATATTAGTTTTGCTTTAATTCATCCTGTAACAAAAGAATGCGTGTCACCAGCCAACCTGACATAAAAATACCTAATATTCATCGCAGTATCACTGCTGATTTTTTCCCACCTATTTTAGTAGCCCTTTCTCCCCCTACTTTTGCATTGAAAAAAATAAATAAATCTGAAACATCATTACTCAGAGCTTCTTTGAAAAAAAAATCAAGCTTTTTGAAAATTAAATGTCTTCTGAAAGGCAGCAATGTAAAAAAAATATTAGCTATGAAAGGACATCTTCGCTTCTTTTTCTGTCCTATTAAGTCAGTGACATTTTCATGTGAAGGCAAATAGCTTCAATTAAGATGAAAGGAAATTTTGAACAATTTCTATTAAATTCATTCATGAACAGTGCTTTGTGCTAAACACAGTGAGATTCAGGGCTGGACCTTTCCTGACAGGGAAAAAAAATACAGATATACGTTTCTCCAGTGGCAATGATGTAAGCAATTAGGAGCAGGAAGAGTATTCCTGGACGGATCAGGCACAGGGCAATAGTGCAGCTCAACAGGCTTCTGCATGAAAAGAATTTTCTCGTTTGAGCTCTGCCAAAACGAAGGCAAGGAGAGTGCCTTCAGAAACCCCGAGCACGAACTGAGAGGCTTTGCCACTCCACAAAACAGCAATGCTACTGTGAAAGATAAATATCCTCTGGGGCCTGAACAGCGATACGCCGGCAGTCTACCAGACGAAGGAATTTTATGATCTGGAGAAAGACCTACCTCCGGCCCAACGTGCCTGTCTGTCTGTTTGATCTCCATCATGCTTTCCTGTGCTTTCCCCATATGTCTCCACTCTCTCCCTTCACAGAGAAGGAGGTGCGTCTGGAATTTATTTCTACTTTTTATGTCAACAGCCTTTTCAGGTAACTTTTTCCATATGCTAGTTACCCTTTATGTGAAACAGTCAGCTTGAGTCCTCCATTTACTCCTCGCACCTACTGGTTTAGATTACGCTTTCAGTTTTTGCATGTCTCTAATCTGCATCTTTCCCAGAACCTGTGCAATCTCTTTTCATTTGTCCACATTTTTAACTTAATTACTTGTTATCAGATAGTAACTAGGAGCCTCACTTGCTATCTAAGAGATTCTCAAACAGATTTTATGCTGGTGCCAATTCCACTGGACATTCAAAAATTATTGTCAATCAGCACCTGTGATCTCACAGCAATGCTTCGGAGGCAAAGAACCTTGTTCCTAGTTTGCACACAGCTTTAGATGCTATTTGATTGATTCTGGTGAAACCGTGTCAGTGAGAAACAACGTACAAATAAAAAACACGATGCAGCCAAACTCGTTATCTCAGTTATGGCCATGAGGGACAGATTCTGGGAACACTAAAAAAGACTAGAAAAATGCCCTCCCTTCTCACCTCAAATCAGTAGTACTTTCTCAGTCCAGTGCCTATCTCTAAAGATGCAAAGCCATCCACACCCTCAGCAGAAAGCCATACAAAAGGCATTGACGGTGACTTCCAAAAGAGAGCAAGTGGTTTTGCTTTGGCAGATAGCTCACAAACACTTCACTCGGGCTGTCCCACAACAGTTTAAGGCTTTTCTCTCTTTTCATTAGGAAGACAAAACAAGAAGCAAAAGCACAAACAAACCCAAAAGAAAACAGACTAAGTGCTACTCTGGCAGAAGGAGAACACCATCACATCCAGGTAACAGCCTATCCTAAAACTAGGATAACAGAGAGGGATTAACCCCTATTTCCCTCCCACACAGTAAACGCACAGGGATGCCTCTCCTTTTCCTGTTTTCTTCTCATCTCCTCTACACCGGAATGTTTCTAGGCCTACAAACTGAATTAATTTAGCTGCTTGTAAAAACGCTCGCTTTCTGAGAAGGGATCAAAGCGTCTACTCAACCTAGCCAGCACACGCCAGTTAGAGGACTTGCAGACACCTGGCAAAAAGCCTTCTGTCTCCATGCGAGAACTGAAGTTTATTAATAGGCCAATAAAATGACATTACTGAATACCCCATTTGTTTAACTTCTAGTCCTAAATGCATATGCAGCCTAGCATCTGAAGCGTGCAGCACTTACCCTTTATTTACCTAAACTGTTCATGATGAAAAAGGAGCAGGCTGTAGGCTTGCCTGCTCCTCCGATCCCTCCAAGCTCTCCTCAGCATGACATGAGAAGAACTCTTACTATTTCAAGGCCAAATCCACAAAAGCTGCAAGTCTTCAGTCCTAAGTATTTTGTTTACTGTCTGCACAGGAGGAAGGGAGGGGTTTTTAAATGATACACGTGCACCAGCTATACATGTTGGTGGACAGAATAAGGACAGGAGTCCTCTGATATCATTTAGGTATCTGCCCTGCCAACACTTGCCCCTGAAGCATCAGCCACACCTCCTTCCTCTAGCTCCTAAAGGCAATGGGCCTTTTTTCCCCAGTGGCCTAGAAGTGCCAGTTACTCTTCACTGGCTTAAGCGAGCCTGGGCAGGTAGTTCAGATACAAATGGAAGCGTCAGGCAAGCTTAAGAAGTGAGATGACCATCAGCAACCTTTACTGAAGTGTACAGAAAAGGTGGAGTAGGATATTAATCCTTTCCCGTTGTAGGATATTAATCCTTGAGCCACTTTGAAAAAGTATCAGATGCAAGTAAAATCATTGCTCTGATTACAGGGAAAAAAAAAAAAAAAAAAAAAAAAACACATTTTGAAAACAAAGCAGTCTAAACACTCATCTCTGGCTAACTCCTCTGGAAAAAGTTAATGCAACTTATAAAAATAATGTCTTCAAGCACCCTGGATCCTTTCTTTAACACACTGGTTCACATTTCTCGATTTTCTTCCCCAAAACAGAAAAAAAACCTTTCAAATGAAGTGGCCAGGCACGTGGTGGGCTTCATATCCCCTAACAGCAAACACAGTGCCTATTTTTCTCCACCTAGGGTAAAGAGAGTCTGGAGTGACCATCTCAGATGGAGATGGCTACACTGCCATTTCTTGCTAAAGCACAAAATGACTGCTAAATTAATATATTCATAATAATTACAGCAGTGAAAAGAAATCCTTCCAACCCTCCAGAAATTTAGCTATGCCTTACCATCACTACACACAGCTGCAAAGAAAGAAATCCAACAGAGTCACTGAAGCACCCTTCAGCTTTCCCAACATCACTATTTGTGGTAAATGCTATATCTTCATGCTACACTTGAGACCAGGAACTGAAACATACTGAATATGAAAAGGCATCAGCTTGTGCTGCCCTCCTCACGTGTCTTCATTATCTGGACTATCCCGTGAGGAACCTTAACAACTATTTAAAAAGCATGCGAGTACCTCTGGCCAGCTGTACTTCTATTTTTTGAAGCAAAACAAAGCCGTAGTAGTTACCTTTCCCATTCCCAGAGCTCCTTAATCAGACAAAACCACCACCACCACCACAAAAATCTGAAAGCGATTCTTTACTTCATGGCAGTACTTTACCAGGCTATGGAATCCCAGTCAACAAATTTGGCTTCCAATAACGGGTAAAGAAGTCACCTGTAAACTACATTAATATATCCATCCAACTACATATACCTCAGACTTTTTTTCCTCCCCTTAATTAAAAAATGTCAGGTGAACTACGTGCTCTGTATTTGCACCTACTTAATCACCATTTTCTGACTCAACAAAAGTTGACTTGAGAACTGCAACATGAAACCTTTAAAAATGCCTGAAAAGGAAAAGCCTCATGGATATTAGCAAAAAAATGCAAGTGCAAATCAATATAATTTTATCTGCAATACTCAAGGCCTTTTCCTCTTCCAGAACATTGTGGATCTTTGTTCTTACACAATGATTGTAAGCTCAAGAATTCAATGAGTGCAGTTATCTAAAAATGTCTCTGTTTACAGTTCACTGAAACCGTTCATGGCATTTTTATTTATTTTTTAGAATCATTTTTTAATAATGAAGGATTTTTCCCCCTTCTTACTTGATAAATTCCTATCTCCTACTGTGTCTGCAGAATGAAAAGGACACAGAGTAATAAATAACTGACCAAAACAAAAACAAATAGAAAAGAACACCCTAAAAATTATGACTACAAAGGGATCCTACATCTTGCTTACGTAAAACCAGTTGGGCACTCTATCACTTCCAACTTTCAGCTGTCAACATACACACAATCTTTATCAAATGGAGCCTACTGGTTTTCTATTTTTAACGTATAAGATTTTAGCTTTAACTGCAAGCCATCTGCATTTACCTTACGTTTTTATTCCTGGGAGAGTTTAGGTTTCTGCAGCATTTGAATAGAAGTGTAATTCTTCAGAAATCAGTACCAGAAGGATGAACAGAAAACACAAGCAACGATTATATCACAATTACTCACCTGCATGAGTTCATTGCTGTCAATCAGACTGTCTTCCAGCATCTCCTGGGTCAGCTTGCCCATGGTACTATAAAACTCATCTGCAGTTTCACAACACTCTATTTGCCTACATCAAAAGAAATGTTGTTTTTTTCTTATTTTACTTTTACACATGATCATATCCCTCCAAACCAAAACTGAACTTAATGTAACCATACATTATGCACTTCCATTAGTCACCATAATTCATGTGTTATTATAATCCCCCCTACACTTCCAAATAACAAGACAGTGCATGTCACATTATCGTGACTACCTAAGATAAAGGATTAACATGTATACATACAGGTTATTCACGCTGCACTTCTACAACACAAGGATCAATAAATCCTGTCCCCCTTCTAACACAAGGGAGCTTACCCCTCAGCTCAAAAATGGAGTGTCTCTTGCTAAATTCATCTTCTAACGTTTTGCATGCTTGCATTAAAAAAAAAAAAAAAAAGGACTGGGATGTTCTGTCTTCCATACACACCTATGAGTTGGTCAGTTTAGCTGAACATATTACAAAGCCACTGTGTAATAGTTTGATTAATGGTTACACTGGCTTGATTCAATTAGAAAAGCTTCCAGACTTTCAAGGCCCTTCTTCAGACCTCCAAGAATAAAAATTAACCTTGTTCCCACCAGTTTTTTTCTAAGAGCCTTTGTCTGACCTCCAAACAGCAAACCCATTAAAGACCGACACAGGGAAGCAAGGCAGCATAACGAACCACCGATTAGATACCTGAACACAGTCACATTTCTCCGCACTAACAACAAACATTCAAAGATACTGATATGTTTCACAAAGATTAGTTTACGTTCACATCACCTTCAAGGGGCAAATAAATATTATCTTCACCCCGTCAGTGAGAAGCTTATAGGATAGAAAGACTTGTGTGAAATTCTGCAGTAAACCTGGAAGAAAATAGAAGTAATCCACACTCTCAAGGTTGTTTGTCTGAGATGTATACACAAGTCAATTTTTCCTTCCTAAAAATACCCTGAAGGGAAAGGAACTCCGTCAGTAAATCTAGCTGTAATAGTTCTAGAAACAGAATGGATCTTTGATCCATCCTGGATGGATATTTCGTTGGAAAAAATCATAGTTCTAAAATCACTTCGGCTGGAATCATTATTCTGAGAAAATATATTGAATGGCCTATTATTCATCCAAGCTTACACCAGGAATTTGAAAAGAGATTAAAAAAAAAACAGGCTGGAAAAATCAATCCTGTTTCTTCTCCGGACTTCACCAGAACAGCAATATATCATCAGCTTTCTCAAAAAGGAGCTCTAAAATTGTTCTTTGTTGATTAAAAGAGCTGTGATTCTTTCCGTGTAGCTGTGATGAAGAAAAACAAATTCAGAACAACAAATCAAAACATGTGTAAAGGTTCAGAGATTTGCGCACACACGGACTTCTGCACGTTGCATCTTAAAGTTCTGGATTTCAAGCGTCCGTGCCATCACCTGCCAAAGCAGAAGTGTCTGCAAACACTGATGAAAAAAAATTAGGGACAAACTGGAACGCATCCAGCACACAGAGCTACTTCCAGCCATCTATATGTTCCACTGCTAACATACTCCCTGTTGTGCTTAACAGATTGGGAGAAGTAAGAGACAGCAACATGAAACCACCTAGCTACAAAAAGATGGTCATAATTTTCAGTTGAGTCACTGCTTGGGGCAGAACATTTAGAGGTTGGACTAGATGATTTTCGAGGTCTCTTCCAACCTAGATGATTCTGTGATTCTGTGATATTTCTCCATTGTGGCCAGATCCCAAACGGACAAACTTGAGGAAACCCTCACCTGGATAATACGACCACTGAATATTTGCCAATTCACCTCCCATTCCAGGTGCCGGAGTGTCTCCTGAGTGTCTCCTCCCTCTGCAACTGCTGAGTTTCCTCAGCATACCTTTTGCTCAAAGGCATCCCTTTGACCTTTCAGGACAGTAAAGCTCTCTTCCTACTACTCCCTCAACAAGCAGTTAGCTCCAGGTTGCTTCTGTTTGTTTACACCATCATTGTACAAGTATCCCTTTGGATTACAATAATCTTTACTGTTTTCACCCTAACTATTTTTACTTCCTATGTTAATGCACACATCAATTATGGCAGTGTCCTAAAACCACAACAGACTTCTTTTTTTTGGAAAAAAAAATCACATGTGTTGCTGATATTTGACTTGGAAAACTCAAAGAAGTGAGCATACTGTAGCTTCCTCTGTACTGTGGCCACTATCTGCTGGGATGGTCCCTCCCAGAAAAAACAGAGGGGTCTTTTTTCTTATGGATTAGAAGAGGAAGCTTCTCTTGATCTACCTTAGGGGCCTATGTTAGCGAACAACCATTGAACTATTGAGCTGTTGTCAAAATCTTGACTGACTTTAGCTAAAGTATTGAAAGAGGAAAGAAATAATGAGGAAAGAGGAAAGAAATAATTCTCCTTCTATGACAAAGTGACGCGCTGGGTGGACGAGGGAAAGGCTGTGGATGTGGTCTACCTTGACTTCAGCAAGGCTTTTGACACCGTTTCCCACAGCATTCTCCTCAGGAAACTGGCTGCTCTTGGCTTGGACTGGCGCACGCTTCGTTGGGTTAGAAACTGGCTGGATGGCCGGGCCCAAAGAGTCGTGATAAATGGAGTCAAATCCAGTTGGAGGCCGGTCGCTAGTGGCGTTCCCCAGGGCTCGGTGCTGGGGCCGGTCCTCTTTAATATCTTCATCGATGATCTGGATGAGGGGATCGAGTGCACCCTCAGTAAGTTTGCAGATGACACCAAGTTAGGTGCGTGTGTCGATCTGCTCGAGGGTAGGAAGACTCTGCAGGATGATCTGGATAGGCTGCACCGATGGGCTGAGGTCAACGGTATGAAGTTCAACAAGGCCAAGTGCCGGGTCCTCCACCTGGGACGCAATAACCCCAAGCAGAGCTACAGGCTGGGAGATGAGTGGTTGGAGAGCTGCCTGTCAGAGAAGGACCTGGGAGTGATGGTTGACAGTCGGCTGAATATGAGCCAGCAGTGTGCTCAGGTGGCCAAGAAGGCCAACAGCATCCTGGCCTGTATAAGAAGCAGTGTGACCAGCAGGGCTAGGGAGGTGATCGTCCCCCTGTACTCGGCTCTGGTGAGGCCGCACCTCGAATACTGTGTTCAGTTTTGGGCCCCTCGCTACAAGAAGGACATCGAGGTGCTTGAGCGAGTTCAGAGAAGAGCGACGAAGCTGGTGAGGGGCCTGGAGAACAAGTCCTACGAGGAGCGGCTGAGGGAGCTGGGATTGTTCAGCCTGGAGAAAAGGAGGCTCAGGGGTGACCTTATCGCACTCTAAAGGTACCTGAAAGGAGGCTGTAGCGAGGTGGCGGTTGGTCTGTTCTCCCACGTGCCTGGTGACAGGACGAGGGGGAATGGGCTGAAGTTGCGCCAGGGGAGGTTTAGGTTGGATCTTAGGAAGAACTTCTTTACCGAAAGGGTTGTTAGACATTGGAACGGGCTGCCCAGGGAAGTGGTTGAGTCCCCATCCCTGGAGGTCTTTAAAAGACGTTTAGATGTAGAGCTTAGGGATATGGTTTAATGGGGACTGTTAGTGTTAGGTCAGAGGTTGGACTCGATGATCTTGAGGTCTCTTCCAACCTAGAAATTCTGTGATTCTGTGATTCTGTGATAATGGGTATATAGCCAATTACCACAAACTTACTGCCTGTCTTCCCTAATAATTTCAGTCTCTCATGACCTCCACATCTTCTCTATTACCACTGTTTTTAAACTGTTACACTCTTTAAGTCCCTTTCCATCAAAACCAAAGCATGACTGGAACCTCCAGCATTTTTTATGTTTGGTATCATCAATCACAAATTTACTGAATCCGTGCTTGTCCAGTTTTTTTTCCACCACATTCTGCATCGCTGGTTATCACCCCAGCGGTCCTTTTCTGTTAAGTGCCCCAAAACCTGGCCGTGCTCCTTCTCATTCCCCACAAGCAATGGTTTTAAGATGTGAAATTTGAATAGCTTATTCTTAACGTTCTTCAGATTAAAAATGAGATATACTGAACAGTCTCCTGCAATGCTACTGAACTAAAGTGCTAATTCACTCAGAAAGGAAAACAAAAAAAGGAATAAAAATGAAACATCCAAGGACAGAGCTGATGTAAATCCCAGTGGTCCAGCCTGAGAGGTAAAAAATTAAAGTGTGGATAACCATTACAATAAAAAAAATGATGCAGCTGATGAAAAGAAGTTTCCAGCTGAACTTGTCTAGTATCTGCTTGTCCTGTAAGAGTTCATGCCTCCTGCTGGAGTTGGTGACAAAACCTTTATTTCTCCAGGAGGACCGTATGCTCTCTGGAATGCAAATATTTGCCATGACAACAAAAACAGTTTAGAAGAACTAACCTTCTCTTGTGTTTTGCCCTACGTGGTGAGTCAATAATAACCAAAATTAATAGTCTAATAATTACTGAAATAGAGGTTATTAATAGTGGTATTTTTGCTAGAATGTGTTTAAAAGCAGAGAATTTCAAGAAAATGTGTTTGCAAGCTTTAACAGAAAAGAACCACATAGCACTAAATCATTCCTTTAGTAACCCTCAGCACTTTCTCAGGTATAGCCAATGAGATCAAATCCTTAAATAAAAATCTAAGAATTAAAATCTTCAGTTTCAGGTAAATTACGACTGAATTAACTAGTCACCCTCAAGACTCTCTGTATAGCACCCCCCCAAGTACTTACTAACTCCCTCACAGGTTTATGTTCTGGAAAGTCCAACTGATATCTTCGCATACCATAAAGACTTTATACACAGACAATGCAAATAACAAGAGACAGGATTGATTCATCATCATGCCCATTCTTCTGGCATCACGATGATATTCTCCAGCACATGTTTTTTGGGGGAAGGCATAGAGACACATTGCTTCTGCTTCAAAAAAGCTGCACATTCTCCTGAAAGGTCACATCTTGCTTAGAACCAAGAACATGCTCTTCAGAACAGCACATAAATTATTTGCGTTGCTCAAACCGAAAGAAAAATCAGATTGAAATGACCACTTACTCTCCTAACTTTGCCCAGATAGCCAGTGCGACTCTCAGTATAATTTCAGAGCCTTCAAAGAATACTGAATCCCAGATCTTCAGAACTGTGTGGTTAGGCAGGCATGTGGCAAAGAGAGTCAGAAACCACTGCATCGTGAAGACATTTGTAAGTGGGGGTTCATAGCCTCCTGAAATAAAAAATATAAATGCTTCAAGTAATTTTGTCATTTACTGTTATTTTACAAGGAGTATGAAACATACAGAAATCCACCAGTCATTCTAGTAACTTCTTTTAATGCTCAAAACTTCCTTAGCCTGCAGCTGTCTGAAGAGAAGCTGAGAAGAAGAACAATGAGAAGTGACATACTTAGTCTTCCTTCATTCTGCTGCACTGCCAAAAGCTCTAAGCAACAGCACTGGTGCTTGACTAAACTTTTGAAAACACCACTAAACATTTGTTGTTTTTTTTTCTTAATATCAGAAAAAATGTTTGTCCTCCACCAAAATGACAGGAGCTAGAAGTTTTTATTAAAAAAAAAAAAAAAAAAAAAAAGTACTTGTATTTCTGCAGAAAGTAAAGGCTTAAGAAGTCCTTAGCTGCATGAAGGTGACTCTCATCTGTTGTACTAAAGTCCTGATGCACTGCCAGCTTAGCAGAAGCAGCCATTAACATATTCAGCTTTCCTTTTGGCTTGTTAGCAGTTTCATACAAGATTCAGTATTTCAGCCCAAAGACCTTTAGTTTTATTTTCTTGTTATACTTAGAGAAAACTTCATGCATCCTAGTATCATTTGATGCACTGAAGGCCATGACCCTGAGAGGCTGTTGTCTATGAAAACACTTCCAAACAGCAAATGCTTACTTGATACCCTTTCTTTGTTTTTGTACAGTCTGGGCACAGTCATGATTTTACTTAGATCATAAAGATGTATTACCATGTTCCAAGATGGAACTCACTTAGTTCCAGACTTGGGGGCAGGGGGGAGAAGACAACACAATCCCAAATGAAACAGCTGTATCTAGTAGTAGTAGTAGTAGTAGTATTTAAGTCTTGAGAGAATGCTATACAAGAAAAATTCACAGTGCAAAGCCAGTTTTCAGGTAGTAACCTAAGTACCACCCCAGATTTGCACCTGTGTATTGCTAAACATCCAGGTGAAGAAATACTAACCAAGTGCCATCTGCTCTCATATTGTAATTCTTCTCAGAACAGCCAAGTTCAAGCAACTACAAGCAGTATGTGATTAGAGAGTTATCTTGAGCAAGGAACAACCTTTCCAAGGTAGCTTTTGTACTATGCTGTCCATTGGCATTGCCACTCCACGCCTTTTATGACCTTGTCAATATCATCATGTTTGCAGTTAACTGTGGGACCAAATGATTTTGGTATTTATTTTTCCTGAGAGAGCCACCAATATATATATTAAGCATATCAGTAATAGAAACGGTCATCTTTCACTTCAAATATATTCTGAACAATATATTCAGGTAAACACTTAGAACACTACTTTTTAGACCTATGCTCAGACGAAACAATAACAAAAAGGAATTTAACAGCATTTTGTGTTGAGCCTACCTCCACTTTCTCTGTTAGCAGCTCTCTGCAGGGTGTCTAAGTGCTGGGACAGTTCAGGAAGTTTCATTCTTAAAAGATCTCGGAAAACAGCCATATCCACAGAGAGAGCACGGAGATTGTTGACAAAGTAACTATCAGGAAGCACCTTATCAATTAGGTAAATCATGATCTGTAAGATAATGAAATATTTTAAGCATCCACAGGTACTCCAGGTAACTACAAGCAAACAAGGTTCACAAAAGCTAAGACAGCCTCTTGAAGCTGGTCAGATTTTATGAACCATGAATGGCTGGAATCAATTTCACAGTAAGCTACGAGTAAATTGGAAGCATTACTTGAATCAAAGGGAACTTTTTGCACTTCTGATGCCACAAGTGTTCATGAGCTTCTCCAAATTGCTGGAAAGTTCCATTATCCTTTGTCTGGTTGTTAACTGCCACAACTAGAAAACTTATCTTCCAAATAATCTTTTTGCCTCCCCAAAATGCAAGACGCTGTTCTTTAAAAACATTCCTCCCACATTTTACTGCAATGTGTCACCGTGTGCCGCACTTCATCTTGTCACTTTAACAGGTGCTAAATTAAGCAGCATGGGCCAGTTGAAGCAGACATCTGTTTCAAGTAAGACGGCCCAACTGCAGGGGTAATAGTGCTGTAACTGGATACTGACAAACTTTGAGAATGAACAAATGAAACAAATATACGGAAGGCAATTTATTTCATCAGCCCAACAGAAGGCAGTGGCCTTCATTTCAGGATCTTTGGCAACCTCTATGCCTACTCTAAAGATTTTATTAAGAGAGCCTGCGTGTGGGCTCAATGTCTGCTTCAACCCTCCATTACTCACTTGTTCAAATTTCAAGTAAGCATCTTTATCCTCTGTTTCATACAGCATCTAACGCTTGAGAGGTACATGGTGCCTCCATACACAGGAGAAAATCCTCCTTCCAATCCCTCTCTTCTTATAAGATGCCCACAAAAACAATGTCAGATATTGGACTTCTGAGGGTACTGCCTTATACAATCTTCCTTGTTCCTTGCTCTCTCCCAGCTGCCTGTGACGACATGCTGCCACTTGTCCTTGTCTGCAAGATTTCTCAGACAATAAAATTCCTCTGTTCCATATTTCAAAGAACACAGAGCAACTACAAACACCTGCATGTGCCTTCCTACCTTGGCACTAGAAGGTCCTCAGCCCTTGCTAAATCCCAACTCCCCTCAGAGCCCCTTTCTCTCGTGCCTCCCTGCAAACAGGCATCTTTCCTCTTTAGCTTGTCCCACAATTAAAAGTGACAAAAGCTTCCCCCTTCTCCGGAGCAGTCTGGTGCCATTCCATTGCCTCCTTAGCACAAGAAGCCTGATGCAGCTCATGATTAAAGACAACCCAAAAATAACACAAGAGTTCCCAATAATCAATTTGGATTTCATAAAATCCTTGGGGAGTCTTATTCCCTATACTATCATAAGGTGTCCTAGAAGCTTCTTCACGGTGTAAAAATCACACAAAAATAATAGGTGGAACTATTGAATACATTTTCAGCACAAACTATTCAGAGGAAGCTTACAGCCTGACAAAGTAAACATATTCTATTATCTTCTTAATATTACAGGCAGCTCTGTAGAATGAAGCATCAACTAGCCGGACTCTATTACCAAAAGCTTTATATTTTAGAGCTCTGAGCATACTTAAGTATTTACCACATTTTTGTCAAAGGCAAAACAAATGGCTCAGTATCTCAACAGTCACAGTAATCTTACTATCTTGACCCTGACACATACAAGCAAGTTTACTTAATTAAATTTGCACATGACTGTAGTGAGCTGGATTTTCATTTTTATGATTACGAACTTCATGAAGCCTTCTCTTAATTAGAATAGAAATGGTCTAAAAAATAAAACACCGTAATGGCTAACATAGCCTTGACGGTAGCTTCAAATCTATTCATTTTCATTTTAAGTATTTATTTTGTGTCTTCCTAGAGTTTGTTTAAAATACAGTCAATTTTTAACTGCTATGTATGGGGTTGACAAAAGAAACTGGAGGCGTTAGCCACATACAGGGTTTGGAAGCAGATTTGGGATTATGGGTTAAACTCTTCTAAAGTCAGTAGCAATGTTCTCTTTCACTTTGATAAAGCCAAAACCTCCCTTATTTGTTTGAAAATTTTTTAATGAGAATAACATTCAAATTGTCCACCTTTAGCTCAGAGAGGATAACAAACAATTGACAGATACAAATCAACTGAGTCCTCCGAGTCTTCTTCTTTTTGGCTGTCTACAGCATTTGCACATTCATTCACGCCGACGTTCACGAAGCAAACACATTCTTCAACACTGCAGCAAAAGATTCTACTCACTTTCAAGGCATCTCCTTCATTGCCCTCCATTACTTCCAGGATGAGTGCAGCTAGTATGTTAAAACCTTGACAATAGCCAACAGACTTATTCCACCTGGCATAAGCCAGCAAAACTCGCTTTAACACCACTCGATCTTGCTCTGCCTCCTGGCCACAATAAGAACTGCAACCAGTGCGGTGAAGGTCCTTTAGAGAAGAAAAAAGGAGAAAAGCAGAGACAGAGAAGGTGTGAATTTTCCTTCCCCCTTTAGTTCTCCTGCCTGTCCAAGGTTTCGTTCCACCTCCACCCTCCCGATGCATACTCCTGAAGCTGATGAGAGTTTTTTAATCTGTAAACCTTTAGCTTACTGAAGAGAAATAGGTTGAGCAAGGTCTTAACAAGTTATCCAGAAGATGTCCATACGAAGTTGCCACAGAAGATAGTAGATGTTAGAAGACATCTAAGTTTCAAATATGCAAAATATAGAAGTTGCATAATTCTTTTTAAAATCTCCCTTCACAGAATGGCGATTTCTCTCAATTTCAAAGATTGCCAAAAGTAAGACTTCAGAAGAATGCATTTTGTGTATCTTAAACAGAAGCCTAAGGGAAAAATACCACATTTTTCTATTTCTGAATCGCTTTCATTGCATGGGGCAACCATTACACCATGAGTTGGCTCAGCAGAATATCATGACCTGCTATTATTGCACAACATGGAGCAAAGGATTAGAACAGATGCTTGTGTGACACTGACATTGCCAGCAGCAATATCAAGGTTTGAAGCTAGATACAAAATTTCTAGCAAGCATCTGTCAAGGACTTCCCCTTCAAGACCTTTGTTTCAGAAACCATTTTTTGACCGGGATGTGCTTGACATCATCATTAAGTTTGTGAAGCGGTAATTTGCGCTAGGAAAGGAATACAGACAAGGAAATGAACACAGACAAAATAATTTTTTTTTAAACGACCAAATAAAACAAGAGGAGCTGTTTGTTTGCTTCAAATCAAACTCTAAAAGAACTGCCAGGAAGCTAAGTTTTCAAAACACAAAAACAAACAAAAACAAAAGCAGTGTCCTTGAGAATTTAATTTAAATGATTTGTGAAAGGCAAAGCACACTACTGTTTTTCATGAGAAATATCTATAACCTTAAATTACCAAGTACAGACGACTATTTTAATAAGCAGGAACATAAGGTACTTTGCTCCACGTACGGTCATTAAGGTGGCTATAGAACATAAGCAATCTCTCCTAGGTAAACAGACAAACATCTAAGTCACCACAGAAACATACATCTGTTAAGCCCTTCCCCAAAACTACTCTCTGCTTTAAATTTAGTGTCAACCAGCTGAGAAATATATACAGACAATGGTGTTTCACTGCTGTAAAATAACTGAAAAGATGTTCAATTGTTTTATTATAAAACATAACAGTGTTTAACCCCAGAAAATATTTACATGGATGAGGACAAAACCATTTAACTGTCGCCATTACTCCAGTATGTCTTTATATATATATATTTATTCATATGTAATTTTATATATGTATATAAATTGAGAAAAAAAAAGTTCAGTAATAGCATTTTTTTCTGTTACTGAGCCAAAAGGGAATTAAGATGTAGCTTTTCCCAAAGCTGTTACAGACAACAAAATAAATCCAAACTCTATCTTAAAAAAAAACTCTTCACTTTTTATGAAAAGTTAAAGTAAAGTAACAATAAGTTGACTACCTTTACTATCTGGATTCCCATTGAATCATCATCAGGATTACTTCTTTCATTGAAGGTGAAACGCATAGTTTTATCCCAGTCGATGGCTATACTGTGCAAGTACTGATCAGCCAGGGTCAGCCAAACCTGCAAAGTCAACAGAACGCGTTATTTCTCATATAAAATACGAGCAGTTTTTATAAACATCATGAGATGAACCTCACCAACTTCAGTCATAGGTGATCTGCTGTTAGACTTCAAATATGCAGAAGAGAACTATATTTAAAATAACTTTTGCATAATTAAAGTAATCCCTTGCTCCCTAAAGCAGGAAGGAAGGGAACAGCATTAAGCATCCAAACCTGTGAAGTGCTTACAAAGGTGCACGTCCACTGTCAGAAGCTGAATTCCCAGGGGCCCTCCAAAATGGAAGCCCACCTACTGCAAGGTGGGCTTGCTCCTCCTGGTCAGATCAGCCCTTCTGACCTCGTAACCAGCAAGGAGCTTTATAAAAAGATAAAACAGCTGCAGGCTTTCCTCAAACTCCACCATGGATCCGTCTCCTGCACACACCACAAGAGAAGTCTAACAGTGCTTCTCTCCTGCAGAGGTGGTCTCATCTGATCAGCTTTGCACAAAAGGAGCACTGAGCATGAAGCATTTGGGGCTGATCTGAAGAACTACTGCTTGGATCAGGGTAAGGTCATTTTCCAAAAGGACTTCCTAAATTATTGGCACAACGCAGAGTTCTGAAAACAGACGTTGCCTATTTTTAAAGCCTAGTAATTACCAAAACAGATTCATGAATGTGTGTTGAAGGCTAAGGATGGACCATGACAGCGCATACAATGGCAACAACTAACAAGGAAGGACTTCTGTCTTCAGGGAACTGAAAGAAAACATGAAAGCAAATGGGTCAAGTTTTATAGCAGCTGTTAAGTTCCCCGAGTGAGAAAAGCAATTCAGACACTTCCCACAAATACAAACACTTAGATAATCGCATGGTGAAGGAATTTATAGGCAACTCACAGAATATGAGCTTTTTTCCATTTGAACACACCACCCCACTTTTGCAGAGCCACCCGAAGAGAAATGACGCTGTTCTCTGCCTCCCAGCAGCGTTTGGCACTGTTAAGTTCCTAGTGATGTTCCTTGCCTCTGCCAGCTCCGGACACCAGGTGTCATATGCCACAGCAGTAACGCAGATGTCACCCTGCCCCTTCTGCAGTCAGCAGAGCAAGCTATCAGCATGCTGCCGAACCATCTAATACTTCCCTCGTTTTGGTATTAAAGTCATTGGAAAGCCAAGAAAGAGCAGTGAAAAGACTTCTTTGGTTCGGACCATGGGGCCACGTGGAGCAGTGACAGAGATGAGCACTATAAGAAGGAAGACAGGGACCTGATGGGGCAGAGCGCACCCTCAGCAGGTCTGCAGGTGACACAAATCTGGGAGGAGTGGCAGATGCACCCGAGGGCAGTGCTGCCATTCACAGGGACCTGGCAGGCTGGAGAAATGGGCTACGGGAGGTGATCCTTCCCTTCTGCTCGGCACTGCTGAGGTTACTGCAGTGAGTTACCCGTAGTAACGTGTCCTGACTCCCCAGTACAAAAGGGACATGGACACACTGGAGAGAGTCCCGTGAAGGGCCAGACAAGCATCTCTCCTCTGAGGAAAGGCTGGGAGAGCTGGAACTGTTCAGCCTAGAGAAGGAAAGGCTCGGGGGGAATCTTATGGTTGTACAGAAATACCTGAAGGCAAGGTGCAGAGAGGATGGAGCCAGGCTCTTTTCAGTGGTGCCCAGTGAGAGAACAAAAGGCATTGGGCACAAACTGGACCACAGGAGATCACACCTGAACATCAGAAAGCCCTTCTTTGCAGTTCAGGTGACTGTCCACTGGCACAGGTTGCCCAGAGAGGCTGCAAAGTCCATCTGTGGAGCTATTCAAGAGCCATCCGGACATGGTCCTGGACAATCTGCTCCAGGTAACCCTTCCTGAGGAGGTGGCCGGACCAGATGGCCTCCAGAGGGCCCTTCCTACCTCAGCAATTCAGTGATTTTGTCACCTCTGCCACTCACGCACCACAGAAAAGCTGAAACAGCAGTTCTAAGAGACTAACTGAAGAGGGAGAAAAGATTTTTTCAGGAAAGAAAAAGGCTACTAAATCGATATAATAATTCACTGGAGCTGTAGATTTAAAATAAACTGGTAGTGGTGTAAGAAAAGCAATGCCACCTACATCTTACCTTTCCTTCCCCATTTGGTAAAGAGGAACATTTCAGTTTGGAAATATAGCAAGAAGAAAACAGGGAAGAAAATGACCTGATACATCAAAAATATATGGAACCATGTATATTTTATAAAGCTTTAAAAATATTTGTTTTAGTAGAACTAAATTTTTAAAGCTGAGATCATGCGCCTCGCTTAGTTGTTAAGAAAGATGAATGCATACAGAGGCTTTTTTTTTAGGCTAGGGAACTTCAAATGTTGCTAAAGAAAGCAGTAAGGCAAATTTAGCATAATCCCACTGGACCCTTTCCTACAACACTAACCAAGTGCAATTTCCCAGGATGGTGTTCTCTGCTGTTCCACATCACTGCTGACTCTGACCTCTCCCATTTAGGGAACCTGCCTTTACCCTGTCAAATGCTTCTATCAACGTTCCTGCCAGCACCAGCATTTGGCAACTTCACCTCTCCTTTCAGCTGACCTTCAGCTGCTGGTGTGGCTTCGCCAGCGCAGTTCTTTGGGACTGGCAGACTGAAGCCATACCAAGTGAGCTGGAATAATTTACCTAAGCCTCAATCAAAAGGAACCTTTCCATAGGCGTAAACACTGTGTTTACCTGTCTCAGCCTCTCCAGCTGCTACATGAGGTTATCACCGAAGAACGGAAACTTGGAAAAATCCCAGCACCACTTACAAATAAATAAATAGTTGAAAACCAGGTAAGACTGCTGTTGTTCATCTCCCTCTCGTGGGAAACCACAGGTGGCGTGTCCTGCATCGTGTACAGCTCTACCTACCTTCCTGCGCCATTCTTTCGGTATGCCCGTCGGCAGCCTGGCCACTGCTTTGAGTGCATCGTGCCACTAAGCAAAAACATCCAAAAGGGTAAAAGTCCACCGTTAGCTTCATGCGAGAACGTGGCAACATCTGTAACACTGAGAGCATGCACGTTCATTTCTGTACGCATTGCGAAGTTTAATTGCTTAATCCACTTACAGGGAAAATACAGATTAATTACTTAAGGATAGAAGAAAACAATAATATTCTAGAATACAAAGATGTAGGAGATAACCAAGGAGATAACCAATTACAACCTATTAGGATTTGGAAAACACAATGGAACAGCTCTTCATGCAGTAGCGCATAATATGCTGACATGATGACAGACGCGTTTTTGAACTAGGGCAAGTATCTCAACTGAAGAGAGCCCAGTCCTTCATAAGCACAGAGAAAAATGAATCCAATTACCTGCTGAAAACCATTTTGACCTAAAGATGGCTCAAGAGTGAACTTCAATTTCGTATCAACCCCTAGAAACAAAAAGGAAAAATAATCTTGATCATTATTTTCATTTAGTTCAGAAGGAGAAAAAAAATCTAGTCGAAATAAGAACACGAGACTTCAACTAGATGTGTTTGAATAATTATATTTTCACCTGTTTCTGTCAATTCTTGTCTTCACAGTGGGTTCTAGGCATGTCTTAAAAAGTACACGAACAAAACGTTTTTAAAATGCAGTTGTGCCCTATTCAAATTAATGCTGTAGTTCAGCACAATTCACTTAACTAAAAAAAAAAATAAAAAAATCCGGTATTTCACTGTCCTGAAAATCGTATTAGGACACTGCAAACTACCATATGAAATGACATACAAAAGATACACTGCAAACTACCACTGAAAAAAAGATATACAAAGAGGTGCTTTCCATCTTTGTCAACTTCTGGACACTGAAACACTTGATATTGATTTCTAACCTTGGGGTGTTAAAACTATCGTATTGCTCAGGATGTCAAATATTTAACCTACTTGATTTTTTGCCTCTAAGAGCAGATTGCGTTCGTTTTTATATAGAAAATTAGCGGATACGCTTTAAAATACGTGAATATGAGGATCTCAAAGCCTACGCTGGCTCCTGACTAGGGCACCTGGTAAGCCATAGCACGCAGAACAGCAGCACTCGTCAGGCTGCTTTTTTGCAGCACCCCTTTTGCCTCCACAGCCCTCCGGTCCTTCAGCTGCCGCTGTCCAGCGCTCTGGTTCTGAACGTCCCGCCGTTCCCCCAGCTTCTGGCGGAAAGAATAAAGCCTTCCTGTGTTTTCCCTCCATAACTTGGTATCACGTATTGCTCCACGTTTATGTTATGCATAGCTAATGATGGTCTTAGAATATCAACCCTAACCACTTTTGCATATATATTTAAATATTCATATTAACAAACAAACAAAGTCCCCACATACAGCCACACAACAATATTTGAATCCTGCAAGATTTAAGCATATAAAATCCACGCTAACCAACCCACCAGTAATACCCAGTACTTCGAAGCCTGTGAGTCTGCGAAAACCCAAACTGCAGTGGCATTTGCTAGCTCTGGAATATTAAATGTCTTTGGGATTTGTATACTGTAATTTTAAAAGGGGCTATAAGTAACGTAGGAACATCAGAGCCTGATAAACACAAAGCTTTCTCCTTCAAGGCTGTTTTTGTTTTGACATGGGGAAGGAGAAAGAAGGAAAACTCACACAAAAACCTAAGTATTGTTTAGAATCGTGGAGTTTTCGCATTGCATCATTCAGACTCGGGGGTGGGTTCTGTCACTTCCCCGCTTCAGCTTCAGAAGACACGCTTGTCAGATTTAGAAAAATAAAAGCTTCAAACCACAATAGAAAAATATGAAAGTGTTAACAGTAATTCCTGGAAGTAACTGCTTATTAGTATTCTGCCCCACAAATCCGTGGCACTCAGCAGGGACTGCTGATACATAAATCTTTTCATAATAATTCAGAGCAGTGTAACAATGCTGGTAACCTACTAAGATGCAATCATATCACGCTTGCTGTAAATGTGAAAAAGTGACTCTCGTTCCCACGCAATTCAGCGGTAAGTACTGGAAATCTCCGGTATGTACAAACCGGTGTCAGGACCAGGGACTGCTTTTGTTAAGCTAACAGTTATCTAACACTGCCTAGTAGCAAAGGAGTCTTCCGCATCAATCACATATTCATTCCCAACTCAACAGCCAAATATTAATCGCTTCACAGTTTTCCAAGACGTCTAGAGATCTCAGCAACAACTTCTCTCTTTGTCTCGCCAGCTTTTTAAGAAAGATGCCAGCAGACAGCCGGATCTGCAAAAGGTCACGCACGGTCAGATACAGCCCCACGGTAAGGTGGAACGTGTCTATCATTCACTTCACATCACGGCAAGGGAGCTCAGTGCACCAGGGAAGCCGTCTTTCTCTTGATTAAACGAGACTGAGATGGGAACCTTGAATTTCCATCCCTATAAATGTATCGAATCATTGCTGACAATTAAGACAGATGGGAAAATTACTAGAAATCAGGCTAACATCATGTGGTGGCACTGGTCTGCACAGCCAGGTCTCTGCCATCCGATGAGAAACCTCTTGGTCAGGCCATGCACTACGACCAGTAACTCCACAAAGCCATGGGGTCTGGGGCCCCTTATTTGTTCCCGGTTGCTAGTCAGAAATGTCCCCAAAATCAAATCCCACTGCCTGTTACTTGTTTCTGACACAAGATACATCTCTACATGTGCAATTTTTGCCCTCTTCACTGGATTTGTCCCCGGACTTCAGAGCTTCCCCAAGGAAATGAATGGCTATCCCTATTCCAAGCTCTCCTGGTTTCCCAACCCTTCCTACCCCCATCACTCCCCTTCTCCTAACACATTCCCCACCCGTCACGTACTTCTTTTGCAGTCAGTCCGTCATCCCGTTCATTCTGTCCCGTCTTGCCCTGGGGAAAGGCTGGTGGTGAGCCAGGCCTCCTACATCCAGGCTTTTCTCTCCTACATTCCCTCACGTGCTGCACCTTACCAGCGAATCCCTTTCCCTCTGCTTTCAGTTGCCTTCGCCCCACAAACCTGGATTCCCCAACACCTTCTCCCCTCCTCAGCACCCCACACTTACCCATCCCTGCCACAGACCCTCTGCACCCATTTCCACTGGATTTGCCCTTTTTGTCCACCCTCCATCTCTGTCCCATATTCCTCCCCACTACATAAGCACGCACTCTTTGCGGAGAAGACTCCTGACCCCTTGGGGCTTTGCAGGAACTCTTCTTTCCAGCTCCTCCACGTGGCAAAAACGCAGCAATAGCTCCTGCTCTCATGGACTGGAAGCCCTGTCAGTACCACTCAGCCCTTTTCCACCAAGCCAGACAGTCCATGGTGTCATCCGACGTATTACATTTCACCTCCAGGTCATACACTTTCAACTGATACTTCATACCGAAAAAAATTATTAACCCATGTAGGCAGGAATGTGTTGGAACAAATGAACTAACTAGCTCCACAAATACAAGCATACACAAAGACACAGTTGTTTGGCACAGATCTTATTTCCGAAGGGTAGGAGAATGGCAAAATATGGCTTGTTCAATGCCCTTGCAACCAGGTCACCAGAAACAACTGCAGAAAAGCCATTTGGAGAGAAATTTAAAAATAACAAAACAAAAACCACAACCAACACACACAAAACACAACAAAACCCAGGCCCATTAGCTTCCCCATGAGAAACGCACGATAAATCCTGACAACAAGGGGCTAAGAGAAGGAACATTACACCCCTAGGATTCCCAAACCCTAACAGACATCCAGAGCATGACCAAAATGGGGCACAGGACCACATAATAAGCCACCAGAGCAGAGAGAATCACCCAGCCAAGCACCTGGATGTAGAATCAAGACCCTGATCCTCAGCTATGATAAACAAAAGGATAGGGCTGAAGTCTCAGTTGTTGGTTTTTTTTTTTTTTTCAGAAATACTAAAACAGAAAAATCACAGGGAGATGATCTGTTCTGATGCACGTATATGAGAGTTTCAAACTTACAAAGCACATCGCTGCAGGCTCCAGGTACTTAAAAGCAGCTGTTGAAATGTCTCCCATGGAAAACCAATAAATATTTTATTGAAAACAAACAAGGAAAAGGGCCTAGAGCTGCTTCCTGTGCAGTGGGAGTCCAAACCTGGGGACAAAAACGGCAACAGGAACTACTACCTCATTGTTGCTTGTTTTAGAACCAGAGAGACTCCTAGCCTCACCCTGTCATTTTTTTTCTAAATATGCATTTTCTCCTGCAAAATCTGAAATAGCAGCCAAAGCAGACACCGGAGCTCACTGGGATATATCAAAGCACATCCAAAACCTGCAGTCCACAAAAACTTCTCCCTGCAAACATACGCTGACACAGGTATTAAGAAAACCTGAAGAAAATTTCATTGGGCTTGTATTTTTTGAGGGCTCATTAGGCTCCCTCTCTCCAGCGCTGTGAAGGCATGTATCCCAAATGATGTCATCCTGTTAATTTACATTGAACCATGTGGAAACCCCAGCCCAGGGGGATTTCCCAGCTTTAGGACTATGGCATTTGTGGTTATGCCTCTCATCGTCTATCCTGATCTTCACAGGAACATCTAAGAACATCATTACCCAGATATCATTACCTAAAATATTGGAAGACTACTGCAGGGGTCTGTGAGAATCAGAAGTAATGAAATCCTTTCCGTAACAGCAATGCTATAAACCTACACCAGAATAAACCTGAGACCATATTAATAATAGCATCCCAAATGAATCTCGAGCACAGAAGCAGCACAACGCAATTCCAAAAGCCATCTTGGACACGAGTGCTAGCACAATGGGAAAATGAACCATATATATCCCCATGCACTGCTCTAGGTTTGTTTTTAAGACCTCAGGCTCACGTATTTTCTGTAGGATTAGGCGACACCTGACAACGCTTTAGCTAGGAGCGGCAGCTGTGACATTATAAACCTGGATTTCCAGTAAAAACCAAAGGACCCAACGCTGTGACGGAAGCAACCACCACCCCGCAAGGCTCCCCCTTCGAGCCCAAAGCCCATCTCCCGGGGACACCGCGGCCGCCGGCCAGCACCTGCCCCTCACAAGCCGGCGGTGCTGAGGCGAGCCCGGCAGGGCAGCGGCCAGCCCGTCAGCCCCGCACCGCAGACAAAGGAGGGGGCTCCGCCATGAGGCGGGGACCAGCCCAGCGGCGCAGCAGCGGGCCGAGGAGCGACAAGCGGGCAGCGGGAGGGCAGAGCCGGCCGCTGCGGGACGGGGAGCGGGGCCGGGCGGGTCCCGAGGCCGCTCCGCCCGCCGCCCGCCGGCCTGAGGCGGCGGCGCCCCGCTTGGGCCCGGGGGCGGCCATTTGCCGCCGGCCGCCTCCCCGCAGCGCGCCGCGCCTACCCGGGGCGCCCATCGCCGGCCGGCCGCGTCCTCCCGGCCCTGCCGCCCGCACCGCCGAGCCGAGCCGAGCCGGGCCGAGCGGCTTACGGGGATTAGGGTCGCGGTACCTGGCTCCAAGGTGCAGAGCAGGCGCGGCGCCGTGCGGGAGATGCAGCTGCGCTTCTTGAGGACGTTGCTGAGGATGGTGCCCACGCCGCCGCCCGAGCTCTGCCGCTTGAGGCATCGCCCGCCGCGCCGCAGCGAGCCCGTCAGCCGGTCCTGCCGCATGGGTGCCCGGCCCCGCTGGGCTGCTCCTCGCCGGGGCTTCGCTGGGCACCGCTCACGGCTCCCTCGGCGCCCAGCGGAGGGCTGGGGGCATGGCGGGGGCTCAGAGCGCCGGGCAGGGCCGGGCGGCAGCGGCTCTGTGCGGCACAGCGGAGGTGCTGAAGGGAAAGAGGGAGGACGAGGAGAGGAGAAAACGAGGGGAAAAAAAAAAAAAAAAAAAAAAAAAAAAAAAAAAAAGGAGCTGCTCCCGCCCACAATCCTAGCATCACTGCGTGAAAACCGGCAGCCTCTCCTCCTCCTCCTCCTCCTCCTCCAGCACCTGGGCTGCAGAAACAAAGGGCGGCGGGGCCCGCAGCAGCAGCACTGCAGCCCGGGGGCAGCACCCCGGGGTCGGGCCGGGGACCTCCTCCACCAAATTCACGGCCATGGCTGTGAATCTGAGCCGCAGCCTCACCTAGAGCTAGTGACAACGCGCCGTGCACCGAACACTTCACAAAAAACCCACCCCGAACTATTTAACAGCGTTATGGGTGCATTCTCAAGCGCCTGCACTCGACCTAACAGCATCCTGAAAGGGCTTGATTGGAAATCATCCAGGAAAATACTTGAAGTACTGACAGCTCTGATGAGGTGCTGCTGCAGAAGGCAAGCAGGATTTATCCCGTCAGGCTGGTCAGGCTCAGAGAGCGAGCTGCCACAGGTCCCAGTCCACCCGGCGACATCTGCGGCTGGGACACGGCCCCTGCTCGCTCCTTCATCACACAGATGTTTATCAGCTGCATTGCAAAGGCAGGGAAAGCTGGCAACAGATAAGCAGCAAAGCCAATTGTATAAAAGACACAGAAAAAAAAAAAGTTATACCTATATTTAGAAACTACCGTTAATTTTTCATGTAAGTGTGATTTTGATCATGCCTCTCAATATCTGGTTCGGTTCTGCAGAAGAGCCACCACACTGGAGCTGCTAGCTTGCACTATGAATAGATAATTAAGGCTGTGTGTCGGTGGTTCTTTTTTTAACAAAGGTGACACTTCCCTGCTGGTGTAGATGATGTAAATCACTTTGTTTCAGTGCCAGCTGGAGATGATGATTTAGTGGTTAAAGCATCAAATTTGAAATACATTAATCTCCCTTGGTGGACAGATTGTACCAATGGGACTGTAACAGAAATATTTAACTACAGAAACAACCATGTAATCTAATATTTTCTCCTCTTCCTCGGGCACCATACACAAACAGCCCCACATCAGTCTTTGATCATTTCAAGACTGGGTAACTCAACTCTACACACTGCTGGCCAAAGTCTCAGCAGCCACGGCCAAAGTTCCAGGACTTGCCTAAGAAGACACTCTTGTAGACTTGGTTATCCACCAAACCGAACACAGCCATATCCTTCCTTCAACTGTTAAACAGTTACAAATCAGCTCTAATAAAGACATCCATATTTAACTGATGAGAATAACCAGCTGCTTTGGTACCACCAAACAATTCAGCATCCTCATTACTGCTGTTTCTCCTGCTTGTCATCCTGTCGGTCTTTGAAAACCAGAAACAAACAGGACAATCACTCCGTGACTCAGGACATGGATACTTGCAAGGACCAGCACACCATTAAGGACAATTACCCACACGCCAGCCAATTAATGCAACGTTTCTTGTAAGAAAAATGCAAAAAATGCACTTTAGTGCACAAAATGAACAAGCCAAGACATACTAATGGGTTTGATGACTCACTGGATCATTAGCACAAATGGATTTTGGAGACATGGATAAGCCTCCCCTTATATATACATACACATATCTTAAGAGCAAGAACCTAGCTTCTAGAAAAATCAATCGCATCACTTTTTAACCACCCATCAGCCAAAATCTCTAACTTGCTAGTGGCAAGGCAGGCTTTGTCCCACTCCCTGGACTTGCAGGCATCTAGGCATGACAGTGCATGTCAGCAGCTTGTATAAATTTGCCATATTTACCACTAATTTGGAAACAGCTTTCAACAACGAGGAAATTTCAAAGTGCAGACACTGCAGCTCACAGACAAATCACCAGTTTCAAGCTGAGGAAAAAGCAACAATTTGAACCCAAAGACGTCACGAGCCATCATGCATCTAGTCTGATCCACCGAGGCAGAGAAGGCTGACCACGTTCACAAGTCCTTATCTATAATTACTGGCAAGACAGATGGCAAATTATTAGAAAATACATTAAAAAGATTAGGGCAACCCAGTTACTTAACCTCCAGATATTTCATAATTATCAGCCTGAGACTTTGCTTTTCTCCCCTGCAGTTCATTTCTACCCTCCCACACAACACAGTCACTTTCTGAAAAACTTTTCCTCTTTGTGTGGTATCTCTCTGCAGTCTTATCACCACCTGCTAACTGTGCCTTTTTAGGGCCTGAGCATACTTCATAAGAAATCCTCGATGACAAGTATAACTTGCTTAGTTGTCACAACCTGCCTTCTGGTGTTTGGTCCTATGATCACCACCAGGTTTCGACACGGAAAAAAAATTCTATTTTCCCTACACCTCCCCATTCACCAGCCCACTTCTATTCAATCTACGCTGCAACAAGGTTCAAGATGTGCAGCTAGAAAGGAACGCTAAGCATCAGCAGATGGGGTGGTGACAGGAACAACAGCAGAAATGGGGCTGCAGAGCAACCTTGTGATTACAGAAAAGGACGCAGTTTTGTGCACAGAGCTTTAGCTGCCCAGATCCAGGACTCATTGAAAGAAAACTTTTCACTGGTTCTCTTATGATCTGCACAAAGAAGACTAAATATAACCAGAAGACTAAAAATGGTAAAATATCTCCTCTGGTGCAACTTTAGCCCATTCCCCCTCGTCCTGTCACCAGGCACGTGGGAGAACAGACCAACCGCCACCTCGCTACAGCCTCCTTTCAGGTACCTGTAGAGTGCGATAAGGTCGCCCCTGAGCCTCCTCCAGGCTAAATAGTTCCAGCTCCCTCAGCCGCTCCTCATAAGACTTGTTCTCCAGACCCTCACCAGCTTCGTAGCCCTTCTCTGGACTCGCTCAAGCACCTCCATGTCCTTCTTGTAGTGAGGGGCCCAAAACTGAACACAGTACTCGAGGTGCGGCCTCACCAGAGCCGAGTACAGGGGGACAATCACTTCCCTGGACCTGCTGGCCATGCTGTTTCTTATGCAAGCCAGGATGCTGTTGGCCTTCTTGGCCGCCTGAGCACACTGCTGGTTCATATTCAGCTGACTGTCAACCAAAACTCCCAGGTCCTTCTCTGACAGGCAGCTTTCTATCCACACATCTCCCAGCCTGCAGCTCTGTTTGGGGTTGTTGTGCCCCAGGTGCAGGACCCGGCACTTGGCCTTCTTGAACCTCATACCGTTGGCCTCGGCCCATCGGTCCAGCCTGTCCAGATCCTCCTGCAGAGCCTTCCTACCCTCGAGCAGACCGACACACGCACCTAACTTGGTGTCTGCAAACTTACTGAGGGTGCACTCGATCCCCTCATCCAGATCATCGATGAAGATGTTAAAGAGGACTGGCCCCAGTACCAAGCCCTGAGGGACTCCACTAGTGACCGGCTCCAGCTGGATTTAACACCATTCACCACGACTCTTTGGGCCCGGCTACCCAGCCAGCTCTGAACCTGTTTATTAGACATCACAGAAAGAAGAACAAGAGCCAGTACTTGCTTACCAAGGTATTCACTGTAAATATAAAGTACATCATGGGCAGGAAATAACATCTATGATTGTCAGAAGTAGTAAATCAAGACTTAAATGATTAGTCTCAGGAAGCGTGCAGCAGAACTGTGAAACTAATCCAATTCTACTCCAGTCCTACCTCTTCCTTTAGACTGCACACACCACTTACTTATTTTTCCCTTCAACAGACAACACAGTAAGGAAGATTTTTGGCAGTTAAGTATGCCCAAGAAGTATGCCAAACTTTTCCATCATCAGTGAAAAGACCTAAACATCACCTATCTGTAACGAGGGCACTTGCAAACCAGTTGTGAAAGCACTTTCAAGAAATTTCTAGCACAACAGGATGGAAGTGTGATGACCAGTTTCCCATTTAGGGAGGCACCACATTGACAGGCAGTGAATCGGTGCAGGTAAGGTCAGCTGCAAACCCCTCGATTCATGTTGTTCTCAAAGTGGCACAAGCGATGCTTATGCAATAGAATCATGTGGGTGAGAATGTGAAAGCTCTCAAAGGCATCACAGGTTGCTTAAAAAAAGTACCAAAAGTACCGACACGCCTGTAACCCCCTTGAACCTGCCTTTAACCATCTCCACTTGTGAAGACGTAGCTATTTTCATGAACGGGGATGCACAGGAAGACATCTGTACAGTACCAGGACTCACTGAGGCCAACACCGACAGAACTGCTTGCTCGTGTCTCCCCAGGCCCACGCACAAATCACTGAAGCGCTGAGACCCTACTTTCCTGAGCCCTTCAGGAAACCACACAGCACTAAGGTTTTCTTGAGCTTGTCCCTGCAACACAATCACACAGAAAGCTATGAATATGTTAATACTCAAATGCTGTACGCCACAAATTATTGACTCTCCTCACTACGTAACCGTCTCTCACAATCACGCCATTAAAAAGCTCGTATTCTGCAGCATCTGCAGCTTCTAGGCAAAACTGTTTGAGGATGGAAGAATTAAGTTTGCTGACAATGCAGCAACACTGAGCACACAAGTGACAGCAACCAGTGCCAACGGGCCAGGCACAAAGAGCAGCCTATTTCGTTCCAGGACATGACTGGTCCCAGAGCTTAACGGGAGAGAACTGAAAGAATTCCTGAGAAGTAGGAACCAACTCATGCTCTGTAAGCAGCATATGGCACAGATCAAGGACACCTCAAATATTTTCAGAAGAAAAAAATAATAATGTTACAAGCTAGATGCGATTTGGAAACCTTTACCTTCACACAATGCATTGAAAGGACAAGGCAAAGATTTTTAACTCAGAACCATCCATGTAGAAAACAAAAATGGTTTTAAATATACTATTACTTGATTACAGGACAGGAGTAAGTTAATTCCCCTTATTATGCCAGTAACAGAGGGCAACAAACTTGCTCCACTAAATAAGCCTGGTATTCTATTGGAGCTGCTTCTGTTCACTACAATGCCCATAAATCCTAATTCTGGGCTGCAGCATTATCGTAGTAGGTGCTGTACGAGCACAGCAAAAGACAGACGGCCTGCTTAAAAAAGAAGAACTAAGAGAAAAGAAAACATTAGCATATGGAGGAGCACATGGAAACAGCAAAATTGTATTGGTAAGCACGATGGAAGCAGTCTTAATACAGGAGCTGCTATTGCTTTTCTGTAGGCTTCATGGCTAAACAAGAGTACCAAGGGACACACCTGGAGGAGGACAATGATGTAACACGAGGTCAGTGAGAGGGCTCAGGGATTAGGTTTTAATGAACTTCAACACGGATAAACACCCACAAGCAAATACCAGCACAGGGAGAAATTAAGAAGGTACTTGTTTTAAAATGCTACGTGTGGGATGGAGCTACAAGGCAGGAGATAACCTTGAACGTCGAACAGGAAATGACAAATATGTGGTAACGGAGAAGAGTAGGTTGTTAAAGCTTCGTATGTTAAAGCAAGATATTGACTAGGTCTCTGAAGACCATAGGGGAAACGTAGGCACCTCGCACACATTTAAACACCTGTGTACGAATACTAACATGTAGATGGGTTAAACTCAAACTGAAGTTTACTGTTACAGTGAATTCTTTGTACAGCATGTATGCCATCTTCTAAAAGGACACAGCTGTAGCCAGCAGGAAAAGAGCTTGGAGAAGTGCTGTGTGTCCCAAATGCTTCTAACTAGATCTTAATTAGAAAAAAAGTGACAGGTAAATCAGTGGGAGGTTTTTCTCATGTTGTGAAAGTATAGGGTGCTGGAATTGAACAACAGCATCTAGGTTTCCTTTTCTTTTTTTCCTATTTTTTTTTTTCTTTTCTTATTAGGTTCAACTGCAAAAATTAATTCTAAAGTCCTCCTTGCCACTTCAGGAGCACAGTGACCAGTGTCGTCCTGATGAAGGAAATACAGAAATACAGTGGGGGGGTGGGAGACGTGGAGCGAATGTCAACTTACTTCACTCATTTATGCACTGACTATAGCAGGAAAGGGGATCACGTGCAGTTACATGAAGCAGATATTTGCATCTGGTGAGCAAGGTAAAAGACATGTCATGGAGGCATTGCTATAGCAACACTGTTTTTAACCAAGTGATAAACTGCATAAATTCTAATGTTAACCGGTGGAACAGGAGTCCCAGCAATGCTTTTATGATCAATAAAATATATACAGAGGAGCGTGTTTTAAATAAAACACACATTAATTGAAGTGAGATCTCAAATAGCAAATTTTTTTTTTTTTTTTTTTTTTTTTTTTGTCAGAGGAATTACCTGTCTCCACTGAAGTACAGAACTAAATACACTATTTTTGTAAGAAAAATCACTGAAGAGGCCTGGATAAAAATATAATGTGCAAGAATTAAGAAATGTTCCCTTACCTTGCTAAATGATGGAAAGTAAATGCACGTCTTGGCCAGCATTCACACACCAGAATCCTGCTTAGATGCCACATGGTCATTTTAAAAATCAAATCACCAAATCAGCAGCAAAGACTAATGCAATATATGAAAAAAAAAAAAAGAATAACAAGAACCACACTTTTGACAGTTAGTGTTTGTAGCCATGTTTAAGATAATATTTGTAGAAGAAGAGAGGTCACGTGATTGCAGGCTCCCAGCCCTCAAACAGAGCTGCTCTTCCCTTGTTAGAATTTAATTATTTGCTTAGCATCTAGCACAGAAATTGAATGTTACAGTGCAGATTGCCAGCTTGTTTGGTTTGAACTGCTGTTTCAGAAACAGCAAGGTTTCAATGCCCGTAATGTAACTAATGGAAACTAAAATACTACGTTCCCCAAGACAAGATTTATCCGCAGACAGAACACTTAAAAAGTTTTTGACTGAAAAGCAATCATCAGTTTGAAAAATAACTAACCAAAACATGTCTTTGCTTTGGGCTGGGAAGCACTATGGGGGTGAGACCATGTTTATAAGTAAGTTTCTATATATATCTTTTACTACTTAGTTGCAGTGATGCTTAGGACTTCCATCAACGACAAGGATCAGGAGGTACAAGGCTGTCTATAGACACGTAGCAAAAAAACATCATTCCTGCACTGCCCAAGGATAGGAGTCCTGCTTCCAGCACAGATCCTCCCCTTCTCAACTCACATGGCCACCATGGACAGAGCTTCATTACAGAGGAATGGAAACAAAACCCTTTCTGGGTTTGTGGAGGAAAATGGTGTTCACTCTAACAGAAGTTAATGAAGCTCTTAGGACCACAAATCTTGATCAGTCGCTATGGAAGCCCTCTACCAGCACTCCAGATCTTTGATCCCATATATATCAGCCTCTGTCTGCAGATGTTACTAGCTCTCTAAAGAAACTGAAATGTTCCCATTAAGTTTTGTTTGTAAATTAAGGTATTACAACCCCGAGTCCAGATAATTCTCTTCTCCACCTCCAGATAATTCTCTTCTCCACCTCCCATGGCTTCACAGAAGCAAGTGCTCTGCAACCTGTGCAAGTGCTGAAAAAGGAGGTGGTTAGCAAAAAGGAAGCTCAAGCTACCACCTCCCACTTCCTGAAAAATGAGAGTACCTCAAGCATTTAGACAAGATTGACCAAGCAACAGGCTTTTACTGATGTTTGAGTGAAATGAGAATAGTTACCAGCCATGACCACATTACTATTCCAAGCATTTTTATTCAAGTTAAATGACAAAGTTTCAGGTTATAGTCCACTCTCACAGGACAAGTTTACTGAATTGAGTATGTTTGTGATTAATCATAAGCTTCTTTTAGTACAGAAGCCTGAACCATCAAAGTTGTTTTTCAATATGTACAACACTACTCAAGTGTGAATTTTGGTAACACACAAACTCTGATTGTTTACTTATCACTGTGCAGCCTGGGACAACCCACTTCACTCCTCTGACCATGTGCTGCTCCTACCAGCTTTTGAGTGCTCTACTCTCACTAAAAGTTTATTTTCTAGAGAGTCTCTTACCACGCGCTTTTCCAGTGACCAACTCGTTGGATTTCTGACTTCCCTGGGCTCCTCTAGGCATTACCACAAATATTATTTAATTCCTCAGATTAGGATTCCCATTAAAAAAAAAAAGGCCAGCTATGCACACTGATTACCTCCCCATTTCAACTTCCTTTAGTCTCACTGAGTAATAGTTTTTCCTTCAGGATCTAAGGCCCAATAACTTTTGTTGACAATGATGACTGGATGAGATGCAACCCAAGAACCACAAAGTGTTCATACTTTGGATTTTGGTAATACATACTGTATGGATGAAAGGAAGAACATATTGATTGGTTCAAGTTGCTGTCATTTTTAGGGAGGTACATCATTTTAGAAAAAGATTTCACTGCTACTAAAACAGAACAAGACATTTCCATTTTTACTACAAAAGATACAAATAATATGCTCGTGTCACTTTCCTCTTACAAAAGGGTTTTAGCAAGATGATGTAACATGGAGATGTAACATGGACTTCACTTCCTTTGCAAATTTCAGGTGTGTCTGAGGAGCACCCACTGCTCAGCAAGTCAAATTCAGGTTATTTTTAACTTCAAGCAGCAAAACACTGCCAAATCTGAGGAGATTTCCAGAGCTGCTTCAGCACTGAATTATATGCAGGAGCATCGATCCAAATAGACTAAATTCACAGCTCGCTTTTCTAGTATCTTGTGTTTAAATGTCAAACTTATTTCGCAAGGCTGTAGAAATGTAGCTGCTAGCTGATGCTCCATAAATCGGTCTATTCCTAGGACTAATTATCCCAAGCAGCTGTTATCCTCCATTTATTCCTCAGTATCCAGGAAATCTCTTCGTCAAAGCCTAACTTAACCAAAGAATGTTCTATATGTCATATTCAGAGATAAAATGCATCTATATTACTTAAAGGCCACGCACACTGTAGGGCATTTTCACTGAAGCTCCATTTCTCCATTTACCCTCCTGCAAGTTTCAAAGATTTAAGACAAAAAAGAAAAAAAAGATGGCATTTAATTAGGAAAAAGAACAGTAAAGTTAATTGTACTGAAATATAATACCTAACAAAAAAAAAAAAAAGGTAGTGCTAAGCTAGACAAATGTGAAAGACTATGCATACAATCTAATTGCACACTTTTTTCTCTCAGGCTAGTTCCACATCCAAAAGCTTGTCGGAGAAACATTAAAGATGGTAACAACTGTATTATGGTGACAGAGCTCATACAACCAACCATCCTATGAGCTTATACACACAAACACATCTTTATATCTTTAATGTTCAACATTTCCAGTAAGTGCCACGGGTTTTTACTACCTGCAGGTGTCAGAGCAGGATCTGTCATTGGTTCAGAAGCATCTAAATGCTTTGGGAAACACGAAGGCTGGAAATCTCCAGCATGTGCACTCTTCACACATCACTCCTTCACATATGGCCTTTGGCAGTACTGGCTGGACAGCCACGTTCCTCTCAAATTCTCATTTAAAGCAATGAAATCCTAGGTCACATCCTGGATATCCTGGACACTGATGAAGTCCCACAGCAAAACCCATGTCTGCTTTTAATTCTGGTTTTGCTCACATCACACAGAGCTGCAGGCTGAGCCCTTTGCTTGGCCAGGCTGCACACTCCGGTCCTCCCTTCCCTGCCTGATGCTCCCCTGCCCTGGGCAGACTCACTGGACTGGAACAGGATGAGCTCAGTTTCACACTGTTCCTGAATCTGTGCAGAAAATCAGCATGTCAACTCACTTCACAATAATCCCAGCATGACTTCAGTAAAAGCCTCGCTCTTCCAGTTCTTCAGGGAAATAAGAGGCTAACTGAACTTCATTGTGGATCAGGTTTCCATGCTGATGACTACACGTGTGAAGAGGAAACTGTTGTCTGAGAGATGTTTCTGATGTCACAACTGACAAGAGACTGCAGATAGAGAACAGGCTGTTCTGATTTTTCTGTTGTTATCATCAAACAACAGCATCCTTCCTTCAGGAGAATAAAGCATCTCCTCAGTTCAAACTGATTCAATGCTACCTCTCAAAGTTACTGCAGTACTAGAGAAATAAGATGCCACTAATATGAGAACCACTTTGCTCAGGGAAATTAGTAACAACCACTAGAGCATTACTTGGTAAGGAATCCAAAAAAGAAACCCACATGCAATAATCTATCAGATTAATCCACATTTCTAATCTATCAGATTAATCCACATTTCACTCAGCAAGCGTTTTATGTAACAAGTACTATCCAATACATCAACTTTTCATGGCACAGCTGTTGTGAAAACCTAGTTCAGTGCACTCAAAACTCTACCTGCATCACAAAACGAATCCCATGAGGTCTGCTATCACTTTGTAGCAGAAACAGAACCACCGTTACACAGAAGAATATGGAAAAGGCAGCACTCAGTCAACCCAAGCTGTACGCATATACAAAACAAGCACAATCTCAGGTGTAGCACTAACTCAACTATTTCTCTGTTGTCACAGCTGCTGGCACACTGACAAAGAATATTCACAACACGCTATAACAAACACTGTACAGATTACAGGATCGCGACCAAGTTCTTGTCACACAGTTATATACTGAGCAACCTGCATTTTCAATTGCAAACTGGGCCTAGGTTCAGCAGAGTTTATTGATCACAGAAAGATTTACTGAATTCACCGTTCAGACCCTTGATAAGCAATAAAGTATTTATTCTGGTAATTTGTTTTATACTGTAGCCACGTTCAGCTGTTAATACCCCATCAAGTTTCTGTACAATACACAAGTGTTGTAGGACTGTTTCACTGAGGACACTGTAGTTAGATAAGCAGTGGCTGAGGTTTTCACCACCTCAGGTGGTGAGCATTACAAGATGGCAGTGCCCCTTCCACCTCAGCACCAGAGCCCAGCGACTGACCGTGCCTATTGGACACTGCTTACGAGTTCAGCCCCACTCCACCCTCACCCCAGATGTCGGCCATGTCCCAAGGCAAGTATTCAAAGTGGGAGGAGAAGGCAGCATGCAGGCGTATGGCTCTCAAGTTCACAGGGCCCACAGCCTATGGAGAAGTGGGACAGCACAGCTGGTTGACCAGGGCCTCCCAGGGCCTCACTTCTTTGGATGAAGGCTTGTTGTCTCCCAAAACATGCCTGACACAATTTACCACCAAACAGCTGGTGGACAGCTCTTTATCACATGTAGTAATATATTTGAGGGTCAACAGGCAGAAGAGAAGAGGAAGCTGAAGGCTATCTTCTCTCAGAGGCAAGTGCCTGAGTTCCCCTGCCCATTTTGCTCAGCACCCACCCGTCTCTGAACAAACCCCTGCTGTCTCCCTTCCCCAAGAAAATCCCACTCCTTGAGAGCCAGCAGCTCTCACCGAGCTGGAAAATGAGCAGCAGCAGTGAGCTAGGAGGCAGTACCTCCCACAAGGAGGCAGCAATCTTAGTCAGCAGCCTCCACTGTCCCCAGGAAACTACCTACCATCAGCATCAATCTTCAACCCTGAATGCAGCCGATTTCCCAATAAAAGCAGCAATGAAATGACACCTACAACAAAAGTGGCAGTCGGGTATATCTGCACATCCCCTGCTGATATTGAGCACTGCCCAGTGTCCTCTGAAAGTGTGAGTGCCTAGACCCTGACCAGACTCCCAAGGTTCACAGCAAAAGCCATCCTACCTCTGGATCCTGCCACTAATCGAAGCAGCAGTCGAGAGAGTTTGCTTAGTTAAAACCTGTAGAATTCAGCCAAAGGAGCCCATGATAAAAGCTGTTCCTGAGAACTGTGTGAATTGTGCAAGTTTTAGCCAATGACAGAATATGTGAAGTATTTGTTCAGGTGGGGCAGTGAAATATTTTCAATGCAGGCAAGACACTTTGGTGGCAAGGGACAAAGAGGCATAGTAGGGAATATCTGACACAGAAAAGTAAGGATCCACATAATCCCCAAAGACATTTTTAAATGCCAAGAGCGTAACTCAATCTTGACTCTTTTTAGGATTAAACATTTTAATGTCTTAAAAATGGCTCATTATATAATAAGAAATGAGAAAGGATGAGGAGTGTCAAGATCTGAACAAAGAATTTTAGCTCAAAATGTAAGCTTTCAGAATTCTGCTTCATAAGCAATTGAATTTTGTGAGTAGGTGTTTTATTTCATGCTGGAACAAGATATTTCTGTTGCTGTGCTCTAAAATCGGAATTTCCCTCAAAGTAAGGATTCCAGGTTCTGTACTGCTCTAAGCACTAGTTTGAATTTGATATTCTGCAAGCGCACAGTCGACAGAAACTTTTCAGTTGGGATATGAC
Source organism: Nettapus auritus (assembly GCA_011076525.1). Classification (NCBI taxonomy): domain Eukaryota; kingdom Metazoa; phylum Chordata; class Aves; order Anseriformes; family Anatidae; genus Nettapus; species Nettapus auritus. The sequence goes on along the minus strand of CM021765.1, from coordinate 35,668,953 downwards.
CAAATCAGACAGCAAATCCAGCCTCTCATTTTTTAGAGGAGAAAAAAGAAAAGATTACTTCCTTTTTTACTTTAGAAAAGAATTCTTACTTCATTTCAGGAGTCAAACTGACATTAACCCTGAAGTGGTCTTCTGAGAGATACCGAGTCTGTACAATCTGTTTGCTAAGTTTGTAAGGAAACTGACCGGATAGTTTCCCAATCTATAACTTATATTACAGATTTAGTTTTACAGTGGAGAATATCAGCAAGAGAAGATGGCAGTCAGATGAACTGTTCTGAATTAGGCAGCCAAGGGCTTCTCTGGCCTCACACCAGCCAGCTTCCTGGCGCTAGCATAAGTCACCCTGAAGAACTGTCTGGAGACAATGAAGAGGGCTGGTCTGAATTCTCCATGGTGCTTACCAATACTACAGATTGCCAAATAACCAAAGATGTCAGCATTCATTACCTACCCCAGTTACACAAAATCCATACTCTGTGTGCACATCCCATCAACCAGTTACAAGATCCTGTTCTCAACAAAATGAAGTAACCATGAAATCCACTACCTGAACAGTTCCCAGGATTATTCAGATACCGATTGTCGGCCTTTAACACAGAGCTGGCACTTTTTGTGTGAATAGCTTCCCTAACTGCATAAAATACTAAAACAGCAAACTCTGAATAGTGTTCAAAAAACAAAATTGTTGCCCTTTCAACAATCAGCATCTTGTTCACTGTTCCACACTGCTGGTATTGTGTATGAGAACACTCACTCTTCTGTCTCAAAGACTCACTAACAAATCCCAAGAATACACAGCCTGATGTTCGTTAGTAAATACTAAACATGACGCATGACTATTTATTGAAACACTTCTCCATGACCTGTTACACAGTGATGAACGATGCTATTTGCAAGTAATCCTTTTCAGACCAGGCTCCTGCTGGACTGGAATAGGCTTTCAGGTTCCTCAAGATCTTGGCTGGCTATAGCTGAATGAAATATGATAACGAAGTGTCATTTAGTTTTCTAGAAGCATATTCACCGCTACCGTTGGCTCTAAGGGTTCTCACAGCTACCTTCCACAATGATTCAAGCTCCAGCATCCTTAGAAATGGGTTCTCGTCTTTCCTCTCCTTTTACTTCACTCCCTACAAACCAGCATAGGACATGGAATAGATTATAAAATCCTTGCTAGCCAACCCCTCAGCCCACCTCCACATCCTGAGTCATAAATAACAGAGAAAGTCTTTGCTCTGTGTAGCATAGGTAACAGTCTGTTGACAATGGCAACAATTAAAAATCAATAGCAGTATTCCATTTATTTGCCGTAGCAAATATGTATTGCTACAAGTGGACAACCAACTGTAAAGGTAATTCAGAATACCTCTGGCCTCTAGCAACCATTTAAAAAGGAACTGAAAATGATCATCACATTTTCAGACTCATGATTCTGTTTCTTTCCATTTCTCTTTCCCCACCCCAGAAGTCTTCCCTAGGACAAAAGATCAAGTAGAATAAATTAAAAACAATTAATTAGGAAAAAAAAAAAAAAAAACGAGAAGCAGCCACGAGCAGTATTTCTTAGATATGCGTTTCAAAAAGTTACAGCATCAGTTTAAAGTACCAAATTCATTAACACCCATGAAGGATAGGCTAGTAATATAAACAAGTACACAAAACCAGATGAGATAATAGGAAAGCTACTGAACTGAAGCATACAGCCAACTGAGTCATCTGAGGATGACTCAGACGAAATCAGACTCCATGAGAAGCAAACCTCCTATTTTAACTGCATCAAAGCAGGAATGTATTTGATAGAGCAATTAAAAAATTATTGTTATAAAAAAAAAAAAAAAGTTATCAAAGCAAATCCATCTGGCTTCAAACATCAGAGCTATTTAATATTAGACTATTAAAACTGGAAATCTAAAGAAGAGTTGGAGATAAACACAGGAAGTACACCACAGTTTCTCTTTTAATTGCAAATGGAAATTGCACTGACAATATTTTTAACACAAAATATCCTCTTCTTTACTAAAAACTTCAGACACCAAAGTGACAAACACGAATTGCAAATACAAGTTTGAAATTTGTCCTCCAGTTTACAACGGAGAGTCAGTGGGTTTTGTCTGCGTGGTTTTTGGAGAAAAGCTGCCACTCAAAATCAACATCAGCTGTGTTAACAGCACACAATATGCTGCATTAAAGCTGTTCGCACACCTTATCAAACTTTCACCCTGTGAACTAAAATTTGTGAAAGTCTGCCTCAGTCTTACAGCAACTGAATGAAGAGAGGGGACTGAGAAAACAGGTGAGCAGATAATTAGAGCACGCAGGCAAAAGGACTCAGAAAAAGAACATAAGAAAAAGACCAAGGAACAACGTGAATCGAACTCAACATCAGGGTTGACTGAGACCAGTGGTGGACACTGCAGAATAGATAAGATGTAGGAAGGGGAAAAAAAACAGAACAAGGCTGAGAAGTCTGATATTTAAAGAGAAGGATTAGTAGAAGGACAATTAGGAAGTGAAGGAAAATGTGGGAAATGGGACAGGACACACAGATGAGGCAAGACAGAAGCTAAAGAGAAACTTTGTAGGGAGGGAAAGAGAAGAGAGAAAGCAGAAGTTTAATCTGCTTAATCAAGTTGAAGTTTAGCGAGTACTTTTGCATATCTAGATTACACTAATCCAGAGACACCAGATGAAGATGATCTTGCCCATTTATCTTCTAACCACCTCACACTACTACGACCTCAGACATGGCTTTTGCAGTTTCCCCCAAGGGAGCTCCATAACCTGCGAGGAGGATTGATGCCACAGTGACAATAACACATTCCCAGCAGTCAAACAGGCTAGCAGCTCATAGCCTGGTCATCTCCCAGGGAACTCTGTCCATCCCCTGGGAACACACAGGGTACCTCTCTGTGGCCAGGTAATACCAGTTTGTGCTGGCTTTCTAAGTAAGATGCACTCAAAGAGATCAAAAGTATTGCGAGTAAGTATATATATAAACCTCTGAATCTCTATAGACCCCAAAGCATTCAGCTTGCATGATCAGGAGTTTCTGAAATAACCTCCACAGCCATGTGGGAATTAATGATCTTGGTTCTAATTAAGAAACCATCTGTCACCATTTTTTCCAACCACTTCACACGTGCAAGCTAATACTTTCCTGAGGAATAACATTTATTCGCTAGGCTGCACCTGACTCCAAACCTTTTCATCCAGTTATTGCCTGAACATGTTTGTGAAGCCCTTTACTTCACGTTGAAGGGAAGTATACGAAAGCCACCAACCTATGAAAAGCAGAGAGAAACCTCAACCTCCGCACAAAATAAAACATACTGACTCCCTCTGCTGGCCATGCATTAAATTAAACCAGGAGGAGAAACGGGAAACAAAAAACAAAATCTCTGTGAAAGTTTCTACTGAAAATATTAATTCATTAAAAATACGAGAGAATATTTATGAACTTTCTGTTAATGTAAATTTGACTTATTTTATACTGAAACTGACTTAAGCATCCTCGCTTGCCAGCAGGAAGACTGAGTTATAACGGAGCAGGGTAATTTTACTTATAAATGTCAAGAAAACACATGCTTTTTCATTAGAATGACAGGCAAACAACGTTTGTGATTCTAAGAATTTCTGGCTTGCAATCTGATTACTCAATATATATTTAGTAGCAAAAGCATGCTGTTACTGTATAAAAACAGGACAAAAGATAAGAATGGATGTCTTCTGCATGCCCTTCAGATGAAGCTGAAAAAAAACTTGATTTACTTTTTTTTTGTTTTTACCATAATCTCCTTTTCTCAAGTGATACAATTCAGCGCTTGAAGCACTGTGCTTGCTAACATGGATTTGCAATAGTTCACAATGCTCCAGAAGAAACTTAATTCTTGTTATTCAGAATAAATCAAAATTGCAAAAGTAAGAGACCTGTGTGCCTAGAAGCTATATTCAGGCCATTCATCAGGCCATCACTGTTCTTTCTTTCTTACTGATGTTCTTTGCTGGAGCGTTTTTGTTTGTTTGTTTTTAAACTGGGGTTGAAATACACATTATTAAAATGTAACTGGTCTGGCATGTGTATCTTACAAACAGTCTGTAACAGTACTGCTTTCAGCATGTATCCAACAGAGCAATTGATCCTCCACCCCGCAGAGCCACAGCTACTCATGTATCCAACCAAAATGCATTTTACTCTGCTGTGAATTTTGTTTTCTGCAGTAATATTTATTTGTATGCAAAACACACATCACCTACCAGGGATAAGGGTCAATAGCTTCACGAAAAGCACAGTAGGTTATATGAAGTCCTTCCCTGGTCACTGTTTGTTCCTCTGCACTTACTCTGTCCTGCAGCTCCAATGCTGCAGGTGCCGTGCCAGGTATCAGTGGTCCTGAAGCACAAGCAAGCCTAAAATGGGCTTCCAAAGCTGCCAGAAGGCCAAGTCTCTGCCACGCACTGAACAGAGACCATGAGCCAGCACTGGTCAAAAACTGATCCATAGACAGCTTTCTGTGTTTCTGAGTTTCTTGCAAACACTGAACTTTCAGATACTGACTATATACAGTTTTAAACATACAATTGTTTAAATAGTGTCTGTTTTTCTTTGTTTAAGCAGAAAAAAGCATGATAGACATTTAATCATAAAATAAAGGATGAATTTTATCCTTTGTAATCCCCTACTTAACTGAAAGTAACACGAGGAGTGAATTCAAGTGTTCAATAAAGAGTCTTATATAAATCCAGAATCAAGAATTAAGACAGTTTCCATCTTGTTCTGAAACAGTCTTTGTTTGCAATTTGGTCTGTACAGATTGTTTAAAGGTAGCGTTCAAACACGTGAATGTGACCCTAAGGTTAATTTGACTGGCTTTCTACCTCTACACATAGACTTCCCTATGCCATGAAAAAAATTGTGTGGCAGTGGTAATAACATACTGTGAAACCCTACAGAAATCAATCGAGGAACCTCTGTATTATTATCTGTTTTGCAACGTTAGAATTAATGATTACCCAGGGAAAAGATTTTTTTGTTTGCCACAAAAAATGTTCTTTTAAAATGAAAAAATATTTAACAACTTCTCAGTTACTTGAGAAAGATTTTAGTACTACAGAATATTGTAATGGTAATGCTGTACATGAAAGCATATTATAAAGTTTTATGGCATGTAACATAACATTCCAAGCATATAATTTCATCAGAAGAATCCAGAAAAATAAAATCATCTACAAATCAATGTTTTCAGTATTTAAAAATGAGGCAGTAGCTGCTATTTCAGGTGTTGCTAGCAAATTAACGGAAAGAGGCATTATGCTTAAAATGTAAATGCAAAATGGTATCTGACGTTTATAAAGACACATTCATATTTAGGATGAAATCCCGTATCTCTACAACTCAACTTCTTACTTAACAAATGAGGTGAGGATGTTCAGACCTTAGGACTTGATAGTCAACCCTCTAAATACTTAAATGCATGCGAAATTCAAGTAACAGTTTCATTTAAAAGGAGAGCACAGTGTACGCTCAATGCTGAAGACTCGATTATCAAGATGATGTTGAGAGAGAAAAATAATAGGCGAGAAGAAGAAATATGCCTAATTAGTGGATGTAAGTCAAGAACTTTCATGCTGCATTTTAAGTCAAACAAAGGAATAGTTATAAATACTAAAAAATTAACAGACCAACCCTTCACTAAATTAAATTAGCACATGCCACTATGGTAAGATTCTTTTAATAATATTTTTACATGCACCTCAAAGCTCCTACAAGCGTTTTTGTGAAGAGACCATGCTTTATTTACTGTACCTGAACATTTCTGTACCTGTCACGCAGCATGTTAATGAAAAAATAAGACAGGAAATAGGTTATTCTCACATGTCCGTTCTGCAAAGGTATAATTTCTATTTACTTTTACATGTGACATTACATTCAGTTTCACTTTAGCAGAACTAACAAAAGCACTACAGGTGTCTTTAGAGGACAACTTGGCCAAGGTAAACAAAAGGTTTTACTGTCTCAGAAGAAAAGGCTCAAGAATTAAAGGACAGCATTTCCCCTCTTTCCCACACATTTCATTTAAAAACCAAAACACACAGGTGCTGATAAAGCAGTTTGAGGAAAGCAGGTTTGTTTTTACCTATACTCTTCATCTTGAAGCAACTCAGTGGAAAGGAGCTACATGCACTACTAGCAATGCTCTGGGAAGACAGTTACATATGCCATCAACAGCTGCCAGCGAGCAGAACTTCCCATTCCAGCATCTCCCTTACAACCATAAGAAGGCACACCGTTAAACACAGCATGCACAACCAAACATTCATCTCGGAATTTTTGTAAACTAAAGCTGAAGATGTCTGGCCAACAATCTACAGCAAGAGTGCCGCACCAATATACAAAGCTGAGGCTCCAACAGCCTACCTAGTCAATCACTTAAATCAAATTGTACTTTGACTTTTCCCATGTGCCACGGACCACTGGAAGCCAGTCTTATCTATGGGATAATACAGCCTTGCCTCTTGATTTTAAATTAAGTGCAAGGGTTTAATTGAAATACTGCCCACATTAAATAAACTTCTTACACTAATGTACACTTCTTACACTAATATACACATGCACAGAACAGTACTTACATCGTTTCTGGGAAACTGCCTGTAAACAAGCTGTGACAATATCGCAGTTCTTCTGGACTTTATGTACAAGCCTGTCCTTCTGCTTAAGCAGACGAAGCAACTTTGCTGACTGGACAGAAATTCTGTAATTCAGTTCCCGTTTTATGGTTGTCAGTTCATCAACATCTGCCAATAAGCATAGAAAATAGCTTCAGTCCAGGATGAAACATATAAACAGCTTATAGCAGTTGACATGCAAAGGGATTTTCCCCCACAGACATTTATGTATACAAACTTTCAATAAATGACAAGTTCTATTGAATGGCACAATTCCCAGTTACAAACACTTTGTAACCGAGCCAAAGACTTTAATTTTCATTTGAAATAAAGTACCTCAACTTATAGCCCAGTGTATTAAACTAATTGTACTGCTATAAATTGGAAACTTTATGACAGATGTAGACAGAATACATCTAGAGTAGCAAAAGCAGGGGGGTGTATCTTAAATACTGAAAGCTGCCTGTGGAAAGCATGCATGGGCAATAAGCAAATGATAATAGGCAAAGAAACATGTTCCAAAGCTGCCTGCAAGGCCAGAAATGCAACTCCAGGACAAGCTCTAATTGGGAAATTCTTTCGACTACGAGGCAAACGCTTTCACTTCTTTTCACCGGTCAGTCACTGTTCCACCAAACCCCCTCGGCTCACCCAAACGATTCTGCTTAATTCTAATATTCCTATTAGCCCTCATGTGGTGAGCTTTGGGTCCAGAAGAAAAGAGAGTTGTGTGGGAGATGTCTTAAGCCCATAAACATTTGGAATTCTCTCCTCTGTCCTCAAAAACAGCGCATTCCATCAGTGAACTCTTGGGTCTTGCTTATCGCACACTGACCTCTTCAGGTCTTTGCTGTAACAGCCTGGTGAAGTTTGCCGCTAGTATCTGAACAGCTTTCTTCCTGAGGCTGTTATCAACCCTTCTATCACTTTCAATCCAATCATGACTCCCCGATGCTGAAAGAAAAGTCAATCCAAAAAAAAAAAAAAATCCATACTTTGGTAATCTGATCCAGTGAGCAAAAAGTTCACGAATCCTGGAAAACCTACTGTTAGCGAGATGGTGACCAGCTCAACTCACAGCAAAGCCTTCCCCAAAGTTCTGGGGAGCCTAGAAAAAAGGACAAAGTAGGCTAAAATGTTACTTAGTCATGGGGTGGTAAAGAGCCAGGTGCAAGGCAAGGCAGGGCAGCCAGGGGTACAATCCTGTATTTTGTAGTCTCCACCCATTTTGGCACCTGCTGCTCAGTTGGCGCTACCAATCATGGGGATACGGCAAGGCGATTTCAAATCACATTTATGAACCTTGAGTGAAAAAATATGTTGTATTTCTATCGACTTGTACAGTCACCACAAAAGCAATGAGCTGAATTTTATTCTTTCTTGCTGGTTCCAGTTAGCTATCCCTTTAAAAACAATGAATCATTTTTGCAATAAAACTCAGGTGGTTTTATTCTCTAACATGTATTCCTGAAGAAGCTGATTTCTTGCTGAGTCCCAGATCACCATGGGACATACGGACCGTGAGGTACATCCTGTAACATCATCACGTTAAGAAGCCAAACACGGAAGCAGAAAGCTGTTTGCACAGCCTGAAAATCAGTCACGTTTGTTTACCTCCTTTCTTTCCTTGCCAAAACCAAGAACACTTTAAGATCAGGAGACCAGAGCCCTTTGCAGAGCCCTCTTTGTCGGGTCAGCCTGGCGCAGCAAGTCCCATCCTCTCACAGGCATTCACCGCCACAGCTGCCTGGTTGTCATTAGTGCTGTTTGGTGGCTTCATTTTGATTTTAGTGCTGGTTGATGGCTTAGTTTTGATTTTAGTGCTGATTGATGGCTTCGTTTTGATTTGGGGTAGCTGACGGTTGCGTTTACGCGTTGTATCCTTCTGCCTTCCCCTCGAAGTCGACCTGCAGGTGAGCTAAGCCTACAAACGGCAAACCTTAAGCCTGCCGGAACAGAAACGACCCGAGAAGAGCAGCCACCCTGCGAGAAGAGCAGCTGCCCCGTGTGCTGCAGCGCCTCCCGTCGCTCCCCAGGTTAAAAGGGACGGGGCGGGGGTCTCACGGGGAGACCCGGCCGTTCCCAGAGCGGCTCCCGGCACCTCAGCGCCGTGCCTCGCTGACAGGGCCCCTCGGGAGGGCCGTCCCGGCTGTCCCGTACCTTTGAGCCGCAGGTACCCGCCCTGGCTCGGCGGCCGCTGCCGCTGCAGCTCCCGCAGGACCCCTGCGCGGGCGCTGCCCGCCTCGGCGGCGCTGTAGAGCTCGGTGAGCAGCCCGCTGACCAGCGACGAGGTGCGGCTGGAGCGGCCGCTGCGGGGACCGTCCTCGTCCTCCTCGTCTTCCTCCTCGTCTTCCTCCTCCTCGGGCAGGCTGTCGGCGCTGCTGCCCGCCCCCCCCCCGCAGGCCGCGCTCCGCCGCCTCCATCTTGCGGCGGCCTCGCGGCGGCGCCGGGTTCCGGTGGGCGGCGCGGCCATGGCGGGCGGGCGGGGCCGGGCTGCGTGAGCCGCCCCCCGCTCCGCCGCTCATCTGCCGGGGGCGGGCCGGGGCCGTGCGGTGCTCCCCGGGCTCGGCAGCCTCAGCTGAGCTCCCCTCGGCTCCTCCGGCGCCCCGCTGCCCGCCATGTCCCCTGCTGCTGCTCCTCCTCCCGCCGCAGCGGCCCGGCGGCTGGTGCTGGCCGCGCTGCTGCTGCTGAGCCCGGCGCTGAGCCCGGCGCAGGCGGCGCGGAGGCCCAACGTGGTGCTCGTCCTCACCGACGACCAGGACGTCTTCCTGGGCGGCATGGTGAGCCCGGCACGGGGGCTGGGGGGCTTCGACCCCGCGGGGCAGAAAATGCGGCGTTCCCCGTGTGGGGTGCGAGGGAAGCGGGCGCGGGGCGGCTGCGGGAGCGGGGCTGAGCCCCGTCGCTGTGTGGTGGCACCCGGCTGCGGCAGGCCTGCTCCTCACGGCGCCCTCCCCTCTCTTGCAGACCCCCCTGAAGAAGACCAACGCGCTCATCGCGCAGATGGGAGTCACCTTCGCGAACGCGGTGAGTGTCCGCGGTACCTCTCTGGGCCGCTCAGGTGGGGGTGTCTGTGCTTAAGCCACCGTTTCAGAGCCTGATAACTTCTGCAAATGCGGCTGGTTCCTTTAATTTAACGCCTAACTACTCTTAAGTCTCGATACATAGATAGCTGAAAGTCACGCTCAGAGTCTTATAGGGGAAATTTTCACTTCCTAGAAGTGCTCGGGCTAACTTCCTTAGCCAGTGAAGTAAAACTGCCTAGTAAGTATTTCTATTATAACTTAAGAAGCTTTAAAAAAAGCTACTTAAAACTTTCAGCTTTTTGCGTGTTGATAGCCTGCTTCGGTCATCTTGTATTCTATTATATCATTGTGGCTGAAGTAACGTAGTAAATCAACTGGTAAGCAGCGCTTGTGATACAGGGGTTGGTGGGGGTGGAGGCCATATGCTGGAGAAACAAAAAACTAGTTTCACATGCAGCGTTTCACTAGTGAAAATAGTTGGGGTGTAATTCTCTGCCTCCAAAAAGGAAAGTATCTTGTGCAGTTTTAAAGCCATTGAACTTCTTAATCAACCTATTGTCTGATGTTTCAAACCTGTAAATTTTAAGGAAAAAAACATTCCCCAGTATCAATCCTGTATCTCTTCATCCTGCTTTTTTTTTCCAGTATGTTCCCAGTGCACTCTGCTGTCCCAGTCGCGCTAGCATTTTAACAGGAAAATATCCTCATAATCATCACGTTGTCAATAACACTCTGGAAGGAAACTGTAGCAGCAAGTCATGGCAGAAGATTCAAGAACCGAATACCTTCCCGGCCCTGCTCAAATCTGCGTGTGGTTATCAAACGTTCTTCGCTGGAAAGTATCTGAATGAGGTATCACGTGCTTATGTTTCTACTGTTTGCACACATTTCTGAAATATTCAATGATTTATATTCGTAATGAATGATGCATTCCCAAAATATTTAAAATGGATACTTGGATAAAGATTTCTCTGCTGAAACGGGTAAATAAGATGCATAGTTCAAATCTGGAACTTAGTTAAAGTCAGATTCTTAGTTCCCTGAATGTTTTTCAAAGTTGATTGTGAAAGGATCCAAAGGTTTTTTCAGTGTGTTCAGATGTGTTAATTGCTAGAGATGATTCATTTTATGACTGTAGGAAATAGATGACTGACATGTAGTATCTATGAAGAATGCCATCAGGCCAGCACCATAGGTGTTAGAACAGTGTTACTTAAAGAAAAAAACAGGTCTGTCTCACTGTTCCTGATGTATCTCCTTGAATCAGGACTACTTTCTTTTTAGCAGTGAATGTGCTATTTTAAATATTAAAAGTTCACTGAAGTAAACTCACTGGGAGAGTAGGCATTAATGGAGCTCTCTACGGATGTTACTCTGCACTTTATTATTAAATTACTTCTCTGTGTGTGTGCACTTTTTGTGTTTTTCCCCATTTTCAGCTAAGCTGTGATTCATGGTAGTTTATGGTAAGGTTTAAAATTTCCTTGCATCTCTTGGTGGAAAATGGTGGTGGTACAATAGAATAATGGAACATGAATATTCATTGCCAGGCACAAGTCTGTCTCTACTGAAGTTACTGATGTGACTGGAGGCAGGAAGGATTATTTGGCTTCCTTTGAGCATCCCTTGACTCAGCAGAATCTCCCGTCCCTGCAGTGAGGGGAGCCATGTAGATGGCAGAGGACAGCACTGAGAAGACACGTGTTGCTCTGAGGCATCCTCTGTTTTGAATTTGGCACTGGTTCAGCTGTTGGTTTCCTTTTTGCTGGCTTCAGGGCTGGTTGTTGCAGATCACTTAGCACTAAGACGACAGCAGCTCGCGCTGCTTTAAGTTCACACCAACTCTTCAGGCAGGATGATGGAGGCTGTTGGTTTATGTGAAGTCGTCTTTAATCTCTTCTGAACTGTTAGCACAAAACTCAAGACCATCTTGTTGCACGTTTTGATCTTATCTTACTACGTGATGATTTATCATGTGTTCTGTAGTATTTCTGCATGCCTTCATGTGCAGAGTAGAAGAGGGAATAAAACTTAAATTTTATTGGTGAGTCCCAGATAGGTTAGTTACCTTAACCCTGACCTCTTTAACAGGCTGTACTTACGCTCCTATGTACGAGCAGATATATTTCTTATGAAGTTGAATTTGGCTTATTGGGGTTTCTGACTAATGTTGGATAAAGCACATGAATATGAAACATAACTTCTAGCTTTTATTCATGATAATGGAAACTGAGTCATGGTCTGTCTTTTTTCAGTATGGAGCAGAGGATGCAGGGGGAGTTGGCCATGTCCCTCCCGGATGGAGTTTTTGGTATGCTTTGGTATGTGACTTGTTTTTAATATACTCGGTTTTGATAGCTTTGGAATCCAATTCATGTTCTGACTTTGCTGGTCATGAAATAGCAGTCAGAGCATCTAACAATGTAAATCTTACATTAAGTTTTTTTTCTCTACTTCCTATCAGTCTGGCTTTTACAAGGGCTGCTCCTACTCAGATGCCTGGGGAAAAACCCCAGTTTGTAAAGCCAAAGCAGCGTAAGATAACACTGCGATATGTGCTGTTGTTGGGGACCAGTTGTGAGAATTCTTGGTCTGTCCTTGTGACAAATGCTTGCAACATATTCGATGAATGCTTTTTGGGAGATCTTGATTATTTTGAGAAATCAATGTACATGTTGCTGTGTATAAAGATGCATGTAACTTTTCTTTTTCACAGGAGAAAAATTCCAAGTACTACAACTACACTCTTTCAGTAAACGGCAAAGCACGAAGGCATGGTGAGAACTACAGCGTAGATTATCTGACAGATGTACTGGTAAGAAACTTCACAACGTCTTTGTCACAAAAGCTACTTATGACCAGATAATGTCTCGTGCTGGGGGTGGCAATTCGTTAGGCTGCATTAGATCATAAATACGGCGTGACTGTACTGTCATGGTCATGGCAGACGTTAACCAGCAAACAAGATTCACACAAGATCGTATGAACTTAAAAATGACACATTTGCTACCAGTAAGCTCAGTGTAAGGTTGCTGCTGACTGCTGTGGTACGTGAGGAACGTGATGGATACAAGCCATGTCTTAAATTACTTCATAGGAGGATGTATTTCATTATAGTACTCAACTTCTGTAATAGATTAATTGCACCAAAATTTCAGTAGGAAATTAAGCATGTAAAAGTAACTTCATGCTGTTCTGTTTGGTAGTAATTACAGTGTGTCAGTGCCTTGTCACCCTCAACTACATCAAACAGATAACTTAGGCATATCGAAAGCGAATTAATGCACCATGGGGAGCGAGGGCAACCTGTCTGCCAAAATGTGTTGCTGACCAGGGAAATCTTTAGCCTTTTTATCCTCTGGAGACAAAGGAAATAATTAAGGAAGTCAACAAAAGTATAAAATACTTAAAGGAAAGTTGTAAGAGTTACTTTTAGTTCTCTTGAGGCTCTGTTTAGCAAGTACCTTGGATCCTGTGCATGTTTTTCTGTTGCTTCTACCTCCCCATCTCCCTCCCAGAGCTGAAGTCTTAAGCTAGTGTTCTGTTACAGTATGTTATTTATGTTGTTTGGCATTCCTGAGAGCTTGCATGCTCAGGAAAACTCTTCCCTGAAAAGTCTCCTGAAGCAGTAAGTTTGTGGTCTTTTGTTGAGACGCTGAAGTTCATTGCCACTTTCTTAACCTAGACAACTGCTTACCAGGGACAGAAATGATTGATGTTTCTTAGGGCATGTAACAGCTGTCTGATTAAATCTAGATTTACAGTGGCTAAAGCTAGATCGGAATTGATAAGCCAGAAGTGCGTTGACAGTTCTGTTACTGGCATTGTGTCAGTCTTATTGATCCTTCAGTAGCTCATAGGCATTTCGACCAACAGGCTGCTGCATAAACTCCTTAGTTGTGGTGGGTTGCCTGTTGATCCAGCAGTATATGATGATTTTCAGTGTGTTGCATTCTAACTTCTGCCTATAGTTATCAAATACGTATTCATCACTTCAAATTAGCGTTCCAGCTTAGTTCGCTATGTGGGTGTTGCACACCATTCCTCTGCTGCCACATGTGTGGCAATAGAGACCACCAGGAAAAAGCTTATGCGAAGTTCCTGTGTTGCTTGATGGGATGAGCAATCTCCTTGTCCTAAGGACATCCAGGTGATGAAGTCTAGCTTTAAGAATCTGAACACCTGGATCTTTCCACTGCAGTTTAAGCTCCTAACTAGCTCAGACTAGTTCTGAGTTTGCCTTCTTCACACAGTTCTTATCCTCCCTTAAGTCTGTAGTTATACACTTGAAGTCCAGTCCCTGTTGCTTAGCTGTGGCAGTTAGGAGGAAGGAAGAGGAGGTTGTATTAGCAGGGAATTCCTGGTGTTGCCTTTCTTCTAGAGGATGAGAAGGAAATCTGAGGGATATACTAATCAGACAGGAAAAGAAAACGTTGCAGGATCTGAATAGTGGAGAATTCACCAGCACATAATATCTTTGAAGCCTTCCCCTGGCCAGTCTTTGAAATTAACTCCAAATGAAACTCACAATCTCCTCAAACTGGCTACTTGAAGTTGGACATAGACTGAAGTGAAAATGAAAGTACAAAGTGACTTGGCATGAATGATTGGATCTGGCACTGTTTTGTTTTTTTTTACCTTGGAGCTTCTGGGTTCACAGCACAGATGTGGCACCCCCTTAAAAACTAGGAGCTGGCTGCATCGTGAGCGTACACTATAAACAGTGGAGCAAAATAGCTTTTTCAGAACTTTTGGTACTTCGTAAGACAACTGAATCTGACAGACTGCGATCTGTCAGGCATGAGATGGCATTCTGAGAGCCTCAAAGACTCAGACTATATTGAAGTTACAATTTTACACAGTGACGGGAGTGTTCAAGTGGATTTTGTTGAGCTTTGGAATAGGTGCGGTGATAAGAAGCTGGAGTCATCCTTTGCATCCTTTTGAGCTTTCCAGGCCTAAATGATGTAAAGGTCTAAAGCAGAACGCTGTTCAGAGATGTGGGACAAAAAATGTAACCCTTAGTTTTATTGTATCGGCAGCTGCTATTTTGGATGCTTGTAGATGGGCAAGTAATAAGCTTCTGAAGTGGCTTAAATGTTCCTGGTACTACCAAGCTCTAAATGTTTTGCCTGCCTAGTTTGTTGGGGTTTTTTTGAGTGCATTTTACTTTTGGAGTAAATGGACTTAAGTTCTTCAACAAAACTGTTCACAGGCCAACATGTCACTGGACTTCTTGGAGTACAAATCAAATTTTGAACCTTTCTTCATGATGATCTCAACCCCAGCTCCGCACTCGCCTTGGACAGCTGCGCCACAGTACAAGAACAGCTTTCAGAACGTCAGTGCGCCAAGAAACAGCAATTTCAACATTCACGGGAAGGTGAGCTACCCTGCAAGGTTGTTCCACTCCTTGGTGAGAGCAGGAGGCAGTGACCCTCACTTGCGTGTTAAGTTTAAACAGAAGAATAGGCCAATGTAATGAGTGCTGGTTGCTTAGTTATCTTACATACCTTACACAAAGGGTGATTCTGTTGTGACTTAGGTTTTGCATACTGATAAAGTCAGTGGCAAAAATAACATGGTTTAATAGAATAATGATTGATAAATGGGGGAAAAAGTTAATTCCTTGTCCAGTTTCCAGATTGTCCTAAAGCACCTCGTGTTCTTTCGTTGCTCTTCAGGGTGTTCAGTAGAACACATAGGTGGTGTGCTGCACAAAGGCTCAGAGAAAGGATGAGAGCGTTGTCTTTTGCACATGCCTGCTCATGTGGGAGGGACGGTCCTTTGCTTGAGCTCATAGAAAGCTGCCCCAGCTTGACAAGCTTATCAGGCCAGCCAGAAGGCTTTGTGAAATTGTGAGCTGCACGGCCCAGGGTCATAAATGACTTGGAGAATTTGGCTTTCGTTTGTCAAAATAACTTGTAACCAGAATTGCTCAGCCTAGCGTTAAAAACTCAGACATGTTTGTGACAGGTCAGTACCTTCCACTGCTGGGAAACGTAGCCGGGTATGGTCTAGCTTAGACTAATCTGCGGCTTTTGCTTCCACTTACTGGTAGAGTAAGCCACAAACAGTTAATCTGGTGAGATATTTAATTTGTGGGGTTTTGTATTTTTTTTGGTCCAATTAGTCTCAAATGCAGACCTTACTGCACTTCGCTGTTTAACTTACGTCAAGATTTCACTTGGAAAATACACTTAAAGGGCAGAAAACACTTCCCAGGCAGGAGAAGAGGAAACAAAGTGTGAGAAACAGCAGTGTGAGCACCAAGGTCATTGAAGGAGGGGAGGAGGAGGTGCTGCTCCAGGCACCAGAGCAGAGATTCCCCTGCAGCCTGTGGAGAGGCCCGTGGTGGAGGAGGGAAAAGCATGAGGGAGCAGCAGAGACATGCTGTTAGGGACTGACTGCAGCCACCCGTTCCTCACCTGCTGGGAGGGGACAGGGGGGATCAGGAACACAGCTGGGTAGGAGGAAAAGGGCGAAGGGGAAGGCAGTGGATGCATTTCTGTCTTTTTTGCTGATGGTTGGACTTGATCTTGAAGTCTTTTTTCCATTTAAAAAAAAAAAGTATCCTTAACTTTCTTAGGCTGCATTATTGTAATAACTGAATGCTTTCAAAGGTGTGAGCTAGAAATAACTTGACCTGTGAAGTCAGCACCTAGCCAAAAAATGCAACCTGGGAGGTCGCTTATGTGAAGCAAAGACAAAAGCTCTGCATGTGCTTATATAATGCAAAGCAAAATGACAGGCTGATTTAATGTTTGGTAGTTAATATCCGTGGGTGCAGCGATCTTGCTAGGTTTCGCAATAGGCAGTGCCAGTCCATTCCTATCTTCCTAGGCATAAAATAGCTACGATCACTAGCAGTGTGCATTTCTTCAGGTGGTAATGTCATAATCTTCACGCCTAGCTCTTTTTCGAGCTTTGCTGTTTTCTGGGGTGAGTGCAATTCCTGCCATAGCAATAACTACACTTTGGCTCAGACCCTCAGGTTGCTGGTGTTGTAATGTTTGCTAGGCAATCTCGCATTGTGTAGTCTTGCATTTTACAGTCTTGATACCTAAATCAACGTTGCCTAGCTTCCTTGTGTAGTATGTGGGCAACAGGTACTAAAAGGAGCAGTGTAGGTGGAATCTCTGCATAAAGTGTAGGATTTGAGTTCTCATCACGCTGGCCAGAGCTGTTCAGAGAGAAGTTGACCAAGAAATGTGTCAGGTATTTCTCTTGCGTGGTTTTCCCTGCAAGCTGGAGCACAGCTGTGTTCAGATTATGCTGGCAAGACAGGCTGTTCTATCTCAAGGTCTTGTAAACTTCCTTGCAGAAGGGGACGTAGGGAGGCAGCAGGACAGGTGAACAGCTTTATTGGTGAAAGAAACTCAACGGGAAAACAAATTTGAGGGCAGTGCATCAGTATGAAGTTTTATGGAAATCCACAAAGGTGTTAAGGTGCTCCGTGAAGTTTCTGAAACTTAAAAGAGAAAGGCAGGAATATCAGAATACTCCAGAAAAGAGGGATTTGCTATTTCACAGCAAGAGAAACAAAGCACAGTTGTGCCCTGGGGAAGACCTTTCCCAAGTCCACCTCCTGAGAAAGGTGTCTGCACAAGTGACGTTGCTGGATCCTTCATTTCCTGAAGAACTTGTGCTGAGCTGGGGATGGGGGTTGTGATGTCTGTCCTTACTTTTGCACTCCTGACCAACACATAAGGCCTAGACATTTGGTCTTGATGATGCCATCAGTTTTCTTGCTGAGATGAATATAGCATCTGTCCAGAGAATTGCTTTACAACTACCACAAGCAAGATCTGATACAACTGAATTAAAATAAACTGGACATGGTATTAGTTCTCCATGCCAAAAATCTGTTCTTCAAAACATAGAACAGGGAAGCTGCAGAAGATGAGTCACTTCGTTGTGAGTCCTTAAAGCCTTCTGAACCCTTTGTCACTCACTTGTGACAGGAGGGAAATTGCATAACTAGAGGCTCTGGAGAGGAGTGACCAGCTAAATATAGGCTCAAGCTGGAGGTGAGGAGTGGATCATGTCTGACTTAGTAAACAAAAAAGTGTAAAGTTGCACTGACATGACTTTCTCCTTTATTCTGCTCCCCACTAATACTAACCTTCAGCTTGTTCACAACAGCCCTTCCCAGGTATTTATACAGTGCCTGACCCGGTTCAGACTGGTGCTTCAAGATGTGCAGCTATTACTTTTCACGTGAAGGGTTTGATCATCTCTTACTTTGGGGGATGAGGAGAGCAGGGAAAGAGCTGGTTCTGAAACTTGGGGATGAAAAATCTAGGGGAAAAAAAAAAATCAATAACCCTTCAGTAAAAGAAACACTCTTTCTCAAATAAAAAATCCAGCTAAACTGGAGGATTTTTTTTTTCCTCAGTAGTCTCTAGCCCTGAGTTCGTAGGCTACTGGGAATCTGATAGTGGCAGATCTTTCCATCTATCACCTGTCTGTAATTAGGTAGTCTTAATTGCAGGCATTTCTCCCCAGTTCTCAACTTATGCTAGGATGCTCCCAGGTATCAGTCCCAAAAGAACCTTACTTTGACAACCGTGTCCAATTTTATAATGCTGCACAATCCTTCAGACCTTTTTCCTATCTGATCTGTATCAGGCTTCTTCCTGAATTCTGGTAGCTATTGAAACTTTGTTTGGGAGAGCCTTCCCTAGCAATTTGCATGAATTCTTTCCTGGACTGCTTTGCAAATAGCTGTGGATATTTTTTTTTTGTCCAAGGACCAAGCACAACAGAGCTGTAACATGTTCTCTCTTGCAGCTTAGGCCTTACGTAAACCAAGAGGAAAAACTGGAGTCAGGTCACTTAGATAGTATTACCTAGCTATTTCACAGGAATCATGCAGATGTACTGCCCTAAACAAGATTTATTTTGTAATCAGCCTAACAAAGGTTTGAAAGCTGACACAAACCTTTTCTTGTTCTTATCTTCTACCCTGATCTGTCTGTCTTTAGAACAAGCACTGGTTAATTCGACAAGCAAAGACTCCAATGACAAACTCTTCAATACAGTTTCTTGATGATGCTTATAGAAAGAGGTAAGATTTTTTTTTTTGCTTAAAATTTCTGCTCAAAACTTTTATTTCCTTTTTTTTATAAAGGGTTGTAATAAGTCTGACTATAGATGTGGAGTTACCTGTAATAGTTCTGTCATTATTTGTCTTAACGTATTTGTCTCAACACATCTGACTTTGAGTTTACTTTTTGCAAAGAAAATTGTAATTGACTTTGGAGATATTTTTCTCCTAAATCATAGAAAGACATCATGCTTGGTGTCTTTACTGCTCTTCTTTCAGTGCACAATACATTTTCAAAAATAATAATAAAAACATAATTCTCTACTTTGGAAGCACTTGAATTCCAGGTTCTTCCATGATTAACGTGAAATCTCAATTTCCCTTTCTATAAAGAAAATGATTTGTTTACATTGTAGGCTTCTTCAGGAGTTCTGAAAGAAACGTTAGCTTAACTTTAAATGTTGAACTCCATTTTGAGCAATTATAAGGCATTAGCTTGTTGCTTTGGAGGTGGAAGGCCAAGCTTTTTTTTTTTTTTTAGGCTCTTGCTTTCTAAAATGTGAAGGCAAAATTATGCAGCAATCTTAAATTAAGCATAGAGACAACAAGATCTAGGAATTAAATAGCTCCAGTTAATTCAGCATAATACTAGTCTGTGAAGTCTTATTGTTGACCTACTGGAAGCATTCTCAATGACAGACACCATGACAAAGGAAAGAATAACTTGTGACTGTTCAAGGCTTTTAGATATCCTGGAATAATGGACCCTGATACTACATAATACGAAACAACTGATGTGCTTTCCAGGCAGAAAGGATCCGTTATAGAAAATGAAATTCTTGATAGACTTGTATTTTAGTATTAAAAATTAGATATAAAGAACTAATAACAAATGACCTTCTAGGAGATAACTCTGACTCTTTGTTACTGTGTTGCTTCAAAGTTAGTCCTGGCTGTCTCCAGATAAGATAAGAAGTAATCATCATTTTGACGTCTTTCTCAGACACTGCAGAATAAAATCAACAAGAACTGAAGACAAACAGTCCATTTCTATCTTAAGATGCAGCCTCAAAAAGTTCAGAATAGTAATCTATGAAGTTTGTTTTCAGAATCTGCAAATAAAATAATCTGCTTAGAGCAACATGAATGCCCTAAGAGTCAGAATTATTCTAAATTTTTCATTTTCGTGTGAATTGCTTTGTTTCTGTATAGGTGGCAAACTCTGTTGTCAGTAGATGACCTGGTGGAGAAACTAGTGAAGAAATTGGAATTCCATGGAGAACTGGATAACACATACATCTTCTACACATCAGACAATGGCTTCCATACTGGTAAGGTTTTCCCTGCTCACTGAACACTTGTAGAAGATCCACAAATCCCACATAACATTTCACTCCTGTGGCCACTCCAGAAAATGGGAACAGCAGCTGTGGAAAACTGTAGACATGAGAAGTACTGCTTTGAATTGCAAAGCATTCTGTAGTTGCAGTGTGGAGTGTTTGGGGATGTTTCTTGGTTTGTTTGTGTGTTTGTGTTTTGTTGGCTCTCAGTGTTACTGTCTACCACTAAAATTAGACAGAAATGGAGGAAGGATATCTGTAGAGTTGACCAATAAATACCTGTCTGAAAGACCTCTCTCTACATCAAGTTTTACAGCTGAATATGTGGTATCTAAGCTGTTAATCCTTGAGATGTGTATTACAGGAACTGACAACTTCAAAATCTCCTCTGCTTTGTTAATGTAGTTAAGGTTAAGAACCTCTTCTGACTACTTCTTAAAATGGGTTGCTAGAAATTGAGTAATACAAGACTGTTTCTAAACATAAAACAAGAACCTAATTAACTTTCTCCCTTTCCTAATCTATAGGCCAGTTTTCTTTGCCAATAGACAAACGGCAGCTGTATGAGTTTGATATCAAAGTTCCACTGCTAGTTCGAGGACCAGGGATAAAACCAAACCAGACAAACAAGGTAGGTAAGAAGTGAAGACTGAATACTGCTTTACATCTGTTGTTTCAGTTACCCACTTGCTATCATTTAGAACTTACTGCCTACATGGGGTGGTAGAAAATGCAAAGACCTTATTTAAAAAAAAAAGTCTATGACCTTGCTTGAATCAGTAATTAAGTAATTGCAGGCTGTAGCAATAAATTAGGTGTGGAGATCACTTTTTGAAGACCCTGGCATTGCTTGTGGATGTTACAGGTTCTACTAGACAATGAAGATGAAATTAAGTACTTGTGATATTATACACCTAAACACTAAAATATAGAGGTCTCATTATTTTTTCTGTTAGGTTCTGTTCTTCTGAACTAACAGCTCTCCTCACCCTGCAGATGCTTGTTGCAAATATTGATTTGGGTCCCACTATTCTGGACATTGCAGGCTATGACTTGAATAAGACCCAGATGGATGGAATGTCACTACTGCCGCTGTTGGTAAGTAGATGGACAGGGATTGTAACCAGTAATTGTTGTAGGGGTTATTCAGAGTGCATGCTGTTCCCTTCAACGGACTGGGTGGACTCGTGGTTCATATTCTTCCCTTGTTTACTTTTACAGATTGTTCATAGCTTGTGGGGAGGGAGAGGGGGTGTTGGTATGCTGTTTAAATGCAGGTATATTTTGATAAGCATTACAGCTTTGTGGTTGTTTTGTAACCAAAACTTGTCATCCTTTGGCTAATCCTGCCGTACATAAAGAACTCCTATTTTGAAGGCTGTATGTTATTTCTCGTTTGCACCATCCCTTGCCTTTTCCTTAGGATTTCTCAGTATAGACGTAAGAGAAAAGCAGACTGTTTTTACCGACATCTTTGGTTTGCCTCAGTTTTCAGCAGAAGTAGTGGTTCCCCCTAAAACTCTGCAAAAATGCAGGTGGTTTCATAAAGTAAACCTGACCTCTTCACTAAGCAAGCAGAAGCCTACTTAAATAAAGCTGCTTGTGGTTGATCCTTTTAGTTTTAATTAAATTTAGTCTATAAATTGAAGACAGCTTACTTGGAAATGTGGGAGATCATCTAGATTTAAAACAGTGCTTTGCTATTAAAACCTCGTATCCCAGCCTTAAGCTGTTCATTAGATGGAAGCAGATAAAAGGTATCTAGTTTAAACTCTGACAAGCAAAAATGTGAAACTCGTTGTTTCACTGTGTATGTCTGTGATGGTCCTGTACATTAACCTTACATTTCTTTCCCCCACTCTATCTTTTAAAATGGGTCTACAAATAGAGCCGCTTACAACTTAGTTGCTTCTTAAAGCTGTTTATCTTTTACGCTAAGGCTATCTTTTTTCATCTGTTGTGGTCATCTGATATAAATCACAGAGAAAGAGAAACAGCCTTGTTAGAGGGAGCTTGTCTGTAATAATACAGTAGTTTCTAGCTGTGTGGCTCATGTTTTGTATTGCTGCGTGACTGATTCCTTATAACTGGAAGATGGTACTTTAGTACCCTTTTTATAAAGGATTAGGGTTCTTTGATTGGATCCTTATCTTCTAGCTACCCAAGGCATTCTAACCTAAGACTGAATGTTATTTTAAGACTGACTCAAACTAGGGATCATGACTCAAACTGCCTTTTAAGCAGTGAATACAATTTATTGTCCCAGGCATGGAAAATTTCTTCTCTTTCACAGTTCAGTGAATGTTAAGTCATGTTAACCTCTTCTCCTAGAGAGGAGACAAAAATGTGACATGGAGATCAGACTTCTTGGTGGAGTACCAAGGAGAAGGATATAACGGCAGCGATCCCACCTGTCCCGGCCTAGGACCTGGTGTCACAGTAAGTAGGACAAGATTCGTTAATACTACAGAACAGCAGCTGACCTAAAGCTCTGATTGTTCCGTGGGCTAACCTGGTTCTAGAAGAAAGCTTCCAGTGTTTTAGTAAGCAGGGGCAAGCTCTGTAAGTGCTGTGCAGCTTTTAAGAATCAGGGAGACATCCAGCCATGCGGAACTGATGTGTCCACATGACCATACAGAACAGTTGCCCTTTTAGTGGGAATCTACGGGGCCTGTGGGCTGAAGAAGTATCCAGAAAGGAATGGACTGGACAAAATGGCTGGCAGCGACATCTTCCTTCCAAAGTTCCAGTGGCCTCGTCAAACCATGCAATCTTAGAGCTTTTTAAGTCACTGCCTGCTTTCTGAATCAAAGTTTCCTTTAATGAAAGCATCCCTCTTGTATTATTGAGTAGTGCATTTTATGCTATACTGTTTAGTATGGATATGAAAGCTTCCCAGACAAAATGTGTTTCATCACGGTGATTTCATTAACAACACTTTCTCAAGAAGAGCTGACCTTTGCTTAACATCCCCAATGAACACCTGTGTGTTAGACTAAGATCCAGGTGTTCATTAATTAACTGCATTTGGCTTGAGCTAGTACAGACTCCAGGGAAAGGATTGCTAGTTCATCTTTATTTTTCCGTGGTCTCAAGTATTTGTGAACTGCTTACTTCACAGCACTGCTTCCCAGACTGTGTCTGTGAAGATTCCTACAACAACACGTATGCTTGTGTAAGGACGATGTCAACTTCCTGGGATCTGCAGTACTGTGAGTTTGATGACCGGGAGGTGAGTCTCTGATAGACCTTAGCTGTTCACAGCTGTGCAAGTGATGGCCCACAGTCCTGTCTGCTCTCAACATAAACATAAAGTAATCTGAAAAGCAGATCAGCACTGCTTGCAGGACAAGCAGTAAAGTATTTAACTACTGATGAGAATGTTTGACCAAAACTTTGTGGTGAGATGGGGAGGCAGGTGGGAGGGCAGCATGGGAATAGCCTATCAGCTTCCTGGTATTACTTAACCACCTATGGGGGAGCTGTTTTGAGGCTGGATTCAGTTCCCGTTTTTGCCCTAATTCCGTGTGACAGATTGCTCTGTACAGCATGTTCTATCACATTGTACTCTGCTGTTCTTATGTTCAACTGCTACTCTTTTCCTTGAACGGAAGCCTCAGGCTAACCACCTCTTCTGTTGCTCACTTGTTTGCCCGTTATGGCCAAAAGTCTGTTACAACTCTGAGAAAAGTGTCTGCTGTTAGCTTAAGTTGTTTGGTTGTATGGGACGTAGTTGTCTGTTCAGAAACTGCTCACATCTCACTTGGAGCACCAGCTGTATATGCAAAAGCTGGTGAGTCTCAGGGCTGATCATTACTTGTGCCTGTTTGCCAACAGTTGTTCCAGAGAGCACACTGAGTTTGAGGCAAGTGTTAGGGTCACAAATTCAATAAGCTGCATTGTCAGCAGATGTGCAGTAAATCAGGTATTCACAAATACCATGTTGCCACACAAAAAACATCTGGTAACCTGCAATAAACAACTTAAAGCAGGACAGTCAGTCCCACAAAGTGTTTTTTTTTTGTTTGTTTTTCAGGGAGACAGCGAAAAAGGCTGTATAGGAAATAAAAATAGCAGATTCTGCACTTCATTGGTGGCTGAATGTCTGGGTCACTCAGCTTACCTGGGTCAGCTAAATTAAGGCTAACAGTACTGGAGAGATGCAGTGATGTAGGGTTTGAGACCTTGCAGTGAACCTTATAAGAAAGCTTGCAGCCAAAGTCTGTCCTGATGCATCTTATCTAAGTTAGACACAACTAAGTCAGTGTTAATTGTTATCATCTGCAATCACAACTCCTACTGCAGCACAGACAAAACCCAGCTGAATTTTTTGAGATATGTTTGACTACTGTTTGTCCCACAGACTAGTTTAGAGATTTAATGTACCAAGAAACAAACATGCCCCAAAATTTTCTAGACAAATGAAGTTCTCATAGTATGTACACACGACAAAAGCTTTCTTTTATTAAGCTTATTTGTATTCAGCATGTTTTGCACATGTAGTTAAGATGTGTCTGAGACAGTTGGAAGTACGTGATGAGCATATAGTGGTGATATGGTTATTGTCAAATTGTGTTTTGAGATCCATTAATGAAAAAACAGCCGCCTTCTCCATGGCCTTTTCCTCTGGAGTTGTAGGTTTAAGACAGGGTTCTAAGTGTTAAAAGATCTGTATTGTAGCAGATGGTGTTGCACCCACCTAAAATATTCTTTTTTTCAACAACAACAAAAAATAAACAAAACTTTAGCTTTACATACACACTGTCATGTCTTTGGCTATTTAGCCACCAGGCTACAGATAGCTTATGTATGGGGAAGCTGCGATATAACTGAAAATACCATTTGAGATTATCTGGGAAGACCACTTCGTTACAGCAACATAATGTGATTAAATGTTCATTAGCATGTAGGACTTAATACAATGCAGGAACTTTCTTGTATTCAACAGGTGTTTGTGGAAGTATATAACTTGACTGCAGACCCACACCAGATCAACAACATTGCTAAAACAATTGATCAAGAAATTCTAGAGAAGATGAACTACCGATTAATGATGCTGCAGTCCTGTTCAGGAGCAACTTGCCGCACACCTGGAGTCTTTGATCCTGGGTAAACACTGAGTCAACTCATAATACTTCAACAATGTACATTATATATATTATATATATATATATGAAATTCTTCATAGAAGGTATTTATGATGAGAAAGAATATCACCAACATACATGCTTTTGTTTAATAGAAATGGCTTCTTGATGCTTATACTTCTTAAATGCTTAACTTATATTTTAATTTAACCTACAAAATATAACTTTATGGTATTAATTCTACTATACTAATCTTGTCAGCCACTGACTTAGCATAGCTGTAAGTTACAGATATTCTGGGTAGTCAGACACAAGTGACTTCAGACTTGCCTGCAAGCAATGAAAACCTCTGCATATTTCCATAGGCAGGAATTTTCCAAATACTTACTTTGATTATTCCTGGAGGTGCTGTCAGCGAAAAAATAGTTTATTGCAGGACCTAAGCTGTATGTATTAGACAGCTGTGGTAAGTAATTCTTGCTGCTTATGTCAAAATTCAGTCAGTACTCATTTGGACTGAAGCTTTTCTGAGCACTATTTAAGATGTTCTTTGAGTTCTGCCACATAGATCTGTAATTTGAGGCAGCAAATACATCTCATGAATGCTTAATGTTATACATACCAATATGCTGTTGGTATGTTGTAGCTCGTATTCATTTCTTTAGAGATTATCAACTCCTTAAATGCACGTTGTTATAATTCAGCATGTAGTAGAGACAGTCTCTCTACCTATTAGATATCAGGAAAGGAACTATTCATGTAGCATTATTTTGGACACATTTTAGAGATCAGCTATTTCTAGAAATGACTGTTACTGTAGACTAACTAGCTCGCACGCTGTTCCTTTTTACAGGTACAGGTTTGACCCACGGCTGATGTTCAGCAATCACGGTGTTCGGGCTCGGAGGTTTTCTGCGCAGTCCTTATGAAGCATTTAAGAGCCTCTTGCAATCAGCTCCCACTGACCAGTTTCTCCAGTGATTGCAGCAGGTCTGTCTCTGAAACTCTCACTGATCGCAGCTGGAAGACTTCTGATGGGCTATTCAAACCCTGTTTGGAAGAAAACCCTCGTCTTTAGCTGGTTGCCTCGTGCAATATGTATATTTTACAGCTGAACTGTAACTCTAAATCATTAGACACAGCTAACCTGTCTTGCTCAGATATTTGATTACCACCTTTGTCTTTTAAGTACCTTTTCATATCGCAGGCACAGAGGTGAATCTATGGCCTATGAATCTGAACAGTTTATTTTGTTCTAAAAGTCAATAAATGCATATTTGAATTGGGTTAGATAGGCAGGAGCTATTGCACAGTAATGCTCACCTATACTCAGTGTCACACACTTTCCTGAAGGCTATGTTTAATGATAGGTTTCCTGTGTTGAGCTCAGAGCTGTTAATGACAATAGCAACCTAGCCTAAAATAGCATAGGGAAGGCATTAGTCAAAACTGTAGGATCTGACTAGCAAGTGTCTCTTGCAGACTGAAATCAGTATGCAAAATATCCTCTTTCAATAAGACCACTTTAAACGAGACCAATGAGTTCTGTAGATCTGCTTTGGTAGCTTGCAAACAAGAATGTAATTTCAGCCTCCTAGTTTGAAATGCTGGAATGGGTTAATATGTACTACTGAAAAAACTTAGGGTTTAATATAGGCTTCCTAGTGTGTTAATCGAAACAGACTAACAAGTATTCAAGTAAGCGTGCCTGTGTTTTGAGCTATTTAATCTATTTCAGTACATGGAAAGAAGTAATACTAAAACACAGAACAGGGCACCCCAGTAGAGTTGATCTGTCTCTAACCTCCAAATGTCTTGAATTGTCTAACAAGTCATTAGATTCTTGAAGGTAAATTATTTTGAAAGAAAACTAAAATCACTGTTCACTAGAAGTTAAGGTAAGGGGGCTATTTTAGGCAGTTTAAGTTCTTTGTAGAGAGCTGCTTTTTGGTTGAGACATAACTACACAATCTGCAGTAAGTGGCCTTCACATCAAAGGAGAGTGCACAGTAGACATCTAACTGTAGTGTGTTATCATTTGGTTTCCCTTTGGAAGGGTGATGTTGACTTTTCAGCCTTCTGATTAGGCTCATCTGAAATGCAGCTGTCACTTTTGTACCCAAACTTGAGTATCCTTCTGAATCTTGAAAAACACCTGAACTTGAGTTAGTATAGAACTTCTGTATAGGTTCATTAGTGAAACGCCTAGAAACACAAGTTCAAAGTTCATGTTGCTTGTGTGCAAATCAACTGTATTATCAGGCAAGATGGTGTTTCCCTTGTCAAACAAACTGTGGCTATTATAGATCTTTGAGAGAGTGTGGTGTTTTCAGTTTCTGTCACACAAAACCTTTTACCCCCGGGGGGGGGGGGGGGGAAATGATCAGGCAACAAATATGACAGTATCAGAACTGTGGAGATACATAACCTGATACAGATCCACACGCTGGATAAAAACAATGCTACAGTAAAATCATATGAGCTTTCCTTGCTTTTGATTCTGAAGCACAGAAGTTGCCTTTCATGTAGTTTAGTTGCAAACTTCTGCGATGGTAAGGTTTTATTCAAGCTTTTAAAAGCTCTAAATAGAGCTTTTATTTCCAATTTAGCTCACTGTTTCAAATCTTTAGCATGACCAAATATTTGGAGAAAAATTGCTGGCAAGGTAGTGTCTCAGCTGAAGCATCTGTGTCAATGCTGAGATTTTCAGATACTCTCAAACTATTTGCATGCTTTCAGATACTCAGGATGTTTTTTTCCTCCATTACAATTGTAGCTTTATCCTTTTCTCTTTGTTTCTCAAGCCTTAGTATTGCCCATCAGTTTGCTTCAGACTGTTTTGTCTTTAAAAAACAAAACCAAAGTTTTTCATGCTCAAGTATTTTCTTGCACCCTGAGCTAAACCTAAAGTCCACTTACATAGTATTTTGCTCACATAATTCTAGCAAGTTAGACTTGGATTTTGTTTAAACTTTATATTGGTAGCTCTGTGGAGGCTGGTACAAAATACACTGTTTACGTTAAACCCTAAATAGCTCTATCAAATCTAGGAAACTGTATGTAAAGTTTATACTTCTGTTAAGTTTCAGTGCAAGTAATTATTTCATTATGATGCTTCTGAATAGAAAAAAAATCTTTGTTATGAGTACAAATACATAACTTACACTCACTTTTCTTAAAGTTTTCTTTAAGTGATCTAAAGCCATAGTAAGCAAATTTTTCCTTTTGAATGTTTTACTTTTTGGCTAATAAATGACGTGAAAGTTGACAGTAGAATTGATATAGACTCATCAGCATGTGTGAGAAATTATTCACAGGCTTATGCAGATAGTACAAGTGCTAATTTGGGTACGACTTTATCTGTAACTAGACTGAATAACTTACCTTCTGCACTCAGAACCACACTATACCTGAAATCTGTTGTAGGTAATATGTCATACTATAAACTCAATTTTAGAATGAAATTACTCCTTTCTTAACCAAAACCAAGAGAATTAGCTATTCAGGAAAATGACTTCACTTTCACTTTTGATAGAGACTTAAGATCTGTTCAGCGAAGCCACATAATTGAAGGAAGAACAGGAACCAACACCTGCCTGGCTTCCATTGCTTTTGGAGGAGTTTGTGACTTGTCTGGTGTTTATTTCCAGGAATTATTAATTCTGAGTATTTTAACAGTCCTGAATGAACAGTATTAATTCTTATCCCTGACAAACTATATATATATATATATATATAATGAAGGAACTTTAACTAGCAACCAGATCTAATTCCCAAGTAAATGGATTTAAAGCTAAATGGTCTTCCTGGATATTCAATTTCATATGCTATTTGATTGTGGCTGTGTCTGTACCTTGTTACTGAAGGCATTTGTGTTAAATGAAGGGGCCTTATCGGAGCAGAGATCTGTTTAGGTAAAATGTGATTTATTTTTTATTTTTTGTCATTATTATCAAAAGCAGAGCTGTGAACTTTAATGATCTGATGTGGTAAAGCAGATACTATGCAGGGAGAAATATAGTTAATAACTTTGACATTACCCTAAAACAAGAAACATTCTGTATCATCACTTCAGCATAAATCAATACAGCTAGTACATGTCTACCCAGCATAGGCTCAGTAAATTGGACTTCTGTTTGGGGAATAAAGCTGTAATGTGGATATGCATGAAAACACACAAAACAGCTGTAATACCTCTTCAAGCAATCAACTTAAGTTTGAGACTATACATTTCCTCATAATGAAACAACTGTCAGTTTTGTTACGATTCAATTGAAGTGAATCTCATTTGTATTCCTTTTCTCTGTATGTGAGCATACTTTGCTGTAGCATGTTGTGAGCATACTTAGTTTCTGCTGTTTGAACGTTTGTTTAGAAAGTGCCCTTCCAGAGGACCCTGTTCACTGCTGCACTTTTGGGAAAAGAAAAAATAAACTGCCTATCAAACTTCTTATCTTTGTTACTGAACTTCAATTAAAGCTTTCCAAAGGATCAAGCTGTGTCACTTCTCTGAAGATGGACTTACGAACTGATAAGCCAGTTCTGTGCTTACTGCCCTATTACATTTAAAAAGTCTACCAGTGAACTTGTACAGTCACAGTTGATCTTTGTACAGACTCTAGCAAGACCACACATGACTACTGCAGGAGGTTGGAACATTGAGCTGAGTGAATCCATTTAAACACAGGCTATGCTTTCCAGTATTTCCTTGGAAACTGATGTAGTTAAATAGATGGAAAACTTCAAGAACAGACAATGGAGAAACTGTTGTTCATAACTAAAAGCAGTACATTCTACCTCTGTGAAAAGAGGAAGAATGCAATCCTGTGTAAGTCTTTTTCCAATAATGGGAACTCTGTGCAACAGATAAGTGCTGCTTCACTTAAGTGCTGCCTTCACCTCAAAATCCCTGCTACAGAATTTGATTCCTTGGATGGTTCTGTGCAACTGCTTTAAAAGCATATATGTAAAAAAAACTATATACATAACAATTTCCTAGACTAAACAGCAGGTTTGTTTAATCTATTTAAGTCTGAGGATTTCCCAAGCTTCTAAAGAAGTATTTCTGTGCTGTATCTTCACTTCTGCTTCCGTGATGTAGCAGTGTTTCATTAAGTAGAGGAAAATGTCTAATAGCTACTTGAAGGATATATTTTTTTTTTTATTCAGGTTATGAAAACTTGAAAGTTTACTGTAGCACCACAAGAAAATGCACCTCTATTACCCAGATGCATCTTCCCATTGTGCTTAAAGACATAAC
Organism: Nettapus auritus; assembly: GCA_011076525.1. Taxonomy (NCBI): domain Eukaryota; kingdom Metazoa; phylum Chordata; class Aves; order Anseriformes; family Anatidae; genus Nettapus; species Nettapus auritus. The sequence goes on along the minus strand of CM021765.1, from coordinate 35,638,528 downwards.
TGATAGCCCAAGTGACATTTCCGTATGGGTCATAGAAGCTTTCCATACTGTCTCCTTTTGTCATTGCTTCCTAAGAGCAAGTCATGTGTATGAAGAAAAATGAAGAATGATAAAGGACTCACATTCAAGGGAAAAAAAAGATGGTAATGCTAATACAGCTTTCTAGATGTTATTCTATTCGGATTAAGCTGTCATTTAATCATATGATGATATCCACGGGACTGTGTCTGAAGTTGGCAGTCCTGTAATAGCTCATTAATCTTAAAATAGAATTGGTGCCTGCTTGCTCAAGGTGTGGATGGTACTTGAACCTAGTCCAGCTGCCAAAAGAAACTTTTCCTTAAACACACACCAAAGACAAGAGGACTAAGAGGTACTTGATGAAATACAACTGCATCACTGACCTCAGTTTCAAATTGATTAAAAATGTATAGTATAAACTAATGCTGTATTTTGTATCCAGGAGGAGAATAAACTTTAATGTGCTATATGATTCTACATATGCTGTTTCCTGCTATTAGTATGTAGTCTTCATAGGAAACAGTGCAATCCCATTTGCAACGTACAAGCCACTGAGCGCCATTCTTGCTGTTCCTGTTAGAGTATTTCCAGTAGTCCAAGAGGAGATGGTTTCTTTCTATTATCTCCATCATATACCTAACGAAAGACGAGGTTATCAAAACACTAGGTTTCACTTAGAACAGGAAATATTCAGAAGTTGTGTTCACCTAAATTAGTTAAAAGCAGACTCACAGATGGCATCCTTATAAAAACAGAAAACTCACAGCACTTAAAGGAGTAGCTATTTGGTTCACACCATGCAGCAGTGAGCTACAGCTCTCACAGACGGAGGAACGTGTGTGCTTCAGGCCCTCAGCTCCATGCACGTTGTTCTGCAGCTCCTGTTCCAGCATGGCAGAGGCCTGCAAGGTCCTGCAAACAAGTACAACCTCTTCAAATCAAACTGGGAAGCGTTCACAAGTGGTTAAGCAAGAAACCAGCTGACATTTTACTTTTGATCCGCAGGCAGTTTTGAATTACATAAACACAAGCCTCGTGAGGAAGAAACGGCTTTTGTGTTTGCCATGTGTACTGGCACCCGCTTGTCGGGCTGCAAGACAACATGGCGGATGAGGTAGCCCCCAAGGTACTCCCAAACAGTGATATTGAGTGCTTTAAGAAGCAGCAAGATATCCATAAGGGTTTTCAGCTAGTCTTTTTGTCCCCCTCTTTTATAACCTGGATCTTGAATCCCACCCCTTATTAAATATATTTCCCTTCATGTGACTTTCCTCCTTGCTTAATTTTACCCAGAATTCTCTGTAAGTAAAGAAGACTCAGTGTACACTTCATGCCTGGGACCTCACTGAATTTCAGCTTCACAGCTACTCCTTTCTGGCTAAACTTTTATTCAAAGGGTATGACTACACCGAAGAGACACCTTCAGGTACACCAGCAGTTTGCCACCATGCCCTCATTGCAGCACAAGAGCACGCTGGTAGGCAGATACCACACAAAAAGCACCACATTGTAAGGATCCAGACACGACAATTTCTTTGGGCAGTCACACTCTGAGCTCACTTCAGCCCAGGGCCACAGGGCCTCACCAGGCCGTCTTCAGGGCTCTCGTCTGCCCTGCACCATGGTACTTGGTGCTGCTGGCACAAAAATGGACAGGTGGCTGCAAGGACATCTCATCTCACCTCATATTTGTGCTGGTGCCTTTCCCACTTGCTGCTCAAATCGGTAAACAGAACCAAACTTTGCTTTAAATTTTGATCGCTATTTCACTGAGGGCTTTGCAAGGAAGGCCATCCACACCTAGTTAATAAGCATGACTAGTGATTAAAATAACTACAAATCCACCAGGCTATCAAAATGATTCAGATCCACATGAGTTTGAGACTTCAGCCATTTCAATTCCAAATCTCATTGTTAATGCTATTCTTAATTTGTCCCAGGCTACATTCCAAACTCCATATGACTTTTGTTTGTGGGGAAAGATGTTCAGGTTGCAACTCGACATAACACATACCAAACCAAAACCCTCTGACAAATATTGTTGTTGTTTTTTTCTCCTCCTATTTCTTAAAGAAGTCTTAAAAATAGAAAGCCAATGGGCTTCCCATCAATCCCAATCCCCACCGTCACTTGTACTGATCTCAACTGATTTAAGTTCTTTGATCTTCCAATTTAGATAAAATCATGCAGGCCAAAACCAAGCTCCATCTACTTCCTGTTGACTGTTGCATCACCTTTTTCCCTTGATAACAGGAGTGTTTTGTCTCCTGTCCTTGGACTGACTTTGTACAAGCCAAATTAAGAATCCACCACAATGTTACCATCCCAATCCATTCAGGCTCCATGGGGCCAGCAACACACTCATGGTCTGGAGGTCCCAACACACGGGGAGGAAGATGTGTAAGACCAGGAGACTGAGCAAAGATCCTGAAGTGCAAAGGCTGAAAAGCACTAATCTACCCTGAATAAATCAGATCCTTAAAAGCTTCCTTAAAGGGTCTCTAAAAGTGACTTGCAAGGGAAGTGACAGTATATTGTCCATGCAGTCATCTCTGTTTCCTCTGTTCCTTAGGAAACTATTTGTTCCCAACCTTCAGCAATATTCAGCACTACTCCATTTCCCAGACAACTTTAAAGGTGGCTGAAGAACTGGTAGGATTACTGAATAAGTAAAACAATAAGGATTACCTGCTGCTTCATTTATATCCCCAAGAAACAGATCAGAGAAAACTGCTTTTAGGAAAGATTTAACCAACTGCTTCTTCTCAGCTGAGGGACCCAGTTCCCCAGGTCCCATGAGAGCAGTCCTCAGCCATAACTGCAGAAGCCAGGTACACAGTGCTTAGTACTTTTGTTGTGAATGATTTATTTTTATTTTTTCCCTGAGAGCAATTAAGTTAGTGAAGCGTGACACCCTGCACTTTTCTGACCTAATGGCCTCTACCCCACATCACGTATTTTCCCCCATCATGGCACTTCGCTAAGCAGGGGACACCCGCGCATCAGTAACATGAGCTGACTGACTGTCTGACAGCTGCCAGAAGTTAACAGCTGAGCTCTGGTCTCATTCTGAACAGATCGATCTTTTTGGTCTCATTTTAGGCCTCTTAACTTCCACACAGCCCATCATTTTCATGAGATTAATAAATAAATAAATAAATAAATAAATAAATAATCAGAAATTGAGAATTCTTTCAATTTTTGAAAGAGACTGAAGAAAAAAAAATACAGCTTACTTTTTATAGAGTTTTATATTTTCACAAAGCAGAAAGAGTAGTAACAAATTGGAAATTAGCACAAATATGAATTGCTCATATGTTTGTTTTAAATAAACACAACACATGTAAAACTTATCTTCAGACTTTTCTGCGTTAGCAGTGACCTAGGGCATCAAGGACAGAACTGCACATGCACAGAGATGTTCTCCTGCTATCGATGAAATTCAGTGAAAACATTAGCAAAGCTTCCACAATCAGTGTTTTTCTCCTTGGGTCCTGCAACATCATCGGCTGGCCAGAATAGACAGGAGATAAAATCATCATAATGACTGATTCAAGACAAGAAAATAATCCTTCTCCTAGGACATTAAAATCTTAGGGAAAAAAAATAAAAATAATAATAATTTTTAAAAAAATTGAGCTTTTTTTTCCCTCCTTTAACTACCATAATAATACCAAAATGGGTGAGTTTGCACTAAAGGACTGGGCACTGTTTTGACTGCTTAGTAGCTGCTTTCTCCTCTGCTTGTAATGTCTTAAATTAACAAGGTAAAAACATTACAGAAAATCTGTGGATCTTATGATGTTGTATTGTAACTCTGAAAACTTCTGTTTGATACCCGACTACTGCAGAGTATCAAAGGAGAAACACCAGCAGGGATGAGGCCACTCCTTCCAAAAACAGTGCAGGTGCAGCCTGCTCTCTTCTGGTGAGCCCAGGCTGTGAAATAGCACAGTGCACATGGACTAGACTGACCCGCTGACAACATACACACTAGTGTGAGGTCTGCTAACTCTCTGGGAACATTCCTCTGATTTCTCCTGAATTCACACAGGCTAAAATGAGGTAGACATTATTTTCTTTAAATGTGATCTGCATTTTCAGCCAAGCCTTGTTCATGTTTAAAAATGTGCATTGTTACTTGGCAGCAGGCATTAAAAGATACTCCATAAGAGTTATGCTACCTTCCTGTCCCAACATTAGAAAAAAACACCAACTCTAACTTTGTCCAATGAGCACGTTTACCAAAGGATATAAACAGACGCAAAATTGTCTGGCATCTGCTCACCCACAGATATGGAAAAATGTTATAAGCAGAGAGGAGAGATTCTCAAGGTATCGGCTGTCAGATCTAGATTAAAAGAATTGTCTAGGATTACTGGCATACAGAAAGCACCTGTTTATCCCATCAGAGAACTTCAGAGCCACTGTTCAATACAATGATTTTGCGTGGGGAAAAAAAAAAAAAAAAAAAAAAAAAAAAAAAAAAAAAACAGGCCAAACTTCTCTGTCATCAAGCCTACTGATGCTCTAATGCCTCCCTGGGCATATTGGAAGCAGCTGAAATCTCTGATCACATACCAGATTCTGTATTTAAGGAGAGAAATCTTAGCCTTGTACTGCTATTTTCTATCATGCTGTGCACTAGGCTATGATGTTATATTTAGGTTTATATAGCTAGTGCAAATGAGCTTTGCACTAGACTTGTCTCATGGGTACTTGTAGTAAATTCAAGGCAAAACAGAACTGCTCTAGTTACCCGTAACATCCCATCTTATTCATACGGAAAGCAGCATTTACCTAAATCTTGCAACATCACTACAATCTTGGCCATACAGTATGATTTCACCTGACTGAATCCAAAACCATCCCAAAATTCAGGGACGATCCATGATAGGATTAACACTCAAATATAACCAAAGCAGCATTTTATATAGCACCATGAAAGAGGTTAGATTGGGCAACACGGAGCATTTGTAGGATTAGTCCTCATATTTGAAGTTTAGAATGACAGACTGGCTTGGGTTGGAGGGGACCTCTGTGTCAGGTTGCTCAAGGTCCCATCCAGCCTGGCCTTGAACACATCCAGGGAGGGCGAATCCACAATGCAAAACTCCAGTCACAAAGAGTATGCTTTCTGAAAGCTGTAGAGAAAGCAGTGGAGAACAAAAGGTGCAATACAAAGACTATTTAAGGTAACACTTTCGAGGAAAGTGGGAAGGAACCAACTTTGAGAGGATGTGATAGGAATGGTTGCCTCAATGAGAAGAACTGAGCTAGGTCCCTTCCCATCCTATGTTACAACAACTGAAAACACTTATAATTTCAGCTTGCACAATGGCAAACAGTGATTCAGATTACGACCTCTTAGCTCTGCAGAACACCGCACAAGATGGGGTGTGTTAGTCACAGCCTGAGCAGTAGCAGAGTGAGCAGTTGCAACAACCCCGGAGATGTTTGATCATTTCTCACCCCACGAATAGGATGCATGGTGCACCCCAGCAGAACGCACAAGTCCACAAGGGATTGGTCATATTTGTTCCCATGTTATCAAACAATATTCTTGGACCCGACGTTAATGATCAAGTGGGGTGAGGTGGAGCTGGTTGGCTCCATCTGTCCATGGGGGTTTCCCCTGGGTTAACTTATCTCCTTTCTATAGCTCGGTATCTCCCCTAGAAGTTGTTGCAGAGAGAGGCAATAATTAGGCAAATGACTGTATGGATGGTTGGGACACACTAGCACATGTGCCTTGTATCGGCATGCGGCAGGAGGAGGCAGGCCAATCGCTTAACAACAGGCAGTCCAGCTGGTGACCACTTGTGGATTTTGTAATGAAAATGAAGGATTATCTTGTCAGAAGTCAACCACAAGCAAACCTTAGGGAAGGAAAAGTCCTTTGAGGTACTCAGTATTGGACCCGTGACACATACCTCAGAAGAACGGATTCATTATGATTGGAGTTGAAATACTGAGTGGTTTGGGTAATGTTTACCCGACACATACCACATCCAGATTGGCATCTACAGCAAAATTAATCCCGTGGTTTGCAATGCACCCAGTGCTACAAGAGGTAGTCAGATAACAGGTCACATTTCTTAAAATAAATATATAGGAACGGTGTTAAGCATAGAATTAAGTGGACTTTCCATTTACCCTATTGAGTAATAGGGTAGTAGAAAGATGGAATGTTAAACAACTCATATGGCAAAATTATAATGCTAACTGGGGAAGGAACTTATGGGAGGCCATACAAATGAAGCCATCTCAGGCTCCTACTGATAACCCACTAGACAGAGGTTTTGAACCATCACCTGTGATGAACCAACACCAGCAGGACGATTTGAGCACCTTGGTGTGGCATATAGGAAATCAGGTGAGAATTCAATACCAGCCACTTGGAAAACAATGTGTCAGACAACGGTAACCCTTGCACTGGGAAATCTGGCACACTGACCCAGATGTTTATGTGCTTTACAGTAATCAGGTAAACCCATAGAAGTTGGTAACCTCAAGTCTTAACGCGCATGAGACCCAACACATCCCAAACCCACCGGTGGGGTAGAAAGAACCAAACGTATCTGTTTGACCATCCACACCAACCTTAAGTGCCAGTAGTCCCTATCCAGGAACCTGGATGTGGGTTGGACAGACTAATACTTTTACTGTAGATGGAGGCACTGCGCCACGATATGATCACGATACCACGGAGGGACCTATTCATTTCTTATACAACTGCACACCTGTAACAGTACCTGCTGTCCTGTTGTCTGTCCCCAGCAGCACGGTGCAAATGGTCCAGCCCAGGCAAAAAAAGGGGGCTCAGAAAGGGCTGTGGGGACAGGAGCACCTCTTTCACCACCACCCTCACCTCCATCAACCTATTTCCTCCAGGGAAAGAGCCCCTGGAGGGCTCCATCATCTCCAAGGCCAAGGCATGACGCAGTCCTGGAGAAAGACCTGGGCTGCTGAGAAGTATGTGACACTCGCTCAGCCTTTCCTCCTCTTTCCCAGGAGGCCCGGCTTCCTGCCTAGCAGGGGTGGAGAGATGCTGGCTTGCTGGGGAAGGCTCTTCACAGTTTTTTCACTGTGTGCCATGAGCATGCCACATGGGCGCTCAGTCATGGCCAAGCAGGTTGGAAATTGCTGGGTTGTTCTGTGGTTGGCCTTGGGCACTGCTGGTCTAGACAAGGCTTGCGCCACTCTCCCTGTGTCACATGGCCAGGGTGTGAGAGACAGCTGATGGCTGTCTCTCACCTTGTGTGGATCTGTGTGCACGCTCTTGTACAAGCACTGTACACGCGTGCCCCATCCCAGTGCTGCCTGCCCTGAAATTCACAGTAAGCCCCAAGGCCCACAAGGTGATGTTGCCAACACAACAATTCGTTGCATGAAAGGGACTGGGGGGGGATGCAAGCATCCTTGTCCCTGGCCAAAGAGGGTGCCCTGACCCACATCCTTTGTCGAGGATGGTGATGCCACAGCACCAAGGCATCACGACCAGCAGAGGGAGCCTGTTAATGGCCTCACCTCGAGTACTGTGAGCAGTTCTGGGCACCACAGTACAAAAAGGACATTAAACTGTTGGAGAGTGTCCAGAGGAGAGCGATGAAGATGATGAAGGGCCTAGAAGGGAAGACATATGAGGAGCGGCTGAAGTCACCGGGCCTGTTCAGCCTGGAGGAGGCTGAGGGGAGACCTCATTGCAGTCTACAACAACTTCCTCGCGAGGGGGAGTGGAGAGGCGGGTGACCTATTCTCCATAATCACCAGTGATAGGACCCGCGGGAACGGTGTTAAACTGAGGCAGGGGAAGTTTAAGCTGGACATCAGGAAGAGATTCTTCACTGAAAGGGTGGCTGCACACTGGAACAGGCTCCTCAGGGAAGTAATCAGTGCACCAAACCTGTCTGAATTTAAGAAGCAATTGGACTGTGCACTTAGTCACATGGTCTAAAATTTTGGGTAGACCTGTGCGGTGCTGGGAGTTGGACTTGACGATCCTTATGGGTCCCTTCCAACCCAGGATATTCTATGATTCTATGAATGGACTGGTTAAAAAACCAGTCAGTGAGTTAATCGGCAAATCCTACTGCTCTTTCAGAAATCTATTACCAGAGTATCCCTGAAGAAGGGCAAGAGCTAGTCAGGTGTTTTATTTCTGACAGTGACAGCACCTCCAACACTGCTTTAATTCACCCTTTCTTGTCAGCCGACTTGGAGCACTGGGGCAGCTTCACAAGCTCTGTGCCCTTGGGAGCACCTTTACCTCTGTGGGTATGGCATATAGACATTAACCTTGCAACCCCCCTCTCTCCAGCTCCTACATTCACCTCTCCTACACTCTGCACCAGAGGTTCTCCAGGCAGTCAGGAACATGGTCTGATCTTCATCTATTTTGGATTCACACCATGGACAAAGGGGAGCTGTTTTTGCCTTCAGCACTAATAAAAGCTCCAGAGGAGCCAGATGAGCATCATAGTGCAGACAGAGCCATCCCACAGAAGTGTAATCAGGCTTACGTACTTGTGTGATCCTCCTCATTTCCATTGCACAGATGCCATCCTGACTAGTCACAAAGAAGCAAGACGACACAGCTCCCGTTTCACTCATGTTGCAGCTCATGGTGACATGCTACCTATGAGAGCTCCTCAGCCGATGGCAGATATTGGGGGCAGAAACAGCAAATCAGGGAGAGGATACCAACACTGCCCTTTTGTTTCACACATGGATGGTTGATGAGTTGCATTTCCTTCCTGATGGAGCATCATGTTTGGAGCCTGTCCAAGCATGTGATGTTGTACACAAGGCTAAATACCCACAGATTACCTAATGAACAAAAGTCCCTGAGCTTCCACTACACACATGGCACAGGAAACAGAGCCAGGGAGACACTGATACCTCTTTGAACATATCCACAGCCCATTTCTTATCGACACTGCCCCTGGCTCCAGGTGCGGAGCTCTAGGATGGTCTCCACTCCTGAGGATGGGCTTTCCTGTTTGTTGGAGGCCACTAGGCCTTCACCTCTTCCACCAATATCGATCTGCTACAGCTCACACTCACAGGGGTCTCCTGGTGTGTGTGTGGGGGGGGGGGTTGACTCACCAAGAGCTCACCAAGCACCTCCTCCAAAGGATAAGGCAGGATATCAGTTCGTTACCACTTCCGACTCCCAGGCATCTGCCTAAGGAATGTGTCAGGAGATGGACAGTATTACATTAAATGCCCACCCTCCCACGAGTGATCCTGCAAGGCAGGGACCTCTTACAAATACACTCACTTATCATTCAGTTTATTCAGGGCTTTAAGACTGAAACTCAAGTTTTAGCCAGGTATTAAAAATAGCATCTCAGACACACGAATTACTCACAGACCTATCAAAAAAGCTCGGCTAACAAAAAGTCTGACAAGCACTGTAATTTCCTGACTAGGAGGACAAATTGTAGAAACAGCACAGAAGCATCTCCTACAGATTTTTAAGAAAATGGCAGTGGAAATACTTCTATTATTCATGTTGAGTCAGTTCTTCAATAGAGAAAAAAAAAGCTAAATTTCAAGGTCTGTGCCAGTTCCATGTATTCTTTACTGACTGACAGAAAATTAAATAGTAGGTTTTTAACAACCACCAGACACCTACTCTTAAGAAGGCTAACATGAGGCAGTCATTGTGGGAGTCTACTTACTTTTTCTTGTACTTGGAAAAAAATCTGTTGGTTTAGTTTTTCCCATATACTTTATCAAAAGCAGGAGCCAAAATGAAAATAGAACCATGTACTTCCATACACAAGTATGACTGGGACACATGCATATACAGACACTGAAACTTACCTGTTGTTCCAGACAAACTTAATTTATGCTTGCAGTGAGCTGCATCTCTTTAGCATGACTGACAGCAACAAGGAAGTCTCATCCAGTATTCAAGTATCACACCATGAACTCCACATAATGGTAAAATAAAAACATACCACGTAGCTAAGTATTGCCAACTTCAACTTTAATAATGGAACCATCAATTGCCATTTCAGTAATAAATTTTAGGGGAATAAAAACTTCCCTATAAAAATAAAACTAAGCTTGTCAAAATTATAAATAACGTTTGCTTGTTTTTAAAGACATACATTTTAATGTTTCCCTGCAATGCCCCGTTGCGCCCCCCCCCCCCCCATCCCTCCTTTCCCCCATCATCTGATCATTCTGGTACCATCATATACTGAAATGAAAACAGTTCTGCAACACAAGTTTTGACAGTTTAATTTGATGCTAAAATTAAAAAGAGAAAAACTGGCCAGGCATGACCATTTCTTTTAAATTAAAGCTGCTGTAATTGCCAGTGTGTAAAAAAAATAATAATAATTAACCCCACACATGACATCTTACAATAATTAAGCGTGGACTAAGACAAAATTAAAATATAGTAAGTTTGTTTTGGTTCCTGCCTCTCTTCCCCCAATTTGAAACTTGTAGTGCATACAACACTGATCGAGGTTTTTGGCTAAAGTAAATGCAGATGTGCCTACTTAAAAGACTGATAGTTTAGTTCAAGTAAAAACAAAATTCACATATTTTTATACTCCACTTTTAGACTCAAACAGTGTTTAAATCTAAGCAACAAATGGTTCAACATTAACAGCGATTATGTAATGATTACATAGCTAGGGGCAGGCATATAAATAAGTAGATGTTAACAGAATACCCATCAACATGCTGCATTCACAGAAAAATAAAATTAAAAAAAAAAAAATGTAACAAAACGTAAAAGCATTCCCTGAACCATTATAAAGTGTCTCACTTGAGGATAATGTTACTAACTCACACATGCACTACATGTTACATGTGAAATTAAAAAACAAACAAGATATGCCTTATATATACTTTATAGTTAGTCCTACTTTTAATTTCTCTTAACACTTTAAAACATTATGATTGTCTCATTAAGCTTGCATTTTTTTTTTTCTAATTTTAATTTTTTTTAACCAAAAAAATCAACCTGTGAAGAGTTTTTTTAAAAAAGTCTAAGGAAAGGAAACAAAGGCACAATTACATCAAATTAAGGTGGTGAACAAAAGCTTCTTGGAGTTTCACATAGTATCCATTAGATGTCACCAAAGTTTTAACAATTCCTTGGGAATTTAAAATGAACGTCCTAAGAGTGGAAGAAAAAACAAAACAAAACAAAAAAAAACACCACCAACTTCTGCTGCTCTTAAATCTTTAGCACTTCCCTCCCACCCCAACCCCCAATATATAACTCATTTCCTCTCGGCTTGGCAATGACTAAAGTATTGGTTACTCAAACCTGCCTCATGCTTCTATTGCACACCCACTTCTTTGGTTTCTTTCGAACGTGCTTTTTAGATAAATAACTCTGAAAGAAAAACAATTTTATTTACATTAAATTGCTTTCTTGCTACATTTTTCTTACTTTTAAATCAAGTAAATCAGCAGTCTATAGAATTTGGTAATCAGTTGTTCAATTAAGAATTTTAAAAACGTAAGGAAAAAACTTTCTGAATTACTAAAAGCAGGAGTCACCATGCTCAGTCACCAACACTGATGATCAATTTTAATTTTCTGCTATGCTGGAAACATGAATAAGAAATTCTACTTTCTTTGCCCGACTGAGCCTTTAACAAACAAGGAAGCAGAGGATCTATTTTTGTCTTTCAGATATGACAATTTAAAAGCATCCAGCCTAAAAAAGGATTGCTGAGCCTGAGGAAAGATCTGACTTACAATAAGACCAAATGTATCTGCAGTTATAGCTTGGATCTGAACACTCACTAGATGGGCATTTCTCGCAGAGTTATCTGAGACATTGTCCGCATTTCAGAATTCAAGTAAGCTGCCACTTGTTAGCTTTGCTGCACTTTTCAACCCCCGTTATACATTTATGGAACCAGCTTCTCCAATAGCGACCTGTATGTGCAGCTCCATTTCTATTCTTATTCAGCTTTCGCCTCCCATTCCTTCCCAGTATTTCTATTATCTTTATTTCTTTTCCAGTGTGGATTTTTGCAACTAAAAAACCCTAAAACTTATTCACAATATTATAACATCCTAAAACTTTATTCTTGTAGAATTAGTATTTTAACTTTCCTCTGTATAAATACTATTTCTATCTAAAATCAGTCCTCCTCCACCAGCTACTACACTTTTCCTTCCTCAACTCTTACCCTCTTTTCAACATTCTCTTTTACCTTCTCCAGGAAGACTGATTTAAAGCCTTCCACAAATTCACAGAACAAAACAAAAGATCTCATATGCCCTCCATCTCTAACAGTTTCCTCACAAATTATACAGTAACTATTTGAAAACAGAAAGGTAGTGCAAATCAATTTCATCTCAAAGATAGTGCTCCAACTAATTCTTTTCCAGACAGTTTCGTTCATTTTTTTAAACCAATTAATTTGCACCTCCTTACTTGAAAAGCTACCATTAAAGCAAAGAAGAAAAAAAATAATCTTATTTCATAGCATCCTAGAAAATTGATTACAGTTTCACAGCTTGCACCAAGATAACTTGGAAAACTCTCTAGGCACACAGAGGGTTGCAAACTGATGTACAAACATGCAGAATCCCTTACACTTGTGGGTGCAAGATCTTAAGTGACCTGGCTTATGGAACTAAGTCTATAGCAAAGTTCAGGTACCCTGGCATCACAAAACAGTCTTCTGAATAAAGAAAACTACTCCTTGCTGCTCTTTTGTACATTGGGTTTGGCATGCTATACTGACATTTGGTAGCGTGCGTTTTTCCTGAGTGTTCTTTGGCCCCCTTTTAACCAGGTTTCCACACCCCACCAAGGGCTTCTTCAAGTTTGTCTCTGTAAGCTGCATAACGCTTCTTTAGGATTTGAAGTTGCTCGTTTTCCTCTTTGTCCAGTATACGCAAGAAGTTTTGCAGTTCAGGAAGACTAAAAGCTTCCCACTGTAAAGAGAGAAGAGGAAAGAACGGATGAGACGAACAGGAAACACACAAACCATTTATACACACAGCATTTTTAAACAAAACCTCAGACTCTCAAAACCATTTCAACACTGAAACAGCATCAGGCACCCTTCTTGCAAGTCCTACAAGATCTGAAAACATTTTACTCTTTTAAACTTTTTATTTGTTCTGCAAGTAACAGGAGGTCGTGCTAACTGCAGACTACATGTTTACAAAAAGCTCAAAATAAGTATCACAAGAAAAAAAACGCTTCCAAAAAATGGATCAACATGTCAGCACCGATCAAAGAGGAGCTTTAACTTCACTTGTGAAGTTAAACAAACAAACAAAAGCATGAGCGTAACTTACCATAACTTCTCCAGTTTCATGCTCACGTAGAACAAAACTCAGCATTTCCGTTCTGGGGCCTGCCACCAAACGCAGGTAGAGGGGATGTTCTCGGTCTGACAGCTTGCATGTATAAACTGCAAGAGAAGAAATGACAGACATCAATAATTTTTAGAAACACTGTTTGAAGTGTTCTGAATGATTAATGCTAGCCAACGCTAGAAACTTTCAGACATATGCATATGTAGCCATCAATTTACACATTCCACATTCTGGTTTTGAATAAATGAGTTTTAGGGATGCTAAATGTGCAAGACTACCTCTGAATATGAATGAAGTGGCTTCCAGTCAACACAGTATCTGAATACATGTGGGGGTTGGGGGAAGGAAAAGAAAAATCCAACACAGCTCTGTTGCTATAAATAAGTACTGAAAACATCACAGCTGTGGTGTAACCATTCTGAAACTTTTTTTTTCAGACAGCCAGAAACATCTGAGCTCCTGCAACGCTGTCAATGTACACAGAAGAAGGCCGATTCCTAAGTGTACAAACACAATGCTGGCAAAACACATTTTTCATTAAAGATACCTTTTGCATCTTCTGGTATTTCCAAGCACAATAAACACCAAACTTTAACAGCAGTCATGCAGAGACAGAGCCACATGAACCAAGAGCCACGTATGAAAATAATACACAGCCCATGATGGTCACCACCCCAACAGCTGTCTGCCCACACAGGGACTGCAGGTATTGCCGACATCATGGCTTCTCTTTAAAAAAATCTGTCCCATAATTTAATCTCACAATTCTGCAGTGTTTCAGTCTAACTGCAATTTAGGGCCTGCTAAGGGGCATCTTAAATGAAATATAACAGACTGAATAGCAGAGGGGATCTCTGTGGATAGTTCAGTGCATTCTCCTGTCTTTTGTGAACTATCCCCAAATCACTTACACTCTTATGCACGCTACTTTTCACAAAAAAGGAGGGTAAGAGAGAGCAAGACTGTCACCTCCCTTTATCTTTCGTCCACCGTGCTCATTTCAAGTATTCTTATAACACAGCTCCCCCCGAAAGCCACCTTGCCACCGAAATGCCGCAAGTCTCATTTCTACCTTGGTCTTCCTTGTGACAGCGTTTGTAAAGTGCAAATTTTGCGGGGTTGTCGGTCACGAAAAACTTTTTGAGCAAGGCCTCAATAACTTCACGAACAGTATTGGTGCTGCTGATGTGAAGTGTATTCACACAGTCGTTCGGCAAGTAAAAAGCATTTTCGTTATTGCTGTGAGCACACTTTCCCTGGCTGGGGGAAGACTGCACAGTGATCGGTCTGCATAGTTCCATCTGAACTTTGATGAAGCCAGTGTAAATCCCGTTTGAGTTCTGCAACAGGAAGAAAGCATCGTGAAGTTAAAATTAGTAATGGCCAATTGTGGCATACCAGTGGAGAAGACAGACAGAAGTGGTTACAGAGAACAATTTAAATGCCATTGTAGTATGTGACATCTCCTCGGAAAGACATAGCTTCAGTATTTCAGATAATTATTCTTTCTGATATTTCTGCTGAATAACAATACCGGCCTTAATAACAACAGCCAAATTCTAAGGCTATTAGGATTTCACCATGCAAAAGGCACTACAAACTAGTGATAAGTTTTCACATTAGGAAAGAACTGCGAAATGAAAAAAGACCAGTAACATGCATCTACAACTATGCCTCTATAATTAACTATACATTTTATGCACAAATGCAGAAATTACTCCCCATATTTCAGCTGCAAATTAGCCTACAGTATTTAGATGCTCAAATCCTCTTTCAATTCAAAAATAATTAGAATAAACATTATTCTAATCAACATTTCACATTATTTATTGATAGCTTCTGGAAGAAAATATTGAAATTGATCAAACATTACTGAGCTAGAGAACTTCAGGCAACCTGGTTTAGGCGTAAGTCCTGAACCACGTGGAAATGCATAAAAGCCTTTTAGTAGATACTCGTGCCTCCATGGTTTAGGAAATAGTACAATTTCTAAGCTTGCATGTACTGTACAGCCAGAGGAATATATAACATATCAGAAAAACCTAGACAGTGAATGACAGCTTGCTAAGCAGGTAGATGCAAATATTATTAGTATGGTCTGGCGTAGGTCAGACTGAGTCTCAGACCTGGTCCACAGTCCTTGGAAATTAAAAATCTGTATGGGTTTTATTGTCTGCATTATGTCTATGGAGGGAGTAGTGGGAGGAAGTCTCCAAATGCTGAAAACCCACATAACTGCTCTGAATATTAAATCTCCTATAATAAACATGGCATGTTTTAACTTCTCTCACTGTTGAAGCATCTTTATCAAAGAGATACTTGACAAACATTTATGAACCCAAACAGGATGAATACCTTCACGTTTACTGGCTGAAGGGTTTCATCTGACAAACTGACATCTTGGTGTTGAATTAGAATTTATCTTCAAAATATTTTAAATGGCATCTGTATTTGTTTCAATCTATGTAAAAAAGCTATGTGGATAAAAATATTCCAGATGTAAGATTTAATTTCCAGACCTACAAAGTCATTAAACCGGAGACAGTTTCATATGTACGATGCTAAGAATAAAATGATTCATAATTCACTACAAAGTTACCACACAGTTGCTCCTAGCATAAGTTACAGTAATCATATGCAAAACTTACCAAGGTCATCTTTAATTTATCAGTGACAGATGAATTATAGCTTTGTATTTTCTCTTTAACTTCTTCTTTACTGAGATAAACATGAGGTTCTGTCTCCTTCTGAACATCCTGCAACAACAAGAGAAAGAGCAGTTTTAGAAAACAAAGTGAAGAACAATTCTTTTATGATTTTGGATATGAGCGTTCTCAGTCCAAGTAATAATTACTTCACAGAAGCTCAATCGATATTAATGATCTGTGCAGCATAAGAACGTATTAACAAGTTCGGCAAATTGAGTAGCGCACTTGAACTGAATAGAGGCAGTTAAATCAACACACCCAAAGACACTTGGGTCATTTTTTTGCCAACTCTTTCCATTCAAATATTTATCAGCAGTATGTAAAACAGCTCGGCTCACTTTATGGCCTGATTTGCTCATGTCAATGCTATGCAATATTGTTAAGAAAACAGTTGCAATTTTTCGCCAGATATTACTTGGGGCACGGATGGGTATTTCTAAGCAAACAGAAGAATACATGTAAAAATAGCAGTACTGACAAGTAACATCAGCAATCCCCAAGTGTGCCAACAATGCAGGAGCATCCCCGCATTCCAGCCTGACAGACTGCACGCTACACACAGGGCCGCTGACTACTACATGAGCCATCGTGAGTAACTCTCTAGCTGTATCACGTTACACCAAATTCATGGTTTTTCCATGGGGAAGGCCCCGCTCGATTTTCGACTGCTGCTTTTATGAGCTTGCTACGGATTTTACATGCAGCAGTAAAACCAGTCCCTGGAGCTGGATTTTATCCAAACAAACATTTGTTCCCAATCCACGTCGCTGCAGCAAACCAGCGTTATAAATACACTCCGATTTCCACCATGAGCACCAAGGCCATATATAGTATGGAAGAGCTTCAGCTCCCAGCTTTAACGACTTAAGACATCGCTCGGACAGGGGGAAGCAGCGGCTCGAAGCTTTCAGGGCACAGCCGAACACAGCGGCACACTGCACGAACGAGGGGCCAAGCGGCAGCGACGCAGCCTGTCTGCACGAGCGCATCCTTCTGGAGCTTACCACCCTAGGAGAGGAGGTCCCTGCCTGCCGTGCCCAGCCCCATACCACGTCTTTAGGACAACTCACACGGGAGCTACCGCAGTGGTGACCACCGCTGGTGTGGAGCTGAAGGCTGCTGTTTCCCAGAAAGACTCTGCAAGACATCTTTCCATCTCCTAATTTAAAAGCGGCTCGTTTTAGCTCCTTTGGGCTTAGGGTTGCTTTTCCTATATGGTGTTTTACTAAATGACATGCTGGAGCTGACTTTTTTCCCATAGCTATAAAAAGAAAGGCGTGGCCTGAGTGCAGAAATGGGAGCCAGAAACCTTGAATTCTGATCTGGACTCAAATGCTAATTTCCTATGTAACACAGAGAACACACCTTTATTTCACAGATCAGGAAACTGAGGCAAAAAACACATCCAGACAACTCTCCTATTTGCTCCTTAAGCACAACTTCTTACTAAGCATATGTAGCATCTTGCACAGTCGCCAAACCCCACCTAATCTATTACAAAACAGCAAATTACTAAATGGTTTCAGAATCCAAGTCTTCATTCTCACTAGAGGAATTAATCTCTCTTACCCTTCTATTTGTCATCCTTCCCCTTCCCCAAACTGCCATAATAATTACAAATACAACTTCTCAACTTCTCTCTTATCTCCTCAGGGGCTCTTACAGCTTTGTAGTGTTCAGTCTGGGAGCAAATGAGTAGATAAAAAATAAAAGGTTGTTTGTTTTTTTCCTGTGCCTAAGTGTTTTTTTTTTGTTTTGTTTTGTTTTCTTTTGACATCAAAGTAGATGTTTTGGCTGTTTTAATGAGTACCAAAAGCAATGACCCATAGTCAGAGTCTGGAAGTATAGGCATTCTGAATGCCTTCTTCAAACGGTGTTATAAGAATGAGACAGGACTGGCCAAACAAACACAACAGAGCATTTACCATCTATCTGACTGCTTTCACAAACCCAAAGACTAACTCAGAAAGTTCCCGGCCTCTGAAGCTGCAGACGAGCCCCTAACCATAGATACCTGCCAAGACTACTTTTTCTGTCAGACCAGCATGTTGTGGAGTTCACACCTCTCCAATCTCCTGACACTTTTGATATTGAGTTTCCAGTAACTGACACCTCAGCTTTAATATGTGTCATTATTTCACTGCTGGTTGTTCATGCAGGTACCTTTCCTCCACCCTGTCAGAGCTGTCATCATGATTATTACAGTCATCCACAGCAGCACCATCAAGAGAAAACACTAACCAGGTAACAGACTGCTCCTCACTTTTCCTTTGCTTAAAGCTCAACCTTTGTTTCACTAACATCATCACATTAATTTCTGGGCAACTTCAAAGGTTGAATCTGGCAGCAAGGACTTATAACCGGAGATGACAAAAAGAAGGTATTGCCTTTAATGGCAACAGGAGAAGTTCCCAAGGCTCACAGCAAGTAAAGGACCTGTCTACATTGCAAAATTAGAAGAGAGATGGAGGGGAAAAAAAAATAAAAAATAAAAACAGACGGGAATGCAGGGAGAGAAAGAGGTGCCTGTCCCCCCGGGTTTGGCTCCCTACAGGGCTGCACGGCGCCTGGTGACACTGGGGCATGCATCGTTCCCTCACGGAGCTGCATGCCATTCCCTGCTTGAACGTGCCACTGCAATTCCCGGCTCCTCGCACTGAGGCCAGGCGATTTTGGCAAAGTTTAATTCAGCACACAGAAAACGTAGCGCCCTGTTTACGCAAAAGCTGAGAGAACTTCACTCTGTAGTACACTGGCAACAAACATCGCTATAACTCATTTTCTGAGCCACCAGAGTCTGCGCCTCAACTAATCTTAACAGCATGTACATTACGCAAAACTGTGGACTGAATACAAAAAAAGACTCCTGGGGATTTAAACCTTAAAGAATAGACTTGAATCCTTGAAAAATCATTACACGCAAGAGACAGAGACCCTGTTTACTTGAGTAATCATTTTCACCCCAATCCACCATTCTCGATCAAGGCCAGAGAGTATGAGCAGTGGAGGACATCAGTCACAGAAAAGGAAACATGCCTTTAATTGCAACGGGAAACCTAAGCCCAAGGTCTTCATGAATGAGCCTTGAGATACGCTCCCACTCCCAAACAAAAGCTCCGGCGCTCCAGCTGTGCATGCAGGGGGGATGCGCTTGAACCAAGCCGAGACCTCCTCGCCTGCCAGACACACGAAGAATCACCCCGCTGTCACACGGACTGGGCGACAGTAAGCACCGCATGGCTGCTGTCAGGAGAAAGCCCGTGGAGGCATACCTCACCGAGCCCATCACGGACACAAAGCCTTGGACCGCTATGATTCACTGGGTCAGCTCTGTGCAGCGGTTATCGTTCAATACCACACACAGATCTGAGGCACCTGTGTATTTTAATTTTTCCTAATTACACTTAACCAACGTGCAAGTAAACCTTGTTGGTGAGATGGTGTGCAGTTTTTCCCAGAGCTGAATTGCTCTCTGTGGCTCTGTGGCACTTAGCTGTTGCCACACAGCCGTTTAGCCATGCCTTGAGTTAAAACAAACAAATCCTTGACCAGTGTGCCTACAGGTGGGTGGGGAAGGACTTGGCAAACTCAAGGACTCTTATTTCCTTACTTATGTGTCACACCATAACAAGACCCACCACAGGGAAACCTCCTCTGATATCTCTGCATAGGTTCAGCAGATCAAATTCCACCTTGCTATCTCAGCAGATAAACCTACCACCTGCAGAAGACCTTGAGCCATCCAACAACAGCAAAGCAGCAGCAGTAGTAAACTCGTCTCCACCAGGCTTTGCAATAAGCTCGCGTTGTGCTGTTCCGGAATGGCCGCCGAGCGGCTCAAGTCACACCTGCTCCGTGTGGGACTGCTGCAAAAGAAATTCCTCCCACCTCAAGCATTTCAAACGAAGCTCAAGGGAGAGAAGGCATTTCAGAGGTGAGATTTAGATGTAACAGCTAAGTACGTGTGGCCTGGTCTTGCGATGGTTCTGCCTGGCCTGGCGAGCGCTGAAACCAGGCCATGACGCCTGGCGGCTCACCCAGCCCAGGACACAGCCGCCATTTCCTCCACAGCCCCTGTGCCCTGCAGCCACGCTCTGCCAGCCCCGATACGGCTCCTGGAGCATCCCAGGCCCCTGTAAAATACCCAGCCCACAAACCTTGCAAAATCTAAACGTTGAGAATTGCGAAACTGCCTTTCTGCAAAAGTCAGGCCCAGTGATGAGTTTCCTAGCCAAAGATCCGCGTGCGTATCAATCACTGCGGAAGTGCAATCAGCAGAGCAGTTTATGTGTGAAAAAAAAAAAATGTATCTTCCATACAAAACAATGCACAAACATTTCCGTGTTACTCTGGTCAAAATCAAAAATCAAACCTGAGTTAGGTGCAGCTCCTGCATCACTTAGCCAGATGATATTCTCAGCAATGGCTGCCATGTCGTCAGCGCTTCCTCCTCCCAGCCCAATTAAGTGTGTTTTCCTCATCAGAGCTTCTGGTCTTCTTCCATTCCCTGTTCCTCAGGCTACCAGGTATTTCCTCAGCCCAGCACAGATGTGAAAGATAAAAATCTGATCTCAAGAAGACAGCTGTATACATCAGAATCCATATGGATGGCGTCTTTGGGTCCAAAACACTACTTCCAGTCCAGGCTGTCAACTTCCTGGGAAAAATCACACTGTACTTCCCAACACTTACAGCACACACCACTGACAGCCATTCATATTAAAACCATTCCTCAGGCCACCAAAGCAGCCGTTCATTCGCGAATGAAATTCCTAAGCAACAGCTGCCAGCAAGAGGGAAATGAGGCAAGTGCTCTTGTTTTCCCAAGGGAAATAGCTGGTCTTTCATTAAAACTCATGAGGCAATGCCTCTTCACAGTTGAGCTTCCTCTCAACAAAAATGGCAAAATTTTTTTTTTTTTTTTTCTTTATCCCCTCCACACCCCCCACACATCTCATTTATTGCATGACAGAAGTTTGGAGAAGAATCACTCTCTTTCTTACACTTATGCCCAGCACAAAGCCTACAGAGACCAGTTCAGCACGAATCCTCAAGGAGTGCAACTAGAAGTGCACAGATTACAATTAAAATGAACTGCAAATCAAGTTGTGGTCCCAGGAAAGAATCACATCACATCTGGGACTTTCATAAAGTCCAAGTCCCACGGTTACTGCCAAAGCCTAGAGAAAGCTCTAACCTCAACAGCTAGTAAGCTGCTATGGAATTAGGCTACGAAACAGTTCTACAAACAAAAAAAAAAAATACCCCAAGCCCTGAAGCCTTTTTCCTCAGGATCCTTGACTTGAGACAGATGCACAGCTTACCCAAACTGCTGCTATGGACTTTTATTTATAGGATGATACAAGAAGCTGCCTTTCCTCTATCTAACCTCCTATTTCCACAACATTTCTAGGAATTTAGTACCTTTGAGGAATGGGAAACCAAGCTTCTCTTAACTTTTTGGCCTGATAGACAAAGGAAAATATAATGAACAAAAGGTAAACCTATCCTGGGAACATTACAATAGTTTTGCCACAAATCTAAACAACTGAACACCTGCAGCAGCTCAAGCCAACTTTTAAGCAACAGCAGTCTCTGTCCCCACAGATCATATTAATCCCATCCATTCAGTGAACCACGATTCAGCCAAACGAATGAAGATGCACTGATCTTGCTGTAAGTCATGGCTAGGAATAATTTCTGAATTAAAGCACAATAGCTTTTTGTCAAATGAGAAATGCAGCCAAATCTACATTAAAAAGAAAAAGTATATTTACATCTCCTTTAGTAATAAAAAAAATGAAGCTAATGCATAGTATTTACATCCTGTTTGCATTTAAGAAATATTTAACTAACATACATCGTACAACAGAAGCCTAGTAGAGAATACAGGGAAGAAAAAACTAAAATTACTTTTATCTCAATAGCTGCTTTCACAAGAAAAAAAATGCTCCTTTTTCTACAACCTGCCAGCACTCCCACAGAAAATAAACCTTGCAATTACATGGTTTAGAAACAAACATTGTGTTTTTTCCCCATCTTAACTCTCCTGAGAGCAAAGCAGCTTTGCCAGCAACAGCAATTTCTCTTATCCACACTCAGAAGATGCACCCTTCTCTCATTAGTAAGCCTGAGAATCAAGGTGGATACTGGTCATCTCCATCCACAAATGGTCACACACCAACAGCCAGAAAAGCATGGAGGAAACAGCCAAATTAAAACAAAACACCCCACCCCAAACTAAAAAGCAGACAGACAGAGCTCTAAGCTCAGCACCTTCTCGTGCAGCTGCACCTTGAAACATTTGTGTCCTCCTGAACAGGCTGACACTGTTCTCCGGGTCAGGGAATGGGGCATTTTCTGACAGGATGGATGATGTAGGCAGAATAACCTCTGTATCCTGTTCAGTGCCTTTTTCTTTCCGCACTCAGTGTGACCCAGTTCCCACCCTCCATTCAGTGGCACACCGGGCAGGGAAGCAGTCCAATACACTTTTTTTTTTTTTTTTTTCTCCCCCCAGCACAGGCTTTGCTGACCAGAGTCTTAAATAATTTATCCTAACAGAGAAAGTAAGAACAACCTGCACCATGCCTTCCTGAGGCAGCAACAGCAGAAATGCTCGACTGGGTCAGGTGTAGGGTCCATCCAGCCTGGTATTCCGCCTGCGATGGCAGCAGAAACTAAGGCTATTTCGAGAGAGCACATGAGCCTTTCCTGCAGCCTCTCTGCTGGCATCCAGAACTGCTGCAGCAGGAATGCAGAGGGTACCTCCCTTCTGAGTGCTTTAAGTCTCCATTTATGGACCTGCTGCCTATGCAACCTCACAAACCCTCTGGGAACCTGCCGATGCTGCCCGTTTCTGTACCTCCTGTGGCAACAACTTCCAGAAATTCACGACTGCAGCGTGAAGGACTGTCATCTGCTTTAAACTGATCTTCTGTTGAGATAAAAGGAAACTTCTGTAATGTATACTGGGCACCCCTTAATCCTAGTACTATAGGACCTGGTGAACCCAAGTTTTGCATCAGCTTATCCATCATTTTTGTGATTTTGTAAACTGAAATCTTATTTCCCTCTCTCCAAAATGAAGTGCCCCAGACTCCTTAGTCTTCTCTCCTGATACAGCTGCTCCAGCCTCTCGGTCATTTAAGCAGGGCAGCTAGCTCCAGCATGCCTCTCCTGAGATGTGGTGAGCAGAGCTGCGGTGAGCAGAGCTACCTGCAGGACTCAGGACAGGTGCACCAAAGCATAGGTGATCTTTATTTAATAACCTGAACACTACAGATCTGCCAGAAATCCTTAACTAAGATAGCTATGATGCCCCTTGGTGCCTCTGCCAGGACATTTTCACCACGTTCAAAGAGAGCCACTGTAAACCACCACAGTTTCGGCATAATTTTACAAGGTACAGGCATTCCACTCAATAAATGCTTGTTACTTTCCAACTGCTTCCAGTTTTTCCCCCAAGTACCACCACACCATGTGGTTTGGCATGCTAATGAAAGGGTAAAGCAAAGCATTATCTTTCCTGCCTGACCTCCCTGATGTAAACATTCATATGTTTATATGGTGAACACTTTCAATCAGCAGAGAAAGAAAACAAGAACTTTAACTAACTTCCTTTCATTCATTTTAACAGATTATTTTCCTTTAAACCGGGGCAACATAAACACAGTTACCGTTCAGGCATTGTGAAAGGAAGGACAGCAAAAGAAATCTATTTGATGGTGACTTTAACTTACTGAAGTTTCATTTAAGTTTATCATGACCTCACCTCTGAAAAGCCCTAGTTACAAAGCCTGCCATACCCTATATGGCTGTACTTTAACTACTGGCACGCAACCCAGTTTTTAAAAGGCGGTCATTTGTTTAGAGTGAAAACCGACCGTATGAAGAATAGTCTCCAACAGCTGGCATTAGACTCTATCCACAAAGACACAGCAGGTTTTATGCAGATTTGCACTCTTTTTGTCATATTATGACACATTTTAAAAGCAATACATTACATGGGTTAAGTAACATTTCACAGCTGTTTCAATTTTGCAAATTACATCTACTAAAATTAGATGCAAGAAACATCAAATAACCTCCTTCCTTCGGGTCTTCTCTACAGAAAGCATGAGTTGATTGCTGACTATTTAAGCAGATAAGGAGTTTAATGAAGTCAAATGGATTGCCAGCCTCTTTGAGACCTGTACAACAAAATCTAGCTTTCAGCAGGCAGCTAGGAAATAAGCTTGTACAAGATACTGCATAGAAGTCTAATTAGGATAGCTTGAAAAGAAGGTTAAGTATTGTCTGAAAGCTGAGCTATTCATCCAGCTAGCAATCAGACAGCGAGATAGCATTAGGACCCCGGGGTCATTACCCCACAGCATCTGCATGTGAACCTGGAAGGAAATCCAGCAGGATCCATCTACCAGGAGGCAGGAAGAGGCTGCTTGCAACAACGCCCCCCGGTTTTCAAATGCAGCTATCTACATTGTACATCAACACTGGCACTGGAAAACAACCAGCGGCTCCTGGGGAAGCACTGTGGGGGAAGAGCCAGCCTACAGAGATCTGCCATCTCCTCCCCATGCCCACTCTCCAGTCTGAGGCCCACTGGGCCACTGGCCTCTTCTGAGCAGGAGCTGAGCAAAGCTTTTGTGCCATTTTACCTTCAGAGCAGCGAAAGAGCAGATTACCTTCAAATTTACCTTCAGAGCAGATTACCTTCAGGTCATCAAATTATTTTTTAGCTATCTGATAAAGCCTGCCTGTGGCAAGAAAAAGTAACAGCTTCCTAACCTAGGCCCAGCTTCAGGGCTCGGGTTAGAAACGAAGATTCTACACATGGTCATGTTTCCAACAAGCCCGTCATTTCTGTCTGAATTTCTCCTACTTGAAAGAAAAATAACACAAGCTCTTAAAAAGGGCGCAGTAGTCATTCTGACCTAGGAAGCAATACATTGCCTCTTCTGATACAGCACAACCCTGACAGCTTTCCCAAGGCCACTGCAATGAAAACAATGCTGTTCAAACAGACGCGTGGTCTTCTCAAGCTAATGCTGACCGTGAGGGTGAGTTCCTCGCTGAGGAACGTACAGCTCCCTGAAAAACTGAGGAAGGTACTGGGTCTCTCTTGGTTCATCTGGTGCTGACCTTGTATCTGAAGCTTTTCTGAACAGAAAAAGCCCTCCCCTACCATGTGTGCTTCTCAAGAAACCTCACAAAACTGAGGAAGTACAAACTGAAGTCTGCGTTCTGAAGGCCTCAAAATAATTTAGGGGAAAAAAAGTTGCAAGCAATCACTGTTGTCTTTAGCAAAGTATACATCCTCAAGGCCACTAAAAAGCTTACCATCTTCTTAGTATGTTGAATAGGATTCTGACAAGGCCTTCATATGCATTTACAGTCAACCTACATAACTGGTGCTTTATATCCGCACATCAGATGGTAAGGGACAAAAACCAACCCCACACCTGATAAAAGTTTTCAGTGACTGCAGCTCTTTTGTTAACAGAAAAAGAGAGGTTTTCATGAAATAGCACATGGGAAATATCTTTACTCCAATACTAGTTTTCTCACTGTACCTTGTGTGATTAATGTCTACACAGCTTCCACAGAAATATTAAAAAAGGAGTCTCTTCAAAGGAGCTACCAGTGTCTTCAAAGAGGCATCCAAATGAGGTATTTCACAAAAAGCAAACAAAAGGCGACACCCCTGCAGACTAGCCTGTGTGAAGGATTTTTCTCCCTTGACACTCCAGAAAATTTAGATCACCTGGCATACTTCATTAACAGCTAATTGTGTAGTGACTGCACCCTTCTGTACAGTCTCATGTTTTATTAAAAACAGGATAGTAGCCAAAAGACATTTCTGAAGAAGCACAGTACAACCATTAGCTTCACCTACTGCTGCCAGGTATGATCTGGCAAAAATTCAATTCAGTATTTCAAGAGACAAAAAAGGGGTGAGGTGAGGCAGGCACCATCTCAACACCACCATCTACTGCTATGTTGCAACTTACATTAACCTTAATGATAGGATTTTACCTCTCCTTAGTATCTCCAGCCTTAAGATGTAAAATGCTGGGAGGGAGCAAAAATAAAAACACCCCAAACCCTTTAGTCAGTGATCTATCTATCTCAAGGCTGCAACAAAAAGATTTTTTTTTTTTTTTGGTTCTTTTCCCCACCTGGGTTCAATTTGACTCAAGTTCCAGCTTGAACTCACTGAAGCTTCAGAGCTCAGGTTCAACTGCAGTTCCAGCAAGAAGGAAAAGAAAAGGAAGCAAGAAATAAAGGGCTCGAGGCAGTCTTTTACACTGCTGCAGCTGCCTGGTTTAAGTTATTTTCATCTTGCAGATGATGAATGCAGTCACAGGGCTCAGCTGAGAAGTAGGTAAAGGCAGGAGGTGTCTGGACCCCAGCCGTTCCGCCCCACACCACGACTGTCACGGTGTCCCAGTGACCTCAAGCTCACATTGCTAAAGTGGTACTCGATCCTCAGACTGCTGCACTGTGAGGAAACAGAGCAATTTATGCAGCAAGATTATACCTTGAATAACCTCATCAGTATGGTAATGATAATCAGCTTCCTGAGGGGTTTTAATCCCACATTTTTACACCCTATTTTTATTACTTATATGCACATTTAAACAGGCTACACAACACTTCAGCTGTGAGCAGACTGGGACTGAAAAAAGGACACGTTTCTTCACAACTTGCATGTTCTCTAGGGAGAAAGACAAAAAACACTACGACCATTACAAAAATGGAAACCTGCCACAACCTTATCTGACTCAGCCCTTTTTGCAGAAATACACTTGCTGAATAGTAGCCGACTGCCTTGTTTCAGTATGAACTTGTTTCTCCACAATACACATGCATTTATTTCTCACAAATGAACCCGGATGCCTCGACTTTTAGAAATCCACGCTGGGACAATCTAAGACAAAAGAATTAGCATGGGAAAGTGGTTTTGTTGTCTTGGTTCTTGTAGCAAGGTAAGAAAAAGGTTACAGTTTATGCAAACAAGCACGGCTCAGGTCTGCAGAGAATAGAGTTGCAGGGCAAGAAACCCTCCTGCACGTGGGTCCCAGCTTCCTGGTGCCACACATCGGCTGAGGACTTACATCGGTGCTGCTGCCTCCTGGGCGAGGTGATCATGCTGCTCCCTCTCGACCAGCTCACAAGTCCTGCCCCAGGGCTGACCACGCTGCAGTACTGAGTCACTGCCGAATTACAGGGCAATCGTCACAACCAGATTTCATTTTATGCTTTTAGTGCAGTCAGTAGGGGAGCAGGGCGATAGCAGTGCCTTGTAGATCAGCGCTGGCAGGACCCATGGAGAGAGGAGAACGGAGTAGGAGGTCACAAGTAGGCTTTCATGGGAGGTGCGAACAGAAGGCCTTAAAACATGGTTAATGAGTATCCCACTGGAAAAGCTGGATAAACAAAGCTGTTCTTCTGGGGGAAGGTCAGGAGAACTGCACTAAGCCTGCCCTGGAGAAAAGGGCTTGCTGGCTTACAACCTGACTGCATGGCCTGACTCCAAATGCAAGTTATTTTGCCATGCTGGAGAATGGCCACCAGGAAACCAGAGAAGGGGAAAAAACTTACAGGCTTTGTTCTTAAGCAGCAAATGGGAGAATGTGTTGATTTTACAACAAAGTTCAGAAGTTGTTCTTTTTTTCTTTCCAAACAGCTATTTCCCTGCTTTTATGGGCAGGATGTTACAGGCACAAGGAAACGCTGCTGTTACTCCACCTTTCCTTAGCCTCAACTTCTGTTTCAGGAAATGTAATTACGAAGCTCATCAAGTCGTGAGATCTGTTAGCACTGATACCCATTTCAGGTGGAGGGAGAAGAGAGTCTACTGGATTTTTTTTTCCATTAAAAAAAAACAAAACAAAACAAAACATATTTGTTAAAGAGAACAGGGAGAGTTGAGACCCACTACAACCCCAACAAACACCCTCAGAAAGCAGGGCACACTGAAAAGCACAGGTCACCACCTCACAGAGAGGCACAGGATAAGCTGAGAACAGTAGAATCAAAGATCATTTAGATAAACAACAAATTCTACAAAGCAAAACCACAAACGAATTTTTATTAAAAGTCCCTGAAATATTGCCATTAACATTTCCTGTACTCTAACAGAAAATATTGTCCTAACCTAAGAATCATTCTTAAGTAATCAAAGAATGTCTTAAAGACATTAAGACATTAAAGACACATGTATTTCAAAAGCATATAGTCAAGTGGAATCTCTTCAAAGCTGGAGAAAAAAACGAGGACACATCTGTAACTCCTGACAAAGAAGCATAAGGCCTGCAAACAGACCAGTGGGATCGTATTGATTCTCCTACTGGGAGTGTGTAACAGAGGCCTGGTAACAAGGCCCCCCAACTGCAGGCTTGCCATGTGTGAGGGATCTCAGCCTCACACACCCAAACCAAACCTCTAACAAATTTAACAAATATATGTTTCTTTCTTCAGTTCCAAACTTGTTCAGTTTGGCCAGTGGACTGAAATTAATGAGGTTTCTACCCTTGTGTAACCTGACTGCAGAAACTCTTCAAATTAGCAAAGGTGACTGGTTCACGTAAATACTCTTCTGTAATGCCTCATCGCATGTGGGGAAAGGAACACGTTGTCGTCTCCTACCCAACATCTTGGCCAGGCAACACCATATTATGGTGATATTGAGCAGGGAGCAGACCTGCATGCCGCAGACAACAGAACACTACCAAGTATCCAGGTAGTGTTGGCTGGTTTTTGTTGTTTGTTTTATTTCGGTTTTGTTTTTAAAAGGCACTCATTTAGCATCCAAACAATGATTTCCATCTCAGTGAGCCGTATTACGAATGCCGTAAGTTACAGTAATGTAGTAAAAAGCGTCACACTTACACACAAATTACAAGGCTTCCTTTGGCCTAAGAAAGTTCTCTCAAGATGGCAGAACCTGTTCCTTGACTGTAAGGACCATTCATCTGTAAGTGCTAATGAAATCAGTAGATTTTCATGCAATCGTACTTTATTAGGATTATTTGTTGATAATGAAATGAGTATAGTCACACAGGCTCCATAAACATCCCAGGGTGACACACACAGAAGCACATGTGTGCACACAGGAAAGACATGTTTGTGTTTTGTTTTTTTTCAAAAAATAACATGCCAACATCAAAGTGTGGAAACAGTGGGACTTTAAAAGGAGCTTATTACGTGCTTTTAATCAAGTGTTTTTCATGAAGCGAAGTGGGAAGAAGCCAGCCGCAGCTGGCTGTAGTATTATAAAATCAGCATTTCAGAAAAAGAGCAGAGGTAATATAAACAAGCGAACTACAAAGGATGCAAGTGATCTTAAGAGAAGATAATGCTGTGGGGAGTACAGCTTGCGATGCCACCACACCTCCCAGTTTTGCTTCAGTAAGCCACATTTTGTATGCAATTTCTCAACACAGCACATCTTAGTAATTTAACTTACTGGAAGATTAACAGGAGCCCCAGACATACTACAGGCTTTACCGGACTAGGACATGTCACGTATCTAGTAAGCCATAAGAAGCTTACTCCTATCCTAAGGAAAGACGTTGATCACCACCAGCTCCATCCTGACACTGCTCGTGCTACAAGGAGGCTCGTACTCCCAAGCAGTTTTACACAGCCACATAATTATACTCGAAATGAAGCACACCTGCTCCCAGCCACCCTCCCACGGCCTCACGGTGCCGTGGGTGTAAGTGGTGGTGCCCAGCAGGGCCTGCTCCAGGGCCACGGCCTCCCAGAGCACCCGGAGCCATGAAGGATAAGTCTAGACAAGAGACGCTCACCTTTTCCAACAGAATCGAGCCAGCCACGGAGCTACACCCCGTTCCTGCTCAGGACATCCCAGGTGTCCACTGATGACGGCTCTCCCTGCCCACGCAGGACACCCGCACCCCATCTGATTTTAAAACGCTTCGAGGGGAATTCCTGTGCGCGTGAGGCGTGCTGCTGGGGAAGAGTCACGCTGTCGTTTTTGTCAGCTCAGACTCTGCAATAACAGAGGTAACAGACTGTTTCCACCGCAGAAGTGGATTATTTTATTACGTGCCAGTAATATGTAATACTGGTGATAGGCAAGTGGCCAGCGGACGGCTCCGAGTGGTGATGTGCTCTGCAGCCTCCCAGGCGGGTGGAGGCTGTCCTCCTGGCGTACCAGCCCTCTTGGCCATGGACTGCGGGCATCAAATGCTTATCGGGATTCCTCACAAGCAGTGCTCCTACCCTCCCTGCAACCTTTCTGCAAGTTCCTGCTGGTTGAGAGTAATGTCAGCACAACTGGAGATTCCTGGGAATGTTTCGCAAATCAGCTGCACATAGCAGGCTTAGCAAACCCTTTCTGAAACGTTTCACGTAGCACAGATACACCACCTCTGCGGCCATAATCTCAGCATTCTTGCGCTTCGGTTTACGTTAAGTGCCGCAGATCTGCTTAAGAGGATGTTTTGAAATACCATATTATCAGGAATGCTGGCAATAGGATTCTAGATTTTCACATCAACTTTTCTAACATGGTGAGATCTTCCAGATCTCACTGCTTCAGTTCAGAAAAACTACTCCTGCGGAAGGTCTACAGCTGCCTTCCACCACAGCAGCTGTTTGCAAAACGTGATGTCTGACCACGTCCAGCACCTCGCTGTTAGCTGTGGCTTCATCCAAGCAGTTTAAATCACTGCGTGATCCTGGTAGCTCTGGAGCACAAAAAGCACTGAACAAATCCACTGTAGGAAGCCTGAAAACTAGAAAGTAACATAAGAAAGAGGAGCTGAGAGAGCACAGCCATCCTCCTTTAGGTTTATAAACAGCAGAACACAACTCTCCTCCCCCCACCCTGACAGACTTAGAAACTTCAGCTTGCTTATTAGAAACAAGAGCCATCCAAATGCTGCCAAGGGACACCTGGCCCCTTCAGAGGCCTCTAATTTACTTTCTCTGCAGCTGGATGATGGGGAAAGTCAGTGTTTTTCACTCCTGCACTCAAATCAGGAACGAAGACCATGTCAATTTTTGCCATGAACACACACGTAGGTTCGAGGAGAAGCGTTTAATCCGGCAGTCTTTAATTACATGCTGGGAGAGTGAAGTGCTGAGCAAGAGCAGGCTATCACCTTCACCATGAATTTGAACACGACCACTAAGTGATGGGTTTAGGTACACTGCATTATAAATAGGGCTATGGAAAGCTATAAAAGATGCTTTCTGTGGACAAATGCAAGTTTGACACTTGGATGTGAGCTGTAACAGTGATTTCAGAACAGATCATTGATTAACCACAAACTACTATCTCTGTGAATGAAACCAAGTGCATAAATACACATTGACTAAAATTGTAGCAGACGTTTTCAATTGATTGCAACTTCGACCAATGCTAAATGCCTGAGCCAAGGTTCACGACACTCCATATTAATACATCTTCTCCCTCCCAAAACTTCAGCCAAGACTGCTCAGTCGCAGTGGAGGGGAAAGCTGCAGGAAAAGGCTGTTTTGTCCACAACATAAATTCAGTTGAGTGTCTCTGGAGCAGCTGTGACCAACAAGGGAGAGCTACGGAGTCCAGAAGGATGACAGGGAACCAGTGGGGAAAGGTAGCACTGGCACAGAACTCAGGACTGTATCCTGAAGGAGATGTCTACAGCAGTGGTTTGTAAGCGTTGCTTAATTCGAGGACCTCCGACTGTTTAAATAAATCAGTAAACGCAGATCTTTCTGAGCAGCACTGCTATACTCGTTTTCATTAACAGCCAAACAAAACCTCAGAATAAGCTTATTCAATTACCGTACTGAGAAAAACAGTATTGTTTTTCTTCACGCTCCACATAATGCTGTTTTCCTCACGCACTTGCAAACACAGGCATTTTAAGTATTTTGCGGCAATATTTTCATTAAGCAACTGTGACTGTGAGGTTGGGAATAAAGCCCGGCCTGCAAGGTCCCTTACTGCAGAAACTGGAAGCGGTCCAGCAAAAGAGGCAGGGACCTCTTGGATAAATACTGCTCAGCAGAAAGGGATCCCATCTCTGGCCTGAAATGGAGTTTTAAGCAGAAAAACACTCACAGATGATCGCTAGTGGCAGGTTCTCTCCTTTTAGGGGAGCTGACCTGTGACCTGAGTCACAAAGTACCAGATCAGAAGACATTTTCCCTATACAGAGGAGGGAACAAAACGGAGGGAGTGCACAGATCTGTACCAAAACACCCAAAGTGTTTCATTTCCATTCCAGCTGACTCAGTGGGCAGGAGGGGCCACCTCTCACCCAAGTGCCATAACTGAGAAATGCCTTTTGCACCCAAGATGCCTGCAAGTCACGCAGTGGCACCACAGGCCTGGCAGGATACCCACCCCACAGCACCCAAAATGGCACCAGATACCTCTGCTTTAGGCAACTGCACCCAACCCACAGGCTGACTTGGTGCCGAGCTGCATTTCCCGAAGCTCCTCCGCCAGCACTGCTGCTGAGATGCACCCACACCTGCCCATAGGCATTTCAGTTCAGAGCCGAATCCTGCCCAGTGATGTTAGCAAGAGGCAGACGACAACACAAAGATGGGGCGCTTTTAGTGTGTAACACAGCCTGTGGAATCCCATGGCACAGAACGCTGGGGTGCTGCAAGTCTGCACAGGTTCAGAAGCAAGTGGATAATGCACAGAAGATAAGCTAGACTGCAAATCACCGCAAGCTGGAGAAATGTTCCGGCAAACCATCATCACGTATGTGTCCTATTTTTGTACTCTTTCCCTGGCATCTACTGTTAGCAATTGCCAGACATGATGCTGGTCTAGATAGACCTGGCTTTTGTGACTTTGCACGGGTACTCACACGTTCCCTATGCTTCAGCTCCCAAGACGGAAAGGAATCGTATCGCTGCATCAGGCACAGCGGGTCCTGAGCCGCGGCAGATCTGCACTGATCATGAGGAATCACATCCTTCAACCCCACCGCCAAATGGACATCCCAAAGCCAGAACCATGAGTGGCAGTGCATTTGCAGATGGGAAGAAACTGTTAATGTGTTATTATTGGAAGGCATGTTCACAAACACTTGTGAAATACCATAATAATTTAAAAAAATCCATGTTGAAACGATTAGTTCTTTTAAAGCAAGCTTCGAGTGCTTTGCAGGAAATTTATGGCCATATGCCACCTTTTCCACAATAAGGAGAAGGGGAAAGACTCATCAAGATCAGCACCACACACTCTGCGTCCTGGACGAGGGAAGGAGTCTGTGGGAGGGATGCTGGCAAGCAATAGCGTAATTAAGAACTGTAACCTAACTCAGAGAGACAAGGAGGAGGAATAGCTCTGGCTTTTCCAAGCCAGTGACAACTTGACTTAGTTATCCTGTGTTTTTAAAAATAAACAAACACGCGCTTTAATGTGGTCATTTCTACTAAGAATTATTTTATTACCTAGAAGGTCCAATCCAGAAGAAGGGTGCCATGGAGCTAGGATTCATCAAAAAACTATGAAGGCTATGATGAAACTGTACACTTAAGGCCACTGAGAATGGCTGTACTTGACTGTACATGACTAAGCCCTGGCATATACATATATATCTCATACCTCACCAAGAATTCCTCTAAACAACTATTTATTCTCAAAAGATTTATGACAAACTAAAAGACGTGGGAGTTTGGGCTTGAACGAAAAAATAACCCCAGGAACAGATGAAACACTGCAAACAGAGATCATGTTTTCTTGCCCCCCCCTTAAAATAGACTGCAGCAGACCAAACTGTTTTAAACAATTCTTTTGAGAGCGCCTCTCTTGGGAGATGGAGTTTATTTAGCTTTTCCTCACAAAATGTCTTGAAAACGTTTTCTTGCTTTAATATATACGTCTTAGTTATTACTCACACAGTTATTTCTGATGAAACATTTAGTAATTGCTTCCTTATCCTTCCTGATGCCTTCCTCTGGTTTTCAGCATTCTCTCCGTGCATCCTTCAACCAGCAGACACGATGGGAGATACCTCACGTTTAGCTAGACGTGGCCACTCTCCCCTCTCCTGTTCAAGTTTCATCAGCAACTCTCAGGTACAAGCCTTGAAGCTGAAGTCAGAGTGTTTTACTGTTTAAAAGCCCCCCAGCTTGTTTCAGAGCTCTGCTAGAAGGGCCGCAGGGAAGGCAGCAGCACAAGTTTTCTCATGCCCTGTCTGGGGAAAGTGGAGTAAATCCACCACATGTATGGAAGATATTTTGGAGAGTAACAGTTCAGAGGTCTTAGTTTGAGACACACACACAAAAAAATGGCCAACGGGACCTTGACTGTCTCAAAGAAAGCCTGGCACTCCATGTAACATGACAACCTTCACAGAAGCCAGATCTTGTTTCAACCCAAGAGGCAGATATGAAATTATTACAGCTGGCTTTCATTTTGACAGGTCAAGAGAGATCTGCAAATCCTACACGCGTATGGAACATGAGAATGAATCTACCTGGCCAGGGCAAAGTGAAAAGCAAGAATTACCACTTCTGTTCACAGCCTTCAAGGAGGACAAATTTGTATTTCCTAAAACCTGCCATTCAACTGCAGCAAGCATTAGCAGCCTTCTATAAAGAACAAAAAATAATTAAAGGCATCGTTTCTGTCTGAATACACAGAACAGAACAAAGAGAAATGCAGGAAGTTAAGTCTATGATACGTACGACCTTATCAAAGAAGAGAGACCAAAGAAAGAGTGACCTCAAAGAAAAATTGGTTGAACTGCCATCCACCTTGCTGCAAGGGATATTCAAAAGCCAACCAAACAGAAACCACCACCACTTAAAAGGATAATAAAGAAAAGCATAAGCAGATAAGGTGTCTGGTCAAGAGTTCAAGACCGCATTCAAGTTTCATGGGGTAATCAGATACTGCACAGAACCCAACAGCACAGGACACCCTTCCTGAGCAGATGAAAGATTACTGGCTGGAAACTAACAGGACAGCTTCTGTGCTCCTGGCACTGGGAGGACCAAGACCTGGCTTGTGGGGCAATCCTCAGACAATTTTTCAAACATATAGCCTGCAGCTGATCAGCAGAGTTAAACCCCTTGCAATACAGATCTTTTCCTCACTGAAATGAACACAGATGCTACAACATGCATTGCACAAGCTGAAAATACACAGAGACTCTGTAAAAACCCACTTGCACACTCGCCATTTCCCTAACCTGGGTAATAAAACAGAGCAGTACTGGTGGAGGCAAAGCTCTGCATCTGGCACCACGGAGCTGGAGTTCCTGTGACCTTTCACTTGAAGCTGCAAACCAACCCAACAAAAAAAGTTAAACTTCCTTTGTCATTTTCACATTTTTTCCAGAAGCTTGCATTGATGAGGAAGCTGGAGGGGGGAAAAAAAAAAGTTGCTTGAAAGGCCTATTGGAATAAAATTCCACCTCAAAGAGTCCCACTGCCATCTGTTGCAATTTATAGCAGGGATGTATTTTAAACCATACAATCCCCCAAGGCATGCTACTACTCCTCGTGCTGGCCTCTCTTGTACGATTCAGAGAATTCCGCCTTGAGCAGCACGAACACACAGCTACATCCCAGGGAATTCGACACAATGGAAGAAACATGTCCCTCTGTATCTTGCAGTCAGTGAGCATTTCTCAGCATTTTGCAAGTTCTGCTGTTGCCCTGATTTGCTATTTTCCCACAGAAAACCCTTGGGCTGAGGCATGCACGGGGAGATGATGGAACATTAACTTTTCCTGAACTGCAGCGAAGTAAAAAGGGGACGGTGCGTAAGGGTAACACAGCCCTGGGCAGCTGCCAGCCGGTCAGGAAGGCAGGGCATCCCGCTGGCACAACGCAAAACCCAGCCACCACCCCAGTGACAGCACCTGCGGAATGACACAGGGAGTTTCAACACATCTCCTCCTAGAGCAGCAGGGAGTGGGGTGCTCTGTGAGCCTCCTCCCACGGGAGAGGCTTCTCCCAGCACATTTTGCTTTACAGGCAGGGCTGGGAGGGCCACCTCTCAGCCACCTACAGAGCAATCGGCTCTTCGCCCACCTCCTCGGGGCAGATCTGGGGAAGGTGGGAAGCCCAAGTGCAGGTGCTCAACCTATGATGTGGCTGCACGGACACAGGACGTGAGCAAAGGGTCCTCCAATCCCCCTGGTTACATAAACCAGCGGCCTCCTATGCAGAACTTCAGAAAGACAGACTCCCTGCACGGAAAGTGGCTGGTTGTCTCCAAAATACCTTGGGTTAGAAAGAAAAGTCGTCATCTGACCTGCCCCACAGGGAGCGAGATGGAAACAATGGTGTTTGGGGGGAAGGAAGCAGCTACAGGGAGTACCCCGGGCAGCAAGTACCTGCCCCGAGCCAGGAGCGGCACGGGGAGCGCCCAGCGGCTGCTACCTGACGAGGGAGGTGCCGGAGATCACAGAGGTTCCGTAAGCAAGCAGGGAGGAGATGAAAGGGCTGAGCTGCAGACAGGCACCCAGCCCGGGCTGAGTCAGGGCACCGGCACCGAGGGGAGCCCGGGGGAGCCCCGCTGGAAAAAGCTGAGGGCTGCTGCACCCGAGACACACGCGAGCAGAAACCATTGTGGGGAGGGAGAAAACAGCCAAGCGGGGCTGGGGAGGAGGCATGAAGGCTGCTGCTGCTGCGAGTATAAGGCAAGCACAGCCACTGTTCCTACGGCATGGGCACTTCCCAACCAGGAGCTTCACCGCTGTGGTGCTGTCATGAAACTGCAATGGACAGTCCGCCGTGTCAAACAGAACTGCCTGCTGGCACAGTCAAGCCAACACAGCCTTAGAGATGCGGTCAGGAAGCCATTTCTGATGTGTCCCTCTGTAAAGGCTCAGTAGTCATGCAGATACTTCTCCTCAGCTCTGGGTAAGGGCTTGCTACAGAGAGAAGGCAAAGAAACAGAGCACTGCACCTCTGAGCTGCAGCTCTCCAGAACCCAGCCCCATCGCAGGGAGGGCTCTGCCTTCGCTTGCAGCTTGCCCCGCCGTCTGGTTCAGCGCAGCGTCCTTTGATCTCCCTCCAGCAGCTGCTGTCTTCCTGCCCCTTCGTGGGGCACTCCGAGAGCACACAGAAGGTGAGCTACAGCAGCCTGCAAAAACAGCCCTTCAATCCTCTGTTCATTAAAGATACTATTCACACTGCATAGGGAGCAAAAGAGGAAACAGAGGTAAAATAAAAGCTGACTGCAACGAGTCAGCAGACTGGCAGGTCAAGCTGTAGAACTTTCTCGGTCATACAACAGTCCAAGCAAAAAGAAAACCAGAGGCAGTAAAGCTTGGTGACCTAGGGTACCAGAAAAAGAGCAAAGCTGGTTGCTGCTAGCTAATAAAGACAGAGCTGAGTGTGCCTCTCCCCACCAGTGAAAGCCAAGCAATAAAGAAGCACTTCACTCTTCTGTAGTTAAAAACCTGGAGTGATTTGAAATGCCTGCTAAGAAGGGAATGGAAAGCAGACTGTTTTCCTACAAAGGTCTGCTTTAATTCACCCAATATCCTCAAATACCTGGAGGCAGCCACCACCTCTAGACTGCACATACTGTGCCTGCTAAACGCCTCGGAGGAAGCCGTCAGGTGTCACCGAGGAACTTCAAATTAAAGGACAAGTCCAAAGTGAGGTTGTCTCCATTGCTACGTGTAAAACATGTTTAGAAGAAAGCACTGCTATCGAGTCCATTTAGTTTGAAAAGACCTGTCACAATAGCTAGCCCATTTTAGTAAGTGGTTTAAAAAGAATAAGGTAAACAGAGTGCTAAATTTGAGGCTTACAGACCTCAAATGCTTTTTTTCAAATAACCTTTTATTCTGATATCACCTTCAACAGGTCAGAATATGAAAAGGCTTTTCTGAACCTAAAGGATAGGGAGCCTGATTTTCCTAGGTGTCAAAGTGTTTGCAGTTGTCATGAACTTCCTCCAAAGGCACAAGACCACAGAGAGCTGTCAGTTACACTGAGGAAAAAAAGTCCTCTAATCCCTTCTATAAAAGACAAACCAGTAACAACATTTACTTGCAGAGCAAAGTCTAAAAGAACTCTGATTTTGAAAGTTAATCCTTAAAATCTGGCTGCTATGTTTAATGACATGGTGTGCCTGCAACAATGCTGAGGACAGAACCTCCATTAGTGTGATACTCACGTGTGTTTCATCCTTCACTAAACGTACTTAAACCAGCTTTGGCAGACAAAGTCTGTGTGCCTACGAGTGACTTCTGCATAGCGCAGGTTACCTGCTAATACACATTTCCTGAGTACTGAGCAGCGAATGGTTAGATTTCAACAAGGAAACACGATTTCTCTCTGATTAGCTGCCACTTGCAGTGGCAAACGTGTGTATGAATACATGGAAAACACCGCGCGGTAGCTTTACCTCGATTTGTGCTTGGTTGTGCTTTAAAATAAAAGATTTCCTGTTATTTTCAGTATGTTACCAAAAATGTGAATTTTGCTAAGAGTTCTCTGACGCTGACTAGGTGAGATGACAAATGCTTCAATGGATCCACTAGGTGTTGCATTAGAGTGTCGATTGATGTGGGCACGGAAAGCCACTTCTGAAAGGACACACTCTCCACTGGAAGTTTTCAGAATAAAGAGAATTCCTGCAGACTTGAGGTTCCCTGATCTTACAGCCTCCGCAAAAGCCATACTGGCAACTCAGGGGTTGAAGGAACCGGTTTTACACTGGACAACACAGCCCCTGATTCACATCACACCATGCTCTTAACAGCTCTCAGTTGCTTTATGGAGCAAACACTACAGCGTTATCACCCAGACTTGGTCAAACAAGAGTGTAAAGTTTTCCTAGGCGGCGTGACACAACCCCACAACTTGCTGCTCTTAAGGAAAAATGGGGTATGTCATTCCCCTTCCCTTTAACCATGAGGTCTCACCTCTCACCCAGCTCTCCGCATACAGTCCTTGATGA
The DNA here is from genome assembly GCA_011076525.1 of Nettapus auritus. Lineage (NCBI taxonomy): Eukaryota > Metazoa > Chordata > Aves > Anseriformes > Anatidae > Nettapus > Nettapus auritus. Next base: position 35,599,561 of record CM021765.1, on the reverse strand, counting down.
GGGAAACTCAGCTCACGAACCTGTTCGGAAATTAAATCTGGAGGAAGAGAAAAATGAGCTCAGTTTCCCACAAGTTAGCAAAACAAGGTCCAAGTAGCACAGGAATTGGTTCACGGTCAGTGTGTAAGACGTCTGAGCAGCTTCAAGCTGCTCTGCCCAATCACTTACTTCCTGACCTACTCACGCAGGGTGAGCCAAATATCCTAAAGCAAGCTTTATGGATTCTGGGTTGGTTGCTCCAATAAAGGCAAGAAGTTAAAGGCATTTCCACACAGAACTGGAAAGACAACACACCCTACTTCTTGTTGGAATCCTTCACGTTACTGTGTGGTATGAGAAGAGTCTGTGCTGCACCTACAGAAGATTTTTAAGTGCTCTCTGAGAAAATTAGTAAGGCAAAAACTCGGCATATACAAGTTTAAATATAAGGGTCAGCTCCAGAAAGGAATCCAGATTTCAAACGCAGTTATGTGAGTTTTGAAAGAGGATATCTGACAGCCTCAGAAATTCAACATGCACCTTCAAACCTGGACACACACACACTTTATTTTTTTCCACCCAGAGCTGACCACCTGCACAGGTTACCTCTGCACCAAAGTGGAGCCAAGTGTGCGTGCTTTTGCCAGCTCCAGTCCGTAATGCTTCTGCAGTCAGAAGACATCTCCTCTGCAACCAGAGCCAGCTAACACAACAATCCGCCGACTCTCCGGCAAAGGACAGCTGTGGTTTCTATGAGTTAAGCACCAGTCGAATTTTGACTCAGAGCCCGCAGTGAAGAACAGTAGTGTGGGAAAACCCCTGCTTGAAATGACATGGATGACCACGTGCCTTCATGGTACTACAAAGTCACAAAGTTCTGTGCATTCCGAAACTTTCATATGCTTACACAGAAGACATACTCTTAATGAATTTAAACACAATCTTACATGTCCAGTCTTTGACTATTAACATTTAACATTTGACTAATAACAATTGCTACTGGAAACAAGTCAAGGGAGATGCTTATCCAGTGAGTATTTTAAAATTACAGAACTGCGGGTGTCATACTGTGCTTCTGCATTCACAACTATTGCCTTTATTAAATCTTCCTCATCAGACTTAACGTTTAAATTTTCTACAGTGCTTCATGCATTTGCCTATAAATGATGTGTTTAAAAGCCACCCTGCAGTATGAAACGTATTGCTGTAAAGGATCAAAGTCATGCAGCTGATTGGATGTGACAATAAAGCAACCCATGCTCACTGGGAAGGAAAGCACGGCTGTAAAGGGAAGGCATGCAGAAGATACTGAAATTCAGCTGGATGACAAACTTGAATATTCTATTATTTTATTCAAAACTTCTTTCCTGTTTTGAGGTATCTTTACTGATACTATAAACCCAGCAGCTTTCCTTAACAGCTTCTCAATTTACTGCTACCCCAGAGTACAATTAAAAGTAAGGTAGGAATTCAGCTTGCTTCCTATCATCTTGCTGCGAAGAACTAACATTGTCATTTGCATGACCCAGCTAAGACATGTAACCAGCCTCTTACAATAACAAAGAACTCAAAAGGAATCCTGTTTTCCAAAGATGGAAGTGGTAAAAGCAGCAAAGAGGAGGAAAAAAATAGCATCCTTTGCTCTGACACAGTGGCTGTTGCTTACAACTAAACTCTAGGTTACACGTGAACTTTAAAATCATTTTTTTTTCCTTTTAAAACACAAAAGATTGCATTAAACAGAAGAACATTTTGTATATTTGCTTATAAACCGCAAAGTTCTCAGTCCCGTCACTCTTACATAATTGCTGGGTAAAAAAATAAAATAACGATGGAGTTTCCTCAGGTCAGATATTTGCAAAGACCGAGACATTTCATTCCTTTCGCTTTAGACTAGAAAAGACCAGCACGATTAGGAGGAAGATGCATTTGATCTGTTTTTCCTAACACAGGCTTTTCCAAGGTTTGCTTCACCTGGAGGTAAGTGGTCTGATGAACAGTCCATCGGTCTCTGCCATACACACAGAAAAGGACCTGCACGCAGGTTTTTCACAAAAGGTACCTCCAAGCACAGAGGACTGCCAGTCCGAGCCGTTCCAGAGAATTACTTCTGTAGAAACAAACCACCTTGCTTCCAAAAACCATCCCTAAATCCCACTCCTTATTGGAAATCATCTCCAATATCACATAAAAGAGCCAGGGAGGAGTACTCAACGAAGGAAAGCCAAAGCATGGAATCAAGAGCCAGCTGCCTGCTTTAAAAGAAAGCAGGACCCTTTGAGGTTTATAAACTCATTAAAGATGTATCAGCCCATTTTTATCTCTGCCTTGTGATCTGAACGGTCCGTGGAAAGCAGGCATTCATACCCCTGCCAGAAGCAGCGTGCTGCTGAGGACAGCTAACCCATGCACTTCCCGGCCAAAGCCTCCCAGTGCAGGGTCCTGCAGCACTTCAGCGAAGGGGAGAGGGGCAAAGGGGTGACCTCTGCACTGCACAAACACACAAGCCTGGGGGAAAACGTAACGTCAAGACTCATTCACCAGGAGCATTCCCAGCTCTCCAGGACTGAGTTCAGAGGCAGGCTGCCTTCTCTAGCTGGGCAGGCTCTGGACTGTCTGGGGCAAGAACTAGAAGTGTGCCAAACGACTGTGCTGCAGAGTACCTCAACACGTGTGGGATGCTGGCTCTTCCCTCCATGAGCAGCAAACCCAGAGCAGCATGGCCTCAGGGGCAGCAGCGAGGCCACCAGCACCTGCAAGGTGCACCAGCATCCAACACCAGCAGGAAGCAGAGGCAGGGGCTTGGAGATGACACCAGAGCATGTATTTCAGACGGTTCTCCTGCTGTGGTCCCTTCCATGAACAGCCTGGGCTGCTGCTGCCACAGAAACGCAGGGTTATTTACTGAACTTTTCAAAATTTTCAGGTCCTCCTTTGTTCTAAACAGCCAAGGCTGTTCTAAAACCATTTTCTCACTCAAGCCACCCAAGGTCAGGGATAGCATCAGCTCCATTTAGCACTGGAAAGTCCTCCAGTATCTGCTAAAGGGCAACAAAAAAGCAAGCGGTTTGCAGGCAAATGAACTGCTGAAGCCTGGTTTCCTACGGTCTTACACATGACCTCGTCATAAACCGCACGAGACTTTCACGTGGATGGCTACAAAGGGGCAAGTCAGGACTGAAATTCTTTCCCTTTGTATGGGGCTATAAAGCTTCTCTCGAGTGGATTCCCTGATGCTGATGATGGTGAAGATGTTCTAACACAGTCAAAGCTCTGCCTGTCACAGAGACAGCACAAAACCAGCTGCATTTCTGCCATCCATGCTTGTACTTGCTCCATGCACAAACAGCTTTCAGCTTCTCCAGGCATTAACCAAGGACTCTCCATATATGCCACAGATCTGTTTCATCAAATGACTTTGTTGTTGCTAGACAAAGTGAGTTTTGGATGGTCAGAAACACCACTCTTAGCAGCTTATTGTTAGAAAGACTATTGTTACATCAGTAACATGGACACAAAAGAACAAATGCACCTCGTGCACCTTTGCAAATTGTGCAAGTATTCAAATAAAAACAGAAAACAATTTATTTTGTTCAGTGAATTCATGTTCCCCTCCCAGAGACCAATATAAGATGACAGGTCACCTCAAAAATGAGCAAGTCGTATCATTAACACAGAACACTTTTGAAACAGAAGAAAAAAAAAAACACCATCAATGCTTGAGGCAAAAGAACAAACAAGAACTGAAGAACAAGACCTCCTTGAAAGGAGAGCTTTAATTTTAATTGCATATCTTTTGCAGCACAGAAGAAGAGAGAATTTGAAACGGGACACAGAGCTATGATTGCATGGGCACTTGCTAAGTAGGTCTGTGTATTCAGTTGCGCAGAATAATAAAAAAAAAAGCTCAAGAGATAAGCACTTCAGGCTGCCTAAGGCTTGGACACCTTCCCAGAATTCAGGTCATAAGCAAAGACTCTTATAAGCAATGGAGGGTGCCAGAGCAAACACTTCATGCAACTGGTCCGTGTTTGCCTGTCTAGCCAGAAGTTAAATGATGCACTTTTTTTTTTTCTTTTCTTTTTTTAACTGGCAAACAGGCAATACAAAAGTGCAGTTAGTGGACAGCAGCTTTACAGATTTCTCTCACTCACTTTCACACAATATCACTGGATGTCAACATCCAAGTTTTAAATACTGCTATACATAAGGTACTCTGCTGGGTTAACTCAAAGGGAAAAAAAGTCCTGCTTTCTACATTTGCTTTGCAACAAGTTCTGCAGAGGACAGCCAAAGCACCCTGAAGCCTGCTGGAAAAAAGCAGCTGGGTTCCAGCCTAGCTGTACTCTGATAAAAGGCACTCCAAGGTCTGTGTGAAACCCCATCTAAGCTCTGAAGAATATTCCTTACATCCTTCAAATATAGTCAAGGGACTAGCATCAGACAGGGGTTGCTACACTTCAGCATGGACAAATATTTTAACAACTTGTCCATTATCGGCAGCAATCTTCAAGCATCACAGATGAGCAATCAAAAATGAGGGATTTACAGTTAATAATTACCCACCATATCGTTGTTTATGAATAGGCCTGCTTAGTAAACGTCTGGTAAGTGGTATTAGTAAATACCATCTGAAAAGCGTTTGTGTGCAATGAGGTATTTTTCTGTGACCTCTTTAGGCATCACAGCCATGAAGACAGAGATTTCAAAGAACAAAATAATAAAGGTTGAATTGATGGTATCAGCTCAAAGCCAGTCCAGCCAGTCCTGAGAGGGAATGAAAACAAAACAGGCAGCAGAGAAAAAGATGACAAAAAACAAAGCCACACCACCACCACACCTTTCCCCATATGTAAGCTGCTCTCGTACACGTTGCCGTTTGTGTAGCACAGGCTCAGGGTTCCCACCACGTCAGGTCACCATTCGACTTTCCTGCACCCCTTCAGAGCTCTCACCAAGCCACCTCCATCCAGACACCAGCCCGGATGAGGCTGATGGCCCACAGCATCCAGTTTCCATGCAAACCTCCACTCCAGCTGCCAGCCGGAGCTCCCAAGCCACCCTTCTGGCTGCTGCTCAGCTCCTGGGCCTCCTCGCACCACACGGACAGGGCCCTGTGTCCTGCCTGCTCGGCTCCCTGTGCCGCTAGCCAGAACGCCAGCAGCGCCCGACCTACACAACTGGATCCATCCTGCGCCCACCCAAGGGTCTCACAGCACACCAGAGCCCTCCAAAGATGAGGGAAAGCAGCCTTTCCCCCAAAGCCGTGGCAGCACAGCCCCTGCTGGCCTCTCCCCTTGATGTTGGCAGGATGCACGGGGCTCGGGGAAGAGGCCCTGTCAGTGGAGGCTGTGCCCGGCTGCCACGGCCATGAGTGGGCTCCGGGCTGCATCGCCTCTGCTCACATCGTCCCCTTTGCCCAGAGTGGGTGTTTTAACTGCTCACATCGTCACTGCTCGGAGCGGAGCTTTGAGCCAGGACAAGGAAGAAGGAAAAGACAAAGGCCAGACCATTTCCCCCCAGTGTCCTCGCCCTGACCGGGACACGCCGTCTGTCCCCACAGGCTAGACACACACACGTGCTCTTCCAGCCTGACGGCTGCCGATGGTCCTTGCCCCATTCCTCAGCTCTCAATAAAACACCAGGGCCATCACAATTAAATTCATCTTTGGGGCTGAGTTCAGAGACAATTAAGAAAGAAATGGCCTTCAAACTGCCAAACGTTCCCAGGTCTCAGTGGTGTCAGTCAGGGCTTGGTCCTCCTGTTCCTGCCCGTGTCACCCAGCCCGCTGGTAGAAGTCCGTACTTGCTCCCTGTTTGTTTTAACAAAGTACCTGCGGCAGACTCACGCATTTGTCAAAGAGAGATCTAAGAGAACAAGGAAGGGAGGGAACATCTCATGTCTTGTACAATAAAAACAACCAAAGTAAGAAACTAGATCTAATCTGTGAAATAATGAGGTATCACTTGGTGTGTTTTTTTTAAACTTGGTATTATTCTTACACTGATAGCATATACAGCTGTGATATTTCCCATGATCCTGACAATACTTGTGCCTTACTCATCTGAGTCCTGTCCTAGTTTTCATCTTCAGTCTTCCAGGAAAAAAAAATAATGAAAAAACAAGCGGCGATGCTGCCTTACAGCTTGACCAGAAGCTCATGAAGTGATGCTCTCCCTTCTGAAATGAGCAAAATATATGATTAAAGTCGCGGTCAACAGGCTCAAATATTTGCGACTAGAGAAAGGCAGAGGATTACACAGCCTGTCTTCTCCCCTAACAGTGGTCCAACAGCAGAGCAGGACCTCTGGCCATGAGGAGCTTCCACTTCTCTCTCTGTAGCTTCTTTTTCATTCACATTTCTCTTACATCTTTAATTCAGGAAAGAATACTTTTTTATTCCTGGAGCAGTAGTGATGTGCCAAAAAGCTGCCAAAAAGCTGTATTTCTGCTTGTGAAAACACCACTAATTGTCATGCCATAACCAATAATGTCCAAAATAAGAAAGTAAAATCATGGCACAAAGTCGATTACTGTAGTAATTACCACAGGCAGTTTCAGCCATGTAACTTTTTATGAATTGGCACTAAAACAGATACTGATGATACTTCTGTCAAGCAGATTAATAAAGTCCTGCCAACCTCCCAAAACTGACAAGCAAGGGAACTTACCTGCAGTTTTCAAAAGCAAAAGAAGACTAGGAGACTCAATTTTCACTAATAGTTTTGTGTTTGCAGTGGGGAAAAAAATTAACTGCTTGATACTGAAGTTACTCAAGGTACAGAAGAGTGCTGCACAATAAAAACCCACCTTTTGGTGTTGCATAACATTTAAAATGTATTTCACTGCATTTAAAACAGTGCCCTCGACTTTACTCCTTAAATGGATGAACTGGCCTGTAAAACCTGTTATAGGGGAACAATTAGGAGAGGATTCCAAAGCCACAGAAAATATGAAGAGCTAGAAATACACAAATACATTTATTTCTAAAATCAGAAATCTGCAAGGAAATCCATGCTTCACATTGCAATCCTGTTTGGTGTCCCACTTCATCACAGACTAAAGCAGAAGCAATTTTTTCCCATTCAGTAAGTTCTACTGCTAACTCCTTGCTTATCCCCTTGTAGTATCTCCTATTCATTTAAAACAAACAAGCAGACTTTTCAACCTGCTGCTTACCTGAAGCATTTCTACCGAACATCCAGTTAAGAAATCTGCCCCAACGCTCCAAGGCACATTTTGCCTGTGCCTTCTGCTGAGACTCTTCCTCTGGGGGATCCCAAAGCACAGCTCCATGAGGCAAGCCAAGCCCAGACAAGGCTTCCTGAGGTCCCACCCTCACTGCCAGCCTCCCCACCTGCACATTCCTACACCCGCTCTTGCACCAGCACTGCTCCTCGTGCAACCACACAGAGGGCTGGTTCGAGGAAGGCATTTGGCTTAAAACTAACTTAATTAAACTAAAGCTGCAGTGAAACCACACCCTCTGCCTGAGTGATGGCAGCCATGCTCTAAAACAACTCTAGACCTGCCACATCCACATTTTGGGTGTGTTGAGATGTTACAGGACACAATCAACAGAAGTAGGATGCGTAGGATGCTCCATGATAATACTTCCATGTTCTGTTCTGTGAGACATTATTTGTTCTTCTTGGTTCATGGGAGTAATCTTGGAGACTGGAGAACTGGCAGTCCTTGTCTTTCTTTACAAAATGACCCAAAAATGAAGAGTACTATGTTTTACTGAAACATTTTGTATATGTACGTTTCAACAAAAGTAGAGCTGATATACTAGGAAGAAAATACTATATAGTGAAATACAGATAACCTGTACTGACCAGCAGCCAGAGTTGGAAGACTTCTTTGTGCAAATGCATAATGAGCCATAAAACCCTACACAGACCATGTGAAGAACAAAGAGAGAACAGAACAAGTGCTACCCATGGAAGTATGTCTTGGGACGTGTATGAAAGAAAATGGGATCTAATTCCAGCTCAATGTTTCAGTAGGGCTTTGCCACCATATTTCATTCTTTTTTGTTTAACTTCTATGTATTGGGTCAGGTCAACATTTGGATTTCTCTAGAAAGGCAGTATCATTTAGCAGCATACACTGACAGGATGGGGAAGATTGAGAAAGGATCTCCAGAAGTACCCAAACAAGCAGTTATTTCCCAAAGTCATTCCCAAAAGTTATTTCCCAAATGCAGGGAAAGGCACTGCATTTCTATTGACTGCACTCACCACGTCATAACGCTTCATGCCCACAAGATAATGAAATGCTACTGCACGTACCAACACTACCAGTGTAATAATCCTTAAAATAATTAATGTGAAACACCTGCAGAAGATGTTTGTTTGTTTTTCTCCTGTATCTTCCATATCTATCTCTCAAAATGAAAACATATTGGTTATTACTTGTATGAGCGAGATGTTAAAACCAGACATACATCGTGGAGCACCTACCCCAAGTTCCTCCTTTAATGTTTTCACAACTGGATAGTGCAGCAAAAGCTGCGTGACATATTACGAGATTTTTCTGCCAATGGCCATAAAAGCCTAGCTAAAACCAAGCTCATTTTAACACAGATTCCTAATTAAATTTTGAGGCGGGGGAAAGCAAGGGTGGCATACTAGCATCTTTAAGCATGTGCTTCACCAAGCTGCTTCAGGAGCTATTTTGGGTTATGAATAACATAGGAGTTTGACATCAACTTCGGCTCTTACAGGAAAAATCACTGGGTGTATGATTTTATATATATACAATATATATTAGAAATACCAGGCTATTTCTATTTTCATAGAACATGTCATTTTATCATCTTAAGAGGCAAACGCCTACTTCAGTAAAGGTCTATTATCTTCACAGCTCAAAGCTGCATCTCCATCTTCCAGTGGTAACCGGAACTTCAAAAACGCCTTGGGGAAGAAATCACCAAATCATTAAAATCAAATATGCTTTGAAGAATACTTGGGGTCTGTTTTAGTGGGTGGGGAAAGATGTTGCTTTTGATTATTTTTTTTAATTAAATCAGCTGTGAGTTTTAAAGTTCAGAGCACCAGAAGCTGCTTTGAAGTTTCACTGCACATAATATCCACCTTTTAGCACAGTATAAACAATCGTGTTCGCCCATCTTGAGATAAGCTTCGTATCATGTGAACACGTAACTGAATCAAAAGCAGCTGTCAACTCTGACAAACCCACCAGCTCTCTCCATAAAACAAAATAACCCGTGACATAATTAATCATATCTAATTATATTGTAATAAATACATTTCCATAACTAGGCGGACACACGCCATAAGCAGAGGACAACTAGAAAGTGACTAAAGGCATTTTGTAATTTCTGATCCATTGCAATGACTTGTGACGTACTTAAATCTCTTACAGTTCCCACCAAGCCACATCTTAACACCTCTCAGTCTTGGGAGAAGCAATGGAACAACGCAATGGGTATCTGAAATGCTAGGAGTCTTCCTGTGATCACCACGTTAAAGGTCTTTGCCGGAAGAGTCCCTGAAGCCCTGCAAGGGGAATGACCTGTTTCAGGGTAACCCATTATGGGGAGAAAATTAAGTTTTCCCTAGAATTCAGCTCAGCAGGAGCAATGCTCCTGCGCAGAGGTTTTCATGCCCACGGTTGCCATTAGGACACCCAGCCATGGCAGCTGGAGAACAAACCAAAGACTCCCAACAGGAGTGAGCCAAAACAACAGGGTGCCGCCAACAACTTCATTGACTGAAAACCCAGCTCGCGAATTCATCCTGGGCACAGGTGAGCACAAAGCCTTTTGTGACAAAGCAGGGGATTAGCCTCCCAAGGAAGCTCATTGTGATTCTGTGATCAAAGAGAAGTCAAACTGATCTGCACTGCACCACCTGCTATGTTTCACAAGAACTTGCTTGATTTTCTGACAGCTGGGCATTTCTATATGGTCATTGTTTAACAGACAACTTAATTCTCCATCAGAACTTGAGAAAGGTGTGAAGCAGGCGTTATTTTCTCCGTATGTTATAAGAAACCTGCTGTCACAATATCAAGGCAACCACAAATGCCCTCTGATTTAATAAACGAAAGAGAAAACCCTGATGCAATGTGCTCTTTGAGCGTCCAAACCACTTTGTATTTCACATCCATTGACTTTGGAAGTGTCACTGGTTTTCCTCTGTGCCTAAATGTCTGGAGTTTAGTTAGGATAATGTGCATGCTGTGATCAGGCTTAGTATGGGGGAACTGCCTATACCATGTGCTGGCTAATTAATGCCAAGCCTAATCCAGAATTTAAGGTCTCACCACGCTAAGTACATCAGCTGTCTGCTTCATTTTACAGAAGGTCAAGAATTCAGAACCAGGGTGACAGAAACAGAGTGACCTGAGATCCCACAGCTAAATCTACCTCCAGAGGTCCCCTTGCACACAGGCTTGAGCTAGCGATGAGTGAATTCTCCCCATTTTTCTATTTTTTTAATAACACAGTTTTCTCAAGAAAAAAAATGCAACTACAATACAGAATTTAAAATCTTGTAGAAAATATTTTCTTTGGTCCACTTTAATTAAAACACGGTGGTTTTAGATAAGCTGTATTTTATTTTGCCAATAGCGTTCTCTTTGAAAAGCGGTAACATACCTCCTACACAAATCAGGGACCAGCAAAAGTTCAGAAGAGTGGATCATATGGTCAGCTGAACACTAATGCCGTTTTTCAAATTCTATGAAAACAAACTTGTTCCCATGAAGGCCAAATCAGACCCAAAGCAATATTTAACAGATGAGATAGGGAATGTTGAGAGAAGGTATTTAGATTTGTCAGCAATGCTGGTACAAACCACAGCAGTGCAAGTAAGTCTCAGACTAAAGGGAAAAGGGAAAGTAGGTTGCACCCAAAAGAGTAAAACAGGTTTTTCCATGGCCAGGACCTTGAAGAAGGAAAAAAAATAAAGATCAGCACATTACGCAGAAAAATAATTCTTTTTATACTGTCAGTCATGAAGCTCTAAGAAAGAAACTTAGGGATGGCGATTCTTTCTTCATTTAATTCATTCAACTTTAGAGTCAATGGGAAGAGAAAAATGCAGTTGTGCTATCTCCTCACACTGCCATACGTACCTAAGTTAAGTCTCTGCTGACTCAAATGATAGCTAAAGCAATTCAGTGGTATTCTAAGAGTCACGTTCCCATGGAAATAACTAAATCGTATTAGGAAACATAAAAAGGCGGTCCAGTCTTTGAATGCTACAACGGTCCAACTCCATGGGAATGCCTTTTCTAGCTGCTGTGAACCCATCCACTCCTATCCTGAGATCCACTTAGGAGGATCTCTAACAGCAGCTAAACGGTTTTCATTACATAAAGAGTTGATTAAGATTCCTGTCATTAGTCATCACTCCACACTGCATATTCTTCAAATGGAAAAAAGGTGTGCTCTGAAGTTCAGAAATGGAGGGCCCCTGAATTCCAACTTAAATATTTGGGTTATTTTAACCTGGCCTGCTAACTCATGCAAGAACTACAAACTGTCCTTTCCATTATATTTCACATCAAAATGCACTCACAAAGCCTTACATCTTTAAGCACAGAAAACAAGGTTTGAGTTACAAGGGTACAGTTTATGTAGGAAAAGCAATGCAGTGCTAAGTTAGACTCCACGCAAGCTGGGAGCATGATGACAAGAGGAAGATTTCTTTAATGAACAATTAAGTTCTCATTTCTAAGTTCTCTTCTGTGGATTACATGGCAGCCTGACTACTGCTCACACCAGGCTGTCTGCACAAGCGATGCCCCCATGACCGTGCGGTTGGTGTTCTTCCCATGCCAGGCTTTGTGTACACGCACGTGATGCAGCATCCGCTCCAAGTGGGAACTTTTGATTAAATTGTCCCAATTTGCTTTCAGCAGCAGGTAAGCATTTCTATTTATCATCCTGCAACAAACAGAGTGAGTCTTTCAGGCAAACATCTCCTCCCTCCCCCACTCCTTAACAATCAAACATGAATGCAACACCTATCTCCAGCCTTCAGCTGCAAGGGCAAAACTGCCAGGTCCACGGAGTGCTACGGATTTCAGCAGTTTTGGGGAGCACCACCCACGTTGACATGCTGCCCCTGTGCTGTATCACAACAGAAAAAATTATCCTTTACTTCATAAGGTGTAACAAGAGACATATCTGTCTATGCCTATGCTACAGGATCTTTGCACACATCAATAATAACCTATTAAAAATCATGATATACTAATTCAAACTACATTTGTCACAAATTAAGTTTGCTGACTTATGCCGATCTCAACAGTATTGGGCTTTGAACTTCCTCATTTCAGGCACTGGACAAACAACGCAGGTCAGCTCTCCCATCACACAACACTCAACCACCACATTTTTAGTCCTTTAAGCAGTGCCAAAGAATATGGCAGTTTCTGAATATATAAGCACTGGGTCGCACTGAAATCCCCAGCGCAGTTGCTAGAGTTCACACAGCTTTCCCAGATGCTTCTCAGATGAACCGCAAAGACACTTTGCAATTAAGTGATTAGCTCAGAACAAAAAGACTTCACAATCTCAGCTGCTTTATCTATAAGCAAACTCACTAAATCAAACCACCGGTGGACCAAACAGCAAGGTCAGCATGTTTTGCTCTTGGTGAGCAGAATTCTTCAGCAGAGAGGAAGCCAGTAAAAAGAAGTAATCATGAAAAATGAAACTGCTAAACACAACTCTTCCAAGCAGGCAGGCTAGTGAGATTCTAAGCACAAGTATCTATAGGAAGTGACTGAGAGGAAGGTCTCTACAATAAAGGTTATGATCCATCAGTAAAGGTGTTAAGCTACTTTTGCAGCATTAGCAAATGCCATCTGTCCCAAACTTGTCTTCAAAAGGGACAAGCCAAATCGCGACACCCTCTGCTCCAGTGGAAATAAGATTAAGTTATTACTTAGTTATTAAGCAACGTATCATCCTCAGCCAGAGCAGAATTTGATCTTCAGTTTTTGTCGTTACTAATCTGGCTTTAAAGAGGCCACACTGATCGGGTACTGCAAATAGAAACCAGGGGGGCTGCCATATGGGGAAACGTGCAGCACGGTCAGACCATGCATCCAAGTACGTGAACACACCCAGGATCGAGCGCAACAAAAGCAACCCTGACTGTGGACAACAGGGATGACTATAAAAGATTACAGACAATAAACTTACTTTGTAATTTACCCCTGAACAGACAGCCAATGATTTTCTGCTCTATTATTGTATATAATTTCTGAAAGAAATGCACTTCAAACACCATTTTTCGCAATTACTTAGTGTGAAGTTGTCAGCATTTGACAGGTGAAGAGCGAGACGAAGCAGTGAGCAACACCACGCGGTCAGCACTCCCAGGTAGGCAACGCTGCCACCTGAGGCTTCCTCGACTGCTTTTACTATTATTTCTAGCACAGCATTCATTCCTCAGTGCAAGGGAACACAAACTCCTCTCCAGCACACACACAGATGAATAACTAGAAAATGATCTTAATTGCTACATAAATCATAAATCACATACTTTACATAGCCAAATGTATGTCCACATAGGAAGTACTCTCCTCAAAACTGTCTGCAGTATTTCACCAACTTTGCAAAAGAACAAGTACGCCCAAAAATAAAAAAAATAAAAAAATAAAAGGAGCAATTACTCATCCCGAGTCAATTCATACCTGCCTACAGAAGTGTGTGTGCTTTATTACAGGCACCCAAGCAAATACAAAGCCATGACAATGGTGCAGTTAGGCAAGTGCTGTGCTGAGACTGGACTGGATGAAAGCACGCTGGGCTAGCTTTAGTCACACCAGGGCGTTCCCCTCAGGTCTGTGGGATACGCTGGCTTTAAGACCTTTCCTGAAGGTTGGGCTCAAAAGGTACAGAACTGTCTCTGCGTGTGGAGAAATATAAAATATATATTATGTGTGTATATATTACATATATCATATACATTATAAATATTACATATTTTATAATAGATATTTTAAATAATAAGTGCACTTTGTATGTAAATACATCTGTATGTATTTTAAAACACCATTATGTCTACCTGGGAGGAAAAGTACAGCATGCATGAAGCAGTCCTGGCCTGACGGGCACATCCTGCAGAAGTCAGCGGAGACTCAGCTGCCTGTCAGTAAGGGGAGAGTTTAACTGCGGAGATTTGTCACTCTGATTTATCTCTTCCTGACACTTACGTTGCTTGGCTTGGTTCACAAGTATATTGTCACTGGCAAATGCTGCATTACAGATCTATTGCTTCATCTGAAATCCTCTGTTAATCGGTTTACTCAGAGCTGTTAATCCAACACTGGTGCCACTGCCATTTTACACAAGGGACAAAACGCAGCATCCAGTTTTACTTCGTTTATTCTTCATATTTTTGCTCTTGCCGTGGCTAAATATCAGCCATTAAGAACCTCTTTGGTTATTCTGCTATTTTTCTTATATGCAAGTCTACAGCTGAAATAAAAAGTTACAAAAACGAGGTACCAAATCTTCTCTTTCCTTCCTTAAATAACTGCTGGTTGTTTTGTTTTTAATCTACTTACTGTATTCAGATGATCCTGAGCTCAGTTGCTCTGCAGAACATTTCCCTGCATTCACCAGACTCCCCAACTTAAACAAAATTCCTTGCATCTTGCACATCCATTCGTATGTCTAAACAAGCCAAAGTCTAAATATTCCGGGCCAGGAGGTACACAGGTCCCGATACTTCCTGATGTCAGTGGAAGTTTAAAGCTCCAGCAGTTCTGCTCTTAAATAAAGCCTCAGTTTTAACCCAAACTCAATTACATTCCTGAAACCTGAATCTCCAAGCATCCCTCCATAGCTGCTGCCCTCCCAAACTCAGGTGAATCACAGGCTTTTTTTTCCCCAAAGACAATGACAAAAAGAAATCTCTTGTTTATCTGGGGATATTCAAATGAATGTCAGCAACCAAGCACGTTGCTGGTGCTCCAAAATCTTATGTTGGCAGAGAAGAAACTGCTTGAGGCGTGCCTAAAACAGCGTTAATACAACAGACTGAAGAAAAAAAGTGGAAAAAGTCACCTAGCCTGAATAATACCTGCCAGTGCTGCTGTACAGGGGACGTTGAAATTGCTCAACTCATGAGATGTTTCAGTGACTTTACCTCCTCTGTGGACAGTACAGCACATCAAGCCATCTGTCCTAAACTTGTGTCTTAATTTTTGTGTTAGTAGTTCACAGGAACAAGACAAGGGCTGCGAGTTTACTCTGACGGTGACGTAGCCTTAAAGCAGACACGGTCTCTACCCTGCTCATTCCTCAGAGCCTTAACTTTCAAGTATTTTAGCTGCGACAATGTTTATCCCATAATATTCACCAACTGCCAAATGGATTAAAAAATAGAAAGAATGAAACACATTACTGGATATTTTTAGCTTTATTTTTTAAATAAGCTTCGTGACTACGCGTCAAACACAACCCCAACCTTTTTGGCTCCGAACAAAGCCTATAATTAGAAAGCTCGTTTGTTCTGGTCGTCAGGAGAGCCATTTTCCCTGGGGAATGCTACGGAAAGGAAACCCAGAAAGAGTTGTAATGGCCAAACAAGATGAAACTTATTAATAATGGACATCGGTAACACAGAACTATGCTAACCGCACTTGAGCAGCTACAAACAGCATTTAACCAATTTCTTCCAAAATAGCATGCTTTTCCCTCTATTCTTCTCAATGAAATGCCTCAAGCCATTGTAAACTTCATGTAGGACAGATCTGAAAAAGGGGTTTCTGGACTCAGAAGTTGGCCTAGTTTTTCACATGGACACCAGCTCAGCCAGAACAAAACACAAACCTCCTCATCTGACAGCGGAGTCGCCTTGCTGGGCTCGCAGGGACGGGACTTTCACCCACTGCCTCTTGCTCTCCCTTCACATTCCCTCCACTCTTACATCCAGCTTCCGTTTCCAGCTTTTTGTGATAAATTTCCTGTCCCACCCTCATCACCACACCTGCAAATCCCACTGAAACACAGACAGCTCTGGCAAGGCAGGGGGCAGTGCATTAAAACGTGTGGCACCAGACATGGGTGCAGGGGAAGGGCCCAAGAAGAAGGTATATAAACTGTAAAAACACAGAGCAGAAAGGGGAAGAGAGAGAAGAAATTGGGCTTCAAAAGGGGAAGGACCAATGCAGAACACGAGGCAAGCAGCATGGTCTGAGGAGCAGGAGGAAAGCCTGCATTTCTGGAAACCACCATGAGAAGAGATTACATTTTTCTTGCAAACACCTCTAGAGTCCTGTGTGAAATGGTGAAAAGCACAGCATGATGCACAACAAGTTGCTTTTATTTTTTTAATTAAAGAGAATAGCAACATTCAAGGGCCAAAAATTCGTATCTCCAAGCTATTTTACACTAGACTTCAAGCAGAGCTCTCACATTCTGCGTGCAAACCACGTGGGATTCGGATGCCTCAGGATTTGCCCTCTTGTAACAACTGAGAGCCCTTGACCTTCACAGCGCTGCCTGCTCCTGAAGCAGCATTTCCCAAAGTGCCATCATGTCTTCGCTCACATGAATAAGGCCACAGAGCTCTCACCAGGGGTGTCCCCGGGTATTTCAGTGACCTGGATAGAAGACAGGAGCTTAAATGGCTGGGACTAACACAGACGCCCAGGGCAGCGCCTGAAAAGCCTCCATGCTGTGTAAGAAAGGAGGAGAAGTATCTTGAGGACTTACAACAACACTACCCAAAGTGGGAGAGCATGGGGAACTGGCATGTGGAAGGGAAGCGCCAAAAAGGCAGGCAGGAAGACGCACTTCCCTCCAGCCCATGGCAGGGCCTGCAGGGGCAGGCAGGACTGTTTTCACTTTTCCTGAAAGGCTGGGGGTGGGCGGGAGGAGAGAGGGAGGGAAAGGGGTCAGCTTTCAGAAGTTTGCAAAACATCTTCTTTTGGTATTTTCTCTAGAGGGAATGGACCATTTCCAAAGGCTTGATCATACAGAAGCACGGGTCTGATCTTGCTGCAGCCCATGCGCACGGGTAACTTCACCTCACAGGAATAGTCGCTAGCAGGTCAAAAACATTTGCAGTTCCTCCTTTCTCATTTAGTAAATGAGTCACTGCAAACATGAAACAGGGCCACGCTGAGCTAATCCAGCCTCCATTGCTTAAATTTACAACAGCCACACAAGGTACAACAAACCTTAAATAAAACTAAACTTCCAGGGGTGCCACAAAAGCAACCTACGCTTTAGGCACTTTGCCCTCAGATTAAAGCACTGCTTGCTTAACTTTCCTTTCACAAAATCTTCTTGCATCGACCTCATCATTTGTATCAGAAAATTTGTGTTGGGCCTCTTGCCTAACGAACCCCAGATTTCATTTACTTCTTTCCTCCCCCACTGCACTGCCAATAAAACAGAGTTCAGCAAGCGAGGACAGCAAACGGCACACCTCGGCCCCAAACACCACGCTGCCTGTCATACACCACAATGATTTCCATGCTTCCCTCGTTTTAGAAGCGGTGGAGAGAGAGGAAGAGACAAATCTTTCAACACCCTGCAGAAGATTAGGCTTCTCTGGCAAAGCCCAAAGGCACTATTACAAGATATTTACATCAGAATTGGTATCAATCCACTCATCCTGTCTCAGCTGTAGAAACTGCAGTACCTAAGTAAGATCAGCCCGCCCCATTAAACCGAAAACTTCACACAGCTACTTCATTTCTTTTTTTCCCTTCTTTTCTTTGGAAATCTTTACAAAACAAGTCCAAAAGCTACCAGCGTGTTTTTCCGCAGGCACGACCACAAGATGTAAGTTGTAACCGATTTTTTCCCTTTGAGAAAAGGGGAAAGAGGGATATAAGACAGAGAAGGATAAAGTAATTACCACCAGTCTTCTGCAGGAAAAAAGAAGGAAAAAAAAAAAAAAAAACAGCCTGCTAAACTTGGTATCTGTATGGTTGAGAAAGACAGAGAAACAATAACTAATAGCTCCCCTCTTTTCTCTTTGCTCAAGGGGACATAGTATGCATTTTTTGACTAAACCTCAAATACAAACCAAAAGTAACATCCTCATACATACAAAGAGCCTTATTACGATTGTTATTGCTGGAAGGGGAAACTCACTCTTACTGGCCACATGACTGTTGAAATCTACATTCAGCATTGTTTGGGGGATTTTTTCTTTCTTCTGTAACTCGGCAGCACAGTGCAACCGGCAATAACTTTATGACTAGAAACATTTAGCTGAGTGTTTCTGACGCTGCGGAGTCAGCAATACGGATGAATTTGTTCCAGGCTACCCAATATGTACTTAAACACATACCCTGCAGCATCTTACCACAGTATTCTTTTGGGAAACATTACTAGAGCAGAATATCAAATTTTAGTTTTTTCCATCCCCCTTGAATGTTAACATTACACACAATGATTTACACATTTGCAAAATCCACCGCTTACCTAACTAGTGTTTAGTAAGACAACTCGTGTCACAGCATTACAAAGCAAAGACACGAGTATGTTTTAGGATCCGAACCAAGACCTGGGCCCAATCACATCCCATTGTACAACAACCACACAAAATATGGCAGCGGCTAGCTACCTGTACGCACAGTACTGAGCCACCGTGGTCTTCCTCTACAAGCAGAGGAAACTTTACTGCAGCCTTTTAATAATTAGTGGGGACTTGTAAGAAGGATGGAGAAAGACTTTTTACAAGGGCCTGTAGTGATAGGACAAGGGCTAATGGTTTTAAACTAAAAGAGGAGAGATTTAAATTAGATTTTAGGAAGGAATTCTTTGCTCAGAGGGTGGTGAGGCCCTGGCACAGGCTGCCCAGAGCAGCTGTGCATGCCCCATCCCTGGAGGTGCTCAAGGCCAGGCTGGATGGGGCTTTGGGCAACCTGGTCTGGTGGGAGGTGTCCCTGTCCACGGCAGGGGGTTGGAGCTGGGTGGGCTTTGAGGTCCCTTCCAACCCAAACCACTTTGTGATTCTGCACAGGCCAGGTAGTGGCCAACCAGATCAGAAGATGGGAGTTCAAGGATGCTTGGCAGGATTTGCCAGCTTCCAGCCAGTGGGATTCACAGGAAGCTGAAAATCAAAATGGATGAGAAAGAGACGGCCTTGAGGAAGGGTGCAGCAAGAAGCGTCCTGGGGAGGCAGCACCGGCCTGGTGAAGCTCTGGCCGCGGTCTGTTTGCACAAGGCGCCCGGCTCAGGTGCAGGCAGAGGGTGCGCCCAGGCTCTCTGCCAAACTCTGCAAAGGGAACTAAAGCTCAAGAAAGCTCGGTGCACTTCCTTGAATAGGAGCAGGAGTTTCCTGGGGGGTGGCCAGAGGGCTTAAGTTTTAAGCAAATCACAAATGGGGAGTAAGTCGGAGAACCTCGGAGAAACAAAAACTAAGGTCGGCTTTCTGCAGCACAACATAACCTAGAGGAAGGGCTGGGGGCAACAGAGAGCCTTGACAAGCCCCACGGGTGGACCAGAGGGAACTGAGCTACCCAGGCTTAGACAAGGAAGTTTATAACAAAGTCTCCATGGCTGTAGACTAATGCAGCGAGGAAAACAAACATGGAGTTTGTACAGGGAAATAAATGCCGACCAGACGGAGGTCACAGCCCGCGGTGGGCGCAGGGGAAGGAGCGCCAGCACACAGCCTCGGTAGCCTGCAGTTTCTGAACACCAAGCCCATCTCCAGAATGGGATCCTGTGTTTGGCGAAGGGAAAAGCGAGAGGGGCCGGGCTGTTTTGGCTAAAGAAGCACCAGGTTCACCCCAGCTGGTTTCGCTACCGCTCCCTGACAGGAGCCCGACCCATTTTGCGCTCCTGAAGCGAGTTCTGCTCCTGCCCAGCGCACCAGCACTGCTCACCCCGCCTGCAGCCCTACAGGTCCTCCCCTACACTTTCAACACCGACCACGGAAAGGCTTTGGAGGTTTTTCGTTGTTGTTCAGCTTTTAATCACTTCTTCACTTCAAAGTCCCCTCGCAGCCCATCTCCGGAGCCCGGACGCCTAAACCACGACACTCCATCGCGGCGGGGCCCTTCCCTGCCAGCAGGCGAGGCTGCCAGCCTCCCGAAACCGCCGGGGACTCGAAGGGAAGGGCAGCCCCGAGCCGCGGGCACGGCGGGCAGGGAAGGGGCCGGGGTTTTCCGTCGCCCCCCGGGGCCGCGGCGGCCACGTGGAGGCGGGAGGCGGCGCGGCGGAGCCCGGCACTTACTTGCGGGGCGGCGCGGGTCTTGCCCGGCGGCCTCCTGAAGAAGGAGGTGCGGGCGGTGAAGAAGAACTCCTCGGACTCCTCCTCCTCCAGGCTGCTGTAGCCGCTGCTCATGCTGCTGCTCCAGGTCATCGGCGGCTGCCGCCGGTACCGCTGCTGGTGCTGGGGCCCGGCGGCGGAGAGCGCCGTGCCGGCCGCCGCATGGGGCCCCGCCGCTGCCGCTCCTCTCCCAGCGCCGCCGGGCCCGGGGAGCAGGAGGAGGAGGAGGAGAAGGAGGAGCCGCTGTGGAGGCCTCTCCCTCCCTTCCTGCAGCACAAGTTTCCGCGGGGCAGCGCCGCTCCGCGCCCCGCCAGCCGGCGACGCCTCCTCCCGGCCGGCCGGCCCCGGGGGGCTCCGCCCGGCCCCGAGGGGATCCCCCGGGGGCTGGGGCTGGGGGCCGGAGGCTGGGGCCTCAAAGCGGCGAGGCCGGAGTCAGGCGAGAGCCCAGGAGCGGGATGGAAGCGGCTGAAGCCCCGCCACCGGCACCCAAGCGCTTCTCGGCCCCCGAAGTGTCTTAATGGCAGTGTAATAAACGGAGCTGTGTAATAAATAATTGCCGAATAATTGCCTCTCTTGCTTTATTCCCCTGGTGAAATTTGAGTTCAGGCTTAGAAAGCAGTGCTTGAGCAGCGGTAACCCCGAGCGGTGCTGCGGGCGGCGGGGATGGGCCCGCAGCCCTTTGGTAGGAGGAATGCATGGCCCCGGGACGCGATGCGGAGCGATGCCTGTGAAGACTCGGCAGAGATGAGATAAGCGTAGGGATGGCAGGAATATCCAGAACCGCGGCTGGAAAACATGTTTAAAAACACAGGAGTTCTGGGATGGTGCAGGGCATAAATCAAGCTCGGTTACTGGCGGGGGGAAGTGGCAGACAATGCCCGAAGGCCACGTCGCTCCGTAATTACCTGTTGCAGGGTTTCTCATATCTTCCATTAATTTATCTAGCGCTGGTCGCTGTCAGAGACAGGATACTGGCTTTAAGGTACGGCTTCCTAAGCCCGCACAGCTGCCCAAAAAAGCAGTCTTGCCTTTCCTACAGGCCCTCAGCCCTGCGGTCCTGGCTCCTGCCCCATGCCAGTGATCCCATGGGGGGACGTGAGTCACAAGCGTGGCCCGGAGTGGGGTCTGCAGCCGAGGCAGGGCGGGCTGCACCTTTTGGCAGCAGTGCAGCCTTGGGTTAGTTTAAACGGGTGTGAAAGTATGTATTTGCCAAGCCCTGGTCTGCTGCTGCGCTTCAGCTCCCATGGCCTTGGCACTAGGCCACGGATGCGGCTGCGATGCCATCGGCTGACTGCTCCTTTCCCTCTTCCCCTGTCCCCATCTCGCTGGCCCTGCTCAAACTCCTCCCCAGCTGCGTGAAGCTGACCCTGTCCCCGCTCTCAGTGGGGACAGGGTCAGTTAGGTGCTCTTCCCACGCTGTTATGCCATACACATCGATCAAGTCACCTCAGCACCAGCAAAACAACTCACGCCCAGTACTAAAAGCAGTTAGTCTGGCCGGGGGTGCTGAATCCTTACTTTCTCATCAACTTGGATTGGTCTTTGTATTGAGTTTGGCATCTGGCATATTAGAATGTAGCACAGCTTCTAAAAACAACTAATTAAGTTTAACAGTGTAGATGTGAATGTGTCAGATCTTGAGCCTGCTTGTTGGCACTGGAAAGCTCCACGGTATTCAAGATAGCTTTGAGCTGAATGCCAAGTTACTTGAATGCAACTGGTATTAAAATGCTTGCTTTAAACAAATGAGCTTTGTGCTATCTGGCTTGCTGAGACCAGACCCATGCCAAAAGGCAGATCCACTAGGGATCTGCTGGACTTGCCTCTGAACCTGTCCAAAAGCCCTTTACCCCAGTTTTCGGAGCTTTGGGGTATAAGGCCCCTAACTATGATCATGATCAAGGTGAAGTTTTTAAATGAGTTAGGTGCACTGCAGAACGGGATTTCTGTTTTCCATCTACAAAGGTGTTTTTAAATGTTATCCACTGGCACACTTGACCGACACCCCAGCAACAAAAGGCATTGTGTGCATAGCCTGTTTGCTTAGCCACCGCCTCAAAACCCATGGTGTGTGGGTGGACCGTCGAGCTCGCAAAAAGGACTGTTGAGACAATAAGCTGCCGCAAGGGAGCTTCAGTCCATCTGTGCAGTATCAGTTGCAAGTCCTGGGCTCCGATTTATATGTTCTCGAGCAGGAGGGCATGACATTCACCTTGTCTGTGAAGTATTGTTTCTGTGGATGACACTGAAAGATTTACAGTGCAGTTTTCTCCAGCTGCAATGAAAACTGATGGAGAAAATACACGTAGTTCTTTTTTGATGTATCTTCCTGTATGAATTCACTGCTCAAACAGAGCTCAGTTTTTAAGCCTACTGATTTTGACAGCATCCTCTTATTTTTTTCAGATGTGACACTGAATCAAAGAATTCATATGAAGGTCCAAGCAGAACTGATGCCTTTCAAATTTGAGTTGCTTGGTGCTTGCAATAATTTATGCAAATCCTATCAAGTATTTTGCAAGACTGCTACTTAAAAATTAATTGGTTTCTCTATTCTACTGTACAGGTATCTTTCTTGTAATGAATTTTAAACTAATCCAGGTGATCTCAGTTTGCAGAACTGTCATTTCAATATAGTACTTTCTAGTCAGAACTAAAAGACTCAACATATAGAATCATAAACACAATCTCACAGACTGCATTACCAAGACACTAATTCAGCTTAATGAGTTCAGATAAAATCTGCTAATTTATCAGGCCTATGTTTTATTTAGAACAGCACCAACAAGCACAGATTGTCCTCCTAAAGCACAACAATATGTTGTCACTTGATATACTACCTCCTGGGCCACTCTAAACACCACCTACATTATAATCAATGCCATATACCCACTAAAATTTCCAGAAGCTTTAAAAGGAGAAAGAAGTCCTCCTTGGGCATTTCCTTTCAGCTTCCATCTCTCCATGGTTACTATCCTTTTACATTGCAGCATGGACTGGGTGGATGTTAAGCATCAAAGCTCTCTAGCTGGGAGCTGGGTCTCCATCTTCTGCTGGTGCGAGTTGAAGGGCCACGTAACACCCTGATGTATGGTTACACTTCCCCCATGGATTTTACTGTTCCCAAGCTACTTGGTCCATTTTTTAAGGTCTCTCCGCAGATGAGTACTTTTCCACTTTCTCAAAAGGATTTCTTGATCGTACTTAGGTATGATTCTTCCAAGGCTCTTTGTTTGCTTATCAGGTGCTGCACAGAAACCTGTAGACTGCCAGCCTTGGATTATTTTCACTCCCCTCTGACAAGCCTCTTAAATAGTCAACCAAAGAAATAATGCTGCGTGTTGTAAACAAAGACAGCCAGGTCTCAAGATAAAGTTAGTAAGAAAGTTTCTGAATGCATACTTGTTCTTAAGGAAAATTAATGAAGCATTAGGTAAAAATAATGAAGTTAGAAGCCAAGAAATGTAGCACAGAAGAGAGATTTAAAACACAGACAAGCACTATGAAGCTCTTGATCACTCATTCCAAGAAATAACTGAGTGAGAAATTAAGCTGGCAGTCAGCTACCATATGATCACAAAGGCAGCTGGCAAGAGGATGAAGATGCTTTTTATTGAAATGAACAATGAAGTTCAAGTACCAAGCAGTGCTACAGATGCACCTGTGAAGAAAACAAGACGAAATGTTTTTTGTTTATTTAACAAAGCTTGGTGACGCAGATTGAATGTCAGAATGTTTCTAAACTCTAGCCCATTCAAGCCACTTGAAAGTGGTGACTCAAGTAATACAACCAAAAATAGTAATGGGCAGTCTGTGTTCCAAAATACGATTCATATGAATATGTGAATAAAATAAATCACAGGCGAGTATAACCTGAGTGATAAACAATTGTTTGTCATGTAAGGGGAAAAACAATTTTTAATATCGCTACTACATTCAAGGATAAAATTCAGCTTTAAGACACTTTGTAGTTTTGGAGAGTCGGTTTAAAGAAATGAAACATTGGTACATTTTCCAGCAAATTGGAAATTAAAGCTAAGCTTCCTAAATGGCAAAATGGGTGTGAATAATTTTATTAATTTGGCAAGGATTAGGACTTTCCACCATCACAGCTGAAATAACCCTTAGAAATACATACTGACTTTCATAAAGGTGGACTATATCACAAGGTTTTGCAGCTTCATTTATTTATTTTCATTAAAATGTCACTGTATGAGAGTGATCACAATACCGTAGGAAAGTATGGCTGAACAGGATTGCAAGGGGACATTCAGTAAATTCAACCCCTGCTCTAAGAAAGAAGCAAGGTCTTTGCAGCATCGATGCAGACCTTGGCTAAGCCATTCTTCACACACGGTGTGGTAGTGTAACATCTCCCTTGTAGGTCATCTGTCCCAGAGTTTTTTAGCTACCTATTGGATCTAGAAAGACTATCTCAACATCTTATTTAAATCATTAACAAGAGAGAGAGAGAGAGAGAGAGAGCAGTCCATCACTGTTTTTATAGCAACCTTTGGGGTATTTCAGGTCTCTCATTGTTCCCCCATTCTCCTCTTTCCCAGACTAAACAACAGGACAACTGATAAAACATGCTATAGAGTTTACATTAACTCCATCAGTGACTGCATGATGTTTACATGTTTCTAAAACATCCCCTCAGCCCTCTGACTTAGAAACTCAGAGAGCTCATTAAAATGGGAAATTTAGCAAACATTTGTTCCACCACTATGGCTGCTGCGGCTGCCAGAGCCCAAAATGATCCGGTCTGTACACAAGCCTTGGTCTTTTCACCAGATTTTGGCCAGGCTGTTTCAAAAGGCAATGTGTCAAAGCAGCAGAAAAGCTAAAAGCAATATCGGGCATGGGCTTGGAGAGTCCTATAACATTTCACACTGCTTTTCTATTAAAATACAAACAGTAGTGCAGAGATCTCAAGAGCTTCTCATTTGTTTTTGCTTGGCCAGAAGACAATAAGGAATTAAGAATATGCCAAATTTTCAAATATTTTCAAAATCTATTAGCCTATAAAGTACTAATATGTGACCTCAGTGTCAGCAAAAAAGTTAATGGCTTGGCAAGTCTTGTGGCCAGGCTGGATTCAGCTTCAGTGGCAAGGGAGGAGCCAGATTGCCTCCTTTTCTGCTTTCTGCAGATTGCAGAAAGATTGCAGATTGCGTTATTTTTACCTTTTCTACTTTCACCAATGTTTTCCAGGAAGATTTCCATTAATGACCTGCTCAGTATTTGTAATTATAATCACTATGAATTTGCAAGATGCCTCTAGCTCCTGGCTGCTACAGAAACCCTTTTGGTCACATCTGGAGACCTGTGGTTCTCTCTCCCCCTCTCATTTTCTGTTTTCACATGTCTTTGCAAGTGCTGGTCCTGATCCTGTAAAGGCTTGACCACGCACATAACTTTACCTTTGATTAGTCCCTGTGGGACATACTAAAGCTTAAAATATGCTTTAGGACTGAAATCAAAGAGTTCCTACCCAACAATGTTTTGAATTTGGCTTATCTGTAACATTTTTGTAGCAAAATATAATTATTCCATGATATTCATTATGCAAATTGTTTGTATAGCAAAAACAATGCAAAGACAAGTTGCAGAGGAAGAAGTACAGTTTGTAACAGAATAGCCTTTTAAAATCAGAATAATTAATTCAGAAATCACGTGTTTTTAGTTTGCCTAAATTCCAGCTGAAAACAGTGGTAATTTCAAATGATCAAAGCAAAGCAATAAAGTTGAAATATAACCAGCACAGAGCATCCACTCAGGCCTGTAGTTTCCACAGACCAGTAAACTTTCTGTTTACTCATTTCTCCCATTTGTCTTGAATTAATAGCTCAGGTCTGCTTAGTACCACAGGCAGCAATGACAATTACACTTTGATTCATACTTGGTGACTTGCTAATTCAAACAAGGGCATTCCAGCCACACAGGCGCGCGAGTGCAGGCTGAAAACAAGCAGGAACCAGTTCAGCAGCCTCACTCCGCTGCCTTGTGAAGAAATGTGGTGGGGATGTGCATCTGCCATGGACGGATACAACGTTAGGCAGCGTTATCAGGAATCCTTTTCCAGCTCCTAAAATGCTTACTTCTGCCCAAGTTGTAGGTCCCCTTCCTGCAACTCTTTTATCAAAGTCCTCGAAATGAAGGGATACCTGGAAACTAAAAATAACCCGTGTGATCTCTTCCGTGCTCACATGTTCACACGCTTACAGTGACGCATGAGATCTTGGTCTTGATCTCTCTCGCTTAAACTGGTCACGAGATAACAGAGCCCAGAGCAGGCTCCCCCCATCCCATCTTGGTGTTGTGCTGGGAGCAGTCAGACTTCACGCTCTTTTGAAGGGAGATAAAAAGGGAGCGGAAAGAGGAGATTGTGCTTGTCTTCTTTTTTACGATGCTGCAAACATGTGGCCACCTACCCACATGCACAGTCTTGCTGAAAGCAACGGAGCTACTCGTGATTTTAAACATGGACATTTTAAATTGGAGGATTGGGGACTTTTGATGGCAACGTAAATCTATATAGATAAACCTGTTCCCTTCCTGACTGTTTTGGGATTACCATTATCCCCGGTTAGAGTTTGACGGTTTCCCAGAATATTCAAGAAATAACCCTTTTCATCTCAGAGAGATGTGAATGTCTCTGATCCAGCTTAGCGAGATGATGAAGGATCATCCAGTACCAGACTTAGAAGTACAACCTTCACCAGGGGGGTATTTCTGCCATTTGAAGACACTGCTGTGGGCACCCACTGCTCACATGGCCTTTGAGGGGATTTGGATGGGGCTCATAAAGCAATTCTCAGCTGTACTTGTGTGCATTTTACTTACAGCGTACATGTGTCCCTGTTATGCAGAAGTGCTCTCCAAAACAGAGACATTTGCTAGCAATTTTCCTTTCTTACTCTTCTGTTGACTATAAAATGCATTATCATACAGGCACTTTCTTGTCGCAGATATAAAAGGGTAGATCTCACACTACAAATGAAGAACAAATATTTCATATGTCTGTCACATGTTCAATCAGAGGGTTTCAAAGAGCCGTGTGAATGTCAGAGAGTGAGTCTCGCCATCCCCTTCACCCTCCTTCCCAAGGCCAGATTTCTGTGGCATGGACAGATCAGGAGATGTGCCAATACCAGTGAGAGCTGAGAGCCGTGTTATTCCATCTGGCAGCCTGTTCCCTGCAGCAATGGGCTTTTTAGCTTTAGCTGTAGCCAGCCCTAACAGTGTCAGGTCACAAGTCTGTCAGCATCCAGATCTGGTCCAAAAGCCCTGGCTTAATAAATAGGTGAAGAATTCATCCTCGCTCGCACAGTCCTATTGGTGAGTAGTCAGACACAAGTATAAGACTGGCATAAAGGAGGCTTAGAGGCCTGGGAGCACTGCCGTCTAATTCCTTGTAAGCACCAAGGCCTTGCCAGGGTAAGCGGTAGAGCTGCTGAATGAGAAAATATAGTATTAAGGAAATACTCTATAATAAAGTGCACAGAAAACAGGCATTCTCCGACTTTTAATTTTCTTCCTAATTGTTAACAGTATGTAAAAATACTTGGGGCAGTAAAATTAACTAGGACCTTCTGTTTTAAGTATAGAAACCACAACTGTGGAAGCTCAACATGTTTGTGAATACCACGAAAATGTGAGGCCTAATGCACTGTAGCTGCAACCCGACTCCCCGCATCTGTCCCCTAACGGGTAAGTTGCTCGGGGAAGGGGCCTTCTGATCAGGGAATCGAGTCCACATTGTCATTTCCTAGACAAAGAACAACAAGTTGGCCTGTCATTCTGTCTAGAAATGTCATTTTACTCTGTTTAATAGCACGTCTGAATGTGACAGATAGTAGAGACCCCCCTAGACCCACCAAGTTGAGGACTTTGTAGTAGATCTTCCTGACAACCTTCCATTAGGACAAACATCCCAGTGCTGCTTGACAGGACAACAGATCTGGAAGCTTGCTGCTGAAATGCTGGTCAAATCCAGCCTCAGCACAGGGCCCCACGTGTGCCCAGGCTCCCCCGTGCCTGTCCGCCAGCCACCAGCCCAGCAGGCAGCAGAGGAGCTGCCAACTGCTAATGCAAGGTAATTATTATTTTTCCCCTTATATTTCTGCAGTGCTGCACAAGATTAACATTTTTCACATTTTCGGGAGGATGTGATCACCTTTGAAAAATGTCCCCTGGATAGGGCTTTTTTTTAGCCAAATCTTGCCTTTCACATTTGGTTCATGTCCCATTTTCCAGCCTAAGAGCTTCCTGATTCCCACCGTTGCTGTCATGCTCTTTCTCCCCTCATGCAAGAGACAGGAAGGAGTTCAGGGACCATTAAGAAATGGAAGTGAGAAATAGGCAAGTTGGCCAGAATCAAAAGCAAAGAAAAAGGTAGCAATTTGAAATAAGAATCAGATTTTTCTATCCAGAATTTCTGAAAAATCCCAGGACAAATGGCCAGATGCATTTCTGGGTAGAAAAAGAACACATGTCTAGGAAAGCTGGGATGTATGTTTCTAATTTTGAAAGAAGATTTAGAGAAATATACATATATATTTTTTAAAGAAAGTTAAGTACACTAGATGAAAGGACAGCTAAGAAAAGCATATGTATTAGGGCTGAGAAGATGTTGGAGAGCTAGAAAATAGAAGAAAAAAAAAAAAAAAGGAAAATATAGTGCTCCTTTTTTATATGAAAACTGTGAAATATACTCAGCATCTTGAATCCATAATTCAGCCGATTTAGTCAGCCTCCTGGCTTCATATACAGAGGGAAGAAGACGTGGGGAAGTAGGTGCCTTACGTCCGTGAGAAGCCCAGCAGAGCCATAGGCTGCATGGGGCCATGCAGTGGTGAGAGGCTTTTGTACAGCTCTTGCTCTCCCCTACCTCAGATGTAGCAACAGCAGTTTGGGGGGGGGAACAGAAGATGACCAGGGGACAGAAAGCACATTTGCAGTTAGATGATGCAGGAGCACCTTCCCACCCTGAGGGAAAGAAGCTCTTGATGCCTTTGCCTGCTGTCATCTCATCAGGCTGCGGGTGAAGAGGTCAAAGCCTGAGTCCTGGGCTGATGCGGGACAAGCTGGCGTTGCTTACTTTTAGCTTGTTCATTAACAAGAAAACATGATAGTCTAAACAACAAAATACAAAAGGGATATATTTTGGTCTCAAAGAGAAGTGCTTCTCAGCTGGGAAATGCCTCGGGGGGCTGACCACAGCCCCTCTGCCTGCAGGACCTGACCAAGACCTCATTACTTCTCTGGTCTCCAGCACCAGCTGGACACAGGTCAGTATTAAGGTCGCAAAGGAAACCATAAATCTGACATTTGATATACTTCTGCCTATTTGTTGATAGATAGTCTTTTATATATAATATACGTAATATCAAATTGAATTTATAGGAGCTGGACCTACACAGTTGTATAATTCAGCTTTCCCATTCAGTCTCAGGGTCTGGTGCTCTGATAACATGTTTCACACATTAGTTATTTCTGGGACCTCTTTTACAGTGAAGCCATGGATTCCCTTCCAAACAAACCCACATATGCTTCCCGTTAGCTCCAGAAATCACCCTGTCATGGCAGCGTGGACACCCCAGCCTTCCTCTGCTCTTCACCATCCTGTCATCCCGTCCCAGCAAATATTGCCCCACAGCCTTCCCTCTGAACTGTCAAACCACAGGCATCACATCTGATGTCCACAGGTATGGGTATGTGGGCACACAGCCTGCTCTTGGAGGGGACAGCACTGAGAAAAGGGGACCAGAGCTGCTTTGCTCTGCCTGGCTGGAGGCCTGGGATCACTGCCTGTGCTGGAAGCCTTCAGCAGCAGAGACACAGTCACATCTGACTTAGAGGCTGTGCTACATCTACTAATTACTGTTCAGTCTTACCTTTAAAAGTGAAATATTTAATTAATTAAATGTTACAGTCACTGCTTATGTTTATATTTTTAAACTTGTTTTCCAACATCAGGGAAAAAAAAAACAAAAAACAAACAAAAAAAAAAAAAAACAAAAAAAACACATCATTCTTACAAAATAAAAGTCCGTTCCTATTTTATTAAGTCTGGGTGATTATTCTTCACTGTGGATCACTGAGGATCCAAAATTTTGATGTTGTTATCGTTTGGATAGAAATAGTGGACTACGATGTAAAAATAAGTTTCACACTGCAGTGCTTTTAATGTGAAATGTTGCCAGTTGCAGGATGTAACAAACTGTAGAGAGATCCTACAGAGCGAGTGTCTGGTATTTTCCCACCACAATGATGTCCAAACTCTGATGTCATGGCCATAGATTGATTTTCTAAGGCTTTAGAGAGGTGTAAACGCTGAGCTTCTGGAAACTGATATAAAATCTTTGTGGTAACGGAACCAAACTCAGAAGCGAGTTTGTAATTTTTATCCAGTCCTTTTTCTTCCAACACGGTCACAGGCTCACTAGGAGAAGTCTCACTGGCATGCCGCTGTTTGGGACATGAGAAGGGGGCCAGCAGGACACATGGATAAGGCTTTGCAGAAGGACATCATGTAGCTTGGCACCACCTCTACAGGTTGACACCTATTTCACAGAATCACCTAGGAAATCACAGAAACCCTCTTCTCTGAAGGAGAAGCTGGGGGGGGGGAGGCGGCGGAGGTGAAGTAGATGCGCCCAGCCTGGGCTGTTTTGCAACCTATGACTCCAGCGCTCGGCGCAGAGCATGTGCCGTGCTCTCTACTTGAAAGCCACTTCAGATGGAAATGGTTCCGTATGTGCTGCGCCGTCAAATTACCCAGGCGCAGAGGCCTGCGCTAACTAGCTGTTTACCTCTGCCTCCTACCGCAGCACATAAGTTATAATCAGAGGAAGGAAACTCCTCGGAGATCTGAAGGCTTTAATTGTTTCGGAGTGCAGATGGTTTGAATTACAGCACATCAACACAGCTCAAGGTCAGTTCGCAGTTCAGCAAGATCTGTTTCAGCAAGTGAGTTTAGTCTGCTTGGGCTTCTTCTGGGGAAGAAGCTTTGTTACTTATTTTACAGATATTTCTAGGCTTAGGAAACACCACAACAGGTGAAACCAGAGGAGTGTAGGTTGCCACAGACATTTCCTTTATGTCTTGCACTGGGCAATTTTTAGAGCTGCTAAATATAGCTGTTTTCCACCAACATTTGAACATTTTGTTTCAACATGTTTTCTCTTCCGCTACTGACATAAAAATGCTCTGTACAAAAATGCTCTGTACAAACTCAAGAAGACACTGCCCACAGCTCTGATTTTCTTTACCACATCGAGATCTGACCCACAACCTCTCCAGCCGGAGATGTAGGTCAGACACAAGCAGTCATCCTCGCCTCAGCCATCAATCCAATCTGCCCCGCTCCCAGAGGTTCCTCATTCCCCTGCAGACAGCTCAGCTGTTCACGAGGCAGCTGCTGAACTGCCTCAGTTTAGGGCTTAGATTGTTAGGATAAACTGGAACCAATTTTGATACTTTTTTTTTTTTTTTTTTTTTTTTTTTTTTTTTAAATAGCACCAGGCTGAAATCTGCCACAGCAGAGCAGCTGCTTGATGTGCTGAGCCATCCCTCGGGGCGAAATGGAGCTCCCCAGGAGGAAAACAGGCTTGGTACTGCTGCAGCCCAACCAAGGTGGATGTCACTGGTCGGGAGCTGGAAAACTCGCTGGAGGAGAGGAATACAAAGTGCTCAGGGAAGTTGCCAACACTGCCTACTGCCAGGTGCCACCCGCACTGTGAATCTGCTCTGGTGGCACAGGCAATTCTGCCAAGGCCAGCTGTTAAAACACTGCACCCAGCAAAAGCAACATGTTTTTTTTTGTTTTGAAGGGATGGCCTTTGTTTCTTACAACTTGTCTTTGAGCTGTGCTGATCAGTGCTTGCTCCTGTCAGCAGCATGCTGCCTCCTTCACCACCTCCTCAGCCTGCAGTTGCAGGGCCAGACCCCCAAGAGGCCAGGGGGCATTGAAAAATAGATTGTACTGCAAGTTCAGAAAACAACCAGTGAGCATGCGGTCTATTTGAAGGTCTCAAAATAAGTCAGAAATGTCACTGAACATAACACCACAGCAGAACAACGCTAAAGAGCTCTTTGCTGCAGGCATTAGGGCATCCACCTTCTTTTTATTGGGATCTGGAAGCTTTTTATAAAACTATGTGTCTCTTTCAAATACCTGCCTTTAAGTTAACTCAGGAAAATTCTGCAAAGCTTTTCAAAGGAGGCTTGTGGCATCAAGGATTTGAAACACAGAGGCACACCGGCATTGCCAGAGTTTGTGGGGCTGCCAGAATGGAGCAGAGCGAGCCACCCCTGCACCCCTGCCAGCAGGTTCTGGGGGGAGGCCTCTGACATGGTTTTCAGGTCAGCATATTGTGAATTTCAACCACAGACATTTCCAGAAGACTGCAGCAAGAGCATTTGTAAAGAAGAGGTTGTGCTTGGAGGAAAGCAATTTCCTAAGGAATCTGTTTCCTCATTAAAATGCCAGAAAGGTGGAAGGTTTTCCTAAAGCTGGCACTGAGGGCGTATCTGTGACACAAAGATAATTCCTGGAAGTAACGGGCGAAACTGCCAAATCTAACTACAGTAGAACTGCCAGGATTTTTATTTTTATTTTCCTTCTTAATTGCAGCCAAAAACCACAGGTGACTTAAAAGAAATGAAAGTGTGAGGAAGAGTGTGGAATGACCAGGAAATACTGCTCTTACGCACTTTGCTTTAGCACAGTCTGGATGACTTGCCAATGAAATGCTGCCTCAGCCCCCAATATTAGGGACAACTGCCAAATAATCTTCAGATTAGGGTAGTCTGGGGATGGGTGGGATCAAGGCAGGCTCATTTCCCTGGCCTCAGAGGCCCTATCTCTGTTAACCTCTCCTTCTGGCTCAGGATGCAAGGTAGCTCCTGTTCCCAGCATCAGGAGAGGTCTGGGGCACGCTGTGTTCACCCTCCAGCAGGCAACCTTGGGCTAAAGAAGGCTCAAAAATGTGAGCTGGGGACACTTAAAAATCTATATATAAATAAATAAAAAATGGTTAATAGAGGCTTACAAATTGTTATTGAAACTGGATCAAAACTCTGGTCTCACTGGACCCCACATCCCCTTTTTCACTGTCTACTCAAATGCAATGATCCTCACACCCAAGACTGGGTTGTCCTGGGAGGTCCATGCTGTATGATGGGAGCTGGAGAGAAGAGGAAAAAATCCAGATGGCTTGTGCCTGCCCCCCTTGTTCCTCTTCTGTTTCTCTCTTTCTCTCCTGCCCCACCACCCAGGCCTGCTCTTTCTGCCAGAATTCAAGACAGAGGAGATGAGGTCGTGCATGTGCGATGAGCAACTTATAGATAGGGTGGATGGACCTGGCAGCAAGGGGGTGAAGCCCAGTGTCTAGGGGAATGTGGAGCTGGTCCAGGGGAAGCTCTGGGGAGCTGTGGACCAGGCTCAGGGTCAGATCACCTGCTGGGAGATGGAGGATCTCAGAAATATGGTTCAGCCAAACACATGATGGTTTTGCTGGAGTATACACTGCAAAAAATGTCTTGGGAGGAGGAGGTGGTGGGGACAAAGGGAGAGCTGGGGGCTGCAGTGCAGGGTTTGGATGAAGAGGAGGAGGAGAAAGAGGAGAAGGAGAAGAAGGAGGGGATGAAGAGGAGGAGGAGAAAGAGGAGGAGAAAGAGGATTGAGGAGGAGGAGGAGAAGGGGGAGGAGGAGGACAAACAGCAGCTGACTAGTTAGAGCTGAAAATATGGATTCTAGATATTTCCCAAACTTATTTCTTGTATTTCTTCACTCAAATAAATTGTTCCAGTCCCTAGATATGTCTGATAATTGTGGGGAAAAATATAAAGTACTCAGTAAAATCATAGTTTACAAATGCAGCTGCTTGTAATCTTACTCCTTCCCCTCTCTTGTATTGTTACCTCTGAGCTTATCCTATGTGGAACCCCCAATGTTAAGAATTAATCTTTGCCTTCCTTCTTCAGATTACAATTTCTTTAACAAATTCAGGAATATTCTGTGATAAATCACTCAACAGTACATGATTTCACAGAAGTATGGGTAAAGCAGAAACAAATTAAGAAATAGTCAAGTTCTCAGAAGAGAGCTCTGCTTGCTGCTGACAAACAGCCATGCCACAAAATGCATTTATGTGCCCACGATGCTTCACATCAAAGAGTGTGTCCTCAGCATGACTGAGACCAGCAGATAGGCAAGGACCATTAATCACATCACCATTTCCAAAAACTTTTTCTACTTCTGACTCCCCAGACTGAGGCATTTTTGAGATGGAATGAAATACAAGGTTTGCATACCGTGAACACCTCCCTCCTCCGAGAAGAAGGAAGAAAAGAAAGCTGGAGGCAAGAGACTAAAAATTAAATCAGTGCATCTAAAAACTGAGACCAAATTGACTTGCTGAAGGCCATATCTAATCAGTCATTAGGAGAGCAAGGACTGCAAATCTGGTTTCTTCAGACCCAGTTTCATGCTCTAATTCCTACCTCCAACAAATTGCTTTATAATAATCATAAGACCTTACTGATTAGTCATATATGCAGATAAAGAATCTCTCCAAGGTTACTGTAAAGGAAAATACCAGTCAGGATGGCAAAAGAAAGGTTGCAGGGAGAGTGCAGTGCAAACAGAAAACGCAGTGTGCACTGAGGGCAATATTCCTCTAAACATGAGCTCAGGAGTGATGGGAAATGTAGAAGTAGTGGCCTGCCTTGCTGTACACAGGTCTTCCTTCCCCAGAATAAATGTTGCAGAATAGTTTGATAAGGTTGCTGTGACACAAAAGTGTAGTGAAATCAAGATAGCATAATTTTATCCTGACGTCAGCTAGGTGAGGTCAGCCCTAGACAGGATGCTGACCTCATCCTGCTGCCCCATGGCAACTATCACCGTGGCTTTGTTCTCAGTGAGGATTGTAAAGCAAAATAATCAATGATCATATTTATCTTTCTGTAAACAAATACTCTGCCAGACAAGACAGAACCTTAAAGGGGAATAGACCCTGGCTACATGCAGGCTTGCAAGCACTGGCAGGGAAAGAGGTAGAGAAGAATAGGATATGATCGAGGCAAAGCAAATAATTTTATCCTGTTATCCAGCTGACTGCAGCACATCAGTTAGCAAAACACTTTAAATGGGCATTTGTCAATCTCTGTTGGTTCATGGTATTGATTGTGGCCTATGTGTCTGAAGAACTCCTGGGGACCCGTAATGAAAGTGTTCCTATCAACATTAAAGGGCAAATAAGATTTTCTCCATTTTCTTTGTTGGATTATCCATCCAGGGCAGGCATGCAGAGTTTTTTTTTTTTTTTTTTTTTTTTTTTTTTTTTTTTTTTTTTTTTTTCTCAGGGCACTGTCCACTTGCCACGCAGCATGGCTCCAACATCATCTGGTCCAGGTGCTGATCCAAAACTTCAGAGAGGCTGTATGCACACAGAGAAAACAGTCATGTAGGCTGCTCTGTGCCAGTCCGTCCGAAGACTGCCTGGAGACAGTGCACGGAAGATATGTTTAATAAAAGAGGTTTCAATGAACAACTACTGTACTTGCCAAGTACGTCAAATCTCTCAAACATTTTCTTCCTTATTTTCTTCCAAGTAGTGTGTGAATTTCTTCTCTTGGCATGACAAAACAGATGCAGACACAAAAGCAATACAAATTATAAGAAGTCTAGAGATCACGGGTGATAGTCAATCAACTTTTTAATCTGATTTTTTATTTTAATCTGATTTTTAATCAGAATGATTTAGAATATCACAACCACAATGTAAAGTGTATATCTTGAATGAAGTGAGGATAGGACTGTACCTCGTTTTTGAAAGGGTTGTTACACCCTTTGTGAAATAAACATTTAAGGAAATAAAAAATGAATAGCTGATCACCAGCATATTCTTTTTTGAACAAAACAGATCAAAAAAAAAACATGTAGGAATCTGCAATTTTTTATCTTTGTGTTCAGAAGAAACACAACAGTCTGTCATACCTGGGCAGCTTCTTTTGCATGGCAGCAGAGGACCAGGTCACAGGAACCAGAGGTGTAAGACCCCCACTAGAACCTATGCTGCACGAATGGAGGCTTAGGTTAAATAGGTTAAATAAAAATAGAGAAGGAGACATGACAAAGTAATTACCTGAGGTCTCCTACACTTGTGATGATCCAGTATGTTCTGACCCTAGGAAAGCCAGTTACTTCTTTATGGTTTCACTAGGAGAAAGACGAGTACTCCCCACAAATTTAAATAATATGATTTCATTGCCATTGGTTTTAAATGACAAAGTAACTGTGGACAGTTTCCTCTCCCCCGGTAAATACATTGAAGCATTAGCATTACTGTATTGCTGAATTTTCACACACCCAAACACATTTTTTGCAGAGCAAACAGGGAATATGTAGATTCTTATCCACAATTCCTGTAGAGCAGACTGATGTGAGACAACACAGATGAAAATGAAGCTTCACTGTACAACAAGATCCTTGAAAGAACAGGAACCACCACTGAGAACACATGCCAAGCAGCAGAGAAACTGAGCTTATGAAGAGAGGAGGGCTCCTCTGACCACTGCGTGGTGGGGAAAGCAGAGTGAGGAGGACTCTGGACAGACCATCAGGGGAAAGACAGGGAGCTGACTACCAAGTAGATGCCCCAGTAGCAGCTTTTAGCAACATCCACAAATAGAGGAAGCCTTGAATCAGTAAGGAGAAACTTTACTTGCTGTTTGATTCCCTGCTAATGGGGAAACAATGCTTTAAATTCTTCTAAGATAAACAGGACTGCATCAACACAACACAGTGCCCTATTCTCTACCTGTTTTCCTAACAGCTGTCTGTGGGACTGCTGGTTGGCAAACCACATGGATCAAAGACTGGGAAAAAAATATTTTCATATCTTCACCCAGCAATGTTATCATTAAAAATAATCTAAAACTGCTCCCCACCTTCCTTCCCCACCAGGGAAGGTTTTGCATCATGCCTTTCCTGCACTGAGTCAATAGGCAGCAGCAATCTCTTCTCTGTACATTTCCAACAGCTGCTAACACCATAAGTAAACAAAAGAAGCCTGATACTGTTTAAAAATAGAGACAGAGAAGCTCCAAGAATATTTAAGCCAATTTGGATGATAAAATGGGATGCAAGTCTCACAACATCTCTGACTTTTTCTTCTAATCAGCCCTGCTGCTACCTTGTTATTTGCTTAGGGCACGTCTATGTAGGGTGAATTAAGCAGCCTGCAATCATTATTCCAGCCTAGCTTCCTTCCTGAACTCTCAAATGCAAAATAAAATCAGCCTGGTGAATAAGCAGACTAGAATGTGTGTGATATTGGGTATTTCTTTGGACCCTGTTTGGAAACTAGTCACCCTCATGGATTAATAGAGTAAGATAGCTCTGACACAGCTGCTGGGCTGCCGATAACTTCATTTGGGACAAAGTACATGAATATATATTCATATATCTTTACAGATATAAAATAAATAATCAGGCAGCTTGTGAAGGAAGGGATGAAAGTCGCTATCACTGCATTTACCAGCTGATCTCCAGCAGAAGGGGAAGTTTGGTTGTTTGTCTGTCATCTATGGCACATCAGCGTTTGAGAAGAGTCAATGTAGGCCTGCACAGGGGCAGAGAACTGCGGGGCTGCCATTGACTCCACACTCACCAGTTGCCCAGCCAGCACCCATTTTCTTTGCATGTTTTGAGGGCTGAGTAAGGCACTGGACACTATTATTGCTAGTGTTTTATCACCAAGGAAATTGGCATCTTATATGTACAATCATACACATTGACAAGATCCCCCCTGAGCCTCCTTTTCTCCAGACCAAACAGGCCCAGCTCTCCCAGCATCTCATGGTCAACTTGGTATCCACCAGGACTCCCGGATCCTTTCCTGCCAAGCTGCCTTTCAGCTGGGTGGCCCCCAGCATGTATTGGTGCCTGAGGTTGTTTCTCCCCAGCTGCCTCTCTTCATATGTTTCAATGCAAGCAGCCAAAAAACATTTCCCTACACACACCCCATCAAAACCAATTATTCTAGTGGTCACTGGCCCTATCTTCATGGTGAAAATCTACCCAAAAGATGCCAAAAAAAAAACCAAAAACAAACAAACAAAACAAAACAAAACAAAAAACAAAACAACAAAACAAAACAAAAAACAAACAAACAAACAAAACAAACAAATAAACAAACAAACACCTGTGCTCTGATCTCTTTGCAGCAAACCATTATAGGCTCAGTCCTTGGGACCCTGGCTTATTGACAGCTCCACCTGCTTGCTCAGGCAGAGCCTGGCCACACCTTGCCTCAGTGTCTCCCTCATATAATATGACATATGCAACACAGAAATCAACAATTCCCAGGCCTGGTTCTCCTTCAGCTTTTTCTCCAGCAAGATTAGGCAATGTTATTTGAATTGGCAATCAGCAAATCACCTGAACACATCACAGAATCACAGAATCGTCTAGGTTGGAAGAGACCTCCAAGATCACTGAGTCCAACCTCTCACCTAACACTAACAAGTCCTCCACTAAACCGTATCACTAAGCTCTACATCTAAACATCTTTTACAGACCTCCAGGGATGGATGGGACATGCAAGCCTATATTACTTATATTAAGTTTGTAATGTGATCATCTGTGCTCTGCTAAGCCTGCTAAGATACCAGGAAGATACTAATATTTTTGAATTAGGAAGAAGACTGCTGCAATAAAAACATGTAATTTGTATTTTACATCATATATATATGCCACAATAGCGCAAACTGGAAAGGACTGTGGAAAAATGTTTGTGGTAAGAATGGTTTGTATAGAAATAAATGTTGAAAGAATAACATTGATCTTATAATGACAGCTGACAGAATTGCACACTGAAGATGGATGGAAACACTGTGGATCATTTTCTAGTGAGACTATACAAATGTCTTGAATATGACAACACACAACCATGCAAAAATCCAAAGTTGCCACGTTCCCCTGATCTAATAGCAGATTTTTTCCTGAAATTTGAAGCCTTGTCTGCTTCTTTTATGTAGCTAGAAAGTCAGAGCTGTTTGACTGGAGTTGATCCGGTTGCTAAACAACCAATAATAGAACTTCCCTGGATTTTAGCAATGCGTCCTTTAAGCAGAGAACTCGCTACCTTTCTGTCCGAAAGGCCAGGCCTGTATATTATTATCTGAGGACTTTAAATGGAAATCAAATACTTCTGAAAAAAAAGTTTAAGGATAGATTTACAGATAAATATATATGTTCTTTAATTAAAGTTTTAAAACCACAGTGGTGTAACAACACAATTGTGATTGCTTCTGTGGGCTGTAAATTCCCATCAGGTGCCAGCAGGCTGAAGTCTGTCCTGTTAAATGTATGAATTCCTGTAATATGCCATTTGGTGGAATGATGATGCAGGTCCACTCACCATGTGCCTCATCCACTCTTTACTGAGTGGACTTGATGCAAATCCAAGTGAGTTTGTAAAGATTGTGCATAGGATGTCCAAGATTCCTGGATGCCTGGAGAGCTAGGTAAAGCAGAACTGCCTGAGCTGCCAGGCATCTGGAAATCACAGGCAACTATATAAAAAAAAGTCTCAAATTCTGACAAAATAAAAATGCCATATGGGAAAGGAAGGTATTTGCAAAAAGAAAAAGAAAAAGAAAAAGAAAAAGAAAAAGAAAAAGAAAAATCATATTAATTCCAGCAAGAGATCCCCTTTCTGGCAAGGGATGGAAAACTTCTGACCCACACAGGCTGGAAAGAGATAGTCAGAATTACTTATCTATATGCAATAACGTGCTTTCTGCAACTTTTTTTTTTTTTTTTTTTTTTTTTTCTTCCAGAGAGCAATAAAGAAGTCCAAGTATATGATATAGTAAATTAGGCTTTTTTAAATGTTGCAATTTATGTTTTCTGTATACATATATGTATAATTTGAAGTTCTCAAGTCAGCACTGTGCAAAGCCATATTAGTAACACTCCTTTGAAGGAAGGCTGCAGATGGCACTAACAGAATTTCTGTGGATACTTCTTAATTTTTATTTACTTATTTATTTTTAATTTGGGACTAATTTCTAGCCTATGTAATTTATCAAGGCTTTTAATTATGTGAAATGGATTTCTCTAAAGGTAGCCTGAGCAATACACACAATTGGAACTGAAATAAGCTCAGGCTTGAAATCACTCCAAGTCACTGGCAAAAATGAAACTATGCTCAGCCTGCCAAAACGAACGTCATCCAGTTTTCCTTCTTTCCCTTCAACTTCTACCAAGCATAATCAGGCTTAATAGAGATCTGAAATATACAAGCCATAAAAAATGTGCACATTCTACAGTGTACAAGCCACTACCAACAGTGAGTATGGGAGATAAATCAGTAGCTCTATGGTAGCTTTTGTTATTAATCGGGAGCTGCACATATCTCCATGGTGATATTTTGTGCTGTATTGTCCATTTTCTTCCCTAAGGGGATATTTTTGAAAATAGATGTGAAACTGACTCACCTATGAGGTGGAAGTTGTGTTAGTGGTAACCTCAGCACTGATCCAGACCCAGAAATTTCCATTCTTGCACTGTCCCTCTTCTCACAGAGGGTTCATGCAATTTCAAGTGATCTTGGGGTTGTAATTATCCAAGTCATATGGGATATCCTCCATCCCTTTCTATACCTTACAAAGTCCCTGCAGTCTTGGACAAACATCAAATGCGACCACCCTCTGTCTGGGGAAATCTGAGTGCAGTGGAGCCTATGTGGGAAGGCAGGCCTTCCTGAACGAGAAATTTTATCTGTGCCTCACACCGAATAAATTTATTATTATTTTTTAATCTATCCAGGGTGGAAAACCAGGGGAAAAGTGAAAGGCCACATAACGGCTTCATATTTCTGAGACTTTCAGAAGCCCTTGGCAGTGCCAGGCAGAAGGTGCCGCTGCTGTGACAAGGCAGCGGAGGAGAGGCGAGCTGGAAGGGGGCTCTGCTCATCCCCCTACCCACTTCTGGAGGACACCAGCAGCTCTGCCCGCTGCTTTTTCTGAGAATGCTCTTGCAAGATCAGAGAGTTTATATCCGTCCTTTCCTCTTTAGTCTCTATAGGAAGCCTCTTCAGGAGGGAAGCATTAAAGGCCAGAGAATTAGCAAAACAACATCCCCTTTTCACCTGAGCCATCTATTTCTGTCATCAGGTCCTTGCAGTATGTGTGAAATTGGGAGCTTCATTTACAAGTATTTATCCCCACAGCCTTACTGATCTCTCTAAATAGCTATATAATTGAATATCCTAGACATTTTAATAATGAAATATATGACTATATAAATGTATGTATATACACAGGAAGAACCTCAAACTTCAGGCTTCTTCTGGCTTTTGAGCTCTAATGATTTATTAACAAAGCCAAGCAGTTTGTCTATATTCCAGATTGTGAACCTATCTGACCACTTGTGTGTGCACCAAAGTACTTCATGCCCTGACGGGACTGTACAGGTTGTTAGCAAGGCATTCCTCTCCATAAATACTATACAGTCCCAGCAGTTCTCTGTAATCCCTTCACATTTTCAGCTGACACTCACCGCATGGCTGGGATATCCTCAGATACATGCATGGTCTTTGCAGCTCTGCATTTTACTAGCATAGCTTGGTTCAAAATTAACTGGTTTTGCATACCATGTGATTTTCAAAGGCATGATGTAGATAACGCAAGAGCAGGCTTCGCTGGAACACTTATCAGTCTGCTGCTCGCTGGGGAC
Organism: Nettapus auritus; assembly: GCA_011076525.1. NCBI lineage: Eukaryota > Metazoa > Chordata > Aves > Anseriformes > Anatidae > Nettapus > Nettapus auritus. Next base: position 35,557,593 of record CM021765.1, on the reverse strand, counting down.
TGCTCTCTGCCAAATAGCTTACGCCTACGTTAGCAAATCCTGTGGTGCAACAGGAGCAGCTCTATAAAGCAAAGCAATCGGTGTTGAGAGCCCAAAGTCCTCAATATAAATACTTCAGAGGTTTTACTTTAGACAGTCTCCGTTTTGGTGCTGTGGCTTGAATGCCCATCAGTGGCTGGAGCATGTTAGATATGTTCCCGGACTGCCTGTTTGCAGGGGCTCCAGGAAACAGCTTAGCATCATCTGAAAGGGCACAAAGTTTGTGTTCTCTAAGGCTGCCTGCTGATATGAACCAAAACAAGGGAAGTGAGGACAACTGGAAGATTTGCTTCCAAAGCACACTGAGTCTAACTAAAGCTCTACAGACTGGGCTCCATTCACAGAATAAGAATGCAGGAATAATTTTACAAATGGAATAAATTCCGCCTTTTTCCTATCATCCAATGCCTTGTCTTATACTAAACACCACAGTTGCATGTATAAAATGGGGAGGGAGATACAAAATTTAAATGGAAATGAAAAACTGAAAAGGAATCAATAGAAAAAAAAAAAAAAAAAAAAAAAAGAGCAGTACTTTGATGCGAGCTTGTTGCATACAATGCACACAAGACTGCTTCCCTGAGAGCTGCAAGGGTCAAACCACAAGACACAGTTTCCTTGCTCGTTATTCATAGCTGCTCTGCCCAAGACAACACTAGCTCTTTCTTGGCTCTTTTGCATGGACAAGCTATACATGCCTTTTTGAGTACAAGTGGCTTTTCACAATCTTCCCCTTCTGTTCCTGTGATATTTTCATGCTGATATTCACCCATGTGCTGATATTCACATTCCAAAACTCGTGCTCCCATGTCTTTCCCTTTCCTCACCCCTGCTATTCCTCTCAGCACCTGATTTATGCCTCTTCACTCTTCCCAAAATCAAGTCATGAGGAGCACATGGGAGGCAGCATGTCCGCAGCTACGGTTTGGGCAGCTGGAGCAAGCATCTTTAATAATTTGTTTTACATTTTTTAAATTTGTTTAACAAACAAAGGCTGCATTTGCAGAGAAAATTCTGTGCTTTTCTTCAGCACTCTCAGAACGCTTAGCAAGGACATGGAGAAATGTTGGTGCCCTCTCAGAAGTTTCTGCTGGTTAGATGTGAATGCCCAGAGGTTAAGTGTGGATGGACTTCTGTGGATGACAGAAGGTAAATGGATTGGAAAATGCAAAAAGACAAGAGCTAATTAGCACAGTGCAACCTTTATCAGACCACTGAAGATCTACATGGTTCATTATCAGTGTGTGAACCTCCTTCTTGGAGGAGTCCCACCTCTCTTTGGGTGCTGCCTTGATGTCCCCTGAACAAGGAAGGGCAGGGAGAAAGGCCCTGATGTAGAGGGTGAAACACAAGGACTGAAACTATGTGGTGGTGTAATGCAGGAGATGAGGAGGTACATCACAACCAATTGAAGCTGCTGGGGAATCCAGGCAGGGAAATTTGAAGTTACCCAGAGAGGGGTCTGACAAGAGCTGGGGGACACCAAACCCAGACAGAACCAGAAGCATCTTTAATGGTCACAAGTGGCCAAGCCTCCAGCTTCACTCGCCGCCCCACGGCACTACGTTTGGCAGCTCTGTGCCAGTCACCCACCTCAGGCAGCCAAACCAACAGGAAAAAGACCTTTTTGTGGCATGCCTTCTCAGCTAGTTCAGCTGCAGACTAATTGGAGCAGCAGTGACCCACCTGGCAACAGCCGCTCCGCAAAATCACCGCCTTGGGTGGGAAATTCAGCGTTGCTGGCCGTGCCTAAGTGAGACGTCATTGCCAAGCAGCTGGGTGAAGCAGGCAGACCATGCTTCATTACAGAGCGGACAGGAGACAGCAGTAATTACACAAACAGGAGATCTATTACCTGACCGTTGTCAGATCCATCTAAGGTGCCATGTGCAGCGAGGCAGGCCATTAATTTCCCATTCCGCCGGCAGCCCAGGTGTACCAGGTCTCGGCAGTGAGCGTGGCATGGGTACTTGCAGTCTGGGACACACACGCCAACAAAAAGGAAAAAAATAGAAGAAGCGTTTAGAAACGAAGTTGCTGCAGGCAGAAGCTAGAAGAGAGGCACATCCTGATGTGCTACCTCTCGGCTGAACCTCCCTGTCTGTGCACATGGGTAAAAATAGTCACAAATTAGAGAAGATGTGAATTCACCAAAGCAAAGGTGACAGCCCAGTGCCACCCTGTCACAATCTCCGTGTCACCCTGACACAGTTGCAGAGATGCAGGTCTCTAGTTCCATCAGGGCTGCTTGGTACAGTTTTGTAAGAGGTTTGTGCCATGTACTAGTTATTAGCAATTGTATTGTAAGCACAACTGGGGGTGTTCTCACTTGTGATCTTCAGATAAAAATTTCTACCTAAGTACAATGACCATTACGTGTGTATATCATTTTAAATTTAAGGTTCTCCTGAGAATATGTACAGGACTATTGAAAACTGAATGAGGAGTTTATATGAAGTTGCAATTAACCTGCTAAATCACAAAGTTGCCTTGAGGAACAATTTTAAAATGTCACTTGCTGGCTACCAGAGTCAACTGGGATGGCTACCAGCAATGCAAATTCATAACAGAGGCAGATGGCCTCATCTCTAGCAAGAAATCAGCACATTCATACTGCCTTGCTATCACAAACAAAAATCACTTAAATGGTATTTTCAAAAATAACATGCATTTGCTCCTGCATTTGTTTTTCAATGTAAGCTGGGCAGAGCTCCTTATACCACCTTTGTCTAGCACTGAATGTCACTCTCTATTTTTAGATTCTGTCTTAAATTGTTTATAATTTTGCCAAAGAGAAACCACTTGTACTTAAAGTTTCCATGCTGGGGAACATCATGCTGTTTGTTTTAGGACATTTTAGCTAAAACAATTCAGCCATTTCCAAGAATGACTTTTGGAGGAAATGCTTTGATTTTCCTAAAATAAACTACTCTTACAAATATATTTTTGTTGCAAATCTTTACACCATCCTGATTTATAGCATAAGGTGAATTCTGGGTGGGCTTTTTTTTTTTTTTTCTTCCCTTATCAGCCTTTCAAAAATCTCAGTTTTCCATATGATTTGTTAGATTCCCATTACAACTCCTGAAGAATAAATTCTTCTAGGTTCCCATTTACAATCACTATTCAGCAGCACTGTTATGGAGCAAGACAGCAGAGTGTTTCCTGCAACATTGCACCATTGGCTATGGACTGTATGTCCAATATAAGGTCCCTGCATGAGCAGATTGTTCAAAATTAAAAATGTATATATAATGCGAATCATGCATAAACATAACAATCACAGTCCTGGGCCTGATACAGAATTTGTGCTATATCCACACTAACGCAAGATTAAATGTATTTTATCTAATATAAAGTCAGCCTGTCAAAGCTTCTTGAGCACCAGTGACTCAGCAGACTCAGACCATACTGGATCAGCACTCTGGATCAGATAACTACAGTATTTCTGATCTGGCAGACTTAAACCAGACTGACTATCACTGTAACATGTCTCATCACACCCTTCTTGGGACATCAGCAAATATCTTCCAGCTAATTATGGAGCAAGAAGGACCTTGTTGCAGTATTAACCCAAATACTGAGAAAAGGCTCTTACTCTCTAAAATCATTACTGTATGTTATGCAGAATTTGGAAAACATGAAGCAGAACAGGTAGAAGACTACAGAGGAAAAAGAACTAAAGGATGTTTCAGGTGGCTGACGAACACCGCAGGCATCACTTCGCTGCATGGCAGTGCAGACGTGAAGGGAGGTCACACGAAAGCAATAGCTGCATTTCTATTTTTTCTTAATTTATGAGTTCTTTACTTTGCAAGCTTAGTTATCTGTTAATACTTTCTTGGTTCAGTGTCTAAAGAAAAAATGCTTATGAAATCATATTGCTTGACTGCCTTCCTACCCTTCTCCTATGATTCTGAAAGAGCTGAACAATTTCAACCAAATGCAGCCTAGAAGATGATCAAGTTCATGTGAATTCCGTGAAAATCATCTCTTGGTTAAAGGAGGGAGACCCAAGCTAATGCCTAGGCTCAGGTCAATGTAGGCCAAGCTCAGCCACCAGGCAGGTGTCTGAGAGTCTGGACAACCAGCTTCTATATGGCTCCTGTTGATTAGTGAGGAGGTTACAGGGAACAGAGCAAAAATCTGCAAGAAACCAGGCTTCTTTAATCCAATAGCATTCTATGGTCATGAAAATGTATATACTGTGCACTCACCTACTCTAAAGACCCATTTTCACAAATAATATTAGGAGAAAATCTCTTAGCTAAACAGTGGTCAAAACCAGGATTACTAATTAATTTAGGAAACATTATCTCTCAGTGCTATTTTGTTTGTCATTTATATTCATTTTAATTTGGGAGTCCTTAATGTCATTTGTAAGACAAGCTCATAATTTCCTTCTGGCCCTTATAGGCATAATTGCAAAAAATGTAAAAGCTTCATCTCTGAAACTCTTTCAGTCATCAACTAGATTTGAATATACTGACTATAAGTTTAATGAGCAAGACAAGAAAAAAATATGTTTGTTTCTAAGATAGTAATATTTACAGCCTTCTTTTTCTACATACTTTAGCTCTAAACGCATTATTTTACTCCTTTAATGGCATACAATGTTTCACAAAGGTCCAGGTAGCATCAAGTTAAAAAGAATAACCTCTGGTTTTGGTAATTCTTCACTTGAGCACTTGCCAAATTACATTGAGTTCAAAAAATAGTTACTATTCTGAAAAGACTGTTTCAATCATCAGACAGTGGATTACCATATTATTTCTGCTTGGAAAGCGTTCAGAACCAGGTATTTTTTCCTGATGTGGTCAGAAACAAATGTTGTCCTCTAAATTCAAAGATCTGGGGGCTTTAACTGGGTGCAGCTGATAAAAGCCAGTGCCATTTAGAGAAGGCAACAGGTTTATTTTCCTAATGCTTGGGCTGTCCTGTATGCTTAAGTTATCTGTGAAAGTGATGTCCCAATGCATATTGAACATGCGTAATTATCCTGTATAATTTGTAAATGCAAAGTGTGTGTTTATTAAACATACAAATATTATCTTTTAAAAGTTGCATTATCAAATACTGAGCCATAATGTAACACCTTATTCTTTATTATTGTATTGCTACTGGTGTCATAGAAAAAAGTAACTTGGCAAGTTTTAAACTTACATGAAATCAAAGCTATTCATATCCCGCCTTCACAAGGGTGAGCTGTAAGACATCAACACTTTAATTTATGTTCATGGTCCCTACCTGATGTTTGGGATTTCTTCACCTGTAACTTGATTTTGCCTGATGGCTCATAATGAGATGTCCCCATGACAGCTAGGGCCTCATGCCTGGACTGCACAGCAGAAAGCAAGCAAGCTCAAGAGATGCTCTAACGTCAGCCCCTGGTAACTGAGCATTGCTGAGGAAGGCAGAGGCTCAGCAGCAACATCTCTCTGTCCTGCTGTGGTCTTCTTCCTTGCCCAGGAAGTGTGCACGTTCATTTCTGTGATGGCCCAGAAAAATTTAACTTTCAAATGAGTATACAAAGAGTATGCCGTGGCTGAGCAACACATGGGAAGTTCAAAGCCAAATTTGTTTATGTTTGTATTACTTATCAACTGCACTAAGCTGAAGAAGTCTTTACTAGAAAGCTTGAGGAGGGTATACAGCTTGGTGTTGCTACTGTGTGTGTTAGGAAATTAGCCAGTAAAATCATCTTTAATTGATAGCCTATGGCTTTGTTGCCAGCAAGAGAAGAGATTGCTACTGTGATTGCTCTAGAAAAAGTACGCCTGTAAAGCACCTCGGAGAAATATTCAAACTACATAAGTTGTTTACTGCCTTAATTCTTAATCCGTTTAGGCCAGCAGGTCGCAAAAGGAAGAACAATGAAGTTCAGCAGCATTTCTTCTGCAAGATAGAACTACACTGTATTTCTACAGTATGCTGATATCGACATCTCACATTTTGGTTTGCACTTAATATACGTTTGTTGTTCTAATTTTTGCTGATGGTCAAAAGCCTACATTCTAGTTTGATGCCAAAGGTGCCACCAACATCTCTTTTAGCAGTTTCTCTAGAAGCTGTAGTGGAACAAGAACCCTATTTGGATAACTGACCTTCAGAAAGAGTTGAGTACAGTTTCTTGGGGGCAGAGATTTGCTGTAACACTCCGAATACAACTACATTTATTTCTGATCGTTTATTTATTATTGTCACTCGATATCAGTCTGAGATTAAAATAAAGTTCATTTTAACCATATTTCCCAATTAATGAGACATAGGTGATTTTTGATGGATCATAATCATTACAGACAAGAAAGAGAATTTCTGACCATCCTTTTTCCTGAGGGATCTCAGTGTACATTTCCCAGTCATGGAGCTAGGCAAGGCTCAACTCAGACTGCAGCACACAAAAGCCCCATCTCCCAAATTCCTGTAAAGTTGTATCCAGATACATCCACAAGCACCATTTTGCCATGTAAATTCTTCTAATCTACTGTTTCTCTGCAGACTCTGCTTTCATCAGGTACATGGCCATGGCTGCTGGCCATGAGGCCCTGTGTGGGATACACACGTCCCACAGAGAGGATTCTCTGCCGTTTTCCTGGGCACAGAAAGACCATAAAGCCAGCTTGACTGGCTTCCTAGGGCAATGCTCCCAGAAGCTTGCTACTACAAGAACCTCTAGAAAGCCAGTGAAACCATCGTGCTACTGGAGTGGCCCAGGAGGGCTGACTAAGACCAGAAGATGTAACCAGATGTTCCTCCTCCTTCAAGCAGATGAACACTGCTGCTGGAAAGCAGACGTCCTCTCTCATTCAATTCCTGCTTCCTACAGCTGTCGCAGCCCACTTGACAGTATTAAAAAGCAAGCATGAATATAAACAACACAGGAAGAAGACTTTCAAAGTGCTGGTGCTAAAGCTAGGCTTCAAGATTTATGATTTCAATAATTTGTATAAATGCATTTTTCTTCAGTTTTGCTAAAATCCTATTTTTTTTTTCTTTCACACAGCTGGCAAATACCACTTGGATTCCAATCTTCCATCAGTGAAAAACAAACAAATCTTCTCAAACACTCATTGATCAGTACATCTAATACATTCACACATTTTAGTACTTAAAAAATATGTCTAATAAATAATGGTCTATAATATGTTATTTGTTGTAAGACCCTAAAACTGCAGCTAAAAATCAAAGGAATGTGATTGCAGAGAAGTGATTTAACAAGGAGAGTTAAGCCGTGATCTCTCTATAACTTTAAAGAATTGCAGCTTTGTCAATACTAGCCCATGAAAGTTCATCCTCTAATACACTACTCTTTGTGACGAATGCTGACTTAATGAACAGAGTCATCTTGAACAGATAAAGTCGTGCTGAAAAACTAAAATGAGGCAAGTTACTGACTGTACCGATATCATCCTTGATGAAACAGGATGTACTGGTTATGAGGAACAAGTTTTATATTACAGTATAAATCAAATGCAGACATGACACTTTAAAATATGCATGGTTTAATTGGTTTCTTTGGCAAGAAAAAAAAAAATCTATATTCTACACAGAAGATACTTCTAATGTTTTAATGAATATTTGAAAATAAAGTTATTCCTTCAAATTCATATCTGAGACTGTTCTTTGATTTACATCTTTCTTACTTTGGACCAAGAAATTGATCTTATTTCTTAGAAATATAACCTTATTTCTTAGAAAAACTGAAGAATTTCTTTGGATCCTAACCAGAGAATCACATTAACAGGAAATTATTAAGAGGTACTTGAAGTTTGGTTCCCATCCTGCACTCTCACCAAGCCGAAGTGGGCACCTCTGGAGGTTCTTGGGATTTTGACACACATTTACATGAATTTTGCAAAGATCCCTGTACTAGCAGCTGTCATTTCTTTGTGGCTGCAAATGTGTTCCACCCCACATCCTAGCATTGTGCAAACCCAAATATTTACATATGCACCAGATAAAACTGAATCTGTCAGGCCTGCCACCCTGTCTGCAACCATCATAGCCCCATTTGGGGTCAGGAAACCTGCCCTGGGAACAGGATAAACTCCTGCAACCGGCTCTATTTGCAGCTACTCATTGCGATTGAGATACAATTACCCAGCCTGCTCATGGCCCAGACCAGCTGGATCTTGTATTAGCATATATTTGGACCTCAGCAGAGGATGGGTGCTTTAACAGAATAGTGCAGAACCCAACTCAAATGCTCACCATCTTTTTGTCCGTAAAGTGTTTTACCAAGGTAGGGTTTGGCTGTTGCACACACAAACAAAATGCTATATTACCAGTTTAAGATTCAGATTTAAGATTTCCAGCACCAGTCCAGATGAGCTGTGTGGGTATGGGCATCCTTTAGGAGGGGGCAGGCAGGTGGGAAGCCAGGACTGACGTGCCAGGGAAGGTCGCCCAGCGAATGGCAGGAGACATTGCCATCTAGCTGCACCTTTAGGAACTGGGATGGAGGATTTCGCATGGATGAAGCATCTTGGGGTGGCCACTGTTAGCCAGGTAAGTGTGCTGGCAGCAGCCACAGAGAAAGTCCCTGACCACTGAGGGAGGATTGCACATTCCTCATACATGTAAAAAGTGTGCATGCGGTTGGGTTCATACCAACGGAGCTACTAAACTTTACAGTGGCTCTTTGATGCCATTTAAGTCTTCAAGCACCTGGCCATGAGTGATGTAGGAATATAAATCCCGTTGATTCACTCTAGAGCTATCAAAAAATTAAGTCAATTTCATCTGCATGCAAAAAAACATTTCTATTTTTATTAACACGGCAAGCTCAGTCTCATGTTCTTTCCCTCCTTCCAGCACTTGCCAGCAGGCTCCAGCTGGGACTTGTCACAGCAGACTCTTTCCCAAACGTGGGATCCCATATTATTGGCCTATAAAAAGGCTTGTGCTCCCGGGGACTCCTGCGCCTGCTTTGGGTTGATAACATTCTTTGTGCACTCCTGCAGCAACAGAACACCTCATGCTTGCCAGACCACCCAGAAAATAAACAAACAAACAAATAAATAAAAGTTTGTAAACAAGACTGAATTACATTCACATAATTCAATCAAGGGTTAAAACAGAAATTTGCAATAGTTTTTTGCAACAAGCTCCTTGGGCAGATAACACTCCTTCTGCTGTGAGCTTTGAGAACCAAGCATGAAACGAGGAAATTGGAAATGGAACATTTCAATCACATAACCTGCTCCGCCCCATGGACCTGGCTGACTTTTTTTTTCTGAGGCGCCCTTTTGGGACTGTGTTACACTCTGCCAAAAAAAACCTTAACATTCAGTAGCTTTTTTCAACTCCCCATGGCTTGGTGATGCCTATTGTTTTCCAGAGCTCTGCACACAAAAACTGTGAGACCTGGTGAAGCCTCAACTTGTTAATTAATGCAAAGACTCCACTATTGGCTTCACAGCCAATTTTACCCATGCTTTGCAGCAGATGAGAAGGGAACATGATGAGCTCCTACTAACACTAACAGAGATCCCAGAGATAACCACTTGCTGGCAGACAGGACTGACATTTCTGACTCTGCCAAAGCAGCTAGGGGTGGGGAGGCCAAATTCTTCTGCATAGTAACTTCAAACAAGGGATCATGGACAAAACTCAGCAGATATCTCAATATATCACCTTGTCTAGCCTTTCCTGATGGACTTCAGAGAGTGCTTTTGTGCTGCTGATGCATGCTGCAGCAGAAGGTGCAGCTATTGTACACAGGTTTGTGAGATAAAACGGCAGTGAAGATGCCATGGCCCTGAAGAGCTAGAGTTTGCATACGAATCTTACAAAATCCAGCAGCCCAAAGCCCTTGCTGAAGTTCCCTGCTGAATAAAGGAGCTGATGAGACACGCCATCCCCAAACAGCTGGGTGTCCTCCAGCAGCTCTCTCAGAGCACACGCTGAACATCACAGTAATTTACTTTCAGTGAGCATCTGGCCCAGGAACACATGGCTGCATGCACCTCTGAACTGAAAACGTGATGGAAAATAGTTGAAGAATTACTGTTTTAAAAGGCAAAAAATTGTTCAAAGCATCTATGCAGTTCCACTATGTGTCATGCTGGTATTTGGGGATTTCTACTTGCTGTGATTGCTAGTCTCTTCCTAACATTAAAAATCTAAAACAATGGGGAGACAAAAATTAAAACTTCCACATAGAAAGGAAGAAGGAAAGAAGGAAAGAAGGAAAGAAGGAAAGAAGGAAAGAAGG
>CM021765.1:35497205-35547328 GCA_011076525.1 Nettapus auritus | reverse complement strand
AAGAAGGAAAGAAGGAAAGAAGGAAAGAAGGAAAGAAGGAAAGAAGGAAAGAAGGAAAGAAACCACTCTAATCTCTCTTCTCAAGAATCTGGAAGAATCAACAAAAACGTCACTCTTTTTGAAACCATTTACTCTAGTGCCCTCTATTGATGAACATCAAAACCAACCAGCATAAAAGTAACTCAAATTAGCCTATTCTTTTGGTTTTCATTTTCCTTAGAAGAAACTTGACCAAAAAACTATAACTGGAATGAAATGTATGGTTTAGGTCTAGCTACCTGCACTGCCAAGGGGCTGCAAGCCCAGAACCAGATCTGAGTTAAACTCCCTCTTCTTGGTGTAACTGGCACAGAGAGAAATAGGGGAAAAGTTGAATCAAACCCAACAGAGTAAGTGAAGCTTAGGGCAAAAATGTTTGTGCCTGTTCAGCAAAATGGCAGTGTTCTGCAGTGGTCACCTCCAACACTGAGCATAGCTCTGCTCTGGGTGTGCTACTGCATTCTGCATCCCAGCTCAGTCTGTGTTGACATATCAGGCTATAATGTTACATTATCTCTTTAAAAGAGGGAATTCCACACTAATAATTTATTACTGTTACTCTGCATAAATTGCCAATCCACAGCTTTTATTTCAGATGGTGTGAGTCACTATTCTGAGCCTGATAATAGACTTTGAAGCATGTATCTCAGGGAGGCTTCGAGTTTAATGCACACAGTTGGTCATCCTTTTTTCTTCCTGTTGCCTTCAACAAGCTCCCAGGGCAGGGAAAATGAATAAATAAATAAATAGAAGAGCAGAGAGAAACAACATCTTCCAAGTGCTATTGTTTGACACTGGCAAAGGAAACAAGAAAAGTGGTAGGAAAAAAAAAAAAAAAAAAAAAGTGAAATTGTTATGTCTTGCTTCTTGTAAAAATGCTAGAGCCAATGAAAAGGGAGTTCAGTGGGATGCAACATTCACCTCACCTAATTATCATCTGAGAAATGGAATAAAACAAAGCATGATGCAATTTGCAAAAGCCACATGACTGGTAAGAGCTGTGACTGATGATGACCACTATAGAGAAAAACATACGCATTTTCTGTACACTGACAGATTGTGTCTCCCCTGGAAAAATACAGACTCCCAAATACAAAGAAAACTAGACAAATATTTAATGGGTGGAGAATCACACAGAAATCAACAATAGTGAAATAGGGTTAAATAAGCTTTCATGTCCCAGCCTTTACCAGTTACTGCACTTGAAAAACACAAGGACAGATGGATGGTGTTAGACCAAGGATCCACCCAGGCCAGTATCTTGTCCTGGGAAAAGCTGCCATCAGGTGCTAAGGGAACATGCATGAGGAAAAAAGTGAATTTTGAATGATATTTCCCCTTTATGCACTTCTAGCCTCTAGCAATCTGCAACTTAAACAAGTGAGTCAGAGCCTGTATCGGCATCTGTTTATTTAATATCCCTTCATGGCTCTTTCTTCCATGAATTTATCTAATCCCTTCTTGAATATACTTGTATTCCTAGTCTCCCAAACATCCTGTGTCAGTCAGTTCCCCAGCTGAATTACGTGTACGTATGTGTGTATATGAAAGCACAGTTTGTCCTAAGCTTCTTGTGTGGCCAGTGAATGGTGCAGCGCTGACTTCTTACGCCATGAGAAATGGCAAATAACTGCACCTTTTCCAAGTCTCCATGCTGTTCATACCAGTACAAGTAGCGAATTTGCTTGCAGCTGCCTCTTATCCAAGCTGAAAAGCCCTTATCTGTAAGAGTTTCCTGGTCTCTCTGATAACCCAAACACCTGTATTGCATATTCCCTCTGTTAATAGGGTGGGATGACCAAGGCTGTTTTATATGATGCATGGACACAGTACGGTTTTCTGGGGTTTTGCTCTATTCTTTTCCTAATGCTTCTATATATTCAGTTTCCTTCTAGTTTGAACATTGAGATGAGCCTCTTCAGAAACCTTCTACATGATTAATTCTGTTTTCCAAGTGATAAAATCTAAATTAGAAGCCATTGCTCTGTATGAGCAGGTAGTGTTTTCCCCTAGTTTTAGTATGTATTTATTAACACTGAGTTATGTTTTACTGTCCCGTCACTCAATGTGATGTGTTTCTTCTGCAGATTTCTGCAGTCATCTCTAAACTACCCTGATGAACTGTAAACACTGACATCCGGCACCCATCCCCTTTTTCATTTTGCTAGTAAGTGTTAAATATTTTCTACAACACAGATCTTGGCAAGGTTTCCTCCAGAACTATGTAAGCGAACTCCTATGCAAATCATACCCCCAAAAATATTATACATATACTTAAAATAAAAAGGAAAAGCACATATGGAGATGTTTTTTGAAAAGTACAACAGAACCTAAAATCATGCCTTCGCAATACAAATAGTCTTTAAATGGCATACTTTCATTAATAATTCATGTATACCTAAATGAATACCAGGCACAGGCTATTAAATGGTGATTAGGAACACCCAAACCAAGTGGGCTGAAATATTCAAAGCGGATGGACTGCACTCAGTCCTAATGCAGACAGAAGACCAGTATGCATGATCTGATGGTAAAAGGCCGTTGTCTCCTACCTGCTTCCAATCTGTTACAGTGCTAGCACTATATGAATACTATCTGAAAAGCAGACACTTAAGAAACAAACAGATATAGCAGTCCAGAAAAGCTAGATCCAAATTTTGGTTGCCCACCACAGTAAATCCCAAAGAGGGATGACCTTGAGTTGCTGGATTCACACTCCAAAAGTTCACCTTGTCTGATACCATGTTACTTTTCAATATAAATTATTTGCAACCAAGATGGTTTCTCCTTTTGCCCCCTCTCCCAAACACAGCTAATTAATCTTTCAGATGGTACTCCCTTGGACATCTTGTCCACCTGCTTGAGCTCGAATGTTCCAGAGCCTCAGTCCCCAAATGTCCTTACACTCCATCATCTGCGTTGGGTCAAAACTCTCTCCATCAGTCCCAGAAATGGAGGCTCTGGCTTTGAATACCTCTCTGAATCTCTCTCTCATACCTCTCTCACCTTCATCCGTTGTGACGTTTTGTTTGACAATGCACAGTGTACATTAGTTCCAAAATTTTGGACGGAGTGACCTGTACTGCAGCACAGGGGTAGGTAAGGACTGGACTGGCCCAGTGCAGCGAGCTTGCCCTGACACCAGCCAGGAAAGCAGGAGGTGAGCAACCTGCCAGCACCATCAGCATCACCTACCCCTGCAACATGTACAACACAACTCAAAAAGGAAATTACTATTTCCATTAAAAGAACCATTGCTCTCACACACAGCAAGCCACTCTCTTCCACATAGTGCTTTGTAATGGGCTTTTAAATACGAGTGTGTTCACACCTACCCAAATGTCAGTGAAGCACGAGCAGTGGGACCATATTGCTATGAGGCAGACTGATGCTCACCTCTCTGTGCCCTACCTGGCCATCTCCCCAGAGCTGAGACAGCAGGATGTAACTGGAAATACCTCCCCCTTCCCAGAGCAGACACGTATTTCAATCTCTTTCAACCATCTGTGTTTTGACAAGAACACAGAAATACAGTGACTTCAGCTGCTCATTAATTTCCTAGCCTCGTACTCTCACAAATGCTGGGTAAGCGCATGCTTCATCTACATAACCAAAGCATTTCCAGCATGGCTCAATTAGAGAGGTTACATGAGGACATCGGCACTTGCAACATATACCACAATTCATTAGTCGGCCAATACAAGAATAAGAAATGAATTCTCAATTATTTTAAACTAAACCTCTCAAAATTGATGTACCACACTAAAATGTACCACACCAAAATGTACCACACCACTCTCTTTCCATGTGTCTTACAGGTTTATTTTGTCAGCTGGATATAATTTGGAGAGAGAGTTGAAAAGCTGACTTTTCTCTCTGTCTGATCAGTTTGCAGAGAACTCTAAACCATTACACATGAATTTGTTTAGGAGGTAACCAGTTTAAGGGATAGCACTACATTTCTGTACACACTTCCATTTACTTTTCAAAACATGCATTCTTGCAGAAACATAATTTTACATTGAACCCATGATCATTCTGAACAACAACAACAACAAAAACCTTCAAAGTCAATAAGAAATAATCTACTGCCTTTAATGTTATAGGGCTAAAACACTAAAGCACTAGAGCAGAAAAATCATGTACATACACACACAAAAACAACTGTGAAGGGTAAATATCAGCTTCAGACTGTGTGAAATCTGGTTAAAGATTTTGTCAATAAATTCCCTCTTTCTATGCTCTGAAAGAGCCTTCCTACATACACAGTAGGACAGTAGCTCAAACCATCGAAGATCCTCACTAGCAAAGAATGAGAAAGAAGCTCTTCATGAGTCAGTAGGGTTTGGCAAGAAATGGTTGCACAAAATCTTCCACCTCAGACTGACTTTATTTACTTATTTATTATGGGGTCTTCAAAGCAAACAGGGTTTGCACCAGGGCAATTTTGTCAAAGTAAGAAAAATGATAGCAAGAGTTGTGCTTTTCATGTTTTCATTTCCATTTCCACAGGACATTATGGGATGCTTTTCTGAACAGGTCAAAAATCAAAAATCCATGGGTTATTTTTTTATTATTATTATTATTTTTATTTTTTTTTCTGTATAAGCTTGAAAAATTTGAGAAGGTTTAAATCAATTCAGATCATAAGGTTGTCTCTGCTAGGGATAAGCATTAGCTGCTTCAGAAGAAACTGCAAGAAACTACAATTGTGGGATCTGAGCCATAAAATTATCTCAGACTAATCCCTAATTGTTAAAAATTAGCTTAAACACTGAAGCAAGATGATTTATGCCTCTTTCAAAGCCTTTCTTGCAGCTTCAATTGTCATAAGATTGAATATTCTTACTTTTCCAGACCCTCTTTAAATCTTGTTACATTCCTGACCTCAGCAACGTCCCCTAGTAATGAGCTCTAAAATTTAATTATATTTTGAAGAAAAGAAAGAAAGAAAGAAAGAGAGAGAAAGAGAAAGAGAGAGAAAGAGAGAAAGAAAGGCTTCTTTTAACTGCTTTATTTTTTTTCACCCCTTACCTTAATCCTCTGCTGTAAAACACAGAAAATATGTCTATTTTGTCTTTATTGATCATAGATTTCTATAGTCCTATCAAAGTTCTCTCTGATTCTTATTCCTAATTCCTTTGTGTTTCAATACCTCTTCCTGACTGATGGTTATATATTTTATCACAATAAGACCTCTAGTCATATGACTTGTTGGCACAAATTCTATGAGAATGTTGTAGGAAAAAAATCCAAACATATTTCAAAGAAATAAAGGCTAGAGAACCCTTAACATTACATCCCATAGTTCAAGCCTCTTACAAAATGCTGTATACCCATGATTAAACTAAGAGCACTTAAAACATTATCAACTACATTTTGCATACTCTGAACCACATCTAAGGTATTACTTTAGCCCTTTGATAAGTAATGTACTCAAAACCAGTTACTGAGCACCACCCTAGAACTTTCTTCCTTCTTTTGGAGTGCAGGAAGGGGTGCCTTAGCAATGAGCAACAGTCTGTGGCCAGTGATCCCAAAGCATCCATCAAAGGAGAGGCAGGAAAGCTATGTATTTTTAGGAACAGAAACCTAATTATACTTTGCTAGGTCTTTCTAAAATTGCACTGAATGCAACTTTCTGAACATAATCACCTACAGCAGTACCAAATTCACTCTCATACTTCAAAACTGATTTTATGCTTCAGTAGATTTTGTTTCTCATCAGGAAAGGGGAGGACAAGGAATACTGAGAGACATGGAGTGGTGCGAGCAGAATGAAAGCAAAACATCTGCACAGAGGCGCAGTGCCCGTCTCTTGTTTCTGATGATAGCTAATATTGACTCTATGGCAAAGCGTATTACAGAATGTAATCTCTATTCTTTGTGGTACATACAAAACATGAAAGTTTCTCTTAAGCTGTTATCGAAACAATAATTTGTTGAAGTGTAAGTGGCTAAAAGCTATCAGTGAGCATTATTGCAAGCTTTAATTATTAGCTGAGTTTTCAGCTGTGGAACATGACTAGCAATGCAGAATTATTCTGCTGGCTCATCCTGGCTGACCTAACCAGAAAATCCTCTTAACATCATTACATGAACAAAAATTGGCACAAAGACACAGAGGTGGAGATAACGAAATTGGAAAATCTAGAATTTGCGTCAGGAAGCATTTTTTCTACTTTACTGTGCAGGCAACTGTGCACTGGCACAAGCTGCCCACAGAGGCAGTGGAGTCTCCTCCTTGGAAACCTTCAAAAGCTCACCTGGACGTGGTCCTGGGCAGCCTGCTCTGGGTGTCCTTGATTGAGCATGGGTTGGGCCTGGTGGGCTCCAGAGGGCCCTGCCAGCCTCAGCCATCCTCTGTGATGGGACTCTGAGGGTAAGTATCCCTTTGCAGGAACGTAAGTAGATGGTCAAGACTGCTTGGACCAGGCTTACATATTAGAGAACTCTCCAAAAGACAGGAAGGCAGCTTTGTTGAAAGAGTTCTAAAATGCGTTGTTTCAGAGTTAAGGATGCATGTGAGAAACTTGGTAATTACTCAAGAACCCAACCAAAATTCTGGTTGCTCAAGTAAAAGGCAGAAATTGACTCAGACTCAAGTCACTCAAGTAAAAGGCAGCATCGACTTCAGCGTAGCTCGCGTTTCATAGAGCTTGCTGCCTTCCTGAAGACCAAACAGGAATCACTGGTGCAAAATCTAATGGTATCCACTCCTCTGTGACACAGGCACTAGCACTTCAGCTTCCAGGTTTTAAGTGCTTGAAGTGTTTGGCTTCTATAAAGTTAGAGTTGGATTTTCACACAGATTTTTTTTTATTTTTATTTATTTATTTTTTTTTCAAATGCCACTTTGTGCTAAAATGCAGTGTTTTCACTAAAACCACAGTTTTTGTGATCATCTTCTCATTGTATTGGTAGAAGATGACATGGAGGGAACTTCTGACAGTACTTATGATTTCAGTTCAAGAGATGCTAATACATACATTAAAATGAGCCTAGAAAGGCAAATTTTATTCAAACCATTACATGTATAGGAAAATGGGAGAAAAAAATACAAAAACTACTATTTTAAAAAAACTCTAAGTTCACATTGTTGCTTATTACAATTCATGGATGAAAATATTATTTTGCAGTACAGAGGGAAAAGATAACTAGCATATAAAAATTTTCACATATAACTCATTCAGTTAGTAATTAGAGCTCTCAGTAGCATTTATTGACATTTTTCTGCTACTTAAGCTCTGACAATAACAACAGAGACACATGAATGATTAGATGTGCTATGAGGACTCAAGATAATTTGATGTATTAAAAAAGACTTCAGATAATCAATATTCAAACTGAGGTTCTAGTTTCAGTCAAGGAAAGTTTTGCCACAGACCTCAGAGAGCTGGGATTTCCCCAGCTCTGGATGCTTGAAAACCATGGACTCCTTCACATACCAGTTAGACATGTAGCCCAACAACATGTCTGTGATAGACTTCAGATTGTCCAACTTGTCCTTCCCATCTCAGATTCATAAAATTGTTATTTGAAGTACAACACTAAATTGCTCAGCTGCACAACTGACCCAAATCCCACCCCACACAAACTGAAATTTGGTGTTAATGCTGTAATACTCACAGAACCAGAAAGTTCATCACTTGAGACAAAATAGTCATCAAAAGAAATTCTGTCTTGCATGATTAGACTTCTAAGAATAACGGACTGAATTCAGCTTCCTATGGGAGTGCACATTTTCTCCAAACTCCCTGAGAACTGACTCAAACTCAGGTTCTATGCGATTCTAAAGGGATCCAACAGTTCTGGGGCTTTAAGGCTGCTTAAAAGGATGTTAATCTGGGAGACGAAAATGCTTCTCTGCTAGGACTGGACAAGGATCAAAGACTAAATTGTCTTTAGAAGCAATGACTTTTATTAACTGATGAGCTGAGTGGTACGTCATTTCAGATGACTAAATAGGAATTAAGGGCAGCATAACACTGCCAAACACAAGCCCTCTCTCAACTGCCCATCACTTTGTGTGAATGCTGATACATTGAGTTAAGGTCTTAGTCAACTCTACCTCCACATAGCCTTGCAGATAAATGGTCGGCTAAGGCAATTCCAAAAAAAAAAAAAAAAATAAAAATAAAATCTGGCAGCTATTTATATACCTGAGGGAGAAACAGGCTCTATAAAAGCGAGACACCAAATATCACTGACGTGAACGTTAATAGGAATAAATTACAAGGCTGCAAGAGGATTCTTCAGCTAAGCAACAAAACTTCCATTGCATCTCCAAAATATTTTTACAGTTTTGCCTAATGAGCCTCAGAGAATGGAAAAATGAAACACAATGCTGGAGTGGGAAAGTTAATGAGCTGAATGGAAATAAATTATTTTTCCCTTTGAATTATAGCAGGAAAAAAATGTCTTAAGAAACAGAGCAGCAGACTTACCAGCAGACTTCCAAAGAAGTTTTACCGTCCTCTTTCTTGAACGGCTCCATGATTTAGGAAACCAGTAAAAAAACCGTGCAATCCTCCTGATGGTTTTGCTGAAGTCACTTCGTATTGCCATGTCTGAAAGGGCTCTACAGCTACATCAGGGAGAGCAGACTCACGCGTCCAGACTGCGAGAGCAGAGCCCACGAATGCCCGCACACAGCACGCCGGCTCTGAGCTCAGCGTCAGCCAGCTCGTCTCGAGACCACCTGTTAGTCCTAAATCCCCTCCCTTCCAGCCACCCGGCTTGGAGCCCTTGAGACCTCCCTCTTTAAGACAAGCAGAGCTATATTAATAGATGCTCTGGCTAAAGAAAGACTAATGCTTCAGAGCCTTAACCTGGTGCTGTGTTTTCAGTGATGATAGGACACGTTTTTCTTCAGGTTTTTGGAGGACTCATTGTTCATCACCAGCTACCTCTTCTAGTCTGTAAGCAAATAAACTCCAAAACTGAGAGCATAAATCCCCTTTCAAAAGCCCTTTATTTAAATCTACAAGATTATCTCTAGAGAGTTTCTCAAAAACCTTCTTATGAAGGTTCTAAGCAATAAATTTAACAGAGATTTCTGTAGATGCACGCATTTTTAGAAAACAACTTTTACTTGTAATGGATTTTTAAACAAATACAACAGTCAAATCATTCACTGCCACAATTTACTTAAGAATTGAGCATCTGTTAACATCGTTATCCAGAGAAATTACCAAATTTCAGTATTTACACTGCATGTTTCAAGCAAGATACATATTAAATTGCAAAACTAGAGATTCTGTGAACTAATATATGCCCCCGTGAACATTTTTAAATAAATTAAACATACATTTAATTCTAGCACACACTTTTTAACAGCAAGAATATTTAACCGCTTCCCAAATGTAGTCTTCTCAGCTATGTCACAAGCTTCTCTTCAGCTTCTCACGTTTTATTTGCCTTTTTCTTCTGCTAAATCCGGATGGCAGAAAACACTGAAAACCAAGACTAATGTCATTACTCAACAAAGATCCTTTTATATCAACCTTTAAACTACAGTAAGGAAGGGCTTTGTTACATGAGCTATGTTCACAGCACACAGTTAATAACTATTCTAGAATTCACAATGTATTTCTCCATGCTGAAATATGTGAAGTATTTAACCCCATTTTATACATCAGACATTTTTAACATACTGCTAACTTCACAGGACCAAGCTAGATAGATTGCATTTCCTCTGGTCAGAGCGTCTCCAAAAACAAACAACCGTTTCCACTTCTGCTCTATCTGCCACAATTCTTCAGGCAGTGTCATCTAAAGAGCACAAGTCAGGGCTGGAGCTGCCAGACTTGTCCCCTGTTTGTGCTCCACCCTGCCATACCAGGAGGAATTTCGCAGCAAGGTGACAGTTTTAGCACAAGTAGGAGGTCTGGCACCCAACTCAGCAAATGCAAGGGGCAGAAGTAATGGCCCAACAGCTAATTCAAAAATTGATAAAAAATACAGAGATATGTATTATTTTTAGCAGTATATGAAGGACTCAGGAATATATTTTTCACTTAAACAAAAATACCGCTATAGTATTTTTGATATATAAAAAAATAAATCAGTAAAACACATCGGAGTATAAAATAGAAAGAGGCAAGACAATGCTACTGATGGGCTTAAGAACCTGTGGAGGTTTGTGCCTCACAGTGTTCAGTGCCGTACCGGAGCAATAGCCCAGAGCATAAGCCGTTGGGTATTACCTTAAGGTACACAGAACTCAACCTATACATATATTCCACAGTAAAATACAGCTGGCAGTTACGCCGTGCGACAAACCAGCTGCTGTACACAAGAGAACAGGCCTGGATTCATGCTGAACTACACGGCAATGGCAGCAGGCAGCCTCACGCTCCCGATGCCTGCCTCCATTTCGGGCACAATGTGGTGCGAGGCTTCTCCCTGCAGCAGGCATCAGCCCCTGCTCACCTCACAGGCCAGCTGGAGGAGGTGAGGACCGACAGGTCCCCTAGGCCCAAAGGGGTGTTGGTGAAACCTCCAGAGGCTACCCTGTGTCTCTGAGGCCCATCCTGCTGGGGGGCTCTGAGCTGAGCTACACAGGCTGCAGTGCCAAAGCCATTCCCACGAGTACTGC
Source organism: Nettapus auritus (assembly GCA_011076525.1). Taxonomy (NCBI): domain Eukaryota; kingdom Metazoa; phylum Chordata; class Aves; order Anseriformes; family Anatidae; genus Nettapus; species Nettapus auritus. The sequence continues at coordinate 35,536,689 of CM021765.1, read as the reverse complement.
TGGAGCTGACAAAACTAAAACCACACAAACCCCTTGCTGTTATGACTTCACATAGTTTTAAAGCAAATTCTTTGCTAATAAGCATTCAGTAGAGAAATTCCATGAACATGAGTTCCAATACTGAGGCTCAGAGCAGCAGCTCTGCAGGGCTGCCAGGCTGGGCGCAATGGAAGCAGCCTCCTGCTTAGGGGGGTGAGCAGCTTTCCCCACTGGGGAGTTACTGACATCTTCACTCCTCCCAGCTCTCTGGTAGCAAACGACTGGGATGAGCAAAGGATCTCACTTGCTTTGACTTACCTGGAGCTTCCCCATTTAGTCTTTCTTCAGGAAAGAAGCTCCCCATGTTTATTCACAGCAGGAATTTTGTGTCAGAAAAAAAATAAGCATATTAACAAAATATTAACATCAGCTTGCCTCCATTAGCAAATGTCCCTATTAGCTGAGCTCAAAACCAGATTTTTTCTACTTTGAAAGGACAATATTATGACTGGAAAATGAGGTGTTCTCTTTCCCACCCATCGCAGTTTGAGTTTGTGACACTACACTGTATACCATACCACGAGCAGAGCTCAGCGTGGAGAAGTATTCAAAAGCCAGTCTTCACAAGGGTATTCTGTGCCGATGGAGCTCGAACTACCAGGAAGATTTCCACAGCTCTGTGGACTATTTCCTTCCACTTTGTGCCTAACAGATCTGAAACGGACTAAAAGATTTTATTGATCCAGACCAGGTTGTGCAGAGAAACACCATACCTGTGCACTGGACAAAACACATGGAACTTACAAGAAATTATAAGAAAATTATTATAAGAAATTATCATTTAAGAACATTATTATGAGAAATTATAAGTTAAAGCTTTGACCTTCCTTAAATCCTGTTCAGCTGCGTAAGAGTAAATTTTATCAAGGAAGCCAGAGAGGGTCCCTGTCCACCGGGTCCCATACTTCTGCACTACTGCATCTGCATGACACTGTCAAGACAGCATCGCAGATTTCATACTAAAACATAATTATAACATCATCACATGTAACAAAGCCGTGCTGTTGCGAGGAAGCTTAAAAAGAACACAATGCAATTCCTGAGAGTAAAGGAACAAAAATCTGCTGCATTTGAGTTTAGTTCAGCAAAACCAGCATAATACTTCCGATTTCCAGCTCAGCTGTTCATCCATCCCTAATCCAAATAAGCAGCTATATTTGTGAGCTTTCTAAAAAAACTTATGATTCTCAGCAGCTGCACATACACAAAAAGAAGGGATTAAAAATGAGCAGTGACTGGCAATCTGCAACTTCCGAAATCCTGCTTCTGTTTGAAAGATGGAAATTGAAGAACTGCAGTACTCAAACTGATGTAAAACATTTGGTTTCAGAAGTAAGGATTTATTACTTCACAAATAAATTAACGTTAATATATATATATATTATATATACCCTTTTAGCTGCAAGATCAAAACTATTTCACGTCTAATCCTCTCTTATCAAGATTCCCAGTCATTTATACACCAGTAGGCAATGCATATGATATGGAAATAAAGAAAACTGACAAAAGAGAAGGGAAAAAATGTTGAAAACCCTACACAATGCACTACAGGTGACAGTCACATTAACAGATAAAAATATAATCAGAAATCATGCAACCAACCCCCCAAATGTCACCTGGCAATTGCTGCACATCAGACTGAACAACTACCAGATCTACACCATTAGAAATTACAATCCAACAGTTTTTCATTTTTCAGAAAAAAATAAAAAATAAAAAAAATAAAAAAATAAATGCTTCTAGTTCAGACACATTCCTGTGATAAGAATGAGTTTTTAAGTAGAACAGCATGACATTTGTATAAATCCTCTCCAAAATGGAGAGAAAGCAAATGAGCAGGAGCAGTTTCAACCCTTTTTGACGGCCCTAAGGAAATCTCTCTGGATGAGCAGGTAGTTGGGATTCATCTAATTGAATCCAGATGTCTGCTGCCGAGCTGGTTGTCATGGCTCCCTTTACAGTCAGCAGAGAAGGAGCAGAGCCTCTTGGGCATACTTATTCCCATCCTGCAGTAAAGTTGTCAAGCACACAAGATGAACCGCGGGCTGAAGTTTCTGAAGAAGCCAGAACACCACCGTGGAAAGCACATGGAGGGTTGGGAGAGTCCTTCTTGGAGCTGGCTCTGAGCAGGTGCAGCGACAAGAAGCCTTCCTGTGGCACACTGAGAATACTTTAACTGAAAATCCCTCAGAAATGCCTACTTACTCCATAGGCTGTTGCGGAATAACCGGATTTCTGCCCTTAGGAAGCAAGGAATAGGAAGGTTTCTTCTGAGCAGTAACTCCAGTGAAGTTCACCCTGGTTTAATTCCTATTTCACTCATTTCTGAATTTAGTTCTTATTTTTCCATTTCTTAAATTAGTTCTTAATTTATTCTATAACGTGATGCTACTGTGAGGTATTTTAATATATTGTTATGTGAAAAAGAGCATCTCTCTGTATATTTCAGCAATATTTCTGTTTCATTCTTTTTAGTGTTGTCCACTGTTCCCTGCTTCATTTTGAATACTTCAACCTGTAAAATTTGTTTTAATTTGCTTTATGCTCTTTTCCTGATGCTGGAAGTGTGTGGAGGCAGACGGGACAGGCACTGAACTGCGATGCAAGTGAGTGTGAGAGAGGGCACTGCTGTGCTGGCGTGTCTGAGTCTTCCCTGAGGAAGGGAATGCACTAATTCTTGGAGACTGCTGCAGGTACAACGTGATGCACGTTGTCTTTTTTAGTGTAGTTTGGTTACAGGCTTAATATATGTATGTTGGCTTGTGCATCAGAATTAAAGCTGAATACTAGTTTTAAAAGTTAAAAGCAGAAAATAGAGAAATGTGGTGGGAACAGATTAGTTTTAGTATTAGCTACGTGGTAGATGTTGTGCTAGTAGTAGTAGAACTAAGGAAACAGAGCACAGTCTTAGGAAAACTGTTGTTGTACACACATGGTTTCACTTTAGGATACAGAGAAAATAAAACTCAAGGCTAAAACTGGAGAGAAGATGCTGAGTTGCCTCGTAACTCGGTTTGACACATAGGATTTGACTCAGTGGATGACAGACCGACTTGCCTGTGGGCTTCGGGTGACTTTGTGCCAAAATTAGTAGACTTCTCACTGAGAGCTTGCAGGGAATATCTCTAAGGGAAATCAGACCAGGGCAGGAAAACAAAAATATGCATTAAATGTTGCTAAAAGAACCAGTTTATTCTTCTTAATCTGGGCTGCTTATGACAAACATAGCCTGATAAATTTTACGGTACAATAAAGCTATGAGCATCCTTCATTAGATCTCTGCAAAGGACCACATGCTGTTTGCACTTGAGATTAATAAGGGTGCCCCTTGTACATTTAGTCTCTGTTTGAAGACTGGGATGTTTCTCAGCACCTATTCTTTATTTTAGCCATGGCAGCTATTAGGTAATAGAAACTGGAATATAAGAGAAAAATACACGAGAGATATTGCAGAGCTCAGCTTTCATTGCAGCCCTTTGTATTTTCTTCTGAGCTCCTATGCTCACTGTCAGCCTCCTGCACCCAAGCTACTACACATGAAGTACTTTTCCTTTATGGAGCAAAATCAAAAAGGCATTTGTCAGTACTCAGTACAGCATGGAGAAAACAGACACGTCTAGCAGCTCATAAAGCCATCCAGCCAAAACCAGCGTTGTTCTTGCCTTTCTGCTGTGCACACTGCTGACCTGCATTTAACTGTCTGGCAACAGGGATGCATCCAATCACACGGGGTTCTGGTAAATGCTGCTTAGCAGCAGAAGGAAGGCATGACTGTGCTCTCTGGACCTGAGCTGAGCTCTAATTTGGGCTTGGCCAGTGACCTCCTGGGTAACCCTGAAATGGCCATTTCACTTCTTGGTGCTTCCCTCTCTGTCTGCTTCATTTGTAGCACTTCGGAGCAAGGATTGCTTCTTGTGCAAGCAGCCTGCCTATTAAGGACACGGTGCAGCTGAGAGCTCTTACTGCTAAAAGCAATGCAAATATATATATATATATATTTCAGAAGAAAACTTTGCAAAATATTCCTATCTATTTATCAAAAATATGTTAACCAACAAAATCTTCATTTTTTTCCCGGAGTACTAAAAGCACAGATGTTACCAATATGTAAATAGCATTGCAGGTGATGTAACACAATGCAATTTAAAAGGCAGGTGGATCACTAATTCCCATGGTGCCCTAAACTCCCAGTTTCCCAGGCTAACAGCGTGTGGAACCCTGAGCAGCCATCAAGACACAGCAAGCTTTCCAAGGCTCTCACAGAACAAGGCCAAGTTTCTCCATGGTTGCCCAACGCTCCCCTCAGCGAGCAGAGCCTCAGGAGGCTGGTGAGTACCAGGTACTCAGTACCAGGCTGGCGAGCAATGTTTAATCACACATCCTGAAGACATCCCAGGCTACAAGCACTGCCTGCAAAATCCCTATTTTATCACTTTTTCATTAGCAGGCTCCCTTCTGCTCCAGTACTAGCTCTCAAGTATGGGTTTGCTCAAAAACAAGCCTTGTGGCACCTGGCCCCCCTCCACCCTGCCTGTGCCAAGACACGGCACGTGCCACCACTCAATGGCGCCTCAGGCAGCAGGGCCTCCACACAAGAAGAAAACCCCAGAGGCAAAGAGACCAGCACCCACGGTGGCCACAGAACCAGGTGAGGAGTTACCGTTCTCTGCAAACCAGTGGGAAACGGGCTCAGCACAGCAATGGGAACACACCCGTGGGAGCCCAAACCCCGAGCTGCACCGTGCTGCTACTCCCGCCCCTGTGGAGACTAAGAAATTCTGGTAAGTTTGCATTTGAAACAAAATAAAGAGAAAAAATGAGAACTGCATGTCATTAAATAACTCTCCACAGAATGATTGGGATGGAAAGAAGGCCTCCACCTCCACTATTTCTTCTCTGCTCCACAGTTCGCACAAATTAGATAAAACTTTAAGAGGATCCTGGAATCCAGAACACATTTGGTAATATAAATAGTAATTCCAGATGTAGCTCCAGCGATTTAACCCCCTTATTATATGGGGGGTTATTCATATATTAAATATGAATAAACTCCTACTGTCTGGTTAGCTGACAATGTTTATCCTCTTCTTCAAAACATTAAAAACTATGTTCTACAAATTTGTTTGTCAAAAAATACATTTTTTTGAAGGAAAAGAAATCAGTAATGCCTCCATTTACTTCTTTTCTCCACATTTTACCTTAATTTCTTAAAGGGGGAATGTATTTTTTTAATGGTGCAGCTAATTAGGAGGCATTTAGATAACACACCCCAACTTCTTCTAAGAGGCTTATTTGTTTTTGTTTTGTTTTTTAAAGATACTTTAAAAGCCTTTTAATAAGGGAGATACATCACACATTAAATGCAAAGCCTCTGTCCTTCACTTTGCACTAAAGCAGCAGTCATTTACTGATTATTCCGTGCCAGTATCAAAACATGTTACAAATGGAGTGGGGCACCTCACTGAAGGCTAGCCTCCACCTAGCAAAATCCCCTTTTCCATGGGAAAGAAAGATAATACTCATAATCTGAAGGCCCTGTTAGGCCCTGAAACTGCCATATTCTTTACAAGGGAAGGCTGCTCAAAAAGCAAAGTCTGAGAAATGGATGAAAGGGGTCGAGATGGTTCGCTGAACAAGGTTGAGCTGAGTGGGAGGCAGGGGAAGCTTGCCCTCCTACCTGCTCACAGAGGCTGCTGCACCTTGCTTCGGGCTGGTACCTGAGGGATACCCACTGACCCGAATCCTCATCCATACAGGACTCCTTCCATCAGAAATCTGACAGAGACACTGCAGTTTTTTTCCTTTTGGCAACTTTTTACAGGCACCTTCACAAATACTTGTGAGTCTCTGTTTTGCTTCCCAGTGTTCCTGCAGCATTACGCCATACTGGTCTTGCAGCAGCCACTGCCAACCTTGCCACACGAACCCAACACATACAGCTACCCTGCTGCTACTTGGGTGACACACAGGTGTTAAGAGTAGTAGCTATCAGTTCATAATGCCACACTTTCAACAAAAGTATCTGTGAATTCCCAAGCGTGTCCCATCACTTAAAACTTGAAAAGGAATAACCTGTTTTTCATGGTACCTCTAAATACCACCTGATTAAATATCTCCAGAAAGCTTGAGCTGAAAGTCACATAGGCTCTACAAACTCTCCATATTCTCATAAATGAAAAGCAAAACTCCTCAAAGGGCCTAGCAGCATTTCTATTCGGCTCAATGAAAATGTGTTTTCACAGTGAAGGTGTCAAAATTCAAGGTAAAAGAGAAGTCATGGGAATGAACTAGGAAGTCTGGAGAAAGCAGTCCACAGAGTAATTCCTTTCACACCACCTGCCACCTGCGTAAACCCTGCTTGTTGAGCAGGCTCTGGGGAAAGTAAAATCGTCAGCAGACAGTATTCCAAAACTTGGCAGCATAGAGATAGATATTTATCTGAAACCAATAGAAATGCCTGATTTTTCAAACGTCACACGTTAAGGCCAAATCATACAGCTATTCCAGGGCTGCTATGCACCATAATACTGTACATCATGACACAGAATATTATCACTTCATAGTACACTCAGATTGAAAGAAAACCTTGATACTAGAAAAGAAAAGCACCCTTTACTGCACATCATTTCATTAGTTTAACCTAGAATAATCCAAACTCTTCTGTTTCAGACTGCTCTGTGTGGAGCAGTCAGACCAGGCAGTGGTATTCTGCATCTGCACAAATCACCAAATCACCAGTTTTTACCCCAAAAACAGAGGTGAAAAGATGAATTGCTGAGCAAGTCAAGAGTGCTAAACCGATTAAGTCCCTCATGAGAACTAATCCAAAACAACAGCAAGAGCTCAGATACTGCAAAGCATCTTTTTTTTTTTTTTCAGAGGTATTTCATTACGATTGGCTTTCTTCCTGGGCACAGGTCCAGAAATATCAGTATTGCCTTATTTTTTCCCAAGAAATATATTGCTTGAATAATGTGCACCTTGTGCACTGCATTTAAATAGATGATCATTGATCTCCTTGAACTCTTTTTTTCCCATTCTGATCATTCTTCCCTGGGTTACATGAAAGTATTTTTCCAATTTTTAGCAGAAGCCTGAAACCTACGTGTGAATTGCAAACGAAACTCACAAAGAAGCAGAAAGACCCCTTTCTCGGTAGTTCTTCATTCACTTCAGCAATCTCACCTCGCTTTTTTTATGTGTACCAAGGAATGTGGGAAAAAAAAAAAAAAAATGAAGATGACCACAGCCCCTTTGGGAAATGACAACAGCAAAATCCAGGCCCTGCCAAAGGTGTGCTACAGCCAGGCAGGCCAGCCAGGGGTGCTCAGGGAGCCACCACTCCTGTAACCACCATGGATTTTTTTTCTGAGGCTGGAAAAGTCTGCTGACCTACATACTTGAAAATTCCCCCTTTGATGTGCCCTTTGAGTGCTTCCCTGTCCCAGGGGGAATTTCTCATGCCTTTTAATTCTCACCACCCAGCTCAGCACCTCTGACTCTGGTCTTGTCTGAGGCAACCATCTAGTGAGAAACAACTTCAGTCAACACTCAAAACAGGGTGATTTAAATAAAAGTAATACCTGCGTCTTTGTGACTCAGAATCCTCACGACAATTTAGTGTGTAGTTCCTTCTTTATCCGCAGCCGACAATCTGGAAGATGCTGTTGTGTCTCCTTTTTGGATGACATAAAAAGAAGGTACCCACCACTTGCAGCCTCTGGAAAACAGAACAATTTGGGAACCCTCCAGCACTGTCACACCTTGCCAGGCAGCTTGAAACCTCAGAAAGGTATTTCGTATATTCAGACGTAACTTCTGCTTCACTGGGATACCCGAAGCAGACCACAGCTTTCCCAGCGGAGGCTACCACAGTGGCCACAAACCTCGCTGCAGCCCTGGAGGTGTCTGTGGCTGCCAGATCAGTCCATCAGCCCGGCTCACCAGTGTGTCTGCGCGCCAGGCAGGCACTGAGCTTCTCGCAGCAGTCTGGGCGTGATTTAGCTCCTGTTCCCTCTCATCTCCATACCGCTGTATGGCTTTTAAATATTATATTCATGCCAGCTAGGCTATAAATGTTGAATGCTCCGTGTGCTACTTTGCCAGCAATATAAGAGAGTAGCTTGAAGGACTATGGCTGATAAAAATTGAGCTTGTCATAAAGGAGAAGGAAAAACGTTGTAAGCTGTAATTGTTCTGAGAAAACATTACTGGAAGATACATAATCCAACATGACACTTCAAGCTCTTGCCACAGAATGTTTGACCATAAAAGGAAAAAAAAAAAAAACACACACACATGATTTTTAAGGTCTACTTTCACATAACTGTACTTATACGTCCTGTCAGAAGAAATGGTGCACTATCTTAAATGATACATAAAATTTTTTTTTCACATCGACATATTTCCATTCAGGCTAGTAACTGCAAAAATAGAGCTACAGCAGGCAGGTGTACTGATGGGAACCTTGTAACAGGAATTTTATATCCCAGCAGAGGACAATATGAGACTATAACATCTCTTTAAGCCAGAACAAAACAATAAGAAAAGACTGACCTTTCTGTCCTGCTGTGGGTTTCAAATCACATCTCTTAAATGAAGGCCCAGGGGTGTAAATACAAGGTAAATCACAAACCTTCATGCATCACTCTGCTAAGGACAGCACTTGATTAACCTAAAAGACATGGATTTGGTTTTTGGGGGAGGGGAATTGAAACTATGAAGAATGTATCCCATTCAGTTCTCAATGGGGGAAGAATTCTTTCCCCTTCAACTTTTTCCCTATGTTTTATAAAAGTACTAAAAACAAAACGAGGTACATCATGTTTTTAAGTGATGTAAAGGCAGCCACAGCAGAGCTGCTCAGCAGACACAGAGCCAGCTGCCCTTCTTGCGAGTTCTGTCTGCAATGCGCTGGCTTTTTCCTCTGAAATTTCCCAGTAATGAAAATGTTCCAGCAGCTCCACCAAATGGACTTCTAGCACAAAAGAGAACAGAAGCAAGCATGTGAATCGAATCATTGCATTTTAGAGTATTTTGGTTACAATTAAATGGCTGGAAAACAAGGAAGTTGTTTTCCACGTGAGGAAAGAAAAACCCACCTTTGTCTACTATGTGCCCCCAAAAGATGTCTCCTTGGTATATACATGATACAACCTTGTGATGCTTGGTATTCCCAGACACGGCATCCTCGCGTCCAGCAGGCTGGATAAAAGGCACACCAGCATCGGCTTTAGGGAGCTGCAGTAGCCCTGTGGTGCTGCACATGTGGGCAGTTGTGCTGTGCCTGTGAGGAACACGACTGACAGCACCCACACATGTGGTATTTGGGGAAAAAACAAGGCACTCCTCAGGGCTGGGTGAGGGGTACAACACCAGCACCCCTGACACAGGTGGGGAGGTGTCAGGGCGATCTAGGCCCTGCAGCCACCTCAAGGTTTTGGTCACCTCATGGCAGTGCTGGGCACACCTGCAACCTGCCCCGATGACCGCCACGAGGCCTGAGCACGGTCCCACGTGCCCCTTCCTGAGACCTGTCTACAAAAATGCCTCTGGGAGGAACAGCTGCTGCCCAGGGCTCTGCAGCGCTCCGGGCCTACCAGCCCTGTCCTCTTTATGCATGGCAGCATGTTGGTTTTCATGACGAGGTGCCTGCAAGAAGCTGTTCAGGCTTCTCACCAGCCATGCCTCTTGTGCCTCTCACAGAAAGCAGTGGCCACCACTGCTCCGCTCCCCTGCCTGAGGGCATTGCACCACTGCGCGGCAAGGGAAATGAGAGCCATGTGGAATGAAAGCACGTACAAATCTGAATCCTTTCATCTGATTTACACAAAGATTGTAACCTGCTCCTATCCACTTACACCTGAAACTGCAGCAAGGCTCCCACAGCCAGCACCAGGGAAGCAGCAGTGCGGTCATGCCAGCGTCAGCTCCTTTCACAATGAGTTAGCAAATGTTCCTGCCAAGCAAAGCTGCAAGGCTGCTTAGCAAGGTGCCTGCTGTGAGCCCAGCTGGGATGCGGTGCACCCGCTCACAGCTGGCTCTGGAACCGCTAACAAACCCCCCATTGCATGGCCCAGGTACACTCAGGGATGCTGAAGCAGCCCTCACGCTGGCACAGGGGGAGCTGGGAAGTGATGGTGTTGTATGTCAGTAGATGCCAGTTAAAATGATCTTACTGAAGTGGTTAAAGCAGCTTGTTTGGGAAATGTGTCCCATGGCTAGGCAGCACTGACACAGCCCGTGACCTGATGGATGCTTGGCAGTCACAGACCTCAGCGAACACCAGCGCAGGAGAGCAGTACACCTCTGAACAACTGCAGCATGCCCATGGCTGTAGCACACCAGCAGCTCTACCTCTTGCTGTCTTCCTTGTCAATATGAAGCAAAGTTCTCCAAAAGATGCCCACAAGGACAGCTACAAACACAGTTGGTGCTGGCCATGCTGGTACCTGCCTCAAAAGAGCAAAGTCCACTGAGGGATAGCCACCCCTAACAGATTTTTTTTTTCTTTGCAATCAATGGAACAAATAACCAAAAAGCATGCAACAGAGTTCACAGGGCAGAAAAAAAAGTAGAGCTGGAAAGTTTCTGCCTTGCCAGTGGCAGAACTGGCCACAAGAGCTCCTGACAATTAACCTATTCCTAACTCCCTATGTAATATAGGCTGCTTACCTCCCAGAACAGCCTATTCAGGCACTTCACTCTCTTCACTCTCAGAAAGTCGTTTCCTAACTCAGTCTGAATTTTTTTTTCTCTTTCTTGCACTACAGTTTGTATTTGTAATCCCTAATCCTTTCACCACAGACATGTAACAGCCTTTCGATGACTGATGACTTCTGCTCCCCTATTCTTCCAATCTTCTCTCTTTTCAGCCAACCAACTCCCATTTTTCTTGTCCTTCTCAGGCAAGTTTTCCAGACCTTAACTATTCTCTTTTTTTCTCCTCTAACTGATCTTCAGTAGCCTGTACCTTTTTAAAATGTTTCAGAAAAGCCAGGTTAGATGCACTTTTCATTGTGCTGGTCACCAGTAAACTATGCTTTCCTCTGCACAGGCCAAGGTGGGATTCTGACCCTGGCTTCCAGGTCCCTAGGTAGCAGCTGTCACCAGTTCAGCTGACCACGTGTGGGTAACCAAGTCACTTACCCTGCCCTTCCCAGAGGGGATTTCACAGTAATATAATACTATGCAACTATAGTTAGAACTATTAGCTATAGTTCTGTGTTTATTTTTTCCCAGACAACTTTATGCAATTCCAATTTATTCCACATCTCCCCTTTTCTAGGATTCAAGACTTAAACCAAACAAAAAACCCACTTCCACTGAGCCTTTTTAATCCTTATTATAGTACTACATGCAACATTATTCTACAATAACCACTTTTACAGTAATCTAATGAAATGAGCACCGATCAAGCTCCACCAGTGGACTGTTTCAGAATCTAGGAATTTTGCCACTCTTAACGAAAACTTTGATCAGAATACTTAACAGCAGAGTTGCTACAAAATAAAAGGGATTAGTGGCTCTCCATATTGCACTTATAGTAGCGATTCTGTTGTTCAGGATACTTTTTGTAGACAGCCAACTAATGCAAGCTAAACTGCACTTTGCTACTTCAGATTTGAGACTTATTTCATATAAGCATACAGGGAAATAAAAAATATAAAAGGTAATACAAATGGACAAAAAGTGAATTTATGGAAAGACAAAAGAAGTAGAGTACACACCCTATGGTAAGTGGTTGATGATGTATTTAAGTCATTCACTCATGCATTTTCACAATTCGTATGAAGACAGAACTGTTCAAGTAACAGATAATTAATATACTAAGCTAAACCCCCCAAAACAGTTCACCAGCTTCAGGAGGAAGAACCATATATTACTTCCTATTACTTCTTTTGGCAAATCAGTAGCGCAACTGATAGTATCAGGACACTTAGAATGAGCCAAAAATTCCATGGTATCATACACCATGCTTCAACAAGATATACGCTTCATAAGAACATAATCAGTAGATTATGAACTGATTATTTCAAGTTCTTTAGCTAATGCTTAGTTAAAATTACTTTTTCTTAAAAAAGTAAATAAAAATTACTTTTTTAAAAAAGTAATTTTAACAAGATTACGATTACTGATGTATTTAGCAACACTAAAACCAGCAATGTTTAAAATGAACATAATAGAACATAACATTTACAACCATGTAAAAGAATGCCTCACATACTTCAACATATGGACGATATTGTTACTACAATTAACTTTCCTTTTCAGACTTTCAATATAAAGGAAGCTGAAAATTATATATTCCAATATTCAATTTCTTTCAAAATTAAGAACCTTTGAAACAACAGTTACCAACATAATGTTGAAAAAAATATATAATTTATGTACAATTTGAGAGCCCGATTATTTAACACCTAGGCATGTGTTTTACTGACATGCAGTTAGACTGTGGATGTGAATGAATGAATGCACAACCAGGCATTAAAACATTCCAGTTAAACATGATTCCAGTATATTAAAACAAACAGTTAAGAATGCCATGGCTAACTGAGGAAAAACATGTAACAAACTGCTGCACTAGTTTTGCATAGCTAGATTTCTTTAACAAAGCTTGCAAAGGAATATTCTTAGACCCATGTGATAGTGACTATTCATTTTTCCTTCTAATATTTGATTCTAACCAAGAACACTGGAAAACAGGTCTCAGAGATATCAAAGGAGTGAATTTCTTCCTCTTTCAGCAAAGAAATACTCACTTATAAATTTCAAACCTCTTTTTTTTTTTTTTTTTCTTCAATAAAATGGAAATGTGTTGCATTCTGACCTGGACAGATAAGCAGGGTATAAAAAACACAAAACTCTCAGATGCTATCACAGGTTACTACTGTTTAATTTAGACCTAAATCTTTCACCACTAACTATGAATAATTTAAATAGCATGGATGCAGCTCTTTTTACAGATTAAATACGGCAACTAGAAGAGCTATTTAGATACTACTGATCATCTAAAGACAGGTTTCTACACAGAAAGAGTGAAACCTGCAACATGTACATGTTCTTTACCTGAAACAAGTGTGCCTGTACTATCCAAACAAAGCAAAAGTTGTTTTCTAAGTGATTTTGTTTGTTTTTCTCTTCCTCCTCTCATTTTACATATTTTGGAGCAGACAGTTTCATTCTGCATCTCTGTAATCCAATCATGTAGTACTGGAAAGTATTGACTACTGATCCCAGAAAATAAATACACAGTCTTATAAGATTTTTCACTTAATATCTCAGTCATAAGTCAGCAGTGGGTGAGGTCCTTTTTCAAGATCTGAACTGGTAAGTTATTTTTCTAGTATTCAGTTACCACTGAGGCATTGTGCTATCTAGTCTACTGACAGCCCAAAAATTCTTAAAATACAAAATTTTTAACCTTTTAAAACTATGTCTGCAAACGGAATTCTCAAAAAGCTATCTTACTTTAAGAATCCACCTTTCTTGTGGTGAGCAACAAGATTTCAGAAAAATTCTGAAAACACTACTTTACAAAAGGAGTTTCTACATTCAGTCTGACAACCTGGAGTGCAAAATTTCCACATACAGAGCAGACAACATGGCACCAAATATGGACAAAGACTTAAAAAAAAGTTGCAGATTTATTTTCTCGTAGCAGTGAACTAACAGTCTGTATGTGAAGGAAAGAGAAAGGCATTTCCACTCTGTCCTGTCTGTGCTTTTAGTACCCATTCACACTTACTTAAAGAGACCTGATTTAACAGTCCTCCTGTTTTGTGATATTAGAGTCATTCAAGTAGACTCCAAAATAATAGTAGTGGTTAAAGGAAAACCAAAACACCCTTTAAAGACTAATCATAATTTTTAGTATTTTGCAAATTCTCTTGCAAGAAAGAGTAAATTGCACTCTGAAAAAGGGGCAATATTAAAAACAAATACATATCAACTTCATCAACAACACTTTTGCCTTTAGGACTCTGTCAGAGATCTTCCATGGGTGAAATTCCCTGCCAGGAGTAATTCCATCCTAATGTTGACAAAAAAGATATATATAATCTTCTATATTTACATATTATACATATTTACATTTTTAATACTACAGATGCAGAGGAAAAAAACTGGGTACAGAATTATCATCTGTTTTACACGTCCCAATTGTATTTTTTCCCTTTGAAAAATTTACAAGTCCTCTTCAAGTCCTTTGAAAGCTAGATACAGTCCACATTCCGCAGGCCACCATCCGTAGTCAAAGCACCAAATCTAAAATGAAGAAATAGTGTATTCTTAGGTGATTGAATTAAATATAGAATCAATTAATCTTTTTCTTTATAATTTATTTGAGGGACTTTTCCTTTCCCTTGCTGACACACACATTTGTATCTAACTTCTGTAGGTGACAACAAGGTACTTGGAGAACAGCATCCTTTCTTGTATGGGACTGAGCGTGAGAAACAAAACCAAACCATTTTGGCTTGAAGTTCAGCTCAGCTCTATCAGCAGTTTGCCTTGAAGGTTTTAGGAGATCATTATTTTCATATATTATCGTCATCAGGGTGTTTTTTTATCATCATTATGAAAAAAAGCAAAAGTATTCTATATGTAATAATGAAAACTCTTTCTCCCCACTTTAATTAAGCAATCTGAAAACTGCACAATTATTCAATGATATTGGCATAATTTCGCAGTTGTTAAAAATATCTAAAAGTGAAGAGTTAAAGAGCCTACTGGACTACTGCAAAAATACTGTGTTGAGATTCAGAATTAATCTCTCTATGCAACAGGTATTTCTATTAGCTAAACCTAAGCGGTACTGAACAAAAATGTCATGACTGCTGTGTCAGAATAATTTCACAGTAATGTTTCAAGGTTTTAAAGTAAGTTTTCTTGTTATACCTCAGATCAATAGTTCAACATATATTTGCAGTTAGATTATAGAATTGTCCCTTAGTTTGTATTCTGAAACTACAAAACATATGAAATTAAGTTTGCTCCTATTATCAGCCCACAAAGGGAAAATAATTGCTTGCCTTTCCAAAATGTGGTTGTTCTCAGCCAGCTCTTTAACAACCCCTTCCATTTCCTCCTTTAGTTTCTTCATACTGTAGTAACGAGAAGCAAAAGACAGGTTACAATTTTTACAGAGGCAGTTATCTACTACAACCCCTCACCACCACACAGCTTTTGGTAACTTGTTACTGCCTACCAAATGTGAGACAGATACCAGGTTGGTTATTTTCTAAGTGTTGGATATTTATTAGTGTTTTCCTTTACTCACAAATCTGTACCACTGCTATAGCAATATAAGGTTGTTTTTTTTCCTGCAGTAAATATAAAATCATCGGCCTTAACAATCACTAAGTCAACTGCAAACACTGTTTTTAATCCATCTGTATAATTGGCATGGAATATTACATACACCCAATTAATAAATTCTCACCCAAGAGTCATTTCCACTAATGTGTTTGAACTTGGGTAAACTGTATTCATTGTGTGTTTCATCCCACTGGAAGCTGCAAACATTTTCTGAGGCAGAGCATCTTGTAACTGCAACAGACAAAAAGGAAATACAAATTAAAATACAAGCTGTGATATATATCTTGATTTCTACCCTAAAATCCTTTAAATTCTCTGTTGCTATGGTGCCTTGTAAAATCATTACAAAAGTAGGGCGTGAGATCATCACAGCAATTTCTTTATAGATATAACCTGTAGTTCCCTGATTTTTTCCATCTTCTTAAGTGCCTTATACTTACATAACAAACTCTCAAAAGGAGGAATTATCTATCTGTTATATTTGTAATTATCCTAAGGCAACAGGACTCCAATGAATAACTGACTTCTATCATGCTACTAAAATACAAACAAATAAGTAAAACACTGCTCTTCACTGTTCCTTGTTTGTGGTTTTTTGTTTTTTGTTGGTTTTTTTTTTTTTTGAATCTCTTGGGTGTTTTTCTTTCATATTTATTTATTTCCTTTAATAAAGAATAACAATTTTATTGAATGAAAATGCACTTTTAGATTACTTCTTGACAGTGCATTGACTATTATCCTTATACATCTAATTAACTAGGTTACACCCGAAAGAGTTACAGCTATTCTCATTCTCTCCATTTTGAGGTAATTCTGGTAAGTTTGCATCCTACAAGAGTCACTGTCCAAATTTTAACAAAATGTTTTCTTTCATACCACCCGCAGCATTACATTAGCATGTATCCTTGAGCATGTATCCCCTAATCTTGAATATGGGAGTAGTGTCTTATGCTTCATAGGAGTATTAACATAATCCTCTAGGCATTTAGATACTATTGTGACAGTAGTTACACAGAGCACCTCCCAGCAAATTCCCATCTGTTTGCATAGATGTTTTTTTGGACTGCTAGTGATACCAAAAATAAAATAAAATAAAAATCAAGTCAGGATTTGTAAACCTCTATGCAACTCCTGTCTCATCAATGAAACTACTATAGACCAAATACTACATCCACACAGCCCTGTATTTTAATACGACTGCATTAACCTAAGTATGACTCACTATAAACAACAGCATCTATATTAAATAATATAGAATAGTCTTTAATTTTTGAAAACACTTGAAATAATTTAGAAGAATTCTACCTCATTTATATAATCTTGGTATTTGGATACCTCTTCTTCAATATCAAAGCACTGGTTGGTGAGAGCAAGTAACTGCTTCCTTATGTGAAGCATTTTCCTAAGAGAAAAAAAAAAAGTTTTCTTTCAAGACCCTTTAAAAACCTTGTAAAAGAAGTGGTGCACTTCTGAATACGAAAGAAATCAATAAACTTGCCTTGTCCAGTCCTCAGCCTTGTCCAGAAATATATCGTACTTGCTGACACATTCTTCTTTGAATAGAGCTATGGCTTTTGTAGCATGCAAATACAGCTTCTGCCTGCAACACAGAAACAACCAAAACAGTGTTACACTCCTTTCAGAACCCCTTCCTCCAACTCACTTCCTGAAACTTAGAGAAAAAGCATTTGGACTTAAAATCCCTTCAGCTAGTTTTATTTGTGCAGTTGTAACGTATGAGAATTCAACTCACTGCATGAACTGACAGGTTATGTTTCAAGAGTATTTCCTAGCAGGGAAAAAAAAAAATTAACTGAATGAATTAAGTTGCAATTATTGGTGTATGAACAATTGGTCAGATGTATTTTCCCAGTAAGCATTTATCCAAGCAAGGGAAAAGGATTCAAAATTGAAAGGGCAAAAATCCTTATTATTTCTAATTTATCTTCGGTAGAGATTTGGAATCTCCAGCATATATAAATAATCTGTTGTGCTGAATAATATCCATGCAACACAATTGAATTTTTGTGTCAGGTTAAATTTATGACAAGAGAAAAAAACACAAAGCAAGTAGATACAGAGATAAGGAGAGGAAAATAAAACAAAGCTCCCTTCTTCTTAGCATTGCAGTCAGCAGTCCCAGTAGAGCTACTATACCATACTATGCATTGCACCAGGAAGCAAAACTAAGGGAATCTAGGATACTGAGGGCTGCAGTCTAACAGCTCTTTCTGGTGTATCATTAACTCTTGCATGATAGCCTTTGGTTAATCAAATGCTGGCTGGAATGTAGTTGGTTTGTCATCAGGCATGCATACCTGTCATTGAGCCACAAAAAAAATATGAACTTAGTGCTGCTCCCTTATCTCTCTAGTACTAACTATTACAAAGGCCAATCACTGTTGCTAAAGGCACAAAGTTATTCAGTTTCATTTCTCAGATCAGTGGAACTCAAGCTATTGCACTGCAGAAGAGCAGGGACTTAAGGCAAACCACTGCCATTTCTCTCTGGGAGGCATCAAATAAAAATGGATGTAGTTAGGATCTCAAATATACCGGTACAATCTTGAAGAAACACTTGTGGTAGAAAATATATAGTATTCAAGACCATTAAAATGAAGGCTTTTTATTTAAAGTCTGAGTAGTAATAGAAAAATAAAATTTATTTTATCTGCTAAATGGAGTGCAGATTTAAAATATGCTGTGGATTCAGTCTCAATGTTTACCTGTTTTCTGACGATATTCTTTAGAACATAGATCTTGAAATTATTGCTCATGTTATCTCCTATGTTAACTTCTGGTTGTTGCAGGACAGCAACATGTCCAAGTTACTTTCAGTGTATCAAGATCTATCTCATAACTAGTTTGGTTTCTTGTCCCTGCTGGCCTTTACATTAAAGCAGTCTCCCTCCTCAGTTGACAGTTACACCATTTTGCTCTCTCACTACGGTAAAATCAAGTGATCAAGAGAATACCCGTCAGTGCCACCTTCATGTTGGTTCTCCGTCTGTAATTGTTAGTGAACCACAGTAGTGGTAGCAACATCAAGAATTCTTAGAAAGCTCCAGAAGCAGTGTCTACATTCTTACACCAGTAAGCAAAGACTAGGGAACCACTAGGGAACCTCTCAACTGACCAGACTCTGGGAAAGTAACTTAGTTACTTAAACACAAGCATCTAGCATCATTTGAGATGCACAAGGATATCCTGTGCTGCTTCCAGCTGTTCAAACAGAAAGCTGCAGGTCTGCCGTTAGTCACGTCCTACCTCCCAGTCTCAGACCACGTCTCAGGTACTTAAGGGCGACTCAGATAGCATTAGGCACCTGTGTAGGAGTAACTGAGTGGATCCTGAGACAAGTGCTGCAAGATGAGCAGAACAGCTGTTTAGAGTTGGTCAGGAGTTAAGTCAGTAGAGTCAGAGGAGCCTCATAGGTGTCTAGACAATTATGCCCAGATTAGGAACAGGTATTTCACATCTACCTTTAAAAGGTGTATCTGTGAAGGAACTCCAGCGACAAAAACACCTCATTATAAAATGCTGATGCCCTATATATTTAAGGCATTAAAAAAACAAACCAACAAACAAAAAAACACTCCTAAAGAGGCTATAATTTACAGCAATAATCCACAGAAGAGGTTATTGCCAAGAGCGCCTGTAGGACCTGAAAGCAACCATGGTATTTCCCAAATGTAACTTCAAAACTTACTTGTCAAACTTGTGAATCTGTTCTTCATTGTAAGGAAGCCCTAGGATCAGAGCAGATGACAGACATTAACAGTTTAATCCCGTTAGTTTTATTGATGTAAAACTCCACTTAGTTTACCCATTTTCTGTGTGGTGTTGTATGCTGGTAGGTAAAAGCAGCAATTTACTTTTTTTTCTGCCAGTGTTGCAATTCAGATTTGTGAGTTTCATTCACATGGGCTTTAAGACAATAGCTAACTAAGAAAGGCCTACAGACATAACTCACTGCTGCTGACCAACTGCTCGTTGCTATCACAAATATCCTAACAGAACAAGAACTGACCTGTCCTTTACACTAGAGTTTATGTTAAAAGTGAATCAAATAAGTTACTTACTTCGTTCTGCTTTGTCTTTTTTGAACTGGTAATAAATATCTGTGATGGAACATAGCAGTGCCTGCAGCCTCTCTGGACTAGAGCAACAAAAGGAATAAAATTAGGAATTTTACACACAAACTTAAGCAGCTATTAATGAGCTTTTATGAACTACAACTACTACATATTAAAACAGTTAATACAATTACCCACTTTCTGTCTCTCGGATGCATGCCTTCTTGATTTGCCCAGGTATCAGCCAGCAAACCACCAGGAGAAAGCTTGTTTTTGATATCTTGAAGACTGGTTTCTATTGTGCCCTGAGAGCTGGAGAGCTACATAAGAGCAAGAAAATTCAATCTTACCACTGGGTACAGTGAAAAATTAATTTAGGCTGAAAACAGACTGAGCACATTAATACTACAGACCCATTTGTTTAACTGACCTTCATTAAAGAAAAACGTCCAATCATCTGCTAAAGCTTAGTTAAAAGCAGATAAAATACAGTATTATTCAAGAAAGAATTTCTCTGAAGCTGGTGTTTCTATTTGTTAATATTTATTTTCTTTCAGAGTCTTCAACAACAAGATTTTACCTTTCACAATTTCCATTTTACTTCTACTCTCATTCTTTTAGTTTGTTACAAGTTCACATAACGAATAACTATCCACTAAATTCATACATTTCTTTCTCTGCAAGTCATACAACCTCCAAAATAAAAATGGAGTAATCACCTTTTCCTTTCTAGATTACACATCTTCCCGGGATACCAGTCTGAAAAGTTATTTTCCATCTTTTACTTGTCTGGAAACTTGATACAAATTTCAAAGCAGATCACTCTGAAGCATGCTTGTGTATGCATCACTTTAGAAAGCCAACTAAGGAGTTTAAAGTTCTTGAAGCAAGGGAAAAAGATTCTCAAAGTAAAATACATTTTGTGGTTATAATTTTTCACTTGATTATTGTAGTAAATGGAATTGTATTTTCAGGGGTGACCAATTGTTTTCACTGCACTGGACTAATAATTTGGTGTCTTTGCAGAAAGATAAACACAGCTAGATACAGGCATTTGAACGGCCTTTGATAGTATAGAAATTACTTTGAAAAAATCATAGGGTTATTCATAGAAAACCCTTTATTACTGTTCCTTTGTTGTTTGTTTTAATTTTTCATTCTTTCTCTAGGAACACCATTTTGAGAATGACATGGGTTTTGTAAAATACTTACACGCAACAGTTTTGTATGTATCTCTGAAATTTCATCCACTTCCGATGATTCCAAGTTGATCTGCATCAAATTCTCATATCTGAACACAAAGCATGTTTATTAAAAAAAAAAGAGTAATGAATGCACTCAAAATATTCCTTGAATCTAAAGATTAATGATAACTACCACTTCTTCTATATGAAATACTTTATCTGCCAAGCAATCACGAAAGACAGACAACTATAAGTGGCCATTAGTAATGAAAACTAAGAAAAAAAAAAATCTTCCTTGTTTTCCTACATTTGAACTGTTAAAAAGAAGTCTGAAAGTTCCATTTCTAACTTAAAAAAAAAAATAGACTCTCATTACTTGTATTTCACAGGTAGTAGAAAATTGTTTCCTCTCCTCAATTCATTTTTAATAGGTTACCAAACTAAGGATT
This sequence comes from Nettapus auritus, assembly GCA_011076525.1. NCBI lineage: Eukaryota > Metazoa > Chordata > Aves > Anseriformes > Anatidae > Nettapus > Nettapus auritus. The sequence goes on along the minus strand of CM021765.1, from coordinate 35,515,623 downwards.
CTTCAAGTGGTCAATGACACAACAAACCACTGCACTAAGATGTTATTTTTGTTGTTGTTGTTGTTTTTCTGTAGAAACTCAATGCAAAGGCTGAGTTACCAAAAACGTAAAGGCTGGGCTAGTAGCACTGTTGTTCATACCGACACTTTTCATAAGACTATAGTTCAAGTGTCAAATAAATCATCCAGGAGAGTATTTTTCCTCCTGAGTCTCAGACACATTTTATTTTTAAAAATACCATGAAAAACCAGCCCAGCTACTTTCAAACAATACATACTTCGCTCAAGGCGAATACCCCAGTTACCTTGTCAAATAAAAGCTCTGCATTGGCATGCTTTATAGCAGAGCCTTGAAAAAGGAGGAAAAACAAGAGGACGTGTCCTTTGCAAACGCCATGAAAGTCCTCTGAAGTTAGTAAACTGAAAATCCTGCCTCTTCCTAGGAGGATGAAAAACTACATGCAAACACACAGCAAATTTCTATTCACATAAGAACTAGTATAATTTTTGTTCAAACAGCTGCTCTGAGATACAACAGAACGTACTAGTCACAAAACAGAACCTACAGTGATGATTTCTAAGCAGTACAAGTGGCATTCGTCTGCGGGACCTGGCAGAACACAGGAATATATCTGGGCCAAACGGTCCTGTTAACTAGTGTAAACTGGCTTGAAGGAAGGTCTGGAGTACAGCCCTGATGATCTGCAGTTAGGCTACCCAGGTACACTGAAGTTTTGTCAGTCATCACCTTTGCTAGTTGCTGTTTCTTTTGTGTTTGTTTGTTTTAAAGCAAGCACCTTAAAGCCCAGATGGGTCAGTTTTTACATATTTGGCATGTGTACATCAACTCTGACAAGTCCTTTGGTATCCACAGTTACTACATACAAGGTGGTGGTATAAATACATGGCTGCTGGAGTTACTCTAAAAGCCCAGTGCCTCTATGTGTGTGCATTAACCACCATATGTGAGCGTATTACTAAATCTGCTTACGTGAAATCACTGCTCTCAGTAAAGCCATGCTAATTCAAATTTAATTTTTAAAGGCAAAAACTCTAAATAAACATAGCCTAAGCTACCACTGCCATTAAAGATTATAAAGAAAATAAATGCATTAGGTATAGTGCTTCTACTCACATTTTCTCAGCTTTTTCAATGTTTCTGCTGCAGAAATCCAGCCTGATGACGACCTCAGTTTTTTTATGAACCATTTCATTGTAATCATCCTTAATTATTTCACTAAAAAATAGTGAAGCATTAGTCTAGCATTCAACTGCCACCTTACCAGCAATCAGTAATACAACAATGTATCTACAGTAGTAACTGCTAGTAAAAATTGCTTTCCTTTAGATATGCGTTAGTATAATCCTCATATAAAACTATCCTGTGCAAGCTGCTCAACTGTACCTGCACGTTACCAGAGGTTACACTTCGACTATTCACAGGAGAAAGTGAAACTGAAAATACTAAAACTTATTGACAGAAAAAAGAATCTTTGTTTCCTTAATGGTGAAAAGATGGAAAAATCAGGAAGTCTATTCACATTCAGGCAGTAAAAGAAACCTCCCTCCCAGGATCACAAAATTATGCATTGATAGCCAAGGCATATCTCAATAAAAATAATTTTTTAAAAATCACATTCACTGCAATTCAATCAAGGACTTACATTAGCCATCGTATGCCTTTTCGCATCAGCTCCTGGTAAAGCAACAAAGAACTGGCAACTCTACAGGCATAACATACGATACCCGTTACTGCCTGGGTAAAAAACAAAACAAAACAACACATTAGTACTAAATTGTCATTCTTTTAACAATTGTTTCAGGTCAATTAATGACAACAAAGCAACATAGATTAATAAAACAAAGAGCAACATGAAGATGGTAGTATAAAATGCATAACTTTGCCCAAATTTTAGTCAGGAAATAACCAAACACTAATTATGGAGGCACAGCTAAACATGGCAGTGAGTTTCTCCAGTTATGCTGAAGTATCTGTTAGGGATGAAAATAAGTCTTTCATAAGCAAAAATCACACCACTTACTCTCAGCATCTACTTTAACTCCCGGGAAGTCAAAAGTACGTTTCCTCAGTAGTTCAGGAATTAAACACATACATTAAAAGAAACTAGTAAAAATGATACATTTGACAATCCTAAGGCTAGGGACTCTTCTTTCACCTAATTTCCACTTACAAGTTTGCTGTATCACTTGGAATTCTGAACAAAGTTTCACAAATGATAGTTTAAATATTTCTAATAATATCAACTGCTTACTTTCTGCTTATTAATCTGAAAGACGTTTGGTTTCCAAAGAGACATATGCTTTTAGGACTACCTTCCCTGAACACAAAGCTCCTCAGCAGGCAACATTTTATAGGAATAGCATAAATGGATGTCACAAAGTCGAAGCATGTCACTGCACCCATTAGTAATTTTAGAATAACACAAGAAAAATGAAACATCCACTAATTGTCTCCCACAAAGATCCTGTAAACTTCCAAGAGAAGCAACAGAAAATCCACTCTTGCAAATGTTATGAACCTTCAGGAGTGCCTTTTTGCAGTAGCAAAGCACTTGGACTTTAGAAGGCTGTTTTTTTGTGTTTTTTTTTGTTGTTGTTTTTAAATACAAATGTGTTTTGTATACAAAACTCTGGATTTAATAGAATACAATTCTGGAGCCCTTTTTAACAAATACACTTCTGTTGGTCAGAATTCCTGTCAGCATATTAAAATAGCTTTATTAACATTATTCATCTGAGAATTAAGTAGCTTTCATCTCAGTATCATTACCTGAGACAGCTATATAAATTAAAAGCACAATTACTCACTTTAGCCATACTGGCATCCCCATCCAAGTCATAACGTTGATGTACTTTAGGAAGTAAAACTGAAACATAAAACAAACATCTGTATTTTCCTGTTTTTTCATAAGAGACTTCAAAAGTCTTAATAAAATGAGAGATACACTAGTACACGTTGAAGAAATATTTATTACTAAAACTCAAAAACACAACTGAGTCAGAAGCTAGGAATGTAAGAAGTGTCCCATTTTGTTCTGTTACATGGAACACCTCTATACAAAAAAGCATTACCGGAGAAGGCTCTGGGAAGGCCTTGATACAGCTTTTCAATACTTAAAGGGGGCTTCTAAGAAAGATGGAGGGCAACTTTTTGTTCATTCAGATAACGATAGGACAAAGAAAATGGTTTTGAACTAAAAGAGGGGAGATTTAGATGTTAGGAGGAAATTCTTTGCTCAGAGGGTGGTGAGGCCCTGGTACAGGCTGCACAGGCTTCTGTGGATGCCCCATCCCTGGAGGTGCTCAAGGCCAGGCTGGATGGGGCTTTGGGCAACCTGGTCTGGAGGGAGGTGTCCCTGTCCACGGCAGGGGGTTGGAGTTAGATGATCTTTAAGGTCCCTTCCAACCCAAGCCATTCTATGATATATCACCCAGCTCACTATGTTGTCTCCCACAGCTGAAAATATAGGTTTAATAAATTCAAATCTTGTAGCAAAAACCTGCAGCCTAAGTATGCTTTGTGTGATTGAAGTATCTCTCATGCAGGTTCAAACATGACAACTGAATTAGGTATTTTGTGGTTCTTCTATTAGAAAGGAAAGTAAAGTAATCCTTATGCAGCTTCTACACGCTGCTCAGATGCCTACGGATATGGCACAGCCCTTTTCTTCTGCTCCCCCACCGCTTCCTTCTCAGCTGAAAGTTCACCCGTTCTACCAATTCTTAAGCCATCCCTGATGCTCTTCTCAGAAGATGTTTTAGTGCTTCTATACCATCTTGGAAAGGGGAGGGAAAAGGGCCTGGAACTGTCCAGAAACTCAAAGGCCAAAGTAAAGGCATGCAGTAAGTGGATGCAGGAGGTTAAGCCTCGTTGAACATTCCTGATTTTCCACTGGCTGTTTTAACTGCTGCAAAGCACCAAGCAGATGTTTGCCCAGAATCATCCATTAAAACTCCAAGATCTTTTTCCTGAATAGCAAGATAGAATAGCAGGAAGGCAGAATCCTTCCATAAGTTCAGGCTGTTTCCCCTCCCCACACTGGACACTGTTTTCATGTGCGTCTACGTAGATTTTCATCTAATCTGTTACTGCCTAGCCCGTTAATATTGTGTGATTCTCACACATACTTTCATAACCAGCCTTTGTCTTGAACACCTTAATGTGGTATTTTCAGCAAAATAAACTTCATTTTCCAGATTACTTTTGAACATGCTGCACAGTGCAGATTTAACACAGACCACCACTAATGATCTCCCACCACTGCAAAAGCCAGCCATTTATTTCTGTTCTTCAGCCCTATGTTTGTCCCTGTGGGAGACCCTTCCCTCTCATCTCACTGCTGCTCAGATTCATCAGGAGTCTTACAGGTGGGACTTCACTGAACAGCTTTTGAAATCTAGGGCAGCCTCCATCAGCTGAATCTCCTTTGTTCTCACACTTACGGACTCCTTCAGAGAGCTCTGACAATGAAAAGGCCCTGGTGATCCATCTACAGACGGCACACCTACCCACACTCTTTGGCACCTCTGCATGAGCACCAGCTGGCTCTAGCACTCGCTGTGAGACACACTGACAAAAGCCAACGCTGATCTCTCAACTGGAGGCTTGTCCTCCAGCTTGTCTCATAAAAACAGGGCTCTGGCACAGGGCCCTCGGTAAGCCTCTCAGTGATAAATGCAAATACTGAGCTTTGTTTTCTTCTGCTATGACATTACCTTATCTTCTAAGCACAGGTGTTAAGACCTCCTCTGCTAACAGAAAAACCAACCACATTCATGAGGAATAAAACAGAGCAAAGCCTGAATTTCCACTTAGTGAGAAATAACAAAAGAACCAGCTTTGAATAACGTCCTATAACGTTCCCCTCAAAGTTTTAAAAGTGTGCGCTTCAAAAAAGTTTCAGAACCCCATATGCAGCACCACAACTACAAATGTCTGGGTTCGCAGCACTAGGTACACTGTAGCTACTGTTACTATAAAATATGCTGGATACTCAGCATATTTTAAATTGGACTGCTTACTTAGAAATTCAGATATTCACAGAGAAGCTTTTGAAACGCTTTCAGTCATCCACACATAAGAAGTTAAGTAAATAAGCAACACTATTTACCAAGGATAGCTATAAGAAAGGATAAATGACTGTCACATACCTTCTTCATAGATTAATCCGACGATGTTCACAGGCTCCCTGCTCACTACAAAGATAGGATTCTCCTCAGTAGTTCTGGGGAGGTGTTGAGCCAACCTGCCAGGCTCCAGTATTAAACGTCGACCTTCATAAATCAGTTCTTGATTCTGAGACGGTATTTTTGTCTGTTTGTAGACCAGCTCATGAAATATAGCAGCTCTACAACACAAACAATGTATACAGTGCTGGAGTCACTACAATACAACAGTTTAACAACTTAGATTTTGTATTACTTAAAATAAAATCCCTTTTTCATTCTTTTAAATTAAGAACGCTTTTTATACATGAAGCATTTGTCTTAGAACACCAAAAAGCAGCACTGCCTAAGGCTCCAGCTTACAAAAAGAAATGCTGTTCCTTGGAAAACACCAAATTTCCCTCTCTACCTCTGATTTTCCACCAAAGCACTTTTTGTGAGTGTCTGTGTAAACAAACTTGCTTTGCCCTGCAGCCTGAAGGTCAGTAGAAACAGGCAACATCAGATGAGAGGAAGGAAGCATACTTCGCTTTTCTCAGGCATATCCATTTCTTAAAAAGAGGTATATGGTCTCTCCAAGAGGAAAGTTTGGTGTTTTACATGTCAAAAAGCACACACCCTAAATCCAGCCTTGAAGCCAACAGATGGCCAGATTCATCTCCTAAGACAGCAATGAGCAGAACAACCAAGGATACTTTGGTATTTTATTTCAAGCTACCAATGAATAAGAGACATAAGAATTCATAAATTAAAACAGCAACAAAACGCTTAAACAAACTAACAGGAAGGACCGGTTTGCCTCCTGTGCAGCACTAGCACACTGCTACCTCTGAATACGACAACCAGCACTCCAGTAATCATAACGGTAAATAATAAAATAAAGGAAAAAGTAAAGCACAAATAGCAATTAGAGCTACAAGCTAGATTTCTCTGCAGAACTGGCACTCCAGCAATACAAACGACAGAATAAAAAAGAAAAACTGGAAAAGGCCAGAACTGTATTTACACGTTTGATAGAATAACTGTGTTTGTTCTCATATCAGAGGGTAATACATGCTTTGCATTATCTATAGTAAGGCAAAGAAAATGCATTTGTTATTCTATCAAACTATAAATCAGATTTTACAGCTTTTAACATCAGCGCTTGATGACCACGAAGCGAACACTATCTAACTCAGGATCCTAAATTGTAACAATTACAACGTCAGAAGCCCTGGGAGAGTTTTACGTCAGACACAGATGACACACGTTTTATATTCTTGATGACAAGATAAATACAGTGGGAGCCCAATGCATTCTCTGAAAAACTATTTTGTAAATAGGAGGTACTAAAAAACATAGCGTAAACACACCTGGGCTGAGTTGGTAACCATTACATACACAAAAGCACTGTAACAAACACATCAAGGATTAAGTCTGTGTTCTGTCATTGATTAAGCCCAAACCTAAGATCAGCTGATTTGACCTTCAAGGATTTTATTTTTATTAGATATATTCATCAACATACTTCAGTGCACTGTGAATTCAGAGAGAAATCACAAGCTTACACTTCCAGATAAACTGACAAGGAAAGGCTTCCAAGTACGTGACACTGGTGGTCTTGGGTCACGATACTGTTTGCCAGAGCAAGAGCAAAGAAATGAAAACAAATGAAAATAAAGCGAGCAACACTTACGTATTGTAGCTGTGAATGTAAACTTTGTGCAAGGTCATCTGCTGGAGCGAAAAGATGTGGATTATTATTCGGTGCAGTATGTCACTTGTCTCTGCAAAGAACTGGTCAAATCCCCAGCATTTTTCCTGGTCTGCTTCCAGAATATTTGCGAGGACAGGTGTGAGCAGGACTTGCAGACCCCTAGAGAAGACCAGGAAGACATAAAACTTGGGTCTACTTGAATCTTTTCACACTTTCACTTATCTCACGAATATAAGTCTGTCTAGTATGCCTTGAAGAATATTCCAGCACTACTTTTTCCTTTGCTGAATAACAGAATGTTCAGTGGTAGCGTCCATTGTTTTTCATTAATTATAACACACACTTTATCGCTTTCCTTTTGAGCCTTGACTATTAAATATTTTTCCTTGATCTCTCTCAAACACTGAAAAGAAATGACAATTTTAAAAGTCTGCATCAGAGAGCTAAGGTCATTATCTACCACTGCTGGGCAGTAGTTTTTTATCCAGCCCACACCAAACACTTAATGCACTTTATCACTTTGGAGGAGGTTTCAGCCATTTACAACCACAGTCTAAACTCACCTCAGTCTAACCTTGCAACAATAAATGTTGTTTAAATGCTATTTCTAAATACTACTATAAACAGACATGTAATAAAAAAAATCTACTTCCTTGATTATTTAAAATACATGAATTATATGGAATAAGCAGAAGGAAACAACTAAGCAATAACATGAAAAACATAAATTGTATGTTTTGTATGCTATAAATAAATTTATTTTTACAAAAAAACTGATAAAAAGCAGGCTTCCATTCTACACTCCTCATGGGTCAACATATTTGGCTTTCACAAAATTTGTTTCTAATTCCTGTTCACAGAATAATTTAATTCTCACTTCACCAAGAAAGAGAAAAATAGCTTGGTATAAGTGTTCAGCAAGGTACTTAGGAACACCTGTAACTGCGCATTATGAGGAAGACTCAGAAACATTCAGGCTGGATGTGAGAAAAAGGCTCTTCACTGAAAGGGAGAACAGGCTCCCCAGGGAAGGGAGAACAGGCTCCCCAGGGAAGTGGCCAGAGAATCAAGACAGAGATCAAGAAGCATTTGGACAACACTCTCAGACACAGAGTTTGATTTTTGGATGGTGCTGTGTGGAGCCAGGAGCTGGACTCAATGATCCTTGTGAGTCCCTTCCAACTCAGGATATTCTATGAGTCTCTGAAATAAATAGGCTATGGGAGGTGTTTTTAAGATCATACTGTGGTCAGAATTTTCCCATTGTTTGCTAGGGAAATCTGTTAAAAAGTGAAACATCCTTAAAATGTTGAGGGGCAATTACACTGCATTGAACGCTTTGGTCTCCCCTTTCAATATATCAGCAATAATTATTCTTCCTGTCTAACTCAGTCTTGCATGGCTCTTCCTACTGAGTATTTCAAAATATGAAGCTAAAACAAAAGTAAACGATAAAAAATAGAAGATACTAAAAGAATATGTTTCATCTGCTGATGCAGATTGTTTTCTGGAAAAAATGTAATTTTCGGAACTGTCTTTCCTCATCATTTCCTACTGTCTCATCTTTAAGTCACATTCTTGCAAGAAAAGGAAGGAGTGGTGCATCAATGCAAGATTCATTAAATCTTCATGCTGCTGAGGGTGGAAAAAAATAGAAATAATCTTTGTTCCACTCATACCACTTCAGATTCACAGATGCTCATTTGTAATATTAGCTATACCAGGTAGCTATATACTAGCAATACTTTAATTAGCAATACTAAAACTATTTGGACAGATGGGAAGAAAAAACACATCAGAACCTATTAGCATATTGTATGGATCTACTGAAGAGTTCAAAGAAAACAATGCAACAATCAGACCTCCATTCCAGAGGCCCAATCCTGAGAAATAATTGCAAAAGCACAATCAAGCAACATTGAAACATTTTGTGAGAAGCTAAAACTTACTTTGAAAGGCTACAAGAAACAGGCATCTCCCAGCTCCACTCAATTGGTCCATTTTCTGCTTTCTGTATTCCAGAAATAGCACCAGAAGGCTTCCCGGTGATTATTTTATACCTGTGATGCATTATAAAAATAATACAGACTTAACTGCTACCTCTTACAGACAGGTCTAGTAAACTAATCCTCAAAATAGAATCAGTAATATAAATTCTGAAGCCAGAGAGAACATTAGGCCAGCCTGTTGTTTAGAGGTGGTGCAATAATTAAGGAGCTTCCCTTATAAGCTGACACAGAGTGGTACTGAAGTAATAAGTAATGAAGTAGAAATCCTCTGGGCTATGTTGGAGAAGCAATTTTGTTTACGTTAGAGAAAAATTAAGGAGAGATCTCTAGCGTTACTGTGAGAAGCTGAAGTTTGTTCACGAGTATTAATTAATCAAAATCAGGTTGCCAAGGAACTTTAATCTGGGGATTTACTTGACTAACTTCTAGTATGTTCCATGGCAAGAGATAACATTTAGCTACCACAAAGTTCCTTGAGGATGAAGGAACAGGAGGTGGGCTTTGAGAAATTACAACTTGGAAACATCCAGCAATTCAGATACAATATAGCACTGTCCAACTTTGTATCTAGCAGCTAGTATTTCTCAAACTTCCCAGGAAATGAACCAGGAGCAGTAGTCTTTGAAATGTAAAAGTTCAGTTGTGCTTTCCCTTCCCAGAGGGCAAGGTAAATACAAAACATACGCCTGTTCCTTGCTTCTCTCTCAGGCAGACAAGCATCAAGTAGACAAGAATGCCTGTGGGAGAATCAAAGCATGGGCATTTCCTTAAGCTAAGGAACCTGTAGTCAGCCTCAGCAAGAAATACCAGTACAGACGAGGAACTGGCACATCAGTGTCCCCAAGTACCGTCTTGCTTTAGTTTTTAAATGCAATACATGGAAGAACAACAAAATAGAACTAGACTAAGATGAAAAAGGAATCAATTTCAACCAGCACGTCACAGACAGAACTTCTCTTTCACATTTAGGAGTTACCTGTTGTCGTTAGCTACAGTACCTGACTGTGTGAAATAAGCAAAGCCGAGACTCTGCTACTAAAAAAAAATAAATGTCAGTCTCAGGGGTAGTGCATGCATTTCAAGACTGTCTGGAGAGACAATCACTTAAAGCATAATAAGAAAAATTTGCAGCGCTGAAAACGTATTTCAGAATACCACAACATTATCTGAGTATCCAAATGACATACGCCGCACTGCAATAGGCAATGGTGAAGGAAAGATGTGTGGAAAAGCATCAGTATTCAGGGGGAAATCTGATACCTCATTCAGGTCTGAAGGTCCCACACAGTAAAATCCTTGTTAAAGTAGAATTTTAAAGAATGTTATGCCTTAAATATTTTCATTATCTTACTGTTTACAATACGTATACAGGATTTCTTGGGAAAAAAAGAAAGCATATCATGGACTGACTTTAAATTTATGAACAGATAAAATTCTCCTTCTAAATTACCTACATCACTTCCTTGTTTCTACGAGGTCCTTCAAAAGGTCGGAAAGGCAAACTCCCTGTTGCAGCATGGTAAAAAGTCACCCCTATACTCCACAGATCAACCGTGGCTCCATACTTTTTCTGATGCTCTTTCCTCAAAACTGCTCGCTCATACATATCTGGATGCTAATGAGGAAAAAAAACATAGATAAAATAGATAAAAAAGAATTTAGAACTATATTATGGACAATATAAAGAATGAAAACACAATCTATCATTTCACAGCATTTTTTTTTCACCAAATAAATGAAATTAGTTTATATTATGAAAATTGCTTAAGTTATTCCAACAAATTACAACAAAAGTGCTCCTAGGTATACGATAGCTACTTTTATTAAAGTTTTGCCAAAAACAGGCCACTGGAATAAAACAGTACCAAAGAAAAGAAGAAAGCCAGTACTCCTCCAGATGACTGTGAAACAACAGAAACTAAATGGGAAAAGGGTCCATGCCAGAGGAGAGTATCAGTTATGGTATTACAGTTGGGAAAACATGTTTAGGTGATGGCAGGAAGACAATTGCATCTAAGGTGCTTGTACTGAAGCTTCTCTGCCTGCCTCTCTCTGGCTAACAATGATGTCAGGTAAGTGAGTCTTAACTACACTTAACATCATCCACTTACTGAATATGAACTGAAAAATATCTAAAAGAATAAATACATTCATAACTAGAATACTGGTGTTGTTCCTTTCACTAAGGAAGCTAGAGAAATTACACCTGGAAATTATTTCAGGGCTACTGTGCTCAGGTCAGCAGAACTGGCGTGACCCAAGGTGAAAAAGGTTAAAAGTTATAAAAACAAGTATAACACAAGGATTTCATGATTAATTTCCAGTCATCTGAACTTCACCTATTCAACTCTCATCACAAAGGGTGCCAGGCTTTAAACATTTTCTCAACAGAAAGTAAAATCATACGGGCTTACTAAATACTCTTCTGTGCCATAGAGAGAAACAAACTGTTCATCATCTTCGAGCTCTCTCGCAGCGCCGAAGTCTGTCAGCTTGTAAACAGACTGACCATCTTCACCTATAACACGCATTATATTGCCCGGCTTGATGTCACGGTGCACTATTCCGTTTTCCCGGAGGTGATTCATCCCAGCCACTTCAATAAAAAATAAGGCAGAGTTTACATATGCATCTCGACACCCACTCGACAAGCACTGACCCATAACTGAGGCTAAGAATACATTTGTGTCCAGTTTCTCACTGGGAAATGGGAATGAGCAGTGATATCCAATTAACAAAAAGACCAGAAAATGTTCTAAGCATTTTTTTCCTTTTTTTCTTTTAAACAGCTAACTTATACTATTTCTTGCTCTCAGAAACATCTTTCCTATGAAGTACTGGTGGGTATTTTTCTAACAACAGGCAGATACAGGTAAAACTCATAATTTTTTAATATGCTCTTCTGAGATTAATTATCACTATAAAACAGTCAAATGCATGATAAGTAATCTTAAACAATCAATCAAGATTTATGGCAATGATTCAGACAAAAACATACAAAGCTTTACATCTTAATTCAGCTATCTACATCAATATAGGCACAAATAAAAGATAAAACTCCACATAGCTATCTTAATCTGTGGAATGAATTGCCAGATTCAAACTCTTTGTCTCCTGCTATTTCAAGATACACAAAACAAGTATGAGTTTGTTTCAGTCAATGAAAAGAGCGAAGTCTACATACCTACATCTCTCAAAACAATTAAAAACTCAGACTCTGGCAAACCGAAGGCATTAGATGGCTCCTCTAGAACTGTATATAAACTCCCACACGGACAGAATTCCATCACTAGTACTTTGTGCCTACTTGTTGTCTGGAAAATAATTACAAAAGATAAGTTTGTGATTAATATGAAAACAATGAAATTACATATAGCACAGGAGCTTACTTTAAATAAATAAATAAATGAAAACAATCAGTAACTAGATCACAAATACCATTCTGGTGATCTTCAAAACAAGTGCAGATGAATTTTTTTATTATTTCACTTATTCTAACTTGGAGATGAAGAAAGCCTCAAGTTCTCGGCCCTTGCAGGGTAGACAGCAGTATCAATAGGTGGGCAAACAAGAAACTACAGCACAGGAGAGCAGAAAGAACAGCTCACTTCTTTCTTATTTAGCAGTCTCAGCATCTGGGTCATTTCAACTAATCAGTCTCATGCTCAGCACTGTAATTCGTATTTACTACAATTCTACAGGAACTATGTCATTGTTTTAGTTGGTTACAAAGCAAAGGCAAAAAAATATCAGAATTACTGAAACACCTCCAATTTTCAAGTGTTTACTCTAAATTAACTGTATTCACCTTGCTTGATGCTTGTGTATCTTATCAGTACGTATTAACTGATAACTTTAAAATCCTATTTCAAAATAAGCTTAGGGCAATAGCTTCTCGAGGTGCCTTTGAATGACCATAACCTGTGCCTACACACTGAAACCAAGCATATTCTTTCAACAACAATAACAGAAAGAAAAAGGGATGGCTGGGTCCACATAAGTTACTATTCTTAAAAATTTAATTTTATCCTTTATAATTGAAGTAAAGCAATCTCATATCACAACTACAACAATTCATTACCTCTTCTTCAATAGCAAACAATTTGACTATGTTTTTATGATTCAGTTTCTTCAATACTTCGAACTCCCGCATCTGAACGTCCACAGGACGAAGGAAACTTATACTGTTAAACACTTTGACAGCATATAAATCCCCAGTTTTCTGTTAAAAAAATACAAATTGTTAATCAAACACAAGCCTAAGATTGTAAAAGTGCACATACCCATTATCCAAGCATTTTGAGACCTTTTGTTGTTTGTATGAGCATACCCAGATCAGAAAAACTTCAAAATAGTATTTTGTGTTAAGGTGAAAATTAAGATTCTCCTAAAAATACATATTATGTATGTATTGGTTTAGTTTAATATTGGCTAGAAGTAAACAGACTAGCAGAACCGAAACTCATGGTTAACCCCCTAAAATCAAAGTCCTTTTGAATAAAGGAGAGTTAGTACAAGACAGGCTATGGATTGAAGAATGACCCATGAACTCTGACAAAAAACAATTTTTCAGCAAGAGATGAACGTCTTGCACAGCCCGGAAAGAGGCAGCACGTCCCACAGCTGATAATCTTTGCTTGCTCAAGTTACAACTTTAGGAAGCTGAACACTGCTCTCTTTATTGCTTTGTTTATACAGATAAAGGAATATTTTATTTTTTCACAGAAGGCAGTATCAAGCACTACATACTATTCATGCTAAATCCTGAAGAGATTCAAACGCACCCAACACGCAAGGCTCAGCAACACAGTCAAGGGCTTAATCAGACTTAAGTTCTCAGGTGGGACTAAGCCCCCACATCCTCATGCACCCACTGCTCCAGCTTACTGTGCAACTCCTGTCCCTCGCAGGGCAAAAGCACCTCCCTGTGCCCATTATAGGAATAAGGTACGCTGGCAGCCTCGTGTGTGACAGGTTCGTTTGAAGGACAAAGCCTTCCTGTGCTTAACCTAGGTGTGCTGTACAGCTGACGTATACTGCTGGTACCCCACTCGAGGTTTCCTCCCACTGACACCAAGCTGCAAGTCACCCCTCAGAACAGTGAGGGTGAGGGGAGATGCAGCCATGAAAACATATGTTTCTCAGGGGAATCACCGTGTTGAAATTAATTCATGCAGAAAAGCACATAAAATGCTGAATTATTGCTCAGCATTGCTTCACACAGATGTGGAATGTAGAAAACATTGCAGCTTACATATAACTTCCTATTGATTTGACACAGTGTTGTTACTATAAGGGAACATTACTTCCACGATCAGGCTGCTCTTCATTCTGCCAGACATACCATGGAACTCAGTGGAACGGAATGACTACGCAAATAAGGACATTTTAGCTCCTTGGGTTACAACATACACATATCTGTACTATTTTGTAGTGTTTGCTCAAAGCATGTCATCCAAAATCATGGAGTTCAACACATGTACGAAGCATTGACTTAAAGGCAAAGATTACAGCAACTTCACCAGATATGGTACTATGTTAAGAATATTTCACTTACGGTACAAGATCATAAAAATCACAACAAACAGGCTTTAAAAGAACAGGGGAAAACTATGAAAAGCACACTTAAAAAAGACAAATATATCATGTAATAATTGACAAGACATTTCTATTTAAATTCTTAAGCAAGGAGATTTTTTTTTCATAAAACTGAAGAATGAAAGAACAAAGAATCAACTTTAACCATTAGTATTTTACAAGGACAAATAATATCGCAAACAAATCCTCACTGGATAGAACTCTACTTCTGTGGATGAATAAAAATTAAAAATAAAAGCTATGTATAAATAGTTACAAAAATGCACTTGCTAAATCTTGAACAGTTGATCATCAGTTCCATGACATTATTCACATACGAACAAAATTTCAGTTCTATATTTTACTTGGATTAGTAAATCCTCACACACCTTATGTCGCCCCCGGAAAACATTTGCAGTAGCTCCTTGTCCTAGAATGTCAGACAACAGCCAGAGGTAATTTGAAGTGCTCTGCATCTTTGCTCTCAATTAGACAGCTTTGGTTTTGACCTTAAAAACAAAAGGTGAAACATACCGAAATGTATTTTACTAAAATACAAAACGGGAACCTTTTAATTAAAAAAAAAAAGGCATAAAAACCACACAGACTACTCCAAACACATACAGAAATAGTTAAAAAGAACCAAGCAGAGGAACAAGAGGTGAAACAGAGAAACAAAACCAAGCTGAACAGTACCAGAAAACAAAAATAAGGCCTTTGACACAACACTTCTCTGCATCCGAGATCCTTACTACCCAAACTTTGTTTGAAAAATCATCTGGAAAAGTAAAAACCATATAAACATTGTTCTACTGTAAATATGTCTTTAACATGGTAACAGAAACTATAGGAAAGAGTCAAAACCATGCGCACAAGACCAGCAGGACCAGTAACCAAGTCCTGTTACTCACTACACAACACCAAAGAACACATGAGAAAGGACAGCCGGTAAATGGATCTTTCAGATCAACTTTTTCTACAGAAAAACTCGGGGCGTTGCACTTCAGTACAGCTGTAAAGAAACTGGGCTAAGTACCTACAAAGAGCTGTTTTGACGTGAGCTAGGTAACAGCCACAAATAACACAGGAGTTTTCAGCTACTTGTTAGAACCACTGATTTCCACCGCAAGAAATTAAAGGACATTTCCCTCATTTGCCTACAGGAAAGCTGGGGAGGGACTCTTTGTCAGGGAGTGTAGAGATAAGGCAAGGGGGGATGGCTTCAAACTATGAGGGTCAGTTTAGATTACATATAAGGAAGAAATTCTTTACTGTGAGGGTGGTGAGGCCCTGGCACAGGCTGCCCAGAGAAGCTGTGGATGCCCCATCCCTGGAGGTGTCCAAGGCCAGGCTGGATGGGGCTTTGGGCAACCTGGTCTGGTGGGAGGTGTCCCTGCCATGGCAGGGGGTTGGAGCTGGGTGGGCTTTGAGGTCCCTTCCAACCCAAACCACTTTGTGATTCTACAGTTCCCTCACTTTTAAAATTTCGTATTCAGTACGTCACATCAATTTTAGAGAGACAGCCCAGCTTACCCACCCTTCCTTGATGAAAAACCGTCAAACAATTATTCACAGACTCAAAAGAAAAAAAAAAGTTAGATTAAATAAAAGCTGTAAGAAAAAAACAGAACTGCCAGCCTCCGCAAAAACAGCAGGAGCTGCAGTTGAATACCTCTACCTTCCTGGTTTAATCAAAGCACTAATTTTGCCCTTAAATCTAGCAAAAGGACCTGAGATCAAAGACGTAGCTTCCCAGATCTAAAGAACCTTAACAGCATGACATGCTCCCAGGCAGGGGCAGGTCATCCAGCAGCTGTCCTCCCTCACTGCCGGGCAGGCAGCTCTGCATCCGCCTGTCCTAGTGGCAACGACTGAAACGCAGTTAGCAGGAACAGCTCACTGAGATGCAGAAGCAAGTAACTGGAAAAGCCTTTGCTGCAC
Organism: Nettapus auritus; assembly: GCA_011076525.1. Lineage (NCBI taxonomy): Eukaryota > Metazoa > Chordata > Aves > Anseriformes > Anatidae > Nettapus > Nettapus auritus. The sequence continues at coordinate 35,499,214 of CM021765.1, read as the reverse complement.
CTCCCGGGAGAAGAGAGAGCGACTGGCTGGGTGGTGGCATGGAGCACAGGGGGCTGGGTGCCAGCCACTGCCGTGGGCAGGGACAGCAGCGCTCCCACGACTTCAAACACATCTCTCACCGAGCGACTGCTGAGTTCCTGCTTTCCTTTAGCTGCTGGCTCATGCAAGATGTGGAGCTTCTCGTACGGCCATACCCAAAACATCCGGGTATTGATGGAGCATACCGAACACAACAGGGAAACGCGAAGGGCTCGCCATTACTCCAAAATAAATTTGGAATCATTCAGCAACAGCATTTTCTAAACCTAGACGAAGTTCTTTGTGCCCAAAGAAGTGAAGAAAGGTCTCATCTCAAATCTTAGCAAGAATCTCTCAAATCTGAACCAAAAAAGAAAAAAAGGCAAACGGAAATTCTCAGTTAACTCTGCTAAGACAACTGGCAATGGTGGATTACCAAGTTCTCCCTGCTGGCAATTACTGTGGATGGCAGCGAGCTATCTGTGATGCAGACACAGAAGGAAGAAGTCTGCAACACAACAATACGTCTCACCCTGTAGACCATTTGTAAAAACTCTGAAACTCTAAAAACAAGAATCACAATTAAATCAAGCCCACTGTAAATACATGTTATCATCTATTTCAAACCCACATTGACAACCCTGTACTGAGGCTCAAACATAATTAATCCTTTCTAAGCAAACCAGAAGTGTGCAGATGGATCAAACAAACACGGTATCTTCACTGATGTCTACTCAAATACCAAATTTCAGTAGCCTGTTAGAGCCTGGATCATCACGATGCCCAAAGTGGTAGCGATGAGGTAGCTTATGCATGAGATCAGCTCTGTGCCATTACCTTCTTACTTTCTAATAAAATTTGCATCAGTCTTTGGGTAAAAACACCACAAAAGGCCAAGTCTGCAATACACAAGCTTGAATTTAATTCAAAAGTAAGTCTCTAATGGGCTTTCAAGGTCTATTTTTTAATTTGCAAAACTAAAGATCTAACTATGCCGGTATTAACCCCAGGTATGTACCAAAACAGTCAGCGTTGCACTATTAGGCTTTTCTTTTGTCAAAAAGCATTATTATAATAGTAACAAAGCCTGTGCTCTCTTAGCACAGCTTTCAGTCTAAAGGCATAGGGGCTCAAGCAGCCTTGACTTTAATCAAGTTATAATAAAAAATGATTTAATAATTTATACAAGAGCTAGAACCCCTTTGATCGAATACTTTTTCTTTCTTAGGCTGACTCGGGGTGGATCTGCTCTGAACACTCAGCACTGTGTTGTTTCCTTTCCATGCCTCCCGTTACCTTCCTGCACCGATTTCCTCAGCGAGCTCCGTGCTCAGGAAGCGCCGTGCGCTGCCCGCGGCCCTGCTTCCAGCCTCAGCAAACTTTGCATTCCCTTTGGCCATAAACCCTTATCGGAGAGGAGTCCCAAGTTCCTCACGCACACCCCCGGGTCTCCTCCCAAGGGCTGATTTATTATCCCCGCGACTCATCGCCGGTTCAAGAGCTCAGGGGCTGCTCCTCGGTGTCTTTAACCTTCTCTTTCTGCCCACCCCCGCTTCTCAGCGGCCTGGAGCGGAAAGCCCAGGGGGACGGCTTCGGCCCGGCAGCCCAGGGAAGCGGGCGGAAGCTGTGTGCGGGGAACCACCGCCCAGGGCTGGCTGCGGGGAGGCGAGGAGGCGACGAAGCAGCCATGGGGGCCACGTCTACCCGCGGGGACACGCCGCGAGCCCCCCAGGGCTGGCAGGGCGCCGCTTCCCCCCCCGGCACCCGCCTCCCGGGGCTCCTGCTCCCCCCGCACCTTTTCGGGGGTTTCCAGCCCGGCCCAGGGCCACGGCAGCAGCTCCACGTGAACCTTTTATTTTTTATGTTTTTTCCCCCGGGACCGAGCCGCCCTAGGCCGCGGGCCCGGCCCCGCTCCCCGCGCTCGCCCCGGACCCGCAGCGCCCTGGCGGCACCCGGCAGGGCCCCGCCGCCGCCCCGCAGCGCCCGGGGCA
>CM021765.1:35449924-35496805 GCA_011076525.1 Nettapus auritus | reverse complement strand
CTTCCCGAGGGGACCACCGAGCAGCGTTCCCCAGACGCCGTTTTTCGTGTTTAGGGCTTTTTGCAGGGCTTCACGAGGGAAAATGTGTCCCCGCCTCGTGTGAATTTCAGTTTCGCTCCCTACAGACCTCGCCGAGACTCGATGTTTTTCATGCACTCACTTCCTCACTTAGTTTCTTGGCAGCTGGCACGTACAGGACAGACACCGTTTGACCACGGGCTGTGTTTCCTGTGGCCATCAAAATTAATTCTGCATTAATCAGGAATAGCTCCCGGCCACGTTGGCGTGCTGTCCTCGCATCCTGCAAACCGTTGCAATGCTCCTCAGAAGTTGTACGGTGTATTTCCACCACCCCCTCCCCTGCACCCAGCTTTCCAAGCCTGGCTTTTTTCACCAGCTTGGTGCCTGTGAGTCAGCTCTGCCTTCTTCAGAAATATCCCTCGGATCATCCATATGGATCTCAGCAAAACCCTCTAAAAATCTGGAGAGCACCAGTGAACTTTTCCTACTTGTGTAACATCTTTAGCATGAAGGCTGCTTCCGCTGCTGATTAAAACCAGGCTGGCCGCTGTCTCAGTACGTTCGTATTTTTGGAACCAGCCATTTTAAGTCAGAGAATCCTTCAGGCTGGAGGGGACTTCGGGAGGTCTCTGGTCCAAACTCCTGCTCAAAGCAGAGTCGATGCCGACTTCGGGTTCACCAGGACTTTGTGCACCTAGACATCTCACCTCCAGTGCCACCCTGCCCCTGGTCTGGCTGCTGGCCATCCTCACTGCAGTTACCACCCATGTGCTTCCCCCAGGTCTTGCACCTACACAGGTGATTCACGTGGTGTGTATGATTCAACGTGTCCATTTTATTGGGGTATATTTGTAACATGCTCCTTATGCAAGGAGCATCTTCTCTAGCCTTTAAATATTTCACAGCGTGAATCATAGGAAAGCGGTACATTGAATATAGGAACAGGAAAAAAACAGACACCAAAATGGAAAATGTCATTACAGCTTCGCTATAGATTTTTTTCCTTGGCTTCCTTTGACTTCTTTTCAATGTATTAGTTAAACTTTTGGTATTCCTCACATATTTTGTATGTGGATTCTCATTCATGTTACAAATTCAGCAGTCTGTAGTTGTGTACCATTACATCTCTTCATCCCATCGATACAGTTATACAAACGGCAGCTGAAGCTGGCATGGTTCGTACAGCCTTCTGACATGTAAGGATGTGAGAGCCAGAACTCAGAGAAGAAAAAGAGGCTGGGAAAGAAGTCAAACCGAGCATCGTTTTGGAACTTTGCTCTCGAAGAATCTTAATTACCACATCCTGAAGTACGAATCAAGAAGCTATGAGGAGACTTAAATGAGAGCACACCTTCTGAAAGACCTGGAAGAGAGACGAATACTTTTTTGTGGATGTATTATCACATGACTCAGTGTCAGTACTCACACAGTCGGACATAAAAGATAGGAAGAAAGCTTGACAGCTGGGATAGAGAATGGATACTAACAGCTTGACTGTGACTTTCAGCAAGAGGAAAGAGGTGGCTGGCAATTTCTAGGATATGTACCTCTGGTGGGTATCTGGGTGGCTGCTGGACACTGTAATAGAGTTTGATAAGAGTTTTTACTGAACACACACAGACTAAAACTCGGGAATGATTAACCGTAAGCCACATTTGGTTGAAGGAGCTCATGGAAAATATAATTGTCATCAGCCCTCTCTTCTTCCTGATTTCCAAGGCCCCATTTCCAAATATGAAAACATTAAACCTGAAGCTTTGTTCAAACTGAACTGAGAGCAATACAATGGGCAAAACATAGTATCTTCTTTTAATCTTAATCTTGGGACTCTCCGAGCAACCTAGCAATAATGAGATAGGAACAGGGGAGTGGAGAAGTCAACTGTGGTAGACATGTGCCAGTAAAAAAAGAAATGATTTGACTTTTTAAAATTCTGAGGGAAAAAATGCATCTTACCACACAAATTTTAACAAAAACAAGAATCACTTTTTTTCCAGCATGCCACCAGAGCACCCCCCCTGTCACGTGCTTGTGTAACACACATCGTACGTATAACCTACAGCCACCCACCTCATAACAAATGGGGAATACCAAACATAATACCCTAAGACACACCGTGGACAGAAAGACACCCACGTACCTGTCGGATTGAATGTGAGCAACCAACAAAGAAAGGCCCACTAAGAGTAAGAAACCATTTTTCGCTGAACAATTACTCTACCTCTGACTTTTCACTTCTGGTATCACCAGGAACCGCATCAAGCTTGGCCTTAGCAGAAAAGTATTTCCCAGCACATTCCATTTCTTTCTGATGTGGCACCTTGAGCTACCACCGGCATGTTTCACAACTACTACCTCCCTCTCTTTCTCTGCCCCATCCAACTTCTGTTACTCGTTCCCCTCACCCCTCCCACTGTTCTTTCACTTCTGCTGGCATTTCCCAGCCCCGCGCGATGGTTTCAGCGTGCTCAATCAGTCAAGACCTGTTGGTTATTTTCCTACGCTCTTCTTTCTTTGGTTTCCTGTTGGCTTAATTTACTGCAATGGCGTCAATTGAAGTTCAGTAATTGGTGGTTACAGAGAGATGCTACAGTGAAATGGACAAAATGGCCAACTGCTGCTGGAAGGGGTGAAGGGAGGGAGACCCTGCCCATACATTACGGCTGCTTTCCTCTAGTCCACAGTAGCACACAGTAGCAGGATAGTTCCAACTGGAAAACTCTATTCTCAAAGGGTCAGTAGCTTTCTAAATAGCTTTAAAAAAGCTATTCACTTATTTTGTAGGATCAGCTTTCCACTCTGCATCATCTTGTTTGGGAACCTGACAAGCTGAATCGAGAGGGGGTGGGGGCAGATTGCCTCTCTGGGCAGCAACTAGTTGGTAACAACATGTCTTACTAAATTGATGAGCCATTCCCTGAGAAAAATTGTCTCTCACCCCTGCTGGCATTAAATTCATTGCCTCTATTTTGCACCTGGAAAAGGACTTACAAACCCAAAAGCTTACCTGCATTTAGTAACTACACCATCTTGTAAATAAGATACAAAGACTTTGGAGATAGAGTATCTTAAAGACAAGCAGCTGTGGTTCCTACTTAGACATCTTTTAGTCTGCAGGAGGAGGTTCTGTTGCACACAGAAGGAGGAGGTGCTACCACAGTGACGTTTTGTGCATCTTTAGACAATGCAGGTACACAGCAATGGTACCTGGTACAGGAAAGCTGCAAGAAGTGTTGGTGCAGCCTTCAGATCAGATCATCCATTGTCTGAAGAAGAAAAACATGAATATCAAGCTAATCTCTTAGAGAAATGTGCTCGCCTCCTCTAGGAGAAATATTTTCACCCCCTATCTCCCTCCTATCCCACAAGAAGTGTTTTTGTGATGCAAGCAACACATCTAATTCCTCTGCCTGGAGAGTCCAGTTCGCGCTCTGAATGCATGCTGCATCACCAGATTTTTCTTTGGAAATAAGAAGGAAAGTGCATTTTTTCCCAGTAGATTAAAAAAAAAAAAAAAAAAAAAAAAGGAGGACTCCCATCTGTTCAAAGTCAAGATGTAGAAACCCATCAGCAGCCTTTCTTGGTTCTCTGCAGAGATGGTAAGTAGGTAAGTAGGCACCGCACAGCCACGTGCACACCCCGTAACCCCGCTGTAAGCAGCTGCAGACCTCTGGTCTCTGCACAGCTGAAGAAAGTCACAGGAAAATAATGCTAGCAGTCAGGATCAGTCTCTGCGTGTTGTCTGAAGATATAGAAACCCACAGCCAACACAGCACACAGATCCTGTTTTGTGGCTCACACTTCACATAATCCCTCATGGTAGAATATTCTGCTCCAGCCAGGTCAAAATCAGTAAAAGTAAACATTATTTTTTTAAAATCTTCACACTGAAGCAAAGTTTCTCTGAAGATTCACACTATCAAACCACTCATCCTACAGGATATTTTTTTGTCATGAATGACAAATCAAAAATCACGATTTGATGCTAGCCGGGCTGATGGCTGCCATACAAGTTCCTTCTGCTTTATACCCGTCCCTGCCTGGCACTGCCCTGGCAGGCCACTAAGTTGGTGCGTTTTGAGGGGAAAGCATTTCTGCCTTTTCATCTCCCTGAATAGCTCACATGTTCGCTAAGATGAACATCAGATTTAGCACAAAGAAAGCAACAGGGGAAAGCGGGGCTGAGGAAGGAGCGTGCTCTCCTTGTGCAGGGGCCGGCCTTTATACTCTTCTGCGGCCGTAATTTGATGATAGCTATATCTGCTCTGTTAGACAAATGGAGCAGTCAGATGTACTAACAGAATTACTGACTGGGGGCTTTTTCATGCTCTTACCAAGTATTGAAAGCAGCAGCACTACCCTTCCTTCAGAATGCGGAAGTCTAAATGATGTACATCAAACAGTAATTCCATTAGTGACACTCTAGTACGGGTTTTTAGTACGGGTTTTTGTTTGCTTGTTTTAAATTTAAAGCCCTAAGAAGAACTTTATTGTTTGCCTTACAATCTGCCTAGTGAAAGGCCTTCCCTCCCTGTGATAAAGCTGCTGTAACTGCAGGGGTAGGAGACCAAGCTAAATACAGAGCAGGCAGTAGTATCACACACTCAGCAACAGCCTGGTGGCCCCTCGAGCTATGCGTGGAAGGGCAGCTACAAGGTGCAAGAGCAGGGCTGCATATGCAAAACATGGAGGCTGGAAGGCTTGTATTGCTACAGGAGAAAACAGAACTGATACTCAGCCCAGGGAACCTCTAGCAGGGGTATGGCAAGACGGAAGGAAATGCAAAACTAAGAGGTATAGAAAGCACCACCAGAGAAAATAAAAATATTCTGAGAAACTACAAATGGGTAACAGGGAACTTTCAACTAAATGTGTAAAAATCAGAAAAAAATGTTTATGGAAGTGATGCTGTCCTATCAAAGAGTAGTAAACACCCTCTGCTTCCTTCCCCCAGTGAAAAGGGAGGGAATGGCACTGAGTATCCTCAAAACACTACAACATTGCACTCCTGACTGCTGTTCCTGACCCACCTTCTTAATTATTTTCCATTTTAATAGGATGAAGAACCTAGTGCCATAAAGTCTAGAATAATGCACATCTAATTGCACTATAGTTAAACAAGCTGTTTACTATGCACAGCAGTTCTTGAACAAAGTATTAAAACCCGGGCATAGCAAGAATCCTAACCTCGCTCCCTCCATTCGTTTAAGATAGCTAGGAATGCTCTTATGTGATAGGAAAAAACCAAAAACCAGAAATGCATAGAAACAAAACGATCAGCTGATAGATTTTGAAAGAGAAATATTGACACACTCTACTAAAAACTCTGTATAGGCTCTGGATGGCCCTGCTGAAGTATTTTCATGAATGCAATTCTTTCTTCCTGCCAGGATCTTCCACGTGTAACAGCTTGTTATCCAAGCATTCATCAAAATGATTCAAAGAGACTTAACGTTTCATTGGATAAAATTTTATTTTTTATAAAAAAGGATAGAACCAGAGGCTACTTTTAAATGAAATCATTTATTAAACCAATCTGTTTTATAGGAGGTATATATATATATTTTATCATTAAGACAACTTCAATGAAATGACTATCTACAAAAATGACTTTGATTGTTTTATTTTCATGTCACCATACATGAACAGATGGATTTTTATATCTTATGAAAACATTTTACTCAGTATCAAAAATGTACACATTTTAATAACCATTTCTATGGTCTGAAGGGATTTTTACATTTGATTTCAAAAATAAGTGTCATTTTATTGCCGTACATGTTACAGCTTAAGCTTAAATCATCCTATACATAATAAAAGTGTTGTGTAGATATACGGGCGATTTTTCATGTCGTCACATACCTTCATTTTCAAGACACAGAGGTGGGGCATTTGCATTTTTCTTTTCTTTTTTTCTTTAAGCAAAGGCTAAAATATGTACTGATGTGAGCACAAAGCAACAGTTTTTAAGAACAAAACCAGTTTTAATGGCACGAGAGTTAGCATTTTTATAAATTAACAGCCAGAGTTCTTGATTATGGAAACAGATACATGAGATTCCAGTCCTTTCCTCAGGGCTTTGCTCTCTGGAAGAATACCTGTCAACGTTTATTAAAAAAAAAAAATAAGGAAAAGGAATACAAATTTAAGACATGGCATGTTTGAGATGTAAGATAATTAGAGCTCATCTTCTACTTTAACATAACAAACCATGAGTTACAAGGATGTGACTTGTGCTATTTGATTACATTTACACCCTCAGAAATGACACATTCTCTATGATTACAGTATAACTTTGTTATTTCAACTATTAAGTAACATAAGCCACAAGAATACCAAGCTACTGAGGAAATGGCAAGGTGCAAAGCATAAGTGCAATTTTACAGATGTAGGTTGTTGTTACTGCTCCTTCTTTCATGTTACAGCTTAGAGATAATATAACTGCTTCTGCTGCTTAGAGGTTCACTATAACTAGAAACTTATAAATAATTTTAGTCTCATGTTAGGACATGCTATATTTCAATTTTACTTCTGGTATGTGCCATGAATGAATTGTGTGTCAATGCACAAGTGGAATTAAAAATGATCTAATGAAAAAAAAACACAACTTTTACCTTTAAGTAGTTTTTAAAAACTTTAGCATCAGGCTGCTGAAGTGCTTGACAGAATTCCTGTAAGAAAGAAGAATGAAATACTAAATAAGTAAATGAAGCACAAGACAACCTGACATATATTAGGAGCATACAAAATATCTTGTATGTATAGCCATTGATCTTAGTTTGTATTTTTCTTAATGTGCAACTGAAGAAAAACATGTTATGGATAAAAAAAAAAGTTGTAAAAGAACTGTATTCTGGGATGAGAAAAGCTGTATTGTCAAATATAGCACCTGAAGTTCGCTTCTAGAGGAATACACAGAAGCAAGGACTGCTGTCAAGGAGATTCTAAACGTTTAACTTTTCTAGTAAGTTTTGGTGGCTTGGAAATTAATGCTTCAGGCAAACATTTGCACTTTAGTAACATTTCACACACAAACACATGAAGCGACTCTAGATTACAGCAGAACATGTCTGCCACTTCTGAAAGTCACAGTCTTAGACCGGAAAACAACACTGGGGCAAGCAACAGGTAATTCTTGATCCTTATGTATATTTAACACCACTTGAAAGTTCTACAGTTTAGGAAGCATTTATACTCATTACAAAACTTAAAGCAAGCCTGATTACTACAGTACCCAAATTAATTGCAATTTTAAATTCTCAGTGTACAACTAACATTTGCTTCACAGCAATGCTTCCCATATCGCTAGCAATGCTTAACGTTGAGACAATGGACAAGCGTAAAGTTTCACTTTTGACAGTCCTCTGATACAAAATAAACACACAAAACCCACACCTGTTTTGGTGTAGTACGTTACTTTGACAGCAGAGCCAGTGCTGTGACTTAGCAATGAATACAGCCTTTACTACCACACTTAGTATACATTCAACATCCTTCACTGTTTTACTTTTGAGTTGTTATTATAAGTTACCTGATACTCAAGTACAAGTTTATTTGTACTGAATTAGGAAGATGACTTTTTCCACAAGGTACTCTTGCAGTAATTTCACTCCTTACGCTAAATTAATCCTATTCCAATATGGAGTATCAGAATAATTTTTACTGAGGGATAGTAGGAGGTTAGCTTTGTCAGTATACATTTTATTCCCATATAAAATTTGTGCATGTTAACAGTTTTCCAAATACTCTTTTGGGAATTCCTACCTGAATTATCTCAGGAGCTACTTGCAAAGAAGGCAAATACTCTTGCTGAAGATATTGAATGCATTCAGGACCCTAAAGAAAAGCAGCACACAATTTGTTCAAGAATATTTTTTTATATACTTATGGAAAGTCCCAGCCCTATACTGCATGGTACAGAAGTTTTAAAACAGATGGTCTATATGGCTATTTCACAGAGAAGCTACGTGTATCAAACGCCAAACATTCACATTATTCTCAGATGTTATCAAATAAAAAGAATTATCTTAATGTTGGCATTAAGAATTCAGCTGCATTTTGGTATCTTTTGTTATGCAGAAGAACGCACTGAAAATTGCACTGAAATAAGAATTACAATAGAGACAATTTGCGACATGTCAATTGTAAAAGTCAGTTAAAAAAGAAGGTCCCAGCTGGAGAAAAAGGAACACAAACTATAAGTTCTCCTCAACACAATCTCCTCTCTGCAACTTTGTTAATAACTTCTCGTAATTTTAGCGTAGTTGTGATTTTAACTTACATTAGACAGAGAGAAGTTAGCCAGCAAGTTAAAGGGTATAGCAGTAACATGAACACAGAAACTGCTTGGTTTCCCATCTCTAATCGCTCTTTCACGTTAGCTGGAGTACTACATTGAAAAGTGTAAGGCCTATTGATCACTTAAACACAGCAACAATCGAGTGATTGAATTTTTCTCCCTTAATTAAGGAGTCAATATTTTGCAGTAAATTATCAAGATATCTAAGTACTGGATTCTCTATTCCTACATAGCACTATATTCACCCTAATCATTTATATAAAAGTAGGATAGAAATTCATCTAAATAAGTAACTGATTTCTAGAAATTAATGAAAACATTAGAAAGAAACCTGCAAGAGTTACTCCTTGTAAAGTATTCTGAAGCTCACCCTTTTGAGATGAATCGTCTTTAATGTCACTGCACATTCTGATAAAGCCTGTAATGGAATGCATAACATTAGACTGTTCAATTAGTATACTGGTTAAGTATTTATATCCAAAGATCCTGAAGTCAGTCCCAAAACAAGGCCTAGTTTATGCCATTGTTTCCTTCTTTTCCCTCACCCAAGACTAACTGATTCTCAAACTTTACTTCCGATTTTTGTTCCTCTCCAACCAGAAAGTTACCTGTCACAGCTGAACCCTAAACATCCTAAGGAAGAGCTACCTGTTTGTTCACTTTCACTGAGCGTTAGTTTGCAAGTAATACAGGTCAATGTTAAAAACTCAAATCTGCAATTTTATAGCTTGATTTTGAGCACAGGTGAACTACAGAACACAGTGCCACAACATGTAAAAACTAACCACACAATTACCCCATTGAGAAAAAATAAGGTATTTTCTCTGTAAGACAAGACAACCATTAATACCAAGTGGCCATTATTTTTTTCCCTTCAGTCTGCCACATGAAATGGGTCTGCAGTGAGAGTAAAAGGTAAAACAAACTGTGATACATACCAATACTGTCTGGGCATCTGCTAGGTCAAATGTTTGCTTCAAAGGTGCTAAGAAACATGCAGGTACAATGTGCTTGTAGACAAAGTCTGCAAAACCTACTGGTCCATCTTTACCTCCTGAAAATAGAAATAACGCTTCATGTTCTACTGTTGCTTCACAGACGGAAGCAGCTGCAAAGGAATTATGGAAGGAATCTTACCCCAAAGCTCCACCAACTTCGAAAGAATAATAAAACAAGTCTTCTGTGCAATAGGATCTGGGTAATCCACTGCTCCTTGAATGACAGTGAACAACACACGCTCCACATTCTCTGCACCTTAAACAAATTAAAGGGAGCTTGTCATGTAAACCTGCAACCTAGGAGTTTCTGTAATATTGCACAATTTTTATTGTTTTAAAGAATACTGACCTGGAAGACATGTTTCAACTTCAAAATAGCCTTTTTTGCACAAATTTCAAATATTTTTGGAAAGTTTCCCCTACGATGCAAGACAACTCTTATTTAGGTTATTTACTTATTTTCAAAGTCTGGAGATGCTTTTTCCCCCCTGTTCTGGCCTTTAACACACTTATAGGTGAGGGGGGACCTTGATCTATTAATAAGTTTTCTCCTCTTGACCCAAACATGACAATTAATTAAAACTCAGCAGCACCCAAGTAATTCACTTATCTTCCAGCACATGGAAAGGTGATTTTTTTTTTAACATACTTTAAACTTCTGTGATTCTTTTATACTTATTTCTATTTGATTCCTATAAAATTTATTGGCTTATTGCAACTACCAAAATGCCTCTTGCAAGAAAGCTCTTACTACTACTTAACACCATCCTTTCCTTTTCCATAGGTACTACAAGCGTTTTCAGATGGGGGTAGGAAGTCTGAGCTCCAACTACCACATGAGTTTCTTAAAGTTTTTCAGATCCCTTCATTTTTTGATGCAATGCAGACCAAGAGAATTACTTAGTAAAGAATCAAGACACTGGACATCTGGCTTTGAATTCCAGTTATGAAAAAAGAATTAATTTGCATTTCAGAAAGCCTGTTAAGTATGTATTTAGTAAGTCATGATACATTTTAGCATAGCTGTTAAGATCAGGTGATAGTAATAAAAATTATAGAAGTCACTGATGTGCATTTCTGAAAACGAGCAACACAGAATGAAAACTGGGAGTTGTGAATGTCCTTGCCAAGCAGTTTGAACGCTGCCATCTGTTTTTAAATTATTTTCCTGGGGAAAATAGTTTGATCTCTGATTCACAAGTCAGATACAATAATGCATGATGATGCACAAAGCATTCTTCTTATAAACAGTCATCATATTCAAGCTGAAAAAAAATCAATAGGAAGAATATGCCTACTACAGCTGGATTTTACAAACCCAAATTCTTGCTTAAACGGGTAAGTGTAACACTGTATTTGCATCAGTCCATTCTATCTAACATAGTTAATAGTACTTGGCAGGAACTAGGCTTGTGATTTTAGCAGACAAAACTTAGAGAACTACCATAGTGACATCCTCAAGAAACTGAACTACTTACCTTGATTAGCTATGACTTCACTCATTCCACTCCCAGTTACTGTCTGCAGAAAAGCAAAGTAACTCCTCCGTAACATTTGTTTTTCTAAAGCAGCAGACTGGTCATTTTCTTCTGCTGGAAGGAGCAACACTTCAAAAATAGCATGAAGTAGTGGCATAAACATCTGTTGTAGAAAAGGTGAAACCTGCGTCTGTGGAGATTGGAAGGAAGTATGAGCTCAAGCAGTTACAGAAACTGACACTTGGAAATTAAAACTTCAGGGCTTGTTACAGTTCTCAGCTTTGATTCACTTTCAAAGTTAATATTTTCGTGTACCAAGTACATACAGCAAAAAAGTCCCATCAGGGTCACCATGAATATTATTGTCTTGACTTATGTGCCACCTACTTCACGTCTTCTGTACAAAAATACCTAGTCTCAACTAGTCTAATTCTGAGTAGGAACAGAAGCTCTTGCCACATTTCTCATCCTTCTGTTCAGGCAGACTATTTCTAAGTCTTCAAAATATAAAGGTGAGCTATTGTAAAGTCACTATTGTTACAGAAAAGTGTACTTCTAAGATGTTAAAACCAACAGCAGACCACATTTTTCAGTAATGGAAGAAAGTTCACCTCAGCTGAAAAACTATTGCCATTACAGAACAAACTTGTCATTTATGTCCTACCTGAAGTCAGAAATACATATGGGCACTACAGTAGCTGAACAAGTTGAAAAACTGAGGAATTCCTTGGGGTTGCTATTAAGCCATACCCCAGAGTTCCATAAAGGCACAACTCAAATGTTGATTTCCTAGTATTTGAACAAATTACAGTTAAGAGGAGAGTGAAGATAAGATCTTAAAAGCAAGGTGGGCCTAACGAAGCTAGAATCTTTATTTTAAAGTAATATAACAAAAAATGGTACAGTACTTTAAAAAGTTAAGCATTACATCTGAACGTGGTATTCATCCAGACTTGCTTCTGCAAATTATTTATACCTTCTTCACCTTAGACTGCTATTAAATATCTTGATTTGCTGTCAGCACAATTTGTAAAAAGGACTAGAGTAATTAAAGTCTTCTTCTCTAATCTCTCAAATGCTTGATATTTTCAAAAATTCCTTCTCTCCCTACTCTGTAGCTGTATACTCCAAAGAAGGGCCCACATACCAGATTTACACAGGTGCATTATGGCTTTGTTTTACTCCTCACAAAACATATTTATTCTTCAGTTTGAGTTTAAATTTTGCGTTCTGATAAAAGACTTATTTAAACCTATTTAAGTAACGGGTTAGTTAATGTATTTTATTAGCTTTGCATTTGAACTGTTGAAATTAGGACTAGGTAATTCCCAAAAGGCTGCAACTTCAAGAACTGTTGCTAGATAAGTTGATGGTTCCAGTCTGAACACACATCTCGTGCCTCAACCTCCATTCGTATTTGTTGGTCTATTTTGAATAATAATGCGTTAAGCCTTAGTGTACATTTTGGGCAACAGAACTGCACTGAGATCTTGTAAATAATCTGTGTCTATAAAAAAAATTGTGCTGTAAGTAATACTTTATTTTTAATTATTAAACACAAAAAACAGAAACAACATAAAATATTGAGACTAATCAAAGAAGAACACTCAATTAATTACTGTGAGTCTAGCAATGCATGCCAGTGGTTGAAGACTGTTTACTACCAAGAGTTGTAGAAATATACACTATTATTAAATGTGAGGCAAGGTTCTGACACACATCACCTCTTTGCTGGCTCCAAAAAAATATCTATTCATCCATAGTTGGACTCCAGAAAGCTTATGCAATATCATACCTTAAATTTTGCTGTTATTTGGTTTATAAGAGGAATGAATTCCTGAAGATCTTTTGCTTCACAATCTTTAAGCATGTGTTCAGAGGCAGAAGGAATGAACGGAAGAACTTCTTCCTCTAGGCAAATAATCATGCGGTGGAGGAAAGTGCGGACACCGCTTCTCAGAACTTCCTTTTGTAATGGACAACTGAGAGCCGGCAAAAATGTTTGTAAGCAGTCCAGATATACCTCAGAGCAGCCACATTGCTTTACAGTTTGCTTATTGCTGAAAGCCTTGCTGGTTCGGCTGTAAAAGCAATACACCAAGTTTTACATAAGCTCATGTTCTATATAACAGAGAAGCAGTAACACTGAGAGCAACGTATGCTTTAAAATCCATATACTAAACGAAAACACTACATTTTGTGAAATGGGAGCCAAACACCAGAAGAAATAATTACTTGATATGAAGTAACTATGCTTTGGCAGTTTTTGGAGAACTGAATTCTAACATATCACAATCAACAAATGATTAGAACAGCTCCAGACAATTATTTGAGGAAGCTATTTCATAAGGAAGGGAATAGATATTGCTGGTTCATTATAAAGGTGCTCAATATTCTTTATCTACGTCCCTAACAGCCTTCTTTAAAGGGGATTTAACTCATTTTCTGGGCTACTGTAAGAAATTCTACAGCCACTAGGGATTTTCTAGGTCAATACAACACAAGTAGAGACTCAGACCTTCCTGCTAATAGTTTCTTTCATTTAAATTCTATGAAATAAATACGCTTTTACTCAAATCAGAAACATGCGCGGACATTGTGCAGTACCCACCTAGCAAATCCAACAGCGTGATTGAGGCAGTCAGCCAGTGCCATCTGTCTGTCCTCATCCTGTGCCATCATCAGCTTTTCTAACAATACTTTGAACTTCTCCATCAGTGGAGTCAACAAATTCCTCATTAGAGCCTGTTTTCTTTCTGCGGAGTATTCACTGTTAACTATTAATACTCCAGCTGTTTCATAAATGAAAAGTTGATCATCACTGCTTAACAGAGCTTGGTAACCATTTTCCTAAAACGGAAGATAACAGACATAATTTATTAAGTGTCCTCTATCAAAGTCACTTTTTCTTTAATCGCGCTTTTATTTGATCTCTACAGTAGAGTTAAAATACTTTATTTCTCTTTTACTACCTAGGCAGAAGTGTAAAAGCACAGGCAGAACATAGTTGAAGGAACAAAAATTTTTATACAATTCAAACCTTCTATCTACTTTCCTTTTGCCTATACACCCAGAAATCAAAAAAAAAGTAAGATTCTTTAAGTTAGGTTCAAATGTAAACATGCAAGTCATCCTCCTCTCCCCCCAAAATCCAAGACAATTATTTGTGCTTAAATGTTTGTGTACTAAGCTCACAAGTCAGTACGTATTTGGGCACACTAATGAATAACCACAAGCCTTATTTATTACAAAAAACACTGTAAATACTTACAGGAGGAGAAAGTTCCAGAAGGTCTTGTATTCTATTCAGAACATCTTCAATAAAGGGATTCATTTGTTTACTAAAGTAAAACAGAAGTTCATGACACTATTTAGAAGCATGTGCCGTTTGTAAAAAGCACTGACATTTTCCTTAAGGTGTAAAGCTTGACATTAAACTACCTTCCTAACATAGAACATCCCGTTAAATATTAGAGCACAGTTTTAGAAAAACCTAGGCTACGGATATGGTGCTTGTGGTGGACCTTGGTACAGCTGAAAAATAAGCATTTCTTTCTCTCCCTTATTCTTTAAAAATATGCATAATCAGTATCACTCAGAGTGAAGTATTTTCATTAATAGTTAAAAAAAAAAAAAAAAATCCTTCTGAAATCTGTTCCATCTTGGAGCTTATCCTGCCTCTACATTCAAACATGTTAGTGAAGTAAGACCAACAGGACAGGGCTATCTGAAGAGCTCCAACAGCCTGAGTAAGCTCCAAGTATAAATTTTGTAAATATTGAAATCACTCTCATCTGTGCTTACAGAGTGGGAAAAAAAGGCAGACATCTATGTCGTTGATCAGTTTCAACATCTAATCAAAATCGGCTAAGTCTATGTATTCAAGTTCTTCATTCTATGACAAATTTGTCCACTACTACCTTGGTATTACAGAGTAGGACTACTCTGTTGGAGCAGTTTTGTCATATGACTTCACAGAAGTCCATTTGAAGCCCTGCCTGTTTCATTGACAGCTGTGATGCACCTACTTTACCACACAAGTTTTCTGCACAATTTGAGTACATTTATAGCAGCTTTACTCACTTAAGAGACTTGACAAATCTGGAAAAAAGGTAAGCTGTTCGACTTCGTACTTTTGGACTTGTATGGCGAAGACCACGGTGATCTAAAAATGCCATCTGCAATCAAGAAAAGTACTTCAGCTTACAATCCTTGAACAAGGTGGGGAAAACTAATCATTCAAAAATTTAGGAAAGCCAGCATCTTTAGTGATGTGCAGAAAAGAAGAAAAGTTCTTAAAGATAAGAAAACTTATCTACACTTACTAGTTGAATATGTAAATGAGGAGAAACTTACTAGAACAGTTGGAATGTGCTGAGGTTCAACAGCAAAGAATTTTTCATATCTAACCACTGTTTCAAAGAATTCCAGAGTCACTGATGTATGCTGATAGGCACTAACGCCAGAAGTCACTAGCTACAAATAAAAGCATTAGCAAGTTAGTACTTTACCCATTTATAGCATCAAAATAGTACAATGCAGTTGAAATGCTGGTAATTAATATAAATCATTTGTTTTATATCATTGTAAATCATTTGTTTTATAATCATTGTAAATCATGTTTCAGTCCTTATTGGTGTTTTTAAATAGCTCCCACATCACACATGCTTACCGTTCTCATCATATCTTGCAAAGCCGTAGCTTTTGTAACATCACCAGAGAAGTGAGCACCATGAGATACAGGAAGAGCCTCAGCCAACATATACAACAGCCTTATCGCTACCTCTACTTCCATAAATCGTGTAGTCTGCCAATTTCTAGAGAAAGAATAAGAAAATCACATTAGTCAACAAAGATTATGAAACAATCACAGTTCTACCGCATTAAAATATTGTTTTGAATATTCAGACACATGGCATAAAAAGAGTAGATTCCAGATAAGAAAATAAATAATCTAAGACCTAGGCAGTATTTCAGGATGCTTCTGAAGACCTTACCCACAGATGTAACACCTCTCCATCAGGGTGCTAACAATTTTATTTGACCAGTTTCAACTTAAAAGCTACAGACTTTTCCAAGTGTTTCTTTAGGCACAAAAATCTACTTTGATGTGCCAACAAGGTATTCACCTTCACTTAAAGAGAGGGCTCACTAAACAGCAAGGCACAAGGAAGGCACTGATGACACTAGATTTTGATTTGCACAGAGCCATCCACCTAGCCAGGCATCTAGCTTATTTACACACATAGTTCTCAGGATTGGTTCTGTTCTTTTTGTAAGAATTAAAATTTCACCGTTGTTTCTCTTCTGTATCCAACTTTGTTTTTCTGCTAGCAATAGTATTAAAAATAATTTTCCGTATCTTATTAGCATTTCCTGGCAGTGTAAAGCGAACACTTGTCCAAACAGATGTCGTGTAGGTCTGAATGACAAAGATGAAGAGACACCCCGAGGAGAACAAAAAACAGCTACCATTTAAGGCTTCAAAAGAAAGCTTCTTCTAAGAAGCTGAGTAAAAGATTTTTTATCATGATGTCACACAAAGTCACACTTAGAGAGTTACAACTGGCTTATGCTATCAATAGGCTTTGCCTTGCTACATCACACTTATGTTTAGTGCAAACCCTGACAGTAAGAAAGGCCAGAAAGCTAACAGAATTGTATTCATAAAAAGAAGTTAAAAACCAAAAATCTTACTGAAGTGTAGTGTTAAAGACTCTGCGGACAGATGCCAACAATAACTCTGGTGAGACCTGAGCAAGTCTGTCCAGCAATAGTTTCAACTGCTTTCTGTACTCCACAAACATTGCTTCATCTTCACCCTACAAAACATTCACGTCAGTTGAGTACATATTTGCATGTTTAAATACATCCAGAAACATTTTAGACAATTGCACCTAGAACAAAAATGTGTACATACACGAACAGCACATCATGCGCTGAAAATTCAATAACGCTCTGGCAACATAACAGCTGGCTCCTTTATTGCCTAGTCGCAATATGTTGAGATCCATTGCATTCAGTCCAGAAACGCACTAAAAGGGCTTTCCAAACTGAAAACTAGCCAAAGAGTAGAAGAGAGAAAATGCTTCTGGCAAAGCATTACTGACCCGTTTCTTGAAAATTGACTCATTCCTCATAGAGATGTTCTTCCTCAGCATCTTAGTTTTAAAATTAAGATGACAGAAACAGTGAACTTGGACTACACGCAGTCCATGTTAACCTCTAAAACCATCGTTCTCAACAGCCCAGAGCAAAATGCCTAACACATTCAATCATTACTGCTGGCTGGCATGGGCAGAAAGTGAAATCAAAGAAATTCCTCCTCTTTTAGGCTATTTTTGCAAGGGTTTGGCCTCCTCCACTCAAAGTAGGTCAAGTAGTATCTCTGAAGTGTTTCATTACACAATGTTTCTCAAATCTTTTTGCGTGACAGCAGAAACGTGCAAACTCTGAAAAACACGCAAGCACTGAACAAGCCAGCTCAACAGCTATGTTTAGCTAACAGCACAGTCATATTTACTTAGGAATAGATCTGTACAAATGCAGCCAGAATTACTCTGTTAACTAAACTGGCTTGGATATCCTTTTACTATGTTGTTTTATCTTATGCGGATCTCAGGTTAAAAAAATAAGCTTTCCACACAGGAAAAAATTCAGTCTACAGACCTTTGCTTTCTACTTTCACATCCTTAGCATATGAAAAACATGATAAAAACATGATTTTTAGAACATAAGAAAGTTTTACTACATGTAATTTAAGTTTCATTTGCCTGTTTATTCACACAATACCTCATTTTCAAAGTTATATTCTTCATCGTATGTCAACTTCTTCATAACAGCCAACATGATTGCCTAAGATAAAGAAGAAAACAGAACTAAGGGTAGAAGCAGAGAAGTAGTAAGAAGCAACAGTTAAAATCCTACAGCAAAGAAAAACATTAAGGCAAACGTTAAAATATTTGTAAGCATTTAAATCCCATTTGAATTATTATTTTCTGATGTTTAACAGTATCAACAGTCCATATTAGGACAGATTCTATCCAGAAAATACAGATGCCATTCCAGATGAATGGTATGCAAGACTTTGAGCTCTGTCTGTCAGTATTATCTGGCTTTATTTCCTGCTTGTAATCCGTGTTGTTCAGTTCACGCTGAAAACAACAATTAGAGATGACTGAACTAGGCAGAGGAAGCTAAACAGGATGTCTGAGATCATACTTTAAAGAGGTAGGTCAGCTCAGCCATCACATCGCATTCTCTAATACCTCACCATCTCCGAAAGGTGGTTATTTATTTCTTTATTTTTTGCCAGGTTAACAATCTGAATTGGTTCAGCAAAGGATTCAACAACAGCCAGGACCAGCAAACAAGAATAAGAGAAGCAAAACCTTCCCTTTTCCACAACAGCAAGTTGTTAGATCAGTCCAAGTGCTAAGGAGTAGATAAGTTCATTTTAGCAGGGACTGTCTGCAAGGCTTAAAACAGGAATAAAGACTTGATCTTGTCTCTACTGAAGTCTCAAATGCTAGATGTATGATTTAGATGTTACAAAGCATTTATTATTTCACATTTTAGAACTTTGATATAATGTTTAAAATATAGAAAGTACTCAACTCCATTCACATTTTTCAGGATGGGGAAAAACTGGACAACAGACTTACGCAGCTAGCTGAAACAGATGTTTAAAAATCTGTTATACTTTAATTTTCACTTTAGTTTAAGAGTTTGCTCTGGGGAGCCTACAAAAACCTACTAAATCTAAACATTCCAAACGTATAGAAAGCTATCCCAAGTAACTAAAACTGAGTAAAGGCGTCCTTTTCTTTATTACAACAAAGTGTAAGAAATCTGAGAGAATATTCAGTAGGAACAGGTAATTGGGTAGGGCATTCCTATGCTCCTTACACATGGAGTGGACTCACTAAATGTTAGAGAAGACTCGGTAGAATTATAACAGCTATTTGGTCCGTGTTACAGAGCACCTGATCCCTATTCCTAATACCAGGTTAAAAGAACTTGCCCCACCATTTATTAAGTTCTGTAGTTGACAGTTTTTGTAATTTTTTTTAAATTTCAACTATAGCAAATGAAAATTGTGATCATATCTGCAACAGTTTAATTAGTATTTTGCTATTCTCTTCCACTACTGGAGGTTCTAAATGCAGGTACCCATTAAAGTCAGGTAAGCAATAAAGAAGAAAGGTAAATAAAATAATAATAAACTTTTGATGAATTAAGCATGATGTTTTTCTTTTTAAGCACAAAAAACTTAAGTTCTTTAACACCAAAACAGGCTGGTAAATTAAACTTAGGTTAGTGAAATGAAATTCTTGGTGATCTTGCATAAGCAGGCATTTGAAATAGTTTGAGGAAGAACATGGTCATATGGCGAGAATGTGGTCAGGCTTTCTATTGACACCAAGTGTCTGCACCGTATGTAAGCATTCTCTGCTTCTCTGCAGGAAGTAAAATTAGAGAATTAAAAGAATTACAAAATCTTGATGTGATATGCTTGTAGCCAGAAATGCCTAGAAACAGCTGTCATTTTAAGAATTAAAGATATAATCCTGCAGATGAGAAAAAAAACTTCGCAACTTCAAAGGCACAATAAACATGACTCCCTTTCCTCCCATTCAAATAATGCACAAGTTGAAAGTGATAACTTCCTAGGTGCAAAATGTTAAAGGAATGCTGCTAAGCATGTGATTTAAAGCTTGGTAAGAAAGTCAGCCAAACAACTTAGATTGTTTCAACATTTTCTTATTATGAATTGTGTGAAAGAAGAAAGATTGATATGATTGCTTCTCAATTAAACACAAATCCTCAAGAAGTGCTCAGTAAACTTAGGAAATAATTGTAACTGGAAGTTCTTCAGTACAAAAGCAAGTCCAACATAATCACAGTTCTGGACAGCAACACCTTCAAATTTTAAGTGCCTTAATGTGTGCTGCAGTAGTAATTTGGTTTGAACAGAAGAAAGCATCAAAAATAAAAGACTCAGTAATACTATCAGACTTAGGTTACCTCATCCACTTTAAACAAATATTAAATAAAACCAGATCCAGATCATCTGGACACTATCCAAACTCAAATGTTAATGTTACAACAGCTCAGTTTTCTTTGTAAAGGAAAAGAAATCACAGCTGTCAGCTATATGAGCTTACAGAGGATCTGCACCAGCCTAGCCAGTAACATTTAAATTGGTACTTCCACATTGGTGCAGAAGTGTCGTAGAGAAGAAGAAATTTAAAAACTGTCCTGAAAAAATAAACAGGTAAGTTTAGTACTTCCAAAACTGGACACAAAGTTATTTATTAATTTTAATGACTTATGTATAAACTTAAGCTTAATGCATAGCTTAATGTAATGCTTAGCATGTAGCTGCTCATTTTAAGGACAAGCATTATATTCAAATAGCAGCTTCTTTCGTAACTTTAACTTCTGATATCATCAAGGGTTGAATTTTATGACAACTCTTCCCGTACTTCTTCGGGATTACGGCAGGTTTTAATAAAAAAAATACAAAGCTTCAGGAAAAAATGTCTTCTATCTTGGTTTAAGACCATTCTATCAATAACCTGTCCAGGAGTACACCAAGGTAGGCTTAAGGTACTGAGGGCCCTAGGGAAGACCAGCACTTAAATAGCTTTCATCTTTATGGACAGTTCAACACAGGCTTACTAATTAAAGAAACAACTGCAGGTATTGAGTGGAAGAACACACTGTTCTTACATTTAATTATTGTCATACGAATCACAGAATGGCTGAGGTTGGAAGGGACCTCTGAAGCTCATCTAATCCAAGCCCCTGCCAAACAGGGTCACCTAGAGCATGTTGTGCAGGATGGCATCCAGGCAGGTTTTTAGTATCTCCAGAGAAGGAGACTCCACAACCTCTCTGGGCAACCCATGCCAGTGCTCTGTCACCTTCACAGTAAAGAAGTGTCCCCTCATATTGACGCAGAACCTCTTGGGCTTCACTTTGTGCCCGTTGCCTCTCATCCTGTTGCAGGGCATGACTGAAAAGAGACACGCTCCATCCTCTTGCCAGCCTTCCCTCAGATATTTATACATAAATGAGGTCTACCCTCAGTCTTCTTTTTTCCTTCTGGCAACGCTCTTCCAAATGCAGCCGAAGATACTGTTGGCCTTCTTGGCAACAAGGGCACATAGCTGACTCATGGTCATTCTGGACATTTTAAGGCATACATATAATACATGATTTGTTTCAACAAAATGAAAAGTTCTCACACAAAGTGTTTTTGCAATAAGAAGCCTTTGTAAAAAGAAACTCAGCACTTACCTCTACATTAGCTTTTTGTTGGTCTGAAAGTGCAGAAAGCTACAAAAGAAATGTCAAGTGTTATTTTTTGTATTGTAACTCCTTTGCTACTTTCCAGTAGCAAAAGGCAGGTTTGCTTTTTGCATTTTTTTAAAACAGCCATATGATCTGCAACCCTCCTGTCCACTCTTGCAAGATTTAACACAGTTTCTACGGATTTCTAAACAAAACTATGTAAGCAGTATGCTCACAGCCAGTGAATGTACTGAATGCTAGTTAGTCAAAAGGTAAGTCAGCTTAAAAAATATTACCTTCATATATTCCCACAAAATCAAGTAAATAATACATCAGAAGTGATGTTAAATTGAAACCAGACATATTTACTTGTTTCAAGATGTGAAGGTAGTCGTAACAGAAGCCGATGATATTAGACGAGATGTCATCATCTTCATGAATAAGCAGCTGTAACATTAGGGACACTTTTGCTTCAATAGCTTGGAGAGTGTCTTGAGCACTCTTCATATCACCATTTTTTATCAGTTTAGTCCAACTAGCTATTAACGCTTGCCCCATTCCATTGACCAGCTTCGAAAATCTGGCCAGAAAATCCACATCGTCTTCCTGTAAGGAAGAAAAGGTATCTGAATAAAAGCACTAGCAGAGCTCATGTTTAAATGACATGAGCTTACCGATGGTACTATCCACATTTAGTATGCAGTAGAAGTAAAAGCAACATTTCACTCCCAGATGGAAAGTATAATTATCTGGTTTGTTTTCTCTGGAGATTAGAGAGGAAAGGAAAAGTGATGCTAGAGAGCTGGCTGCTCTCCATTATACAAAAGTAGTTTGCTCATCCCTTCAAATTAGCTCGTTTCACTTTTTACTTTACAGCAAGAAGCTGGCTAGCAGGTTCAAAATAAAAGAGGAAGCACATACCTACTATAAATTTTAGTCTGTATTAAGAGGAAAAACTTTATGGGAAAACTTCAAAGAATTAACATCTGCACCTCACTTCAGAAATACTGATAACAAGCAACAGTCAGTACTGCCTGTAAAAGCGAGTGATTATTTAATATTTATGGCTTGCTTTTGCAGAAATACATTGATCAGAACTGAGAAACACTGCTAGATCAGTCATCCCAAAGAGATGCTTTAAACCCTGCCAGAGCTGTACAAAAGCAGAGCAATAACAAGTCTCTCTGAAAGACTGAGATCTTCAGAGGTTTTTCGAGAAATGACTCCTGAATTGACGAATGCATATTTTTTGCTTTCTAGAAGGAACACATATTGGATGCAGACTTTACAGTAACGAGAAAACTGCCTTACAATCCAAGAACTAAGGAGTGGTTCCTCTTTCTCCATAGCACATAGCAAACTGTTATTCCCCATGAGGTTATGGTACTTCAGGAGTATGTGTTTGGTTGGTAGGTGTATTTTTCCAGCTCCCAGATAAGAATTTCAAGCCACATGTCTGACGGTGTAGGCATGCGTAACAGCACACATGACCTAAAAAAGTTAGTCTGATGTCTCACACTAAAAACTTCTGCCTTGGCTATCTTCTTAAAATGCCTTGGCTAAAATATCCATTACAGAGTCATACAGAATGGAAGATACAAGGCAACAAGTCTTAGAAGCAGCTTTAACAGTATGCACAACACACTCCAGGAGAGGAATAGGAGTTACAGAATACCCTCTAGAACAACAAAAAAAAACACCTCACACTGAAAACAAACAAAATGCAGTAATTGTACTTTAAACGACTAAGGTACATTAATAACCAGCTGTTAATTGACGTATGAGAAAAATGCAAGAAGTGTTTAACATTTATGGAGAAGCACGGCTAATTCTCCCTATATCCATGGATTTGGCTTGAGAGATTTCTGTTAACCTCCTTATTTAAGAGCTGTCTGAAACCTACGCCTCATTCCTATTGTAAAAGCAATTTACAAACCTGATCAATACTGAAGAGGCCAGCAGACTGTAATACTTGACATAAAGATTCAACCAATTTTGTTTTATCAATTGGGTCCATTCCCTTATTTACAATTTCAAACAAACAATCACAAGCTTCTTCCCGGAGAACTTCCACAGACATGTGACCTAGCAGCATATTTATAAACCTTTGGAAAAAAAAAAAAAAAAAGAAGTTTATATTTAAAAGTACACAGTAGCATCATATAGAAGCTTTGTATTATTTGTGTGAATATTTAAAAATGTTTTATTAAAAAGAAACCATTATAAAGTCTTTTGTACTGACTAAACCCAGCATGTTATACATTTTAAGGACAACCCAGCAAACTCTACAGTGTCTATTTTTACCATTGTATCAGTTTGGCTTGCCAGATCAATTGCTCTTCAGAAACAAAAGACCCAAACATTTATATGCAATTAAAGTCTCGATTCAAAGACAAGTTTTAATGTAGTTCCATAGAAATACAGACAACATACTAGCAAATATCCCCCCCAAAGATACTCCATCAAAAAATCCTTACCTTTCATTAGCTATCAGGCTCAAATCTATCCAGGATACGTAAGCTCCCACTACTTCAAGGCACTGGCATGTCAACTCCGAGTTATTATACTGATAGTTTTGTAAGATTTGGTACCACGATTCCACCAAACTTGGAATGCACTGTTCCCTCATAGTATCTTTTAATAAAGTGTTCCTACGAGCCTCCTATCAACACGGAAAACAGATAAATCAATCCTGTCATAGATTAGTAGTATTTTTTTTTTTCCAAATCAGTAGCATTTTTGCATCCAATACCAGAAACTGCGTGTCATAATTAGATAAACAAATCAAAAGCCCCAAAAGAGCATTTTTTTTCTTGTAAGAAAAAAAAATACCCTAGTTACTCCCTCCCCCCTTTTTTTTCCCCTTTTTCTACCACAACGCCCAAACACTGAATAAAAGCAAAGGAGAAAGAAGTCTTCTAGAAGATTAAATGGACTTTTGTTGTTAGGGCTCCTTCAAAACCGCACTAGTAATAATTAACGTTAGAAAATGAGTCAGACTAACATTAAGTTGGCTAACGCAGCTCCTTGCTTTTTGTTTGCTTGCTCTTCAAGCAAAAAATGCATTAACTGAGAAGTATGAAATCAAAAAAAGCATTAAACAACATATGGCTTTGGATCTCAACCACCTCATGTCGCTAAGGCAGAGTTGCCACAGGAAAAAATAA
Organism: Nettapus auritus; assembly: GCA_011076525.1. Classification (NCBI taxonomy): domain Eukaryota; kingdom Metazoa; phylum Chordata; class Aves; order Anseriformes; family Anatidae; genus Nettapus; species Nettapus auritus. The sequence goes on along the minus strand of CM021765.1, from coordinate 35,472,543 downwards.
GAAGAAAACTTCTGCCTTCTGCTGCCGTTAAAGTAGAGAAGTTTTTTTGAACTTCAAAACAAATATTAATGTGAAGTAATAACTTGCCTCTGATGTATGAACAACATCCCGGTCTACCAGCTCAGCGTCAACAGCCATCAGGATTCTGAGGTACATATCCACACCTCGTGGATTAAGGTCAACTACTGATAGAATATCAAAAAAAAACTTGGGCCATTTTGTGAGATATTCAGTAACAAAAAGCAATGCAAAGACTTGTGCAGCTTTGTTGCGAATAAAAGTCTTCTCAGGCTGGGGATTCAGCATCTGGTGGAAAAAAACATATTTTATTTGTAAATTTTTATTAAATTAGAGAAAAATCAGATACGCTTGTGGATCTCTGTACAGTGACTAAGGTACTACTTTCCTCCTTCTATCAGATGAGATTTATAAAAAGCCTTACTTTCTAATAATTTTGAAAAAGATAGTTAAATTATAATGAAGCAGGGAAAACATTCTTGGTGACACAGTCCTAAGGTTTTCATTCAGTACAAAAATATTAAGCATACTATTCAAAAACTAAAAGTAAGTGTCTTCATTTCTTGTTTGAAGTAAACAAGTACTTCTAGAAAACAAGTTACAGTCCTCAGGTAGCTAGCTTTGCCCAAGTTAGATGTCAGTAAAAAGAGCAAGGGGTTCTTCTAGATCTCCATTCTTCAGGGAAAAATGGAATCTGTCACTACTAACTTTTCTCTCCCTCCTTCCCCATGCCCCAGTGGAGCAGCTTGCCACAAAGAGAAAATAACAACAACCCATTTCACAGTGACCTGTTCAAGCTGTATTATATTCCAGATCTCCACAAACAAAGCAACTATATTAATTTGGAATTGGAATTATATTGGAATAAGAGCCAGATAACGGCAGGTATAGGCAAAGACTTGCATCAGCTCACTCCACAGTTCTGCAGATTCCAAACTCTTGGTTCCAATTGATACTGTAACTTCAGCTGCAGCAACTGTCCATAAAAAGAGTAGCCAACACACTACCACAGCATTAGCCGAGCAGGTGATACAAGCAGTCTCATCTTCTCATTCACGAACACCTGCCAGCATTCTAAGCGCACAGGACACAGGCCAAGAGTGTTGTGAAAACACGATTACCACTTCTGTTCTAGACACTCAAGAACATCAGGGATCTAGATTACACCTCTTTAAAGGGAAACTATAAATGCTCCTTATTTCACACACAACGGTAAAACCACAATCATTGTCTGACATAAGAATTTTGTATTTAGTACTAAGTTCAAGCACAGACTTCCTTATAACAGATAATTTAAAAAATCCTAAAAAAAAAAAAAAAAGAAAAAAGGTTTTTTTACTGTCACATACTGTATATCTTCAGGCATATATTTTTAAACTCAAATGACAGATTAGACATGTAGCCTGCACTGAATGCACTATGTTAGCCTACCGTGCAAAACTGCTGTAAAGTAACACACTTACCTGGGCTTGCAGCCATGTTATAAGCGTTTCCCTAATGAGCTGCTGCTGGACTTCAGTAAGTTCAGAGTATCTGAAACGAAGCATAATGAGATCAAAACATGTCTGCTTCATGGAAAGTGCAACATTCAGTAAAGCAAAAACAAATTTAATAACTATGCCACACATTAGTGTGAATGAAAGGTTTCTAGAAAAAAGGAATGTACACAGCTACTAACAGATTAAAAATCTGAATAAAAGATGTATTAAAATAAGGAAAAACATCTTGCCCTTATTAATGCCTGGAGACACAATTCTTTAATACCTCCTTCATCAGGTAGGAGCTTGAAATTTTGCAAGAAATCTGCCCTTCTACAAGAGACAGGACTTATGACCCTGATGTAAACACGCCTTTGACTGTAAGCCATGGGGAGAATGAATAACATTTGTATATGCTCAAATTTGATTACTACGCTATTTGAAGACTCTGACAATAGTGATCACAAGGAAGTCCTTCACTGATCTGACCCTATAGGACATTTACTATCACGTGAAGGTCAAAACAAGAAAAGCAAAGCAAACAAGGAATTCTGCTTTGCATCATACACAAGTCTTGGCAGAATTCTACGTTATAACCAGCCCAACTCAAATACTACCCACACATATTCCTTCTGAGGACTAGGCAAGTTGAGAGGACTCTTCCTGCCATTCCTTCTCCAGGGTGCTATAGCTCTGGTACACCCCCTGACAGGAATGACTGCTGAATGCCATCTCAGTGTTCCTGTTAAAGTATCTAATCATTAAGGAGGAAAAAAAGCAACCCCACTGAAAACAAGACGCAGGAAAACACGAGAAAACACTGCAAGAAGCAGACGACAGAAGTGACACATGCAGACGAAGGCAGACCATGAGGTAAGATTAAGTTAATAACCTCTCAAAAATATAAGTCTTTAATTTTTGCTCTGATACATAATTGTGAACCTCAGCTGCGATATACATCTTATTTCTGTCTGAAGCCTGGCCCACATGTTCAGAGCATTGCACCCAGCCACACTGATATCCCAGAGGCAGACACCTCTGCCATGATGCTGAAGCCCAGACACCAAAGGAGCCCAAAGTATGAAATAGATATAGTTCCACACAACTGAACTTTCAATGTTTCAAATTATTTTGTCCTGAAATTATGAAGCTACAGAAACACTACACAGTGAAAACACTACTTTCTCACAACGTCTCTGCCATGCTTACTGCATGAATAAGGCTTTGTCTGGAGTCCAGGATTCTGTACTGAGTAAGGCTGCTGTCTGCAGGACTTAAACTTTTTTTTTTTTTGGAAAAATTAATGAGTGTGGAGTAAGGCTTAAAGGGCAATGCTAAGGAAGTTTCATTCCACACTTGGTGATCGGGTCTGTGTTGGGCCATACGCAGGCAGTGGACTAGCTAGGCAGAGCATGCTGCTATGACACCAGCTACTTCTCTCCCAGGAAAAGCTGAAGGAATACAAGAAGTAGTCCTGTGGGATGAATTAAGCTCATCAACCACACTGAGGTAGTGGTTTGCAGAATAAAGGTTCTAAAAGCTTTTATTCGGGAACAACATCCCATTTTAAGTTTATTTACAAGCAGAACAAAAAGAAAATCAAAATAGCGTTATATGGTTGCTATCACGAAAGATTACTAACTTGAACTTAATTTGATGTTCCAGAACTTGAAAGCAAAAGAACTTGATGTGATCATCACTAGAAGAGAAGACAAAATTCTGTTAGATGTGGCAGCATGTTATACTTCTCTACGAAGAACGAAATTCCTCATATATTACAACCAGGTGGTGCCTTTGGCAATTCAAGAACTACCGTGCACTAAAGAAAAAGTCTATGCAAAAACAGCAAATATTCTAGGAATGCATTAGGGAAAAAAAGGGCAACTAATACTGATATTCCCTCTTATAAGTTTTTTTTTTTTTTTTTAATATATATTCACCAGTTTATCATGCTACGTGCTTGGTATTGAACATAAACCACAATACATATTGCATCCTGCCTTTAAAAAAGCTAAAAATTGTATCAATCAGTGTATTTTGGTAAACAGACTACACAATGCTGTTTTTCAAATGTTGCGTGGTTTTGTTAATCACTGTGTACTCTGCTGGAGCCTGAAAAGCTTTAAAGAATCTTTTGAAAAAAAGCGTTCACTATAAATCACTGATATTATTTGGGGGAGTTGCATCCCTGAGCTTCCTTCCAACTTGCATTATTGTATGACACAGCAACTACCTATTATTTGAGATCCAAATACACAACTTTATACAAAAATGGGGGTGATGACACGTTGCATCTTGAAAAAATAGGTGGTGAGGCACTGTTCCTAAGCTTAGGGCATATAAAGCCTATATTCTCACAACTGGACAGTTTCAGCACTCCTTCCCTCCCCAGAACTGAATGGGGATGCATTCAGTGAGCTCAAATGTGTTTTTTTTTTTTGTCCCGGATTTCATAACGCAGCAGTCTTTAAGCAATTAATATTGAGTTTTATTTATACATTATTCTTCCTTAAAAGACATTAGATGGAAATCACAGATTAACAGTGATACTAAGAAGATACTAACAGAAGATACTAACATGAAGACCATATTCATGTTCAGCAATTTACAGTTTGCTAATTATGCTGTAAATCGAAAAAAAAAAAAAACAACACCCCAAAGACCCAAACGTATTACTAATGAAAATAAGCAACGATTCTTATCCACATTACCTGTATATACTCTGAGCTAATGCTTCTGCGCAGACTTGCCAAGCATCCTGAGATATCTTGAGCTGCTCAAAGTAGGCTAGTGCCTGCAAATATTCAAGTGAGAACCAATGAAAAAGCCAAAAAAACACACACACACAAAACAAACAAACAAAAAACCCACAGCAAGACATCTTACTCACACTTGGACAGACATTTAAACACCTCTCCTTCACATAAACACAAACAGTATTTGGAAAGAGGTTTTTATGTGGCTTCCTCATTACCACAACACAAGTGTTTCTCCAAATGTTAACCCTACAGGCACCCACCTCCACTGTACGTTCAATACAAAGGTTTCTATTACTTCTGTATAAAAAGGTCAGATTCACAGAACTGCTGAGGTTAAAAGGGATTTCTGGTGATAGTCCAGTCCAACTTGCCTGCTGAAAGCAGGGTCATAAGTTGCTCAGGACCTTGTCCACTTGGGTTTTAAATACAACTTCCAAGGGTAGAAGTTCAAGCCCAAGTTAAAAATTTTGGTTTTTCACTGAAAACAACTCACTATTTTTGTTGCACAGCTTTGGTTGCATTCTGCATCTCAAGTAACGTTCAAACACAGTCATTCACTGACCACCTGACAAACATCAGTTTATGAACCTATTAAAGCAACTGGAAAGAACTGTCTACTTCAGCCAAATTGCAGACACCCAAGTTGTTAATCAGACCTTCTAAGAACCTCCTGAAAACAGTTAACTCGATCGAATTGCTTTAAGATTTAGTGTGACTCGCTATACAAAAGAGTAAAATAATTTTTGAAAGAGAAATTTGATTGACACATTATTTTCAGCCTATGAAGGCTTGTCTTTCAAGTGTATTTTTTCACTAACATAACTGTTTACATTCGACAAAGTGATTATTCAGGGAGTTGAATTAAGTTCTTAAAACAAGAGTTCACTGTAGACAGCGCTGGCCACATCCTTATACTGAACAGCTTTAATAGCTGACTGAGATGCACTTTATGTGAAGTCCCTTTTTGCATGAATAAGAAGACTTGTCACCTTTTAGTATAAAATATTTCTGAACTATGCAGATTGCATGGTTTAAATGTCAATGGATTTGTAAGCTTCAAATTCTATAGAGACATTCTGTTAACAAAACTTTGAAGTTTGGCTATGTCCCTCTTTCCAGGGAGGACAAACACCCACAATAAACATATTCAACGAGCTGCTTAGCAATACCAGGATGCAGCAAACTACATTTGTAACTGCCTTACACGTTCTGGGATTCCTTTTGTGTACACCAAAAGATACTAAGTATCCACATTTCTGAAGGATTTTACTGAACGTCACCCTGTATGCAGCAATGAGTAAGCAGAACCCTTTACTCATTAAATAGTTACAGTAATGCCTTGCCCCATCAGCATCTCCAATATCACGTAACTGTTACCACTTGCCATGATTATTTTCTTAAGTTACTCTAAGCTTCACCACAGTTCAAAAACTGATGTTTCATTACAAGACACTGAAGGTAGCAATCCATTGAAACAACAATAACAACAACAATAACAATTATAATAATAAAACCACACAAAAAAACAATCCCCACCTAAGAATTAAAGAGCAATTTTAAGCAACTCTTTGTTTCCAGTGGCTGCTTTTCATTCTGTGGGAACCTGCGCAGGGTGCTGAGCAACAAGTACAGAAAATTTAAAGGACTGGACAAGCCTGAGCCCAGAGAAATAAATTCTGTACACGTTAACTGTAACTTCAGAGTTGGAAACAACTCCTTCAGCTTACATGCATGCCTGCAACATGACAGTTTGCACATGCCACCACAACCCCTGTGCGTTGGTTAACCCGATAACAATCTAGAAAGTATTAGACTTTTCAGTGAAGCAACACCCCAAATTATTAGAGAGATACGCGAGTTAATTACGTACTCTTTGTCTGAAGTCTGCATCAGCGTTTGGGTTTAGCCCCAAAAGGGCTTGTTCATCCATCTCTACTGCTATACGATTTGTTGCCTACTCCTACTAACAGGTTTGCCCACTTCTTCTAGAGGAGAGCCTACGATCATCTGAAAAGAGAGAAAGAGATTTGCTCAGCACAGCAATAAAAATTAAATGCAAGACAGCAGCAACTGCAGACGTTTGCACACAAGTCTCAGACACCCAGGATGGACTCCACCACAGCATGAGCATGCATTTTTCCTATACGGATAACAAAATTCAAACTCCTTTAATCACCCTTCGATAACAGAAGTGCCATAAGGTGAACTATTTAACTGAAAGGCTTCAACTTATATTTCAAGCACGGGAAGACTCAGCATGATATGACATAAGCATAAATCATCTACTTAAATGATACACAGCAGCATTTTTTACCCCACAAGCTTAGCAACTGCAAAAATAAGCTTCTCTACTCATCTCTAAAATATTGTTAAGATGCTTCATAAAACCATTTGTAAAGTATTTCCCCTGGGGAACAAACCCATTAGGAGGTCCTTCTTCTAAAGCAAGGGCACGCTGGAGAAGTGTCATAGACATTGACCACAAAATACATCACACTGAGCTGTTAACAAAGCGGCCTGCTCCTGCTAATGGGTGCTAATTTACTAGTGATGATTTTTGTTTAGAAATTTCAGTGTAAAACTAAGAAGCAAGCTGGACAAATGTTCTAGAGATTGTGCTTCTACAAGCTGTTCTGTAATGCTCTGGATAAAACACAGTGGATTAAAAAAAGTCTCTGTCAAATACGCAGATGCTGTTAGACAGCAAGAGGGGACAAAAATCCACCTAGCCATCAGAAAAAATTCCCACGTGGTAACATCACTAATCAGGCCCGAAGCAAGGCCTCGTTATGTAAGCACGTAGGAGGTAGGGGAAAGGAAGACAGACAAGAGGAAGAGAGGAAACACAAAGTAACTGTGGTCTCAAACTGCCTCCATGCCTGTAGGTAGAATTTCCGATTTCTTAGCGTGCCGTGCCTGGTGCATTCTCTGTGCCCTCCCCCCTGAAGAAAGGTGGCACAGTGACAGCGAGCACGCCTGGAAGGGAAAGCCCAGCATTCAGTGTGACATCGGACAGACATTTCTACAAAAGCCATTACAGAACCTAAGAGAACTAAATACATCACGAAAGGCAATTTAATACCCAAAATTAAGCGGGCGCGCACACAAAAATGCAGGTTGTGGCGGCACAGAAACCAGAAAGTCTGGAACAAAGCAATGACTCGTGGCAAAACGAGCTCTGCACACTGCCTTACGACACAGAGCAATCCCGTGCGGGGTCAGAACCTTTAGGGATTAAAGCTGCTCTGCTGAGGCTTCTCCCTCTGCGTCCCCAGCTTGTTTTCCCCATAACCAACAAGCAGAACAGCCAGACGAGGGGGGAAAAAAAGTAAAACGCTGTAGGAAAAAATGCTTTTTTGGACAGTATCTTTCAGATGGGGCCTGGTCCACAGTTGCACAAGTAGAACTGTTCCAACTTACACCAGCATATTTCTGGCATATTTTCCCACTGATATCACTTGATCCTTTGCCCTGAAAGATAGGAATCTTCCACACACAGGTGACAGGTTTTGCTATTAAAAATAACCTGGCTCAGAACGCGTTCTCTTCACGTGTTCAGCTAACAGCAAGGCCAGGCGGTTCTGCTAACCTCGTATATGCTACGTGAGCATATTTAACATTTGATCCTCTACCAAATATCCTTTCCTAAGGGTTTTAGATGGACTAGCCTGCTCTGGAGGACAATTAATAAGACAGCTTTCTGAAAAGGCCCGTACAAATACCCTAACAGAACAGCTTCTTGTGGAACCTGCGTTTAGTTAAGTGAGTTGCTTTTCCTGCACAGATGTATTTTACTAACAAGCTATGATTCGAAAGCAAGGCCTGACTGCAATTTTAAGCGAGTTTGCCAAACCAGCTGAAACATACCCCCCGCTGTAACACCAAGCATGCCGTTCAAGGCAGTTTGATTTGCAAACGGCGTTCACCGTTAGCAAGTTAACACGCAGCCGTGCAGAAGGCGATGCCAGCACACAGAGGTGCGTTTTGTTGCTGCTGTTAGCCAGTGCCCGCGAGGGGTGGCCGGGACCCTACCGCAGCCAGAAGGGTGCGGGTCCTTGGCAGCAGTCACACAGGTGCACGTCTCACCAACTGGGGAGGGAAACGGGGATGTGAGACATCCTCACCCTCAGTGCCCATGAAGGCTCCTGCTCAGGGGCTGCTCTCACACGGAGGGCAGACCCCGCGGCTCCAAGCGGGGGGCAGGGCAGGCCGCCCGCCCGGGCAGCGTTAACCCAGGGCCTAGCGCTGACAGCGCCTCACGGGCGGCACCGCGGGGCCCCTCGCAGCCCCGCCGGGCACAGCAGGCGCCGTGGCCGCTGCTTTCCCCCCCGGAGCCCCGGACCGACCGAGCGCGGCCCCCCCGGCCCGGCGGCACCTCCCGGAGAGAGGCGAGGCCCCGGCACCCCCCCCCCCGTTACCTTCCCGGTCACAGCGCCATGGCCGCTGCCGCTCCCGCCCTGCAGCTCCGGGGCCGCCACAAGCATAGGGAGCGGGCAGGGCCGGGCCGGGCCGGGCCGGGCCGCCTCGGCTGGCGGCGGCAGCAGCAGCAGGAGGAGGAGGAGGAGGAGGAGAAGGAGGAGGAGGAGGAGGAGGAGGAGGAAGATGCCCAAGGGGAGGCGCCGCGGCCCTCACGCGTCCGGGAAGAGGCGCCCCCGCCCCTCAGCGGTGCAGCAGGACTACAACTCCCGGCGTGCCCCGCGGCGCGACCGGCCGTGTCCTCCGAGCGGCTCGCCGCGGGGCACGCTGGGAGTTGTAGTCCCGCCGCGAAGCACCCTGGGAGGGGTAGTCCCGCCGCGCGGCGGGGTACGTGTTACACGGCAGGTTACCGGCCGTGAAGGGGGGAGCCGGGCACGGCACGGCCGCGCGGCGCCGGGAAGCCACCCGCACAACGCCAGGCCCACCCGGACCCCGCCGAGGCCAAGGACGGGAGCTGTGCCCCCTCCCTCCCCCGGCGGTTAGGCGGTTGCCGCGGTTACCGCCGGCGTAAAGCGCTCCGTGAATAGCGTAGGGAAGGCCCCGGGCGGCCACGCGGGCTCCCACCGCACGGCGGAGATTGACGGCTGCCTGGGCCAATCGCGCTGCGCGGCGGGGCGGTGGGCGGGGCCGGCGGCTGAGGTGAGGAGGCGCCGCGCGCGGCCCCTTCCTTTCCTGCGGGCGGCGGCACCATGAAGGCGTCGGGCACCGTGAGTGGGGCCGCGGCGGGGCACCCGGCGCCGGGATTAGGATCTGCATCGGGACTGGGACTGGGACTGGGACTGGGAATGGGATCGGGGTCGGGGCGGCCGATGGGAGCGCGGTGCCGCGGGTTTGGGCGCTCCGTGCGCGGCCCTGCGGGGAGGCGAGCGGCCAAGATGGCGGCGGCGCCTGAGGAGGCCGCGGCGGCAGCGGGCCCGGGCCCGGGGCGGGCTGGCACCGAGCCGCTCACGGCTCGCTCTCCGTCTGCCCCCAGCTGCGGGAGTACAAGGTGGTCGGGCGGTGCCTGCCGACGCCGAAATGCGCCACTCCTCCGCTGTACCGCATGCGGATCTTCGCCCCCAACCACGTGGTAGCCAAGTCCCGGTTCTGGTACTTCGTGTCCCAGCTGAAGAAGATGAAGAAGTCTTCGGGGGAGATCGTGTACTGCGGCCAGGTGCGCGCTGGAAGACCTGGTAATCTGGGAGGCTTCTGGGGAGTTCTGCCTGGTATACGTGGAAGGAATTTATATGAAGTGCTTTGGGGGGGTGGGGGCAAAGTTAAAATTCATCCTTCATTTGCTGTGAAGATGAGCAACAAATTCACTTTTTCAAACTGGCAATGCATGTCTAGGGAGCTTAAAACAAAATCCCATTAACTTCATATTTTAAGCATGGGATGAATTATACCATTCAGTGCTGTTTTCTGGGTTTTACACGCATCTCATTGTGGCGTGTGCCTTTTAAGAGTTTCGTGGACATTCACAGTCCTTGCAAAATTGATACCTGGGTGTATCTATCTTGCTGTTTAAAGGATGTTCTTTTTATTTGTTTTTGCTGCGATGTAGAGCTGAAATCTAGTAATTTCACACTGAATTGTTAAGGTTTGACTGCCGCCAGTGTGGGAAAAGAGACCAAATATTCTTTGACAGTAGGACTTTATACGGTGTTCTCATAGGAGCTTTAACGTAATTAAACTGATGAAACACAAATGGTGTTGTTTCTTTAACTTCTTTTATGCTCTTGTCTAATTCCAGGTGTATGAGAAGTCCCCTCTGCGGGTAAAAAATTTCGGCATTTGGTTGCGCTACGACTCCCGTAGTGGAACTCACAACATGTACAGGGAGTACAGGGATCTGACCACTGCGGGGGCTGTCACTCAGTGCTGTAAGTATGCGGAACTGTTGGAGATACAAAATGGCAGGACCAGGACATAACGCAGGCTTAAATCTTAAATGGGGTGAGAAGCCTAGGTAGGAGCTGTCTTCATCCATGCAAGCCGAAACACTGGGAGTCTAGATTGTGAAGTGACTGGAGAAGTCTGCAGAGGTTTGTGCTCCCTTACTGATACGTTTTCTCCAGCTGAAAATGTTTCCATTTAGTGTGACTTTCTGTAATTCCAGTAACAAATGTTGCCATATAGGGCAACAGTTTCATAGCCTTTAAGGTGCTATATACGTTTATTTTACTATATATAGTATTTTGAAAGGGTCAAGTTTATCTTCCTAGCTCACGTGGAGACAATCTTTCAGATCACATTCTCCTGACTCCTCTTAGATGAAGTATTTGAGGGACAGACCGTTTGTGTAGCTGATGCTATTGACAGCTGAATCTGGAAGCGTTCAAACTGCTACAAATTGCACACAAAAACCCAAAGAGCGTTGTTCTTAGTAATGATGTTCTTGTCGTGTGTGCAGATATTATATGTATCTTGTCGCCTTTCAAGGGCTGAGGTGCCCCTGAAAGTGAAACTTAAGGTTCTACATTACCCTGCAGGATATTGCCAGGTAACGAACATACCAAAAAGCTTGCTTAAGAGGCCTGAGAACTCCATTTGTCATAGCACGACTTTGAAAGCTTCATGCTCAGGAGTACTGTAGCAGATGAAGCTTTTAGTAGGTTAGATCTTCGTGGGGGACACTGAAGCACGGTATGTCAGTAGGCCTGTCTTGTAAAATCAGCTATTGTCATCATGGTAAGGCAGTGTGACTACCACAGGGGGGAGTTTTCAGGTGGTCTACATACAGATGGATTCCTCCTGTTCCAGAAGGTGACCCAATAATCTCATTTCATTGATTCTGAACCACAGTTTTCTTGTGGGAGGAAAAAAATAGTCCCACATAGATTTTTCTGTAAGTTCATAACTCCTTGAAATCAGGCAAGAGCAGTAAGTTGGCATTCTCTTGGGGAAGTTCTGTTATGAGTTCCAAGTGGAATTGGCTGCTGCACTTTGGTTCTCTGATGAACAGCTCTGCTATCGCTCTGGATGGTGGAAATAAGCAGAGCTAATCAGGAATTTTAGAGGTTCTGGATGTTATTCATATTTCTTGAAAGGATGCTGGTAAGATTCTGAACTGAAAATGGGTGAAGATTTATTTTAATGAGTTCTCTCGTTACAGACCGTGATATGGGAGCCCGTCATCGTGCCCGTGCTCACTCTATTCAGATCATGAAAGTGGAGGAAATCGCTGCCAGCAAGTGCCGTAGGCCAGCTGTCAAGCAGTTCCATGTGAGTGAAGTGAAACTGCAGCGCCTGCAGGGTCACAATTTAATACAGGCTGGGAGGGGGGGAGCTTTGTTATCTGGTATGGGTTTGTTTTGCAGGGGAATGTGAGGAGGGGACCAAACTGGCATGCGTAGCTTTACACTTACCTTATGCTGTGATCAAGGCTTACAGAGAAGTCAAAATAAATGTGTATTATGTTACAGGAAACTTGCCTTGAACAGGCATTTTGTTCAAAAAGAATCATAAAACTATTGCATCCCTTACCACCTATGAAGTTTATCTAATTTGTGGATGCATTACATAAATTACCTGTTGAATTATAACCCAGCTCTTTGTTGCAAACTGTTCTGGTGTTCATCTAGCATCTCAGCTAACCAATATTTTTCTTGCAGGATTCGAAGATCAAGTTCCCTCTGCCGCACAGAGTTCTGCGTCAGCAGCACAAGCCACGTTTCACCACCAAGAGACCAAACACATTTTTCTAAACACAAAAACGTGCTGTTGGCTCCGTGTTGTAATAAAGACAGATTTGAACCTTTGACTCCTGGTTTTCCTTGGAAAAACTCCCCAGTCTTTTTCCTTCCCTCCCCGAAGCCCCTTTCCTTCTGTTTGCTACGAGCTGTCAGCAGCCCGGTTGTAGAGCACAAGGGAAAGAGGGGCTAGGGAAAAGGGAGGATGTTGCTGTTCTGGGGGTGGTGGGGGGGTGCAGCTCAAGGTGGCCGTTAATTTCATGGGGGATTAATGTGGTAGGAGGGAGTGGGCGGGTGTTCCATCAGAATCACAGAATCTCTAGGTTGGAAGAGACCTGCAAGATGGCCGAGTCCAACCTCTGACCTAACACTAACAAATCATCCCCTAAACCATATCCCTAAGCTCTACATCTAAACGCCTTTTAAAGACCTCCAGGGATGGTGACTCAACCACTTCCCTGGGCAGCCTATTCCAGTGCCTAACAACCCTTTCAGTAAAGAAGTTCTTCCTAATATCCAACCTAAACCTCCCCTGGCACAACTTTAGCCCATTCCCCCTCATCCTGTCACCAGGCACGTGGGAGAACAGACCAACCCCCACCTCACTACAGCCTCCTTTCAGGTACCTGTAGAGTGCGATAAGGTCGCCCCTGAGCCTCCTCCAGGCTAAAGAGTCCCAGCTCCCTCAGCTGCTCCTCATAAGACTTGTTCTCCAGACCCTTCACCAGCTTCGTAGCCCTTCTCTGCACTCGCTCAAGCACCTCCATGTCCTTCTTGTAGTGAGGGGCCCAAAACTGAACACAGTACTCGAGGTGCGGCCTCACCAACCCTCTAGAATCATCTAGGCTGGAAGAGACCTCCAAGATCACCGAGTCCAACCTCTGACCTAATGCTAGCCAGTCCTCTGCTAAACCATATCCCTAAGCTCTACATCTAAACGTCTTTAAAGACCTCCAGGGGTGGTGACTCAACCACTTCCCTGGGCAGCCCGTTCCAGTGCCCCACAACCCTCCGGGGAGCAGGAACCGCCCCTGCTGTCCTGCAGCCCCCCCCGCGGCCCCCGCGTTCCAGCTCGCTGCGTGCTGCGCTCAGCGCTCACGGCCTGCGCAGGGGGCTGATCCGCCCAAGACGTAACACGTAGGGGGATCAACCGCGGCAATTCTGAGCTACCGACAGGCTCCCGAGAACCGCGGTAACCCCTCCCTGAGCCAGCGAGAGCTCCGAGCGCGGCCCCACCCGGCGGGGCGGAGCGGGGAGGCGGAAGGGGCGGCCGGGCGGAAGCGGCCGGGAGCGGCGGCGGCGGCGGCATGGGGGAGGCGATCGCGCTGGGCGCGCCGGTGCCGGTGGAGCAGGCGGTGCTGGAGACGTTCTTCTCGCACCTCGGCATCTTCTCGTACGACAAGGCCAAGGACAACGTGGAGAAGGAGCGCGAGGGCAACAAGAGCGCGGGCGGCAGCTGGCTGGCCCTGCTGGCGGCGCTGGCGCACCTGGCGGCCGCCGAGAAGGCGTACCACAGCATGGCCTTCCTCGGGCAGAAGCTAGGTACCGCCGCTCGGCGCTCGTGTCGGAGGGGTGGCCGACTTGACCTGCTTTGGGAGAGCCTGGCGGGCAAAAAAAACGCGTGGAGCTGACTTTAAAACGCGAATCTGGGGCTAGCAGGAAGAAAAAAACGATAAAGCGGCAGGCAGAGTTCTGTTGGCGAACTTCCCAGACAGCAGCAGTGGGGGACTGCTCCTCTGCCGTGACCTGGGGGCAGTTCTTGGCTTGGAAAGGTAGCTGTTTGTCCACGGTACCCGGTCCTCTGCTTTTCTGCCTCAAATGGTAAAGCTACTTTAGAACGGTGTACGTGCAAAGAACTGCGCACCGTTATAAGAACCACGGGCAGTCTCAAAGTGGAACCTAAATGTGGAACCTCTTCCCAAAAGTTCGGCAGGCTCCGCACTCGTGATCCTTGCTCTGCTGCAGCTCACGACAGCCACAGCAGCGCCTTTGTGCGGGCTTTGGGTGGCATCAAAGTTTGTCCCTGCCCATGGCAAGGGGGTTGGAGCTGGATGATCTTTAAGGTCCCTTCCACCCACAGAAAGGTCCCATAGAAAGCGTTTTATGATGGCCGCTTTTATTTATTTATTTATTTTAATTCTTCATAGCGTTGAGCAGGTAGAAAGGATCACTGGCCTTTTTTTCTCAGTTCTAGTTACACATTAACCTGCCCTGTGGTCCTGCTGAGAAAAGCTATGATTGTTTTGCCTGCGAATTTTGGCTTGTATTAGATGGTGTAGGGACTGGAAATGTTTGCTTTTGTTTCAAGTGGTATTGTTAGGGGAATTCTCTTCAAGAGATCTAGAGTTGTTAACAGCAGTGGAGCCTATTAACGTTTCACAATGACTTCATTCTTCGGACTTCCACAGATAACAGGTTGTGTAGCTTAGTAGCAGAGTTACCTAACCCCTTGTTATCAAAAAGGTCACACCGTAGTGAGGCCAACGTGAAGGGGTTAAAGAAATTTTGCAGCAGTCGCTGGCTGCTGACATACGAATAAGGACAAGTGTGACTTGCATCAGGTTAGGTAGAGTGCTTCTGATTTTCTGCTACACGCAGCTCAGTCACTCGCAAATCAATACACTGAAATGTATTTCTTTTAAAAAATGGTGTGATCAAATAAGGCTTGGGAACACCTGGGGAAAAACAAGCACGGTTTTGTTTTGCTTTTTTTTCCAGTACTGCTGTCTATCTCTGCTGTCCCTGGATTTCGGTAATACCTCCATATTTATCTGAACAGGTGGTCAGTCATTCTTCAGCCGAAAGGACTCCATCCGAACCATCTACACGTCCCTGCACAATGAGCTGAAGAAGGTGGTGGCGACGGGTCGCAATGCACTAGGAGGAACAGCTCCTCACTTGGAAGAGCTGCTTTCTCACCTGTCTGAACAGCTCTGTTTTTTTGTTCAGGCTCGGATGGAAATTGCTGACTTCTATGAAAAAATGTACACGCTCAGCACCCAAAAGTTCATTAACTCTGAGGAACTGGTAAACATTTTGGAATCCATCTTAAAGAAATACAGCTCGAGGTCAGTGCTTGCTTGCTGGCAGTAAGTACCCAGCCGTGTTTTATAATAAATGGCGCTGAGGTTCAAAGCAGGTCTGAAGATTTTGCTCTCCTTTGATTGCTGAGCAGCGCGGCCCCTTGCGTGAATTCACACACGACGTGAGCGTTGGGGAGCGGTGTCCCAACATGAGCTGAGGGCTCAAAATAAGACCGTGAGACCCCCCTCGCCCCCAGGCTATGCAGCATGTTGTAGAAACAATCTTTCCAGTAACTACTTCATGCTGAGCAGAAAGGGAGAATCATTTTCCTTATGGAAAAAGTACAAGAATTCTTTATTTTTACTAGGTGTGTATGGAGGGGAAACAAGGCTTAATTTCATATGGACTTCAGTAAAATTAGTGTAGAAATAGAACAGATATTTGTGTGCCAGTTTTAGTTTTAGTCTAGGATACGTCTGTTTTATTCTAAAAGCCATTTATTAGACTCCATATGCCTGTCTCCAGGAAAATTCCAAATTAATTTCACAGCTTTTTTTTTAATAGCTTTTTGGCCTAGATGGAAGGGTTTGATGGTGTTCCGTTATCCCTTCTCATGAGCCATTTGAGCTAGCCGAAAGAGCACCTCTGAGTCTTTGGTCCCTGCATTCATGGTTTCTTGAAGTTAAGACCTAATACTTCCTTTTACAAGAACCCCAGGATGTCTTTAAATCACTGGGATGAGTAAATCTAAAATGATCTAAACGAGTAGATCTAAATGTGGTCTGAACACTGATGAGTAGATTTAAAATGCGATCCTTGCAAGTGATTCAGTTTCAAAAGAAGTCTTGAATGACCCGACAACAGACAAAAAGGCCAATTTGTGATTTTAAAAGTAAAACAAGGTGGCTGCGGCTGGAAAATAGTTTCCAAATGGAGCTGGATTCTTTTAAATCTTTGTTAGTGAAATAATATCTAAGAGGACGTTTCAGGGGAACGTTCTGAGGTTTTATTTTCACAGCTAGGATTTTTAAGGTAAGTGTAAAAAAAAAATAAAGATAACTTGGTGCTGTTCTCTGACATTCAAAATCTAAGCACTGCAGCCGACTCCCTTAATTTTAGGAATCATTTAAGGAAATGGTAGTGTAGTTTTGCTATTTGAAAGTCAGAGCTAGTCTGTCATCTTACTAGGCATTTTTGGTGATTCTCAGCTTGTAAACCTTCACAATATCAGGGCAGTTAGTCCAAGGAACAGTGAAACTATGTATTTTTCCTTGGTATGATAGACAGCAGAAGAGTAAAGGAAGCTATGCTTGTTGCAAAGTTGCTTTATGACGTACGTTGGCCATTATCATTAGTTCTGAGCATGTGCTTAGTCAACAGCGCTGTTTAAAAATCTGAAAATCAAAACTGGGTCTCAGAGGTGCGTTTGTGCTTCTGGTGCACTACTGTAAGGAAATAAGAAACGTCTCCTTGGGAGAACAGTGGTGATCTTGCGTGGGGATAACGAGCAATTTTAAGACGCAGACATCCTAAGAGGCTGCTAGAGCTACTTCAGGCGTTTGGTTCTCCCCAGTAATGTAGAGTATTGCTGAAAGAAAGGAATAATTTAACTGGAATAATTAAGACAGCGTCAGAAGCAGGATCCTTTAAATGCCTAGTATGAAATGAATAAGTAAATAGTAAACTACCTTGATGTAATTATTCTGAAGTGTTAAACGCTCTTCATCTAGTCAGCTTTTGTAGATTTGTATGCATGTGTTCGCTAGAAGGAAATGAAGAATGATGTGACTTGTTTATGGTCTGCAAAACAAATCTGTCATCCCCCTGCTTTCAGGAATGGGGGAAGAATCAAATTTCCAACGTGCAGTTAAGTTCCTAACAAGCTGGCTTACTGAAATGGCGTAAAAGCCTGTCTGTTTTAAGTGATACCGAGCTCAGTCAGGTGCTTCTCTGTTCGGAAAGTTAATTACAGCAGGTAGTCCGAGTATATAACCTGGTTCATCTGCAACCATATCAGGCGTCTCAGCTGTGGCTGAGAAGCGTATTTTTGGATGAAAACAGTTTAGCAAATCCTGCCATGAAGTGAAACATGCAAATAGCAATGAGCCATGAAGGAAAGTGGAAAGCCGTACATCAAAACATAAATCCAGGAGACACGGCAGCGAGTTTTTTAATTGCTTTTAAAGTTGAAGAATAAGCTTAGTCTGACTGCAAGTGTGTTGAAACCACTGGGCTAAGTGTACGCTTGGTGGGAACATCTGGAATACATAACGTTGCATAGTGTTTCTCTTCCCTTCTGACAACAAAACTGTTCTGTTAGTTTGTTTTTCTGCTGAATACTAAAACCATTGAAAAAATATAGCGTTGACTATTATGGGAATATTATTTCTAATCGACCCTTACTTGTTCAAAGAAATTCAGATAATTCAGATATGCTCTGGGCTTTTCAACCCACCAAAGTAGTTGGTAAACAGTGCTACAGCAGAAAGACATGATGGCTGCTGGCGTACGTTGTGTGCAGAAGGTGGCAGGTCCCCCAGCCGAGCCTTTTTGCAGTGCACGCTGCATCAGTTTTTCCACCACATCCAGCGTTTCATTTCCTTCAAATAAGCTTGGACTTGCATCTTAAAAGCAAATCCTTTCAACGTATGTGTTGTGGCTGCTGAGAAAAAAGGGACACTTGAAAATATTTTCAAGATCACACAATTTTTGGATAAAATATGAAGAAAACAAGGTGGGAAAGGAAGCTATAGAATGGATCTATTAAAATTCCACTGAGACTTGTTCTAATGGTAGGGTCTTGCTAGTGAATAAGATGTGCGGTGACACTTCTACCTTGTAGATGATATTTTTTTTTCTGTGAAACTCAGAACTGATCTTGTCCTGAATTTTTAGAGAGGGAAAAAATGATTGTTAGAGCATCTTTGTTGTGATACAATGAAGTCCCGCCAAATGTTTTTTTTCCCCTTTATTGCTCTTAGCACACTAACGTTCAAAATTTGGGACCAGGTTCTTTGGTGAATACAGTCAATTGTGATTCTATTGACTAATTTCCCATCACATTTTTATTGTGAATTGAAAAGAATAAAACTCAGTTTGGTTTCCTCACCGCTTTTCTACATAAGCACTGAATTTATAATGTAAGATAACTTTTTGTTTTAACTTAATTTCTTAGCACTATTCCATGACCATCAAGACATATTGCCACTAGAAGGGATTTTAAAATGGAAGAAAAATTTTAAAAATCTGAATTGCTACTTAAAAAAATCTTAGATCTGAATTTAAAGAGGAATAGCACTATGGTAGCTTGTTGATCAAGACAAACAGTGCCTTTTGTTGGACTGGTCAAAGAGGATTCCCTTGCTTTGAGAAATGCCTGATGGATGTTTTTGTTAATAGTGCTGTATGTTCATTAAAATGTTTGTCCTAATTACATTAAAATACGAGTTTTTTAAGCTTAAAATGTATTTTTTTATCTTACGCTGTAGCCTCCTTTGTGTGGTGTTCTGTATATGAATTGACAAATATTAGCTGGTGATTTCACTGCTGCATACAGCAGTTCTCATGTCTTGACTACCTTTGTGTTTTCTAGATTTCATCACCCAATCCTCAGTCCTCTTGAAAGCAGTTTCCAGCTGGAAGTAGATGTGCTTGCACATCTCTTAAAGGCTCAGGCTCAGATCTCTGAGTGGAAGTTCCTTCCATCCCTGGTCAACTTGCACAGTGCTCACTCAAAACTACAGACATGGGGCCAAATTTTTGAGAAACAGCGAGAGACCAAGAAGCATCTGTTTGGAGGGCAGTCTCAAAAAGCAGTACAACCTCCGCACCTCTTCCTCTGGCTGATGAAACTCAAAAACATTCTCCTTGCCAAGTTTAGCTTTTACTTTCACGAGGCCCTTAGTCGACAAACAACAGCATCTGAAATGAAAACTTTGACTGCAAAAACAAATCCTGATTACTTTGGGAAAATTTCCAGTTTCATTCGGAAATACGATGCTGTCAATGTTTCCTTGATTTTTGACAATCGTGGATCAGAGAGTTTTCAGGGACATGGTTATCATCATCCCCATTCTTACAGGGAAGCCCCCAAAGGAGTGGATCAGTACCCCGCAGTGGTGTCTCTGCCCAGCGACAGGCCTGTTATGCACTGGCCCAATGTAATCATGATTATGACTGACAGAACGTCTGACCTCAACAGCTTGGAGAAGGTTGTTCACTTCTACGATGACAAAGTCCAAAGCACATACTTTCTGACTCGCCCCGAACCTCATTTTACCATTGTAGTGATTTTTGAGTCTAAGAAGTCAGAAAGGGACTCTCATTTTATTTCTTTTCTCAATGAAATTTCACATTCCCTGAAGAACTCCAAAGCTTTTGCAAGCTTGAAACCTGGATCCAAAGGGTAGAATATGTAATACAAGTTGTCAAGGCAGACTGCCAGCTCTGGGGAAAGCTGTAGGCTTCAAGACTTACATAAATTATTATTATTTTTTTTTTCAGAGTCTAATTAAAAAGAAACCATTATTTTTAATTATGTAAGTTCATTTTTTTTTTAAGCTAACAAACATTTAAAAAAAAGTATTTCTGGTTGTACTTAGTGGGACAACTTAACTGTGGGGTGCTAAATGGCCACAGCAAGTTTTTTCGTGTGTGTGTGTGGTTTTCAAGTTGCAGTATGACTTATTTTTTCAGTCCACAGCTTTGTTGCCTGTATCACAGAGGAATATGTGCACTTTATTGTAATCTGATCTATAGAATTTATTGAAAATGCTATGAGGGTGGAAAATACTATGTTCAGAAAACCATGTTGCCTGACAAGAATTGTTTCTGGGAACCATACACTGGTAGAAGGGAATATTCAAATGTGTGAACCTGCAAGAACACATTTTAAATAAAAATCCATGCATCATAAAAATACTCTGAATTCTGATGGCTTAAAATTGGGGTCTTTGACATAAACCATTAAAGAGCTCTGTTCTGAACAGATATTTCAGAATGCACACTCGTGCAAATAAAGCTGAAGTATGGGTTGGAAGTAGACTTCACTCGAGTGTTGTGACACTGTGTACAGTATCAGTCTTAATTCAGATTTAACTCAAAATGATAAGCTGAGGCTGAGCAGGTGTTTTAGAATGAACCATGAAGAAGTGCCATGGAAACAGCAGTGAAGCTATTTCAAGTTATGCTTTGGTCTGGCTATGTTTAAAAAAATGCAGTAGAAAATACATTTTGTGAATGAGTTAATTTACAATTTGCTGTTAGGGTCAACCTAGATTTATTTTTAAATTTTTGTAAGCATATTTTTTCTTTGTTTAATTTAAAATAATTCCATAATATGGCCAAATCACTGCTGGATTTTTTATTTAAATATATAGCCCGTTTAGTATGTTTACCTCATTCTGAAATGTCTCTTATACCACTTACTCCTAGCCTCCACATTTGGAAAAAAAGTATGACATCTGGTTACCCTGTAAGTGCTGTGTTTATCTGGGGAATCGATAACCCTCATATTCTATTTGGAAATAATTTGGCTGTACCGGTAGCCCTATGTTACATGATTCTTCTGACAATGTGTGGTGATTTTACCCTGCTGGGCAGCTGAGAGCATAGCTGCTTCTTCTGATGAAGGGGAGAAAATATCGTGGAAAAGGCTCAAGGGTTGAGTTAAGGATAGGGAGGCCACTCAATTATTGTCATAGGCAAAGGAGACTCAATATAGGGAGATTAATACAATTTATAACATACCATTAGCAGACTGGAGCAGTGAGAACTACAAGAAAACTAAAAACACCTTCCCCCTCTTCTCATTCCTCCCCCTAAGTGGAGCAGGGGAATGGGGGCTGCGGTCAGTCCCTAAGACTTCACCTCCTCTGCTCCTTCACGGTCACTCTGCCCCTACTCCACGCAGGGTCCCTCCCATGGGATGCCGTCCTTCGCAAACTGAGCCTGCCGGGGCTGCCCACAGGCAGCAGCTCTTCAAGAGCTGCTCCCACATGGCTCCGTACCACGGGGTCCATCCCCCACCAGCAAACTGCTCCAGCACAGGTCCCCCACGGGCAGCAGCTCCCCCCAGACCCCCTGCTCCTGCGTGGGCTCCTCTCCACGGGCTGCAGCTCCGGCCCGGGGCCTGCTCCTGCGGGGGCTCTCCATGGGCCGCAGCCTCCTCCAGGCCACATCCACCTGCTCCACCGGGGGCTCCTCCACGGGCTGCAGCGTGGAGATCTGCTCCATGTGGGACCCACGGGCTGCAGGGGGACTGCCGGCTAGACCAGGGGCCTCTCCACAGGCCGCAGGGGAACTGCTGCTGCGTGCCTGGAGCATGTCCTGCCCTCCTGCTGCACTGACCTGCGGGGCTGCAGGGTGTGGTGGTTTTACTGTGCTGGGCAGCTGAACACCACAACTGCTCTCTCACTCCCCCTCCTCAGATGAGGAGGGGAAGAAGTAAAGGAAAGAACAACTCACGGGTTGAGATAAGGATAATTTAATTAAAGGAAAAGAATATATATATATATGTTAAGGAAATATTATTAATTAACAATTCAACTAAAGGGAAAAAGGGAAAGGGGGAAGGGAGGGGTAAAGGGAACAGTAAAACAAAACAAGTAAAGGCTATGTGGAAATGCAGAGGAAAGAAATTATTCTCTACTTCCCACAAATGAGCGATGCCTGGCCAGCAAACTGTACACAGGGCTGATTCTCCCCCTTTTTCCTTCCCCTCTCTCCCCTCTCTCTTTTTCTTTTTTTTTCTTTTTTTTTTTTTTTTTTTTCCTTTTTTCCAACTGCTCTCCCAGAGGCCCTCCCAGCGTTGATGGCAAGGTAGGCGGGCAGGGCTTGTTTCCGGCATGGAGGCCACCTGAGAGAGCCGCCAGGGCCCGATGCCCTGGTGAGGGAGGCTGACGAGGTGGAGATGGAGCCGGCGGCACCCCCTCCCCTATTGCTGCCCTCTGAGGGATGGCCTGGTCAGCCCGGTGGCAGAGCTCAAGGAGGAGGTGGAGAGGTTGAGGGCCATCAGGGAGTGTGAGTGGGAGAGAGACCTGTGGGGCAACTCCTTGCCAGCCCTGAAGGAGAGGCACCGGGGTGAGACCCTCCAAACAGTGGTGGGGCCCCCTGCCCTGTCGAGCAGAGGGAGAGGACCTAGGAGATGAGGAGGAATGGAAGCAGGTCCCTGCTCCACGTCGCAGGCAACCCCC
>CM021765.1:35350052-35449914 GCA_011076525.1 Nettapus auritus | reverse complement strand
GCAGCATGCCGAAGGTTGGCCCGGGAAAATGTGGTGGTTAAAAAGAGTGGTTAAAAAGCTGCCTGGCAGAGAAGGACCTGGGAGTATTGGCTGATAGTGTTAGATGTGTTCTTTTTATTTGTGTCAATGTAGAGCAATGCTAGGGCCACATGGTGAAATGTGATTGTCTTGTACATCCTTGTATAACCACAAGAGTGGGGAGATGGAAATGGTTAATTTATGTATATAGTTATTGTGTTTGGTGGTCAGTGTATGTAGATGGTTCTTCTATTCGGTGGTTAATGTATGTATATAGTTCTTGTGTTCTGCAATGGTCATCTGACAGGAACAGCTTGGACCAGTGCTGTTGCTAGGCGGAAGACTGTGGGGGGGGAAAAGCATGTCTATGGTCTGGGGTCGAGAAGATTCCAGAAGACGAAGGGGGCATGCTCGAAGGAGGACACGCCCACGAATGAATATGCATTAATAGAGGGGATATAAGCCCAGAGTGGGGACTGTGGGGTGTGTGGCTTGGTTGAGCAGAGACTCCTGGTGCACCCAGTGCTGTTTGCTTGCCTTTATTCTTCTAATAAATTGTTAACTTTAATTGGAATCCTATTTGAGACTCAATCATTTATCACACATGGGTCTAGGGGGAGCAGCCATAGCAGCCATCTGACTCTTGGGTAAGAATTCCTGAATAGCTATGCTGATGGAGAAGCGGACGGAGCCATAAGCCTAAGTCTTGTGGTGTGCAAAGGGCAGGAAAGGGGAGATGTGCAAGAGACAAGTGGCAGGAGAGGACTGGCTGCTGTTGGGTAGAAGAGAGAGAGCAACTTCTACAGAGCTGTGCCAGAGGCTCTGCTTCTAAGATCTCAGCGTCCCGTGAATAGGTAGGGAGCAGAAAATCCCGGCCACAGGAGCTGGCTTGAATGAATGCTGTAGCTATGAAGCTGAAAAAAAGGTAGCAACAACAGAATCTGTACCAAACAGTTGTGTAAAGCTGAGATGTGCTGTGAGCAGAAACAAAGTGTGAAGGGTGTGAGGAAAGAATATTTGCAGCCTGGTTAGCCCCGTGTAGACTTAAAGCATAGTCTCTTTTCTGATGCCTAGAGGAGTTTACCTTTTAAATGACAGATGAGGTAATGGGGAGACTGAGTTCTCTACAATGTGAAGTTGGCTAGGTCAACACTGAAGACCTGCCAGCTCCAGGGGAAAATCATGTACATGCAGTGAGTACAGGTGAACAGAGACTCACCAATGAGGAAAAAAATAGATTGACTTCAGTGCTGGAAAGATCAACCAGCCTCTTTGCCATAAGAATTGCAAAGCAAATGCACTTCTGCCAAACTGCATGCTATTCCACCTGCCAGCTTTTCCTCTCCACCAGTTCAACTAAGCCATGTTGAAGACACCAAGCCTTGTCTACAGGACTGCTTCAAATGCAAGGTGTAAAGATGTTGGTTGTAACACAATGAGAGCTGTTGCTTCCAGGTGTATTGAAAAATTTTAAAACCGAGTATTGAGTGTTGATATTCCTGGTCCCCATTGCTTAGAATAGCAATGTGGAAGCTCGCCTTCAACCATATTTCAGAGCCTGCCATTACTCATCAGAGTCTCTGAGGATTAGTAAAGAACTTTTAATTTAGTATCCCTTGCCTGGAATGTGAATTAAACAGCAAAAAGTAGGATGAGAAACATAGAATGGTTTAGGTAGAAAGGGACCTTGAAGACCACTAAGCTTCTATCCCCCTGCCACCGGCAGGGACACCTCCCGCTAAACCAGGTTGCCCAAAGCCCCATCCAGCCTGGCCTTGAACACTTTCAGGATGAGGCATCCACAGCTTATTTGGGCAACCTGTTCCAGTGCCTCACCACCCTCACAATAAAGAATTTATGCTGAATATCTAACCTAAATCTACTTCTCTTTACCTTAAAGCCATTCCCCCTTGTTCTGTCACTACACCCCCTGACAGAGTCCCTCCCCAGCTTTCCTATAGGCCCCCTTTTGGTACTGGAAGGCCGCTGTAAGGTCTCCCAGGAGCCTTCTCTTCTCCAGACTGAACCAACCCCAACTCCCTCAGCCTGTCTTCACAGGAGAGGCTCTCCAGCTCCTTGATCATTTTTGTGGCCCTTGTCTGGACTCATTATTATATGACCACATCCTTCTTGTTCTGGAGGCCCCAGAGCTGAACACAGCACTCCAGGTGGGGTCTTATGGGAAGAGAGCAGAGGAGGAAAATCACCTCCTTTGACCTGCTGGCCATGCTGCTTTTTATGCAGCCCAGGATCCGGTTGGCTTTCTGGGCTGCAAGCACACATTGCTGGCTCATGTTGAGCTTGTCATCAACCAGCACCCCCAGGTCCTTCTCCTCAGTGGTGCCAATTTCTCTAGGAGAATGCTGTAGGTAAGTGTCAAATGCTTTAGTCAAATGCAGGTATACGACATCCACAGCCTTTCTGAGATCTACTAAACTGTTCATCGTTTTTTAGATGGAGATCTGGTTAGTCAGTCAGACCCTGCCCTTTGTAAACCTATGCTGGCTGCTTCTGACCACTCAGTTGTCCTGTACATACCTTGTGATGTAATCGGGATGATCTGCTATGTGACTTCCCCTGGTACCAAGGCCAAACTGACAGGTCTCTAATTCCCTGAATCTTCCTGCCCTTTTTGTAGACTGAAGTCATGTTTGTTAACCTCCAGTCAACTAGGACTTCCCCAGTTAGCCAGGACTGCTGGTAAATTCTTGAAAGTGGCTTGGTGTTCACAGAGATGCTTGGCTCCTTGAAGCAGAGTCTCTAGGTGCTCCCCTGCCATCTCAGGTGAGAATTAATCTTTCTCTCTTTGGTCCTGTGACTTCCGAGTTCTGCTGGAGGGTGCCACAGCCTCAGCTGGACAGTAGGGGTTTATTCCAAGCACTGGGACACACACAGGGTCACTCTCTTGGTGGTTTGGGAGCGTCTGAGTGGGCTCAACACACACAAATCCATGGGCCCCAGTGAGATGCATCCATGTGTGCTGAGGGAGTTAGCGGAGGTGATTGCCGAACTGCTCTCTATCATCATTGAAAGGTCTTGGAGAACAGGAGAGGTGCCTGAAGACTTGAGGATAGCCAGTGTCACTCCAGTCTTCAAGAAGGGCAAGGAGGATCTGGGAAACTACAGGCCAGTCAGTCTCACCTCTGTCCCTGGAAAGGTGTTGGAACAGCTTGTTCTGGATGCCATCTCCAAGCAATTAGAAGAGAAGAAGGTTATGAGTAGTCAGCATGGATTCACCAAGGGGAAATTGTTTGACCAACCTCGTAGCCTTTTATGATGACATCACCAGCTGGGTAGACTGGGGAGAACAGTGGATGTCATCTACCTTGACTTTAGCAGGGATACTTGACTTTAGCAGAATACTGTCTCCCATGACTTCCTGCTAGCAAAGCTGAGAAAGTGTGGGATAGGTGAGTGGACAGTAAGGTGGGTTGAGAACTGACTAACTGGCTGAGCTCAGAGGGTGGTGATCGGTGTTGCAGAGTCTAGCTGGAGACCTGTGACTAGCGGTGTTCCCCAGGGGTCGGTGCTGGGTCTGGTTTTGTACAACCTCTTCATTGACAACCTTGATGAGGGAATAGTGTCCACCCTCAACAAGTACACCGATGATACAAAGCTGGGAGGAGTGGCTGACATGCCAGAAGGCTGTGCTGCCATTCTGTGTGCCAATTCTCTGATTCTGTGAACCAGTTTATCTCACAATTGGACAATTTGTCCAGAAGGATGCTGTGAATGACAGTATATCAAAGGCCTTACTGAAATCTGGAAGATTATGTCCACTGCTTTCCCTTCATCCACCAAGTGGATGACCTTATCATGGAAGATCAAGTTCCTAAGGCAGGACTTTCCCCTGATGAACCCATGTTGACTATGCCTGGTAATAGCTTTGTTCTTTAACTGACTTTCAGTACCCCCCGGAACAATTTTTCTCCATAACTTTTCCAGGGACTGAGGTTAGACTAATAAGTCTATTGTTTCATGGGTCTTTTCTCAAGCCCTTTTATAAGATTGTTATAAATTTGTCTAGTTTCCAGTCAGCAGAGACCTCCCCAGACTCCCATGACCTTTGGTAAATTGTTGAGAGGAGTCTAGCTATAACACCTGCTTATTCCTTCAGCACTCCGGAGTGAATCCTGCCTGGCCCCATGGACCTATGAATGTTGAGCTGATACAGCTGTTCCCTTACAGTTTTGGTGAACATAGAAAGAAAGTCATTGCTCCCTTGTCATGGTCCCCCAAATCAGAGGTCCAGGCAGCCCAAGATGTGTTGTTGCTGTTAAACGCTGAGGGGAAAAAAAAAAAGAAAAAAGAAAAAAAAAAAAAAAAAAAAGCATTAAATCGTAAAATCATAGAATTATTAAGGTTGCAAAAGACCTCCACCTGGTCCAACCACCCCCCTACTACCAATATTAATAATACAACCAAAACTCACCGAGACGATCGGCTCCGGGGCGGACACGTTCTGCAGCGGGGTGGGGGATCGAGGGGAGCAGGGCTTTTTTCCGGCATCGAGGCCACTCGAGGCAGCCGAGGGAGCCGCCAGGACCCGGCAGCTCTCCCGAGGGCACAAAGGCAGCCCCCGGGGGCACACGGCATGGCGCCTCGGGCAGGGCGGTTAGCGCGGCGGTTAGCGCGGAGGCAGGGCGAGTGGGGAGGGGGAGAATGGAAGCAGGTTTCTGCTCGGGGTGGTAGGCAAGCCCTCAGCTCACCTTCCTGTCTACCCTTATGTAACAGGTATGAGGCTCTAGAACATGACAGTCAAAACAACGATGTAGACAAAAGCCCGTCCCGTTTCGAAGGGGTGCCTAAGGCAAGGCAACTTAACCCCCGCATCGCTACACCTTCTGTCAAGACAGAACGGTTATCATCATGGGGGAGTCCATTCTGAAAGGGACAGAGGGCACGATTTGCCATCTGGACCCAACCCACCATATTTTCTATATATATTTTTATATATTTTATATATTTTTTATATATTTTATATATTTTTATATATTTTCTTTTTCCATACTAGTTCCAGGAGGAGTTCCCTGTTCAGCCAGGCCAGTCTTCTGTCCTGTTTGCAAGACTTGCAGGATTGCCTGCTCCTAGGATTTTAAAGGTGGTTCTTGAAAAACAACCAGCTCTCATGGACCTCTAAATGCTCTAGAGCAGATTCTTAGGGAACATTTCTAAGTAGTTCCCAGGGAAGAGAGCAGTTAAAACAAAGAAACAAACAAACAAAAAAACTCACTTACCAATGATCTTACAGTATATCCAACTAGTCAAGAAAGAGGTGCAAAGTCTGAAACTGAACAGTTTCATGTTCTTGCCATAAGTATCTTCAAAACTGTCAGCTGAAATGTCTTCGGGGAGTTGATACAGTAATAGTATATTAAAAACATAAGCTTAATGCTTCAGAGTATGGTTTGCTCACCAAGCACTAAAGAACTTATCCATCTGGAAGGTTATTCTGCAACCATGCTATATATAGATTTAATTATTTTGTGCTTTTCGTGATAGGATTTTCTTAGACACTTTTTTTATAAGTTATATTTAGAGACAAGCCAGATAGAGCTTTTTTTTCAAAGCTGACATTCCTTCAAGACTACAGAGTGTAGGCGTTAAATTCAACTCAGGTAAGCAAGTAGCTGTTTGCAATTTTTGTACCATTTTTTTGATGTATAAGATCAATACGCTGAACTACATTTTTGCTTCAGTGAAACAAAAACTGCCACTAGAGGGTAGTGTTAAGACAAAAAAAAGTATTTTTGGAATAAATCCGTATCCAGGATAAAATAATTTGAACTCTCCTGCACATTTATAAACATGCAGTAGATTTTACTGCTCTAGTCAGATTTGTTTTAGTATTGTTGGCTTTTTGTCCTATTGAGTTATTTATGCACTTCTATTTCAGCTGTAAACAGTAATAACAAGTATCTAGTTTCATACCTTAATATATATGAATGCTAAAATTATTTTGTTTCATCTTCTTTGTGAGGGACTTTTTCACTGAATTGAAAGAAAAATGTAAAAAGGCTTTTATGATTTTCTGTTGGAAACTACCCGTTCACTTAAAATTGCATTGCATTGTATAGAATATTTATTTTCCTCATTCTTCTTCCTACACAATAGAAGAACAAAATTAACTTTTGCCAAGGCAGTGCAATATGATCTAATGGCTGTTGAAGTACATTTAGGGAGTTTGATAATGTCCCTTTGTCAGCTCTCTTGCTCCAGGCTCAGCTCCAGGACTGGTCAAGATGTGATCCTCCAGAGAGGCAAATCTATCCAAACCTACATTTTTTGACATATGCTCCTGGGAAGATTTTTTTTTTTTTAAGGGGGCAGGTATTATCTGTTTCTTTTCAGTTTGGGTAGTTGTCTATCAAAGGTGAGCATGTGCCAGCTTTCCATTCAAAAGTTCCCAAGGAGGCTTCTCCCAGTCACTTCTAATCTTTGTCAGTGTGTGCTCCCCAAGGGGGATTTGTTTTGTGAGGGAAAGGCATTCAAGGAGGCCACACTGGGAGGCAAAGGCAGCATTGGGCTAGGGTTTAAGCCTAATGCACATTAGAATGTTTAGTAGTCTACCTTGCACAAAGTCATGTCCGTGGGAAGTGAAGCCCTGCCATAAATCCCTCCCAAACCTGCTACAGAAGTCCGTGCTGATGGCCAAACTCATCCATCACCCATGTTTCACCTCCCATCTCCAGTCTGGGTCAAAACCCATTAGCAGTTGTAGTTATTCTTCCTTTTTTTCCATGCTGGAAGATAGCCAGATGAAAAACACTACCCGTCAGCGAATTATTGGGCTTTGACGTGATCTGAAGAGTGTCAGTTTGTGTTTCTCCTGCTGCTGTTGTACATCACCACACACGATGACAATCCTGCCGGGGAGGCTGCAGCCCTGGCTGAACCAGCACTAAAAGATGATAATGTGGGTTTTGGTGGTGTGCAGTAAACACATTCTTTAGACATGACTGTGTTGAAATCGCAGCTCTTCAGGGGATGGGACAGTGCCTTTGAACTGATATTGCAACTGTGTGTGTGGGACGCAAATGCAGAGTGTAAAGCTACCCCCATGGCGTGCTGGTTTAATAGAGCAGATTTTGAATGACTCATCATGAAGATGAAAATTTTCTAGTGGCATTTAATTTTAGCCTGATAAATCGCTGGGGAGGGAAAAGAAAAGAAAAAAAAAGAAAAGAAAAAAAAACACTCCAGTGTCTTAGCACTCCAGCAACAAGATGAACTTAGTTTTGAGAGCTGAAAGTGGTGGGGAGCTTGGACAGTTGCTGGGAAGTGCAGAAAGAGGTCAGGTGAAAGCACAAAGATGGGTTGGGCGTGACTAGCTGTGGGGCAGAGCCAAGCGCTTGCTGTGGTGGTGGCCGTGGTGGCAGTGGTGGCTGCAGTAGTGGCTCCTCCTCCTTGGCGCATTGGACACCTGCTCACCATGCGTGTGGTTAAAAACTAATGATATTCATCTGGTTACTATGGCAATGATGTAGCACGAGTTGTCATGGTGATGGAGCGGAATTTTTTGTCATCTTCCTCCAGCAGGGCGATGTACACAGTTTGGGGGGTCTCTGACCTTGACCATTCACCCCATGTCTTCTTCCTTGGTAGAAATGTTTGCACCCACTGCAGACAGTGAATATCCTTCCCATATGGCTACTTATTTTTTCGCATCCCAATTCTAGATTTTTATTTCACATTTAGAAAACTAAGAATGCCTCTGGTAAACTGTAAGTTGCTAAACCTAATAAAATTATGTGCACTACTGTGTAAGGTGTGTTAATAAAACATACTTCTGCTAGTGAGGCTGTTTCCAGGCACTTCTTTAATCTTGTGCCTGCTCTTCACATCTGTATCTGCACATGATACAATTTAATAGGACATTAGGTGCCCATTTGAAAAAATAATTTTGAGCTGAGCTGAAGTTTGCCTCAGAGATTCTCTTTTAGTACAGAATAATATATGTTCTGTCTTGGAAATGCATCTGTTTGCTGCTGTTTTATTTAAATTGCCTGTGATTTCTTTTTCAGGCATTAAGAGCAATATGCCATCTTCTTCCTTACTCATAAGCTTTGCACCAGTTCCCCCTCGTGGCGTTGTATATATAAATATATATACAGGTCATCAACAGGACAAGTATACTGTATGTAAATTATATTGTTTTCAGTGGTCCTTTCCCTAGGAGAGCTGATGAAAGTCATATGTTACCCAGATAGAAGCAGAGAGAGTACCTATCAATCAGCTGTGTTTTTTCAGTTGTGCAAGAAACTGGATTCCTAGAGTGCAGAAAATATCCAGTTGGTTTTGTAAGGGTAACATTTTCATATTCACCTTGACTCAAGACGATGCCTATCTTTAAGAAAACAAAACATTCTGCTCATGGTCTACTTTCAAATGTCCCTAAACTCTTTGTGGCACTTAAGTTTCCCTGCTAAGCCGTACACCTCAAAATGAACCCTGAAAATAGTATTAGTGTTTCATGGCAAGGGGTATAGGCTTCTTTCGGAAACTGTCATTTGCAGGCACCAGGGAGTCTGGGAATTGGAAAACCTGAATTTTAGGTGTACAATTTATCAGTGCTGATACTTCATAAATGTTTTCAATATTTTATTTTGCTCTGTGCTATTTAGCAGGTAGGTCTTGGGTGTGCCAGCAGAACGGTGTTCATTGCCAGGAAGCATAAGACGGGTATTGGCTCAGGGATGTGTTGAGGTTAATGTTTGGACCTGAGCAGTGCTGGGAGGGAATCTTGTTATGCCTGGCACTCCTAAATCTTTGTAATCACAGTTACATTTTTAAGTCCTTTTTGCTTTATAAACCCCTGATTACTGTGTGGTTCAGCACACAACTCAAGTGAGAAGCTCTCATTGGTGACACACACTGGAGAGCTTGTAGTTCCTTGAAAATACAAAGTTTATTTATTCATTTATTTTTTCATAGCTTTATAATTTCTCCCCTAGGTGATGTCAAACTCATTGACCTAAGAAAATAGGTTTTCAGGAACTCATGAGACCATATGGTACCCATGTACCAATTCAAGCACAAAAATGCAGCTTCTGGATGAGGTAAACTCTCAGCTGAAAGTTGCGGGGAAACAACAAGATACCACCGTGTGCTGGCCCTGTTTTTCCAAACTTACTGGTTATCTCCAGAGGTCCCTCCTAGAACTGAGGTACGGAGCTACATGCACTTGTAGCTAAAGATGATTCAGCCTTTCTTGGCTGACTTCTTAATACAGGCTTCTCATAGCCATGAGTTTTACAAGAAGCTGTGTAAAATGCTGGGAAAATGTTGCTCCATCTCAATAAAGATCTTGCAGGTGTGACACTTCTGCCATGTCATCTCATCTTCTTATTGTTCATTTCTTTTTCATACAAAATATTCAGTGCTTTTACTTGCTTATGTACTTTCAAGTACTTAAATACAGAACCTGCTTGGGTTGTCTCACCAACACAAGATGGGACACCTGTGCAGTGCCCATCTTGCTCTTCAGGTGTTGCATCAGCCCTGGACGCCATTCAGAGCTTCCCGAGCTGTTCCCTGCTCAGTCTGCTTGTGTTGGGGCCACAGTGTAACCACAAACAAATGAAGTATGAAAGGCTTCACAGGACCTTTTTTTTTTTAGATTTATTCAGGCATAAACTGTGATGTAAATTCAGCTGGGTTCCAGATCAGGTGATACCAGTGAGTGAAGGTTGGTAATCTGCACTATTGTTCTTCAGGTGTATTGTTGTCAGCAATTTTTGGCAAGTAACTTCAAGAAATCTCATAACACAGTGTTCTCTCCTACCTTATCAGTCTTTCAGATGATAGAAGAAAACTGGCTGTTGAAATCATGAATAGCTCTGGAGTTACACTGGTACAGATTAGGAGATTTATGCCCAGACTTCTTGAGTGCTCTCTCCCTTCTCCAGAGACAGAATGATCTGACACAGTATCTGTCACCGTATCTCGAGAGAGGTAGATTTAACTGTGTTCAGCTGCTGAAAAACTTGAAAGCTCACTGAGAGGAAGGATACTGCTCCAAGTCGTGGCAGTCACTTCTTGCTGCTGAGGTTGCACACAGGATTAGAGAACACAGAAACCTGCTAATGATTAAATTTGTGATTTACAAGCACTGAGAGCTTTTAGGGATGTCAGACTAACTCAAACAGATACAGTAAAAAACTTGATCTTTTGGGAAAGTGTTTATTTACAGGAACAATATTTGTTCAGAAACTTGTTCTCTTGCTAGGAAGAAGTTTTAGGAGATTGCTGCAAATATTTTAAGAGCAAGCTCTGATGAGGGAATGTTCACCCTGGAGATTTTTCTAAATTGTTCAACAAACTATTACAGTTACTAGTAGAGTCAATATTAAACAGCAGTGAAACTCCTCTGATATCTACATCACTGACTCTTTATGTGGCAAGAAGTGTAATGAGATGTTGCAGTATGCTATAAAGAAGTACTGAAGCCAATTGGCATTGTGGCCCAGTCTTTTTCCCTCTGTGAACTCAGGTCACTTCAAGTCAAGCATCAGACGATGTACTCTTGATGCTCTGCTGTGAGCACACCTCAGGATACTGCTTCATCAAATGCAAGTCCAGGAAGGAGGACAACTCTGCACCCACGTGAAGGTAGCTGGGCTGCTGGTGAGTGGTTCTGATAGTGGAATGGATGCACTGCATCTCAGCTTGCAACATTTTCACATTCAGTCATCTTAAATGTGTAAATAAATGCAAATGAAACACTTAAGAAGTGTTATCTCAGCTTTACGGGTCTGTTATTAAGGAAAGAAGTTAGGGAACTTCCCCAAAGCCTTGGGAGCAGGGAAGAGTCTGTCCTTCAGGTTTGAGACAGAGGTGTGAAACCAGTTTGTGTGTGTGTGCATCTATATCAGAGACTTGGCACAGCTGCTGTTCTTATCCTTGCAGGGATTCGAAAGCAATTGATTGTGCTGCAAATAGGAGAAGTGAAAAATGATGTAGCAGCAATTTAATCAAGTGGCGGCTAAAATATAGGGGTTATTACTCTATAAAATGCTCTACAAACTCACCAAAGGAAACTTGATGTTTACAGATTCATTTAAAGGAAGTGGTATTGAAACAGTAACCATTGTGAAAATTGCTGTCTACAACTACCTGCAAGGAGGTTGCAGCAAGGAGGGTGTCAGTCTCTTTTCTCAGGTGAGAAGGAATAGGACACAAACAAATGGTCTCAAGTTGCACCACGGGAGAATTAGATTGAGCATTACGAAGAATTTCTTTATGGAGAGGGTGGTCAGGTGTTGGAACAGGCTGCCCAGGGAAGTGGTGAAGTCCCCATCCCTTGAGGTATTTAACAGAAACGTTTATGGGGTGCTAAAGGACATGAGTGCTGCGACTCTGTAGGTCAGGTTGACCATTAGACTAGATGATCTTGAAGGTCTTTTCCAACCTCTGTGATTCTATGAGCCCCCCCCCCCCAGAGCCTCTCTGTTAGAAGTGACCAGCCATGTTCCTGTACAATGCTGTCCCACCAGGAGATGCCACCTCATGAAATCCGTAATATTCCCTGAATATTTTGTTCTAGGAAGAGCAGAAAAAAAGTGTTCTGCTTAAGCAGCTGTATTTTAAAAACATTTTTGCAATGAAATACGTGTATCATATGTAGGAAATTATGAAAGAATTGTGGCAAAACAATGCAATAAGACAAAGTTCAAAACTTTAATTCAGGGAGAAGTGACAGAGAGTCTTTTACCCATTTTTTTTTTTAATTATGGAAAACATATTTTGGCTTGTATAATTTGCTGTGAAAGGGGAAAGTCTGTTACAAGCCAGCTTTGTTTTCTCTCTGCATTTCTTAATACTTTGTTTTAGGTTTTGTATTAACGACGTGTTCAGCTGTGCAAGAAATATTTTTTTTCTCAGTTTGTGGTTGACCTTTTGATTGCTTCAACTTATTTGCTATATGATAACTTCGCAGTCCAGCCTTCTCTAATTTAGATTTTAGATATAAAATGCATTCATAAAGATGCAATGTAGAGTTAATATCTAATACACAGAATGAGGGATGCAATTGCAGTTCATGAGTCTCCTGAAGGACCATGGGACCAACTGACTTGGTGTCTGAGTCTGGAACAGAGGGTGTCACTTGTGAAATAATCAGGCAAAATTTAGCAGAATCTAGTCAGGGGTTATTGGATGGTTTGTTTCAGGCCTTTTGGAGTGTTTCTGCTTTATCAAAAGCCATATAGTATATTGTAGAGCACAAGCCAACAGACTATGCCCCTACTTTTCCATACAGGTTAACTTGCTCACTGCTTGGGCTGTATATGAGGTTTCTCTCCTGCTCAGGAGACGCAAAACCCTGTGGTGGCCAAAAGCCAGCACTGTTGCCATGAAATGTGCAACATCTAGCTCTCTTTACAAGGTAAACCCTACGGAAAACCCACATGAACCATGAGCAGCTATTATGAACTGAATTCAGTCCTTTGCTGAGCTAGCAAGATGTGGTCTGACTCCTACAGCATTCAGATGCTGCTGTACTTTGGACCATATCAGTTGGGATTCAGTCTACACAGAATGGCTTGGGTTGGAAGGGACCTTAAATACCATTTAGTTCCAACCCCTTTCCAGTGACACCTTCCACTAGATGCAGTTGTCCAAAACCCCATCCAGCCTGGCCTCGAACACTTACAGGGATGGGGCTTCCACAGCTTCTTTGAGTAACATATTCACATATGTATCACCATGCTGATAGTGAAAAATGTCATCCTTATGACATTCTAAATCTACCCTCTTTCAGTTTAAAACCATTGCCCCTGTTGCTACATGCCCTTGTGAAAACTCTCTCCCCATCTTTCTTATGAGCTCCCTGTATATACGGGAAGGCTGCGGTGATGTTTCTCTGGAGCCTTCTCTTCTCTGGTTTGAACAACTCCAGGTGAGCACTGGATGGAGGTCTTGGTGCCTAGAGCCACCCTGGTCTGAGCTGCGCCGCCCCCAGCACACAGCTGCTCGGGCAGGATTGGTTCCTGGCCAACATCTGGGGACAGTGGGCAGCTGCTGGGAACACTGTAGGGCCTGGGATGAAAAATATTTATTTTAAAATTTCTTCACAAAAATAGTGGAAATGTTGGGAAAATTGAAATTATCTGTAGGACTTGGTTTTGCATCAATTTAATTGAAGTAAGAGAAAAACAGATTAGCAGAGTTACTCCATGGTTAGCTAGGTTTCTGGGATAATTATGTTTAGTTCAGTGTAACAATGGATGTGTCTGATAATGGAGATGGCACTGAAACATGCACAAAAATTATATTTAAATACTTGAGCCTGCTGGAACACCTCTAAAATAAGAAAAGGTAAAAATAGTGAAATAGCAAACAGCAACACTGCTGACTTGTAAACAGAAAATCAAGTTACTTCTGTAGAGGTCAACACCGAGACCTGATGTTGCAATGCAAATACAAAATACAGAAAAAAGCCCTTAGGTTTCTGTAAAAGAGCTTGTAAAAAAGACTGAGGCTTCTCTGAACATTCACATTTTCATGAAGGCACTTCATGGATTTGTACTGATATGAAAGGCATTTAGGCCTACCATATGTAAGAAATATATTTATTCCTAAACTTCTGTTTTTTGCAAAAGTAAGTTCTTTTTTGATGCTCGGATAATTTTGAAGGGCCAAGGTGTAAGGGCTGAATCAAAGCAAACATTGTTCAGGCCCATTACTCAAGTTCCCCGGGGGCTTTTCACCTAAACTTCTGTTTGGTCTCTTCTGAAAGTTCCTCATTTTGTTGATCTGCTTTAGGGGTAAGAAAATAAAGCCCTGTCATTGGCAGGCTTTTGTTTCTCCTGGCTTCTGGATCACTGCCTGCAGCTTTCTCAAACCATAACCAAGAAGAGCTGGGGAGGTTTCAAAGCCTGTTGTTGCTCCTTGTGCCCAACCTTGGGTTTCTTCTGGAATCCTCCAGGTATCTGGACACCAGAAGAGAAGCAAAACCTCAGTCTTGCTCCTGCGCTGTACTGATTTCCAGTGGTGCGGTGGCTGCAGTTCCAGGTCCAGAAGCAGCAGAGGAGCAGCCCTCTGGTGGCTTCTGCAGCACCCTCGCTCACGGGGCTGCAGGTGGGACCACGTCTGGCTGGAGAAAGATGGGCACGAGGGTGGGGTGGTCCTGTGGGTGGGGGCGACCCCGCACTGCTGCCCACTGACACGCTCCTCTCACCTGGCAGGGTGTGCAGGGCAGGCAGGACCGACCGCATCGCCCTATTTTCTCACCCCGAAGTGAAACAGAGTAAAAAGTAAAAAGTGAAGCAGGAATTTCAGAGTGTACCCAGCTCCTTGCTGCTGAGTGATGATGTGTACATGTATGTGTTTTGTCGTTGTTATTGTTATTTTTGAAGGAGAATAGAAGGGAATTTGGAATTAACTCTGTGAATTGCCAGCCTCAGATTAGCCATGTTTCAATTCCTGATTTTAATCTTGTGTATAAACGGATTTTATTCATGATAAATGGGATTTAACCATAAAATTAGCTTTTTAATGTACATAACAATTTAAAAAAATAGTCTGGATGATAGGTCTGAAATTATGTTTTGACACGCTCTTGGAGTAACGATGAAGAAAAAACATCCAAAGAGCTGAGAAAAATGTTGCAGTGAAGTTCAGCTTAGACGTGAGAGTTCTGGTGGGAACTCTGTTGTATTCACCTTGCTGGTCCTTCACTGTGGCATTGGTGTATGATCGTAATGGGGAACTCTGTAGACATTGTAGTCAGAAAAAAAAAGGTGAGAACCTATCAGATGTGTTACACTGACCAGTGCAGATGTCTTGCAGCACTCAGCATTTCTTGGTCAAGGCTGCGAAGGATTTCAGATATTTTCCACCTTTATCACACTTCAAACGTACACTTCATGACTCTGATGACAGTCTCATTAATGTTTCATTGCAATCAAAAAGCCATTGTTAGAAGAACGACTATGTCAATGCCTATTTTGTTCCTTTGTAGAGCAGACCTGGTCTCATTGATTGGGCTCTCCTGGACAGTAATTCATTCAAATAAATGCAAATCACCTTTTTGCGTTGTTGGGCCAGTGCTTATAGCTTTCAGTACATTCTACAGAAAATGCACATGGCAGGCACTGAGCAGGAAATCAGTGTGCTCCATGGAAATAAGAACGGGCAGCACTGGGTGGTGGTGAAGCCATGCTGCCATCTGGAGTGCAGCCAATACTGATTCCAGTCCCGCAAGTCTGCAGAGCACAGTTTTTCGATCTTAATGTTTTACAACTGAGTTTGTTTCACCTTGGACTTCCCACTGTTATTTCACTTCTATGGTTTGTTAATTGAAAACCAGCCGGGCATGGCCCCCAAGCCAAGCAGCAGCTGCTGCTGCTCCTGCTGGGCCGCCGGGTGCTCACCCCAATGTGGGATGCGCCCACCTCGGGCCCACTGCAGCTTCGGGTGGAAAACCCGCCTGCCAGCTGCCCTTCGTGCGCCTGCATTCGTGTCCTGGCGTTCTTAACCTAGGCAAAGTTAAGGTTTCTTTGTAATGTCGTGGAAGGTGTGATATTCCTACCAAGAACGGCACTTTCTGCAGCGTTGCTAGTTAATGCTGGGTCTGGCCTCAGCTGCTCCCCATGGATGCACGCCATCTGGACAAAGTGAAGGCTCGTCCCTCTGAGCAGCGGGGACGTCACCAGCCCAGCTGTGGCTCCTGTGCAGGGCCATGAAGGAACAAACTGCACATCTCTACAAGGAGAACTGGGAAAGGGTGCTAAGCTTTTGAGTTGTTCTGAGTTTTCCTGGGTCTGGCTGACCAGGAATTTTGAGTCCTGGAGCTGCACGTGGCCCGAAGCAGGCATTTTCAGGGGTGACCTGGTGAGCTCAATGCACCACTTCCACTGCGGCTCATTTTCTGTCCCGTTAATAAACTTTTATCCGAGCAACAAACCGTCACTCTTGTTGCTTTGCTGAGTGCTGTTAGGGCCAACAGCTCCCTGTCCCCCTGCCAAACCCTCTGTCCCCTGACGGCAAGGCTTGCTGTCACTGCAAAACCTGGGAGCAAACTAGGAAATCAGAACAGCACAAGAGCAGAACTCCGCTATCAAGATAAACAACAGGAGGATGCTGCCTTTCTTGTGATTTCCCATTTGTTTTAAAATAGATTGAAAGCTGCCAGAGAAGCCTCTCTCCCCAGCAGACTAAGGGCTGACTGTGAAAATTAGGTTATGCCTCCTCTGGGCTACGCAGGACCTTGAATGAAGACTGACCTGTGCCTCCCCTTCCTGCGGCTCTCAGCCGCCTTTTGTGCGGCAGAGGACAAGGCAAAATACCTAAAGTAGGTCACTGGACACGGGGATACAAAGGCTGGCACCACGGGCTGGCAGACGAGCCCACCAACAAGGACTCGTGTTCTTGCGGGTTTCCCAGCAGCACCAGGAGGGAAAGCTTTGCTCCAAGCGGTGGTGGCCGAGGTGTGTCCCCTGCTTCTCCCTCCCAGGAACCACCGGGCAGGTGGTGGTCCTCCTCCTTTTTTTTAATTTAATTTATTATTTATTTATTATTATTATTATTTCTTTTAAGCAAGGTTTGGAAATGCTTTTCCATCTCCTTGTTTTCCCTCTGGGGAGTGGGCAAGTGGTGTTGGGGTGCTGGGTGAACCCAATGGGGGGGGGGGGGGGGGTCTCTGCAGGCAGAGGACAGGGCATGGCCACCCACGATGGCTTTTTTCCCCATACTGTGCAAGGTCAGGGACTCTTTACAGAGGTGGGCTTCTGAAATGGAGGGGCTTGGGTGAGCTTGGGATGGTGCTCTGGAAGTTAGGGAGCAGCCTGTGTGGGAACAAGCACTTCTTCAGGCCAGGATGGTGCTGGGACCCGATGGGGTGGGGGTGAGAGATGCTGGTTATTTTCTCTATGTGGAAAGTGAAAGCAAATCGGAAATCCACACTAGGCAGTATGGAGTTTTACCCATCGAAACTACACGCACAGACAGAACTATCTTCTTTATTATAAAGATACACTATGAGGAACAAACCTGAATGTATACTGAAGCTTGTAATGGTACATGCCAAAATGTACAGTACTATACATAAAAGTGCATTGTCACAACAGATTAACAGTACATTTCTCTTCCAGAACCATGAACTATCCATGTTTTCGTTTGTTCTTCGAGGATGGAAGGAATGCAATGGGAATGCAGCCATACACAAACAGGGAAGGATGCAATGGAAATGCAACAGTACAAGAGCAAGGCTAAAGCTCCTCTAAAATTTAAAGGCACTTTCACATGTACATACTACAGATGTACATTGACACAATTAGGTAACAGTCAACAAGCAGGAAGCTACCAGTACTGCGATTTATCAAACTTGACAGTAAAGGACAATACTGATTTGATTAGGTGTGCAGGAGTTACCCTTTAGTACGTCTGTAGTTGTATCGGTCTTTCCTGTTACATATCCACTTACTATACTTTTAAGTATCTATAATAACCATCAAACTACACATTTAACTGTGTGAATGCACTAAAGTGGATGCATTCACTAAATGCACTGCTTCTAATATTTTTTTTTTCTGCTAAACAATTTCTAATATAAGCATTATGGAGT
This sequence comes from Nettapus auritus, assembly GCA_011076525.1. NCBI lineage: Eukaryota > Metazoa > Chordata > Aves > Anseriformes > Anatidae > Nettapus > Nettapus auritus. The sequence continues at coordinate 35,432,330 of CM021765.1, read as the reverse complement.
CCAGTACAGTTATTTAAACATACAAAATTCCCTATGCAATTTTTAAAGATACAGGTATCCATCTCAATTATGCCAGGTAGGTTATTTTAGGAACGCTAGACTAAAACTGCACTCAAATGACAGCTGAAATTCCAGTATGTTCCACTGATTTGAGGAGAGGGGGGAACTACTCGCGTGTATCTTCTGGTCCCGAAGAAGTGAGCAGACCCTACAGACCAGCACTAACTGGGCTGGAGATGCCCTGCTCGAGCTGCACAGTCCGCGCTGGGGGATTAGGATTTTGCAGCTAACCTAGGTAGATTACAGCCTGCAGCTGGGGGCTGAGGGGTTTGCAAACGCCAGGAAGGGTGGGAAGAGCCCTGACAGGTTGGCTCACCGGTGCAGTTCCTGGGATGCTTTTCACACCTGGGGCTTTGAATTTTGAATCTACAGAGCATAAACCACAGCAGGTGTAAGTTGCTCATAAGTCTCAGCACCTCAGTAATTATGTCTGTCAAATGTCGTCACTACTCCTCCCCTCCCAAACATAATTGTTTACGTATAGTGAGGGGGAAGACTTAAAGCTTTGCAATGGTGAGATCTTAAAGAACGTGCGGAAAGACATATCTTACTCAAAGCTTGTTGTGCTCCTCTAGCTGAACCACAATGGATTTTTCTTCCCCCATCTTCTTCACCAGAACTTATTTTATGGGTTGGATGCTGGAAAATATATTGACAGAAATAATGTTATGGCTTACTGTTGCAACGTGCGTTTAGTTCATGTTTAACACAGCTCAACAGCAGAGCACTAAGCAAGGCTGATAGCCTTCACTCACACACAGACACAAGAAAGGTATTTATTCCTGTCATTAAAATTAAGGGGAAAAAGGTTATGGAAAACTTGAGTCAGCTTGAATCTAGGTGGTAGAAAATCAGCTGCCTATCCTGTGAGTGACCCCTGCCCAGCTGGCAGGAGGCCGTCCGTCTTCGGACACCCCCTTTCTTGCTGCAGTCAGCACAACCCAGGGAACATGCACGGTGTTTGCGCTGCACAAGGCAACCCGCAGAGCTGGGTCAGCTCGGAACTCTGACTATTACAACTCAAATCACACTTTTAATTGGACACTGAGCAGTAAAGTCAATGGGAAACTTTGCTGAATTACTGTGTAGTTGATCCTATTAATCGCCCATCCGCCTACCTAATGGACCAACAGATTCACATCCTCCCAAGAGTCTGGCTCACTGAACTATGAACTTTATATGAATTTAGCTTTTGTGAAAAACGTGGTATCTGGGAATGAGGGTCTATCTTTGTGGAAAAAGCTATTACAGCGGCAAGAGATTATTACAGATTTTATAAGATTTTATGATATAAGAGATTATATTACAGATGGCAAGAGGATTTTCTGGATACTATCCTGGAGATGTGCTTTAGCTGTGACTTGAAATGATGCTTTTTTAACGGTGAGAGCAACGTGATCTCCAGATCTATTCAGTGCTCATCTCTGGTGAGACTGCCAATAAGAAAGCTAAAACTTGGTGCCAATTGTGAGAGTTGTGAGGGCTTTTGTGTGTGTGTGTGTGTGTCTTAAATAAGACGTGGCCTGAGATGACTTAGACGTTCCACACAGACACTTAATCCTCACATGCTAGATGGCTCTTACTAACCTGCTTGAGATTTGGTTTGGTGACCTAGAAACGAGTTTCCACTTCCCCCGATTCCCCCCTTCCCGCCCCTTAGTTTTGTGCAGGATTTGGTATTACGTAATTATAGTAAGACTGTGAAATATGGTACAACGTGGCAAGCTGTTTGTGATCTGTGTTGATTTTATTACAAATGGTGCAGCATCAAGTTTTCAAGTAAGTCTACGTTGTGTTTTTTCTTTTTTTAATGATGCACAATTGTCCAGTTTTTCTTTTAATTGAAACCATACAAAATACAAATGCCCATGTTAATGTAGCTAGTTTCAGACAATACATTCAAAAACACTGAAAAACAAAGCCTCTCCAGTTATAAACATGAACCAAATGGAGTTATGGAGCCCTGACTTCTATCGTTAATCCATTCCTTTCCCTAGCATAGCCCAGCTGGGCACGGTGGGTGGCTGAGCTTTCTACATTGTGCAAGATTTGTCTGCTGGACCCTGGGAAGGAGGAGAAGGCCCTATGCTAGGATTTGTTTTTGGAAGAACAATAGGTTTTGGCCTAAGAGCAGGAGGTTTCAGCTGCACTCCCATTCTAGGGGCCACCATGGGCTTGAAAGTACTCATGGTGTCACTGGAAGAACTAGTGCTACGGCGAATCTGGGGCTCAGAGCTCCGTAAAACTACGCTATGGAGAGGGCTCAGCGACTCCGTGGAGGTGGCAGGGGTGGGGCTGTTTTTCATCTGCTCCAAGGTGTCCAGCACGACGTCCGGGGCGTGCTTCGCAGAGCTCTGCCGCTCCAGCTCGCGGAGCTCATTCAGTGCCGTGTTCATCGTCTCCTCGATGTCCTGGGGCAGAGCACAGAGAGAGCAGCAAGTCACTGCAATTGCTACTGAATGCAAAGAGCAGGAGGAACACGGGAGGGGGTGGAAAATACACGAGTTAATTTGCCAACCATCCTCTTTTTAACAAATATTAGAGTGCTAAAGCCAATTTGCACCAAATTTATTTTAAAGACACTGCAATTAACAAGATTGCAACTTTCGCTTAACATTACAAAGATTTAAGCTGTTTATGTGGCACTAGAGAGTCAACATTCATCTAAGGAGTTAAAAAATCAGTTAAACCAAAACCTGGAAGCCATTTTATTCAGTGACTGTTAGGACAATGGATATTTGTTTTGCAGCATTTTTAACTGTGAAGATTTCTGTCATCTCTTGGGTATTGACAGCTGTAAAGATTTTAGTCCATTTGTTATCTCTTAGTTGACTGCAACCCTCATCTATTTCCTCGGGTGTTCAGGATCTGTACTGCCTCATAGGGATTATGAGCCAGGTTTTGTAAGGAAGTCAGGCTTGTGTGTCTATCAGCTCTTCTCTCCTCCTCTTTCTGAGCAAAATTTTAAGCAGAAAAAAAATTAAGATATTGTTCAGTGAGCTTTGCTAAGAAACTGTTTTTTCTATCAGGACTTCCAGGACAAAGGATGAAAGAAAGCACCAAGACCAGTTTATTACTTTTCAGTGTAGTTGAGATACGACTGAGATTGAATAATCTGGTGTTCCCTGCTTGCTCACAGTAACTTTCATGTAGGTTAAACAAAGTTCCGACTCTTTCACTGCCAAATTATCACTAGTTTAGGCATGACAAAAAATATCTTGAGCCAAACAGCACTGTTTGTGGTTCAAGAAAGTAAATAAACAACTTAGAGTAAAACAAAACAGTAACAACACTTCAATTTCCTAACTCTCTAGTACATGGTTCCGCTTTCTGACCCAACCATGCCCCATATGGCCCTCGTTGGAAGCAGTTTGAAACCAAGCACTGTTAGTACATTAAATTTTAAAACACGAGTGCCAGCGTTATTGGAAAATACTTTTGCAATCATACTGTACCCTCAGGGTGCCCCTAGTAATCATGTTATGCTACCTAGACAAAGCCTGAGTTTTGAAGACAGTGGCATCAATTTGTTCAAGAGCTCACTGTTACCAGCTTTGTACAACAGACCAATTTGATGACCACGGTGCTCCCTATTCCATTCTTCTCATCTCTTTGCTGCCAGGAATGAGACTTTTGGTGCTCACGCAGGGACAGTATTGCCCATGATTTATGCTGGTGCAAATTCTTGCATTTTATGTTCTTAGGAACAACCACAAGCATCACATCAACATACTGTATGAACTACATATGAACTATATGAAACTAAATATCCACAAGACCCTGGAATGTAAATCTGTGCTCTGAATGTCAAAGGCTCTTACTAGCCAGTCAAAGCACTCTTCTGCATACCATAATATTCAGAAATAATTGAACACTAATTACATGCACGTTGGATTAGGCCTGCCTTCATCAGAGCACACAGATTTACATAACTGTTGTAATCACGTATCATCCTAGTAGTGTGTTTGGCAGAGACAATTTCATTATGGTAGAAGAGGAAATAATTTCTTTTTATTGCTTCTGCAATGTCTATTCCCCTTGTGCTTCTATTCAGAATTCCTTAATGCATTTTCTTTCACATGCACTCTGTTTACAAAGCTAAGTAGGATATTCTCCTGCACACACACACTCCTACTACTGCCTGTGCTCCGTGCTGTGCTGTTCACTGCGGTTTGCCCCTCAGAAAAGCAGAGAGAGCAGAAATAAAAAGACACAAACCTGAGCTATTGACTCTGGGTCCAGTGGCTTATGGTCATTGAAGCCTGTGTACTGACCAGAGGATGTCGATCTTCTGATCGGAGGGCTATCAATCTTCTTCAGAGAATCATGCCTGCTGATGTTAGTGAGACTGCCATGTCCAGGCCTACGCCTCCTTTCAGGGCTGTCTGCATTGAGGTTGCGGTTTTGAAGAAGGGCCCTGGGGCTGCAGTGAGTCGCCAGGCTGGGGGAACCCAGCTCCACGGAGGAATTAGAGAGGGGGTGCGGCGGGTGTACAGGGCAGTGACCGTCACTGCTTCTGCCGGGGCGTCTTAGGGGAGGTGGAGGTTCTGATCGCTTTCTTTGCCTGCACAAATAAAGAAGTGGTCATAGTACAAGTGGTAGTGACCCACCACAAGCATGTGGAGAAGTAATCACTGTGTCACCTCAGCTGTGGGCAATACTACTGAAACCCTGTCATCCTCAAGCTTACCTTCCTAAATACACATCGGAGTGACGGTCAGTGGGAGAATTCATGTCCTTTGATGACGACTTGTCCTCAGTTATGGGTCCGCTGCTGGCCTCACTGTCTGCTTTTTGGCTCAGTGTATCGGAGAAAGTATCATCCCTGAACAGAAGACACATGGTGAGATAAGAGGTCAGTGAGTTAGGTATGACAGAGGGTATTTTGGCACTCCCAGATTTTAATTCCCATTAGGGAATTTCCTTAAGAAAAGCAAGCATGTATATCATTATAATTTGCAATGCATTATAATGCACTGCAGCCTCTCCAGGTCTCTAGAAATCACTTATAGTCCTTCTGTTTATTGAGATCTTTACATTTCTGTTTACATGAAACCTTTATGTAAACAAGAACTTTGTCATCCTTGGCAAAGCACACATTTAATACAGTTTAATACTGTAAAACAAGAGTATAGGGCTGCATTTCTCCAGTCCTTGCTATTCCAAAGTTAACTGTCAGCAGTTGCTGCAAAGAGATAGTTCAATGAAAATAGGTGCAGCAGCAGCAGCCATCTCTTAATGTACTGGGAACACGTCCATAAATAAAGCAGTTTAACCTACTAGTGACTTTTGATTAAGAGACACCAATCAAGGACAACAAGGATGAATCCATCCTGCTTAGAAGGCAAAATTTTAACCTATCCGAGCCCTCAAAACACTGTCCCATTTGGAAATTACTTGTTAATTCCTTCAGTATGCTTTTATACCCCCCAAGAACCTTGTCGTGCGAGACCCTGCTTACATATCCTGCACCACTATGTACTGGTGAGGGACAAGTCCGTCAATGCCATTGTGCCTTCCTTCCCACCAGTCTTCAGAGGCTCGATGGTACAGGAGAAGGGAAGCTCCTTTTTTGAAAGAGAGTTCTCGTGCAGATCTTCCAACGTAGTCAAACTTGGCTATAGCTTCTATGGGCTCGCACTCTGGGTGGAGAGGGAAAAAGAGTGGTTTTCAGATCCTACACAGGCTTATCTGTACATTTTGGCCTCATAAAACCCAATGATTGCATTTTCTCTGTGTTCACCCCTATTGAGCAGAACTGGCAGATCAGCTGAGCTAAGGCTGACTTCAAGCAGTAGTTATAATATGTCCCCTGCAAAGAAACACGGTCTGTGCCCTGAGTGTGAAACATCTGGGTTGCTTTGGAAGCTGCAGAAAACATAACAGCAGACCCAAACGCTACCATAGATGCTGCTGGGAGAGAGGCCTCTGCCTCCTGCTGGAAGGGCTCTCTTGTGTCTGGGAGTGGGATGGAGGCGAAGCAATGAAGACCTCTGAAAATAAGACGAACGAACTTGGATGAATACCTGGAGGAAGCTGTGCGATAAAAGAAAAGTAAATGGGAGTGCCTTTAACATCTGCAGCAGCAAAGGAAGGAAGACAGGATTTCCTTCTGCATGAGTAAGGATGTGCTGCCGTGTTGGACTGTGTTAAAGGCTTTAAAATCTTAAACCAATGAGATTTCTGTCTTTTACACGACAAGTGTGCAGGCCTAGTGAACACCTACTGTTTTGCAAAACGCTGAGATCTAGTATTTGAATCTGCATTAGCTGCTTTTGACACCCTGTTGAGTAAGGTGAACAGCTCCAGACTGCCTAAGGATGCAGGGGCAGTCCCGGCGTGGCTGGAAGCTGCTCCAGGCAGTTCTGCCTCCTCCAACATCCCAAGTCCCTGTGGTGTCTGTAAGGGAGTTTGGTATTTTCTAAAGTCAAACATGGATTACAGCAATCCTGGCCCATCTCCACACACTGTGGCAAAGCCTTTCCACCAAGAAGTAATAAAGCAGTACTTTTTCTTAAAGCTTGGTTTTAAAGGATAAAAACAAAACAACAACAACAAAAATTTCTTCCTTTGGTATTCTAGCAAATTCATCCTGATCGTGGTAATGGGCCCTATCCTGTAGCCTATCCTTGGTTCAGAAAACTACTGATGCCAGGGAAGTGCATGTGAATTCAGAGCTGTCCCCAGACACCAGTAAAATGGCTGTAGTATTAGTGTCTAGTTTTTTACACAAAACACCAAAACCACTTGGGCCCAAACAGATTATGATTTGTTATCACAGTCTCAAAATATAAAGAAAACCCTTAAAAATACTGTCCTAAAGTTTGCATACATTGTTGGTTTGAATAACTCAAAGTAGAGCCCCTGAAATGACAAATTTCTTTATGTAACCAGAGCAACATTTAGGTGGAAATTAACATCTGGGCTAATGACCAGCATAGCAACTTTCTGCCTGGTGCAAATTAAAATCACTGAGGCTGTAATTCCCCAAAGAGCCAGGCGTGCAATAAAAGCCACTGTCCCTTTATGACAACATTTCGTGCAGGAATGTCTTTTTAAAATTAACTTCATCCTGCAGTATGCAAATATAATGACAACACCTTTATCGAGGCCATAGTTTGCAGCTTTCATTTATTTATTTATTTTTTAATAACTTGCCCAGCCTACAGAAGGCTGTCTTGTGGTTTGCTGCTTGTGCAGCCGCGTTTAGAGCTCCTGTTAGTGATGAACTGCAGGGGGGTTAGGTTACCCAGGAGCTATAAAACCAGAAACTTTCCAGAGGTGGCACGCAGGGGTATGGAGAATTCATTGTCACGCATGCAAATATAAAGCACATTGGGAGAAATGACTTTAATTACATAAATGCAACTATTCTAGTAATAACAGTATTAATTCTTCAAAACGCACCACTGCTGGATGGCTCACTGACAGATATTCCTCGGGGTGGGGTGGTGGTGATAGTTTCTATGTATTTATTTATTTATAAATATTTTTAAGCAAAGGCAGTGTAAAGATGACACAGATGGAGACATTCTGGAAAATGTGGAAAACCTTCATGCTGGTGTATATATTAGTGATTTATTCTATCTTGTTTTCATTTCTAGCTATTCTGTATCTCTCTAACAGAAAGTACAGGTGTGACAAAGCAATTACAGGTATGGAAACACATTATTGCCATGGGAAGATAAAGTAAACTAAGCGTGCCTGTTTATCTTGCATCATGTTTTAAGAGAGAAATATTAAACTGAATCTCAGTAATGTAATACCGATAAAAGGAAATGCTGCTTTTACACACATAGTGCATGCTGCTTGTGGAATTCTTTATAGGAAGGTATTAATGAGATCGGGTAAAATTAAAAAGGTCAAGACATTTGGATGAACACCCTGTTTTCAGATGGCAGGTACATTATGGGCTATGGAAGAGCAGGTCACGAATTCAGAAGCATAAGCTTCCAGCTTTCAGAGTGCCAGTCACCCACTGAAGGGTAATACTTTAAAATGGAAAAAAAAAATGCCACCAACCGAACACCAACAAAAAACCCTCGACAACAACAGAAATCCAACTTTCCAGCAAGAAAACCCCAAGGTGCCCAGACCTATTTTCCTCTGGCATTCTCTGAAGTTAACTGATGATGGCCATGAATACTGGACTGAGCTGACTCCTTATCACAGAATCACAGAATCTCTAGGTTGGAAGAGACCTACAAGATCACCGAGTCCAACCTCTGACCTAACACTAACAAATCATCCCCTAAACCATATCCCTAAGCTCTACATCTAAACGCCTTTTAAAGACCTCCAGGGATGGTGACTCAACCACTTCCCTGGGCAGCCTATTCCAGTGACTAACAACCCTTTCTGTAAAGAAGTTCTTCCTAATATCCAACCTAAACCTCCCCTGGCACAACTTAAGCCCATTCCCCCTCGTCCTGTCACCAGGCACATGGGAGAACAGACCAACCCTCACCTCGCTACAGCCTCCTTTCAGGTACCTGTAGAGCACGATAAGGTCGCCCCTGAGCCTCCTCTTCTCCAGGCTAAAGAGTCCCAGCTCCCTCAGCCGCTCCTCATAAGACTTGTTCTCCAGACCCTTCACCAGCTTTGTTGCCCTTCTCTGGACTCGCTCAAGCACCTCCATGTCCTTCTTGTAGAGAGGGGCCCAAAACTGAACACAGTACTCGAGGTGCGGCCTTATGGCACCTCTTGTTACCCTGCTAATGTAAACAGTGTCCCACAGTTGTGCATTCAGGTCTAAATGTCTTTTTATTTATAAACTAATGGACTAAAGTAGAAATAGATTTCTCTCTCTCTCTCTCGGTAGTATTACACAAATGTAAGTTCGGCCAGGATGGGAATCTGTCTGCTGCATGTCCCATTGCCTGAACCTCAGTACAGACTCATGTATTTCCTCAGTCTGAAGGAAGTTGCCCCATTGGAAACAGCTGTATGAACTGGTTATGTACGGATAATGATGTTATTTCTGAGACATCTTTCTTAGATTTTGGCAACAAATCCTGCTTCTTTGCGGAGGAACGCTCAGTAAATCTTACATGGTGTTATTAATGGAACCAAAAATAAATTCAGATGGGTTTTACTATTTTGAAAGGGGCATTTTCCTTGCTTGAATGTTCCTGTTACATGGACAGAACTTTCCTGTAGCAAACAGAACTCAGATTTTACATCTTAAATAGCAATTCACCTTTTTATAGGTCAAGCCTGAATGGTTAAAACCGAAGTACCATGACAGTTACTCCTAGAAATAAATGCATTTTGAAAAGCTAAGCCATTTAATATCAAGGTTACTGAATGACAGACGAGCATTTTTCAAAAAAGCAAAAGTGATGAAAGCTAAATTTGGGATCTGTATCTCAAATTCTGCGTGGTGCTGAATTGTAATGTCTGACAGAAAAATTGACAGCTTGGAGGGAAATGTAATTGCACTGCTCTGTCCATACCTGGGGGCATTTGCCTACGACAGCAAGGAGTACTTCGTGACATATATGATCTCACCAGCTCTCATCTCTAGTGATTCAGGCACAGGAATGGAAGTGAAAAATTAGGACAAATTGAAGAAGTGTAGGAAAAGCTTTAGGGACTCTGTTAATCAGCCAGCTTTGTTCTCACTTTTCACTGATACCCCCAAATTTTGTTATGATTATTTCCACCATTTGATGGTATATTACATTGCAGTGGGCTTAAAAACCAAGGTCGGACTGCAAGTATAGCTGTCCTGATCCTACAGCCTGGGAGAGCAGGAAGGACATAGAACACAAGTACTAATTTTAACGTTGCAGTTGGAGTGCCAGATGTAGTATTAGCCTCCCTCCAGAGGTGATAGCATTAGGGTGGCATGAGGCTGCCCTCTGCACCTCGGGCACAAGGAGCAGAGGCTGAGAGGGGAGATATCCCCCTGCTCTTTTCAGGGGGGTTGCTGTTGCTGTCACACTTCCTCAGTTACCCTAGATGCACGCTGCCTGTTGGGAATACAGTACATCCTGAAATCCCCCAGGAAGAAGATGTCTCCCGATCTGTTTAGCCTCTTCTGCACCCCATCAAAGAACAGCAGCTTTGCAATTTCCGAGTCTTGTCCTCAGGACAGCAATTCTCTGACTGGGGAACAACGAAAGCAAAACAATGTTGCGAGGTGTTGACAGAACAGATTTGTCAATCGCAGCACACACTGCTGAAAAGCAGTAAAAATACTGTGTGTTAGAGACACAGCTGTAACTTATGGCCTTCCATGTCCCTGTAATTTTTGCAGCAGAACTACCCTCTCAGTTTTTACCCTATGTTTATGAGCTATCTATGAACAGTCTGACAGTAATTGTATGTATGTTTTCCCAAGAGAAATGACCCATCTGTTTAACTTCCTCAGGAAATTCTCATTTACTTCCTTTGAAAACAAATCTGGTCACCCTTTCTCATATGCCTCCAATAAGAATAAAAATTCTCCAGCAAATTAAAGGCAAAGGAAATATTCTAAAAACTCCTTGAGCAAAACATAAACAACATCCTCCATCCGTTGAATCTTTACTGAAGAGGCACTTTCAGGTAAATGTTCTGTAGCAAAATTACAGATATATGTATATATATTTATATATTTGTGCCTCAGCTTGAGTACAAATGTTCTGAACTTTACAAATCAAATTTCATTTCCAGATTTAGGAGAAAAATAAACTGTTTTTCTAAATAGGGATACTTTCTGCATATTGAAAAAAAACCTGTAAACACAGTAAAAGGTATCATCTTCTCCTTCCCTCTTCCATTTCCAGTGATCAATAAATATATGAAAACAAATAGCCTTAGGAAAAAAAAAAAAAGACTACTTATATGAATAAAATTAAAGAGTTATGAAGTATTTATATGCTCAATTGTAAGTTCCAGTTTTCTTTTCCCCAAACTTCCAGATGTTACCTTTGTAGACATAATGCATTTTTTAATTTTTAAAAACTCTGTTTGTTTTGTAAATTGTAATTAAACATTCCTAGCACTACTTAGACAGAAAATACAGATGGGTTTATTCTAGTAGGCACAGAGCGAGTCACTAGCAGTTTAAGTTTATAGAGCAAGTAAATCTTTACAATAAGTAAAGTAGAAAAATAAATCCTTTAGCTTTTGATCATAACCTCTGGATTATGTTTCTATAGCCCTGTAATTCCTACAGGGCTAGCTGTTTGACTGTGGTTATGTACAGAACATTTTAGCATAAATCTAACCAGACTTTCAACATTAAAATAAATTTACACAATCTGCTTCTTCCATCTTCTAAAAGGGTGAAATGCATAAGTACTGTGTGTGCAATCAGTACAGCAACAACGCCACACCTCCCTTTCTCTCTCTCCACATAGAACTGACAGCGATGCATCCAGCTTATAACCAGTGAACCAGTCACATTAAACCACCAAAATACTCCAGACCCTTTAGTGGAAGCTTTCTTTTTGCCCATCACAGGTCATTCAGTGACTCCCAGGAGATTCAATACGTATGCAGACTGCACAATTCCCACCTATTTTCACTTCTGGTACCAAGAGATTTCCTAAAAGGAATTGTCCAACAAATCACATGAATATATGTGCTATAGATAGTGAATGCATTTAATTTAACATCTACTGACAATGTTAGAAAAGTGAGCTGTTATAACAGAAAGCTCCTGTCCATGGAAAAGAATGGGTTAAAGCTTACAGACTGAGAACTGAAGGCCAACAGAGCTTTGTATGCAGCCCAGGCTTGCTCATCGTTATCTTTGCAACAGTATTTCCCTAGATTACAAACATTTTTGTGCTCACGATTATTTTGCTGTAAACACAAATGTCTGCTTCCTTTCAGCACTGAATTGATTAAAAAGGTGTGATGGGGCAACTACAGTTAAATTACTGGGTAATCTGGTGAACAGAAAAACATGTAATTGAGCAGCTCAGTCTTTTAACAGAACACCCTTCTGTTGACAGCTCTTCTCTTCAGGGTTTGTCTCCATCAAGGGCACAGGTGTAAGTAATACAGGCACTATTACAGCAGTGTAAAACGAGGCACAGGTGATACCCACTGACATTTCCATGGCCAGAATGTGCATACTTTTGCTCCTCTGATGTTTTAATCTTTCCTAGGAATGGTTTTGAAGGAACCACCTTTGACTGCTGATGAAAAGCTGTGCTTCTCTTCCATGTCCACTCAGCACTTTCTCATTTTGGTCCCAGGTCCTCACCGTTGGCCCTTGCATACAGCATTGGTGTGTCGCTTGCATTTCACTCCCTTATTTATGCTCTAAAGGAGAGGCAGACAGACTACTTTGGCTACTACTCTGGCTTGACACCTCCAATAGAAGAAGGATTTCCTATAAAGCATAGCTATACTGTCTTGGAAAAATAAGGTGCAATTCTGAATTTCTGCACACGATTTAGTGGCCCTGGAGAAAGAAGGTGCAGTTAGCTCTACAGAGCTGGTCAAGGCAAACACATGTCCAGGCTGTCTTGTAAAACAATATTCCCTTAGGAAGTACAGGCATGGGTATAGACCTCAGGCATAAAATTAACAGAGACCTCTCCCCTCCCTTATTTTTTTCACCCTTCTGTGATGCTTGCCCACCCAAATGTGCCTCCTCTCCAGGCAGCCACAGTGGTAGACTCTGCCTGCCCCTCCTCACCCTGGGAAAGGGGAAGAGACAGGCAATCTGTCACTGTCGGCATGTCTACGTGACAAAGCAGACGGGTGCAGCTACACTGGAACAATTGCTTACATTGCTTTGTATGCATTAGGACCAAGGCGGCTAGGTTTCCTATAGGAACACCTTCCTGTCCCCCTTCCCTATGGCAGCCATCCCAGCTGCTACTAATGACATACTTTTATTTTTTAAAAATTTCCTTCTCTGCTGCAGCTCCCTTCCTCCCCTCTCCCCCTCTCTGTCTCTTCCTCTTCCTCCCTCCATGCATCCTCTGAGACGGGCACAAGGCAGCTTTTGTTTCTGCTGGCTGTAAGCACACGTGTGCTGGTTGTTCTCTTTGAGTCGCCTGCTGGCCAGACATTCAGTGAGCTCACACTGCAGCTCTTCTCTACAGAAAGCATTATTTTCCATCTTTTTCCTCTAACTGGCTACTAGTTGTCAGGAAAACGTAATGGTTCTTTAAGTTATTTAACAATGTTGTTGCTTCCTTCCCTCTGTTATATTTGTTTAAAACCCAGCAAAAGTTACCGGGAGGTACATCTGAAGGATGGCCTAACTGAAATACGTCATAGCCGAATAGACCTTCATGGTTTAGTGAACCTAGCTGAAAAGAGCTAATATAACAGAGATGCATCCAGATTTTCATGGATATCTACAATACCTACAACTGTTGTAGTGTCTATGATCAATATTTATAGCAAATGACTCTCTCAGAAGTTTTACTGGGGGTGGGTGGGGTAAACGCCTGTTTTTCAATAGTTAAAAACCCTTTAGATGGCAGCAGCTTTTACAGTTATATCAAAATAGGTTATGTTGAATGACAAATATCCATTAAAATATTCAAAGACATATTTTGATAAGTTCAACTTTTGTAGACAAAACATATAGAGTCACTAAAAGTAACTTTATATCAGAAAATAGCGTGTGCTGACTGAAATAAGTTTGTCTTGCCCTTCCTGTGACCGGACAAACCAGGAGATGACAAGGAAACAGCTGGCCAAACACAGATGGATCAGAGTGAAAAAGAACACAGGAGATTAAAAGTGCTGGTTTTGCTACAGCGCACCGGGACTGAAATCCTTGTGCTTCAAATAAGACACAATTAGGAAAGGAAGAAGGTCTACATAAAACACCTCTAAGACTTACTCCTATCAAATACACGATAACGTAATGCACATACCATCTTCACTGGTATGGGGCTCTGTACTAGCATCCTGGTCCACTTCCTCTAATGTACCATGTTCGCTGTATGGGCTGTCACTGGAGGGAAACGAAAGGTCAAGCAGAAAGAGAAACCAGTGCATGAAAAGGATGCGTCAATGGGCATTAAACCCCAGCCCCTTTCCTTTGCAGTCCACTGGGGGTAACTGATGTTTTCCATGCATATCAAAGACGTGCCACTCCCATGCCAATTACTTAAAATTATTCTTATAATGTTATAAAGTTATATACAACATGATTTGCATGACATGTGATGGATACACAATTGCTGGGGAAGTCTACATACCTCTGTTTCAGATAACATCTTCTGTTATTAAGAAGTTATCAGAACCATGGAATCCCTTCATTTATGAAATGTGTGTGTGGCTCAGAGAGGAAAGGAGCAGGGGGAAGGCATCACAAACTGAAATTTAAGTTGTTCACGTCTCTTGTGAACTGGTGGTTCTCAGTCAGACAGCCAGTTTCCTATCTGGCTATGAACTTTGTGTAGTACACTGGGAATTCTGGCATCATCTGGCTGAATACAAGGGTATCTTCTTCCAGAAAATATTGTAGGGAATCTCACCATAATTGCCTTTACTTCATGTGTTTTACAGCTAAAACTTTACTATGTAAACCTAAATGCTCTTCTCATTTATTTCCACACTTCTATTGTGTGTGACAGCTATTCTGTATCACAGGAGTTGTCCAGACAATCAGTCTAATGATTTCATTAAGGAGAAAGAAGGATAATATTCTGACTTACCAGTAGTCATCTCCAGCCATGCATTTTTCGTACACTGGGCCATCAAGTTCCTTAGCATCTGGAAAAATAGCCTCATGATGGATGATGATAGTTTTGATTATCTCATTCACGTGTGCCTGACAAGACACCTGGTCTTGTATGTCTGGAACAGGCATCAGTGTTGGCCCAAAACAAATGGCCAGGTTGTATGGATCCATCATGTTTTCATCACTGTACTGCGAAAGGCTGTTATAAAAGAAAAATCAAGAAAAATTGACTTTTCCACTGTAACTAACCTTATTTGGAAAACTGGAGAAACATCATTTTCCATCCCCATTCAGAGATTTCCTGTTCTCTTTGACACAATCCTACGTAATGAAACATAAAAGGGGATTTCTTCAATAGGTTATATCCATTATACCACATATCTGCATGTATATGTGTGTCCCTACACTGGTGTATTTAGCATATACTGACCTAAAGGGCTAATATAAAATGCATCAACTGCTGCTGCTTCTATCTCATCAGTGCTTATCCTTGGAGGCCCAAGTGGACTGCATCCTAAGTGGGTATTACATGCTTATCATTTCTCATCTGGCCTTGATGAAACTCTTCCACCAACTCGGTATATAACTTAGGAAGACTGAATTATCTTCTGGAAGTAACTAAGTTCCTGAATCTTGCAAAGTCTCTTGAATTCTAGTTTCCATTTTTACTATGAAACCTAAAAGCCCTGAGCATCTTGCCTTTTGCTCAGAAACTCCCACAGGAGTTTCATTTTGGAAGCAACCAAACAGAAGTCTTTGATTGTTCTTATTAATCAACTTTTGCCAGCTTTCCTTTCCTAGAGAAAATTCAACATGACTAGTTTTCAATTTTGATTTTGAATGACAAGTTTGACAAGTTGATCTTTATTCCTCTATATGAAAACACTGAAATTTCTAGTGGATATTCTGGCTTTTGTGTGGTTCTGTGCAGGACCAGTTTAACATTACCTGAATTGCTGGGACACCCTTTATTTCAGTGCCATTCTGCACTCTGAAGCAGCATATGCATTGGTATGTCTGGTTGCATTTAAAGGCAGCAGTATATTCCCTTTAGAAAGGGAATTTTAGAGTGCCATGTAACAATACAAACTGAAAAGGCAAACATTTAAATGACTCCTTTCATAACTATTTTGTAAAATTAACCATGGTCTGACTTTTTTATGCCATGATGTTATCATAATCTGTGTGTTGACTGGAGACGTTCTACTGATATGTAAGGTTGTTCAGCCTTTATACATGTACAAGGTGACTGTGTAAAAACATAGCTACCATCGTGAAACATGGGAAGTGCTGCTGGTGACTGCCGACATTCAGTACTCTTCTGGGGCCATTGGTGGGGCTGATGCTGGTTCAGCATTTTCATGAATGCCCTGGGCAGTGGGATGGGTGCACACCTGACCAACTTGCAGATGATGCCACGCTGGGGGGAGCAGTTGTTGTAAAGGGCAGGGTTGTTATTTGGAAGGACCTTGACAAAATGGAGGGCTGGATTAACAGGGACTTCATCAAGTTCAACAAGGATGAATATAAAGGAGCGAAAGGTACTTTATTACAGTCTGGAGCTGACTGCTGTGTAGCAGCTCCCAGTGAAAAACACTGGAGTCTTGTACAAGAAGTTACTTGTGATTCAGAAGTGCATCCTCTGGTGATGAAGGCTAGTTGCATACATGGCTGCATTAGGAAAAGCAAAGCCAGCAGGTCAAGGGAACTCGCTCTGCTCCACTTGGCACTCACAGTGCTGTATATCAGGTATTGAGTCTAGTTTTGAGAAACTGACAAACTGGTGCAAGTCCAGAAAAGGTCCACTGGGGTGGTAAGGGACCTGGAGCATCTCGTGTACAAAGTGAGGTCAACAGCACTGGGTTTGTTCAGCCTCAAGAAGAGAAGGGGAATCTAGCTGCAATCTTCGACCACCAAAATTACAAACACGAGAGAGACAGACTCTTCTTGGAGGTACACAGAAAAGGGATGAGAGGCAACAGCTGCTAGTCACAGCAAGGCATATTCCAACTGAAAGCAGGAAGAAGATTCTTCAGTATAAAGGTGACCAAGCACTGGCTCAGACTACCCAGAGAAGCTGTGTGTTCTTTGTCCTTTGAGTTATTGGCTCGATAAAGCCTTGAGCAACTTGGTCTAACTTTAGAAGCTTTGAGCATGGAGCTAGACCAGATGACTTCAAGCCATGGGGTATGATGACTTCATGTGGCCAAGCAGGTCACATGAACATTTGCAAAAAGCAGAAATGGATTTGCAGGAAGTCAGACTATGGGAATGTTTTTTCTGTGGCTGCACCAGAGGCAGCCTGGATGCAGAAAGAGATTTAACCTTCTTTCTGAATTGCATTCCTGGGTAGAGAGCACAGATGTAGCTAACATGACCATGTACTAAGTACAACCTTGTGTAACTGATATGTCTAAGTGGAGAATAAGCTGCAATGTAAGCATTTGAGCTATTTATATGGTATCACTACTGAGGGATGAATTCATGTTTTCAGTGAATAGTTACTTTCACAAAACTTTGGATCTCTGCCTCTCTTTTAAATATTGACTGAAATGGTTTATGAATTACTAGAAGGGAAATAGGAACAGCTGTGAATGCAGGCACACACACATAACCTGGCTGAAAAGACCCTGTTTCTATAGGAACAGACAGAGAGGATGAAATGGGGAAGGTAGCAAAGACAGAATGAATCAGCAGGGGGAAAATTTAGAAGAAAAAAAAAGAAAGAGGAAAAGGCAATACACAAACAGATATAACGGGAAACAGACAACATGAGAGCAGAAAGAAAAGAGCCAGAATCAGGGCAAAGTGCACAGGAAGAAAGGTTTGCAGTGAAAATACCGGCCTCAGCAAAACCAGAGAGGGCTATGAAGGGCTGGAGGGAGAAACACAGTGCAGTTATCCAAACTGTCTTTTATTTTCTCTCTGAGAATGAAATAGGTTTTTTTGGTGTCATAAAGACATGAACACCTCTCTCCCTTTCTTACACACCCCTCCTTCCAGCAGCTGCCTGTGTTTTGCAGTGCCAGGATCCACCCAGTTTATACCAACGCATACACAGAGATACATGTTCTCTGTACTGGTAGCCCCACTACCAGAGAATAGAAGAAGCAATACGTATCTCACCCTGACAGTGCCTAGCATCAAATGGCTAGACTGTAGTGCCTGTTTTGCCTGAATATACTGTTTAATTTTTCCATCAGGAAATTACAATAATCTTCAGATAAAATAAATAAATAAATGCTATAAATTATTTCAAATTTAACTACAACTCGTATTTGTTGTTGTTCTTGCTTTATTGCTGTAGACTGCACTCCCCATTTCAGGTATCACTTTAATCGGTCTTATTACAACCGTGCTCATTGTTGGAAATATGGAATTTTAATTTTAATGAAAACTGGCATTTTCCATCTGTTTTCATGGCCAATTAGAAGATCATTTGTGTTAAATGGAGCTTCAATGTAAACAATACATAGTATATTAGTAAATGCAAAGAATGTCGATCCCAGCAGAGGAAGGCAGATGGAAGGCAGAGGAAGGTACGGTACCTCCAGGAATTATAAAGCACTTACTGGTTGAGGAAGGCAAAGAGGTATCTCATCACTATAAGGACCGATCTGGGCAAAGTGAGGAGGAGTTTGCGGATGTGAAGAGCCCTCTCATAGAGATTGTCTATTCCTGTAAATAGAAGAGAACATTTTAAATTCCCTTTCATATTATGGTCTAAAATAACATTTAGTCATTTTACTTAATTTGACTCTTGACTCAACATGTCCCTGGACAGTATCTTCTCATTTTGTATTATTAGAAAAATAATACCTGAAAGTCTTCCCTCCTCTTATTAAAATCACACAATATCCAAGTAGTGTCTTTAATTATAAGAAGTGGCAAATCTTCCAAACCCTGTGTCATTTACTGACCTAGACAGCTCATGAAACCAAAATATCAGAACATAAATAACCTGAGGGAACATGCTTGCCATCAGTTCTGAATACAGATTCATTCTCATTGAATTCATTCATTAGAATATGGTTAACGGATACAATATTCTTATCTGTGAGCTTGTCTAATTAGTTTTCTTAATGAACTGTCTGGCTATAGCTATTAATTTTAAGTAGACAACGTAGGAGAAAGGTCTTAAGTTGTTTGGGTTATAGACAACAAACACAAAAATCCCATGTACCTTCATGACTGCTTTTAAAGCAGTCCACCAAAATTCTTCTGAAACAAGCAAAACAAAGTCAGCTCAATAAAAGCATCAGTTCTTAATGTTTTGTAACATGGATGCACTGTTTTCCATGCTGGTCAGAAAAATTATGTGACTGCAAGTGGAGTAATGATAGGACAAAATAAATTATTTTTCAAAACAAGTAATCTCTAAAGTTTTTACTCAACGTGTCTTCTACATAGATGTCACTGTTAGAAACAACCTAAAATTTCAGTAATGCTCCTTCGGTTAACCAAGAAAGAATGCTACAGTTAACAGCGTCTAGGGAAAATCATAGTAGACTAGATGAGAAATACTGTCCAGTGGCATTGACATGGATATTCAAAAATTTGGAAATGAGAAACAGGAGCTGATACCAATAGCTGAAACAGAATTTGTATTAAAAAAAAAAAAAAAAAAAAGTTATATTTAACAGTAGATATTTAAAATAAACATATAAAACTGTGCTAACTGTACACAGAGTTCTCAGTGTGTATTCATGCTCTCTGGTATGAGCATTTATTTGTAGATGCGAAGCATGTGTTGACTTATGTTTCTTAGAAGACCTACTGGTGTCTAGTAATTAGTATTTTGGTACCAAGAACAAAGCATAAGAAGAGTATCAGCTGTGAGACTTCTGTCTGCCACACAGCACTGCTGCGCTTCATTAGGAAATGACAGTGTAGTAAACTAAGGGACAAAAACTGTTCTTACATCTGTGCTTATGGGAGATCCCACTGGCTCAGCACCAATAATGTGCTGGGGAACAGATTTTGGGATGGGGTAAAACAGCTTCTTGGGAGTTTTTGCAGAAGCAGACCAGTCCACCATTGCTGGTATAAAGGAAATCCATTTGGACTGTGGCGTTCAGCACAGAAATAGCAAAGAGAATCACTTGCAGGAGGAAAAAACCTACAGCACACTGGGTGAACACTGGAATAATGACCCTGGTGAGCTACCACTGACTGCATCAAAACTCATGGGGAAAAAGACTGCTGTCAAGCTATGTAATTTATAACCTAATGAGTCACACTGAACCAAAGCTCTAGCTGAAAATCACTTCAAGCCATTACATTTTCTCAAGTGGAATACAGGACTTGAAATTTATTTTTATGTTTCTGTTAAACTTGAACTATATAAATCAAAAATAAATATTTCTGGTTACTGGTTAAGGACAGGAGTCCTTGGCAGGGACCTGATATGCCTGGGAGCTGTTTGCATGTATAGGGTCTGCAGAGACATTGAAATTCTCCTCTCTCTCTACACAGGGCATGCCGCATCTCAGACATGCTAATGCTACGCACCTTCACTTCTGCACTGGAGTGCCACATTACCCTTCTGCACTGCTCTTGGTCACTGTTTTTAGCACGAGGCCTTTCTTCACCTCCCTGAACCCAGCAGCTCTCAATGGAGCCTGACTGTATCTTCAGTTCCCATTCCGCCAGCAGAAGCAGCAGTTGTTACTGCTAGCAGTGCCTTAAAGTCTCCAACTCAACCGACCTTCCCCCTGCCAAGCCTGTCTGTGAATCTGTGTAGGTTTTGGTGGCTCTGAGCCTGCGTGTATGTGGAATTTCTGTGGAATGGGGTTCAGGTAGGAAGGTGCTTTAGTTGCTTCTTTCAACACTCCTGCCTCAGCAGCATGTCTGCACAGTGACGTGGTTCATCTTCTCCCGAGCCTTTCCACCCTGCGTGCTGGACACGGGAAGCTGGAGAGAAGTTCTGACACAGATCTGCTTTCTGCATCAAAACCTCTCCAGGCTGATTCCTCGTGCTGCAGCCCTGCCTCTTCCAACCAGTTCTGGAGACCTGCCCTGATCCAGGATCAGTCATCACTGAATCCAGACCAGCACTGGACTGAGAAATGCACTGGCCTGACTCCCAGGTGGGTCTGGTGGCTTGTTCCAGCACTGTGCTGTCTACCTGGGTGTGATAGCTTTGTCAGAACTAATAAAGGAAAACCAGCATGGAACACAGTCTCGAACACTGGCAGGCAGGTACCGCACAGAAGCTGTCACACTCTCTAAAAGAGAGTCTCCACTTTGTGTCTGTGCCAACTGCAACTCTTCAAGCAGCTCCCAGACATGGTTGACAGGATGTGTGAGTCAGGAACTGGTCCCTGTAGACATCACGGACCAGCAGAGGAGGCACAGAGAATTTGGATGTGTGTCCATGTGTTGAGCTATCCCAGTTGCCCTAGTAGGGGCATTACTGGTACTAGCAGGTCACCTCTGTGCTGAAGCTGTTACAAGCTACAGATGTGAGAATGAGGTGTGTGCATTGCTGATACCTTGCTGGTAACCCAGTCCCAGGTTCTGTGAAAGCCCCTTTATTGAAAACCCAAATCTCTGCCAAGTGGTAAGTTTGTGTGCTTTCCGCACTACTTCAAAAGTTGTTTATCTTTCTTAGCACTGACTCTGTTTAAAGAAGATACGGAATAACATAATGTATGTGCACGCTGCTTTTAAATGAGGAGCCAAATTTTATAGTTGCTTGTGTGCATGCAGTGCATGAGTATTTGGATACTTGGGAAAGAAGGAATGAATACAGAGAGCTCTTTCTGCATCCAGACAGAAAGAATTTTCAGCTCTGCTGTTTCCCATGCAGAGGAAAGAGAAAGCACTGCTTTGCTTACACTGCCTGCATGGCCAAAGAGGATCTCAAGACCAAATGGCCATCCAGGCTACAAACTGGTTGCTGCAAGAAACCACTGGCAGTCCCAGTACTGAAGTGTATTACCACTGTGTCCTCCTAGTACCAAAGTGTATATAACACCGTGTCTTCCCTCTCACAGTGCTCCTGTTGGAGGCCCTCTGTATTACTCTGATTTTCAAGATCTGCAGTTACTCCCACCTCAGCACCCAGAAAGGTATCTCCCATTTTTCAGCTAAGAAAATGGAAGTACTGATATTACAGGACTTGTCCAAATAATGCAATAGTTGCCAAACAAAAATAGAAATCAAGGAACTTGAAAACTGGTTCATTACTCCAATGATATGATTTGATTCCCATTCTCAAACATTAGCAATGGGATAAGCCTCTGGCAAGGCCAAACACAGAACTATTGTGTTTTCTCTAACTATGGCAGGGAAGGGAGATCTGTGTGAAGGACACACAAATACCAACCTCAAATCAAAACTACCACCGGTTAAAAATAAAAAATAGAGACAATTATTTATTATTTACTTTAGAGTTCCCATGTCCCAGAGCAGAGCAAATTTTTTGGACCTCTTGTCTGACACACCTACATCCAGACCTGTCTCAGCCATGAGGGTCAAATCCACAACCAGGAGAATGAATCCAGCTTATTCATGTCACTGCATAAATGAAAAAAATATCAGATAGCTGCCTCTTTATCAGCCACAGGCTAAGGTCCACTTCCCAGCAGCAGATGTGCATAAATCCTAGCTACTCATCCCTCCTCTAAAAGGTGTAATTTTCAACCTCCAGGAAAGATGAAATACTGGAACCTGTTTTGGAGAGGTGGTGCCACCTTTGCTTACTACAGAGTTACACTTAGTCAATGAATGTGTGCTTTTCTGTTGCTCAAGAAATAACATATTTTAACCACATCACTGACGATGAGTTGACTCATGATGAGGTTTTTACCAAGGTAGACACTCTAAGGTGAAACAGATTAGAAGTGAACAATCTGCCTCTGAAGACTAAAGGAAGCTTAAGGGAAGAAAGGGAAGAAAACATAATTACTAACAGAAGTCCCCAAATGCAAATAAAACAAGACCAACTTATAAATGAAGACAGGGATACATTCATCCTAAATAACATTAAGAAAATGTAAGTCAAACTGAAGTTTAATTAAGCAATAATCATGAAGTAGTGGAGCATGTAAAAGACAATAAATATTCAAACATGTATTAATTCAATGCTTTGGTGATGGAGAACAAAAGACGTCTGCAAGACAGCAATTGCAGTTGCTCCCAAATACTTTGGGCCAACTGGACAGCTACCAGCCTTTATCATCCAGTCTAGTTGAAGATGCTACACGTGCACTGGCTGTGGTCGTGGTCCTACATACACCCCCTCCTGCACTGGTGGTGAAACAGTTATTCAACAAGAAGATCCTTGATCCTGAGCAGTCAGAGCTCAGAAAACAGAAACATGGATTCTGACTTGTGCTTGTTTAACCATCCTCTGTTGATATCCTTCCTGGGCCAATCTCAGTAGTAACAAAAGAAACACAAACATTTTGCAAAGGGAAGATACTATTGATCAGAACATGTGGAAGGAGAAAACTGTTCTCAGCAAGGAATGAACTGTGCTAACCTAATAGCCAGACTGTGCAAGCTAAACATATTTCACTGGCAAGGGTGGTATAAAGGAGGAAGAAGAAAGCAAACAATGGTAATGTAAGATCTCTCCTTTAGGATCACTGATTTGAAGGATAAAATCCAATGTGGTGTTTCTGTGTGGGTGTGACTCACTCCTTCGACTTGGAGTGGCACCTACTAGTAACAGAGTGAGTGCCTAATGCTTTCTTTACACACACGTTGAACATCAAATGGGAATGGGTTACACTTGCAGATGCAATTTTTATGGTCAATTTGTAGCTGACAGGTAATCTACGAAAATATGAATTAGTGCTGAACTTCGCAATTTGTGCCTCTTTTCACTTTGGTAGATGAGTCCAATACAACTCAAAGATATGTATATATTAACTCAGCAATACCATTTACAGCTGCTTCATATCTATTTATCAAAGCATTGCAGGAGGACAAACACAATGGTATCCACTGTCACTTGGGGAAAGAAACAGTTGTTATGTTGTAGAAACTTTTTCAGGAAGGGCTGACAACTCATAATACAGTTTTTAACTTTTAAAGTAATAGTCTGGAAAAGCAGTTAAATCAATTTCTTACATAATATTTATGTCTGGAGGAAAATGCACACTGCTGGCTGCAAGGGATCAAAATGATGAACATCAGAAGGAAGAAATATGTAAATTTTCATCCACCCTGGCATCTCACTATATCAAATTTAAGGCAAGGGAGATGAAACCAAGAAGAATTTTAATGATCCCAGCAGAAGATAAACAGTCTGGGCGGCTGAGGTGAGTCTGCAACCACAATTGCACAGATATGTATATAGAAATCCACTATAATTAACACATATAAGAACTCACACCAGGAGAGGAACTGCAGTCCTCAAGCAGTGAAAAACTATGACAAGCGTTCAGCACAGCTTCAGTACTCTCTGCCTACATGCAACTCCTGTTACAAATATTTTGTGTATGTTTGGCCCAACCTGTTTCTACAACAGGTCAGAAAAGAAGCTCAGCACAACTCTCTTCCCTTCCCCATCACCCCATTTTACCTGCTGGATTGTGGAGTGCTACTCTGAGCAATAGTCCCACTACTTTGCAGGGAATGTAGACTTACGACCCATAATGAAATGGATTCTTTATGTTCTGTCCTACCTTTCATGCTTGCTCTGGAGAAGTCAGAATTTGGACCCAATTTTAGCTAAAACAGTTCATAAACCCCAACAGAGTAACACTGTTCTCATGAGTCTAATTAAAACAAATTGTCCTAAAAGTCAGTCATTTTGCACTGCTTCCAGTGTATTTCTGAAAGGGAAAGCATTAAATAACAATGCTCTATTTCATTGAAAATATATGCATAAATGTAAAGGAATTCCTCAGTGGCTGTACTGAGGAAACGTTCATTTTGCAGCTGTAACCTCAATTATGCTTGACATCCATAACTAAGTATTTCAGTTTCAAGAGGTTTTTCACTAGCAACATTTTATTTCCTTATAAAATGCGTGACATTCTGCCCTCTTAAAGTTTTACATGAAGATTAACTTTATCAATTTTTTTTTTCCGTCCCTCTTTTTATAACAATTTCTGTCACCAATTAACAAAAACACACTGGTATTTATCTAAAACAACAACAACAACAACAACAAACAACAACAACAACAAAAAAACAAAAACAAACAAAAACAAACAAAAAAAAACCACATTTGAAAACAACTTAATGTTTGCTCTTTTTTTTTTCTCACTTCATCAGAGAGTAAATGCAATAAGCCTTAAGAGTACTTAAATCCTCTTAAATAAAAATGTGAATGCTTTCTGGTCTTAACACACTCAATTGTGACCTAAAGAAGTTGTGGTAACCTCCGAAATGGAGTCTCTCCCTGCTCCCACAAAAAATGGAGTCCAAGACACTTAGTAGGTGAGGGAACTGTTTGGTGTACGAGGGCCGCGTGAGCACAGAAAAAGAAACACACGACTATGACAGGTTCAAAGTCTGTAGTGGGAGAAAAAATCTTGCCTCGACTGTCTTCCTTTTTGCAAGAGATATGAAGTGTTAGGATTGAAAGAGCGCAATAGAAAGAGTCTTTGAGACAGACTGTTTCTAATATTATGTGCCACACAGGTTCTATTTAAATTGAACGGTGACAGGTAGTATATTCTGAAATGCTTGCTGTTGTTTTTTTTTCCAAATAAAAAGCATCTTATTCCCTGGAAGTAGTGGACCACTTAACGAAGCACACAGACTAGGTACACAGCTGTAAAAACAGTCCACCCCAGGCTCCTCTCGGATAATCAGAAGATGCAGACACACAGCTCACTATTCTCTCAGTGTGTGATTCTGGGGCTGGCTGTGGATACAAGGTACAAGAGCTGTTTCTTCCTCTGATCACACCACATTCAAAACTCCCACTGTGACAACACAAAGTAAAACCACCCCAAAATGTTCAGAACAAAAAACCCTTTTGTCCATCCAAATTCCAGATTAATGTCTTCTCCCTCCACTGAAGGGAGGCATTGACGTGTTGTTTTGGAGTACCCCTAAAGATAACCTCGTGAAAACCAAACCAAACAACACAATCCTGCTCTCTCTTATGTAGATATCTGTCTTCCTCCAAAACCTGTCAGAAATATATCTGGGATTCATAGCAAACATTATCACAAACAAAATTTATTTCTTCTGCAAGAGCAGTAGTACAAGTCAAATCCAGCAGAACTACTCAGTCGCTACACCTTGTTTTGACAAGCTACAACAGAGCAGCTAATCCAGGCTTAGGAGAGCCTCAGAGAACAGGCAGTCCAAACCAGAATCAGATGGCGACACCTCTTCACCTGTAATGGTCCAGAGGAGGGCCACGAAGATGCTCAGAAGGCTGGAGCACCTCTCCTAGGGAGACAAGCTGAGGGAGTTGGGGTTGTTCAGCCTGGAGAAGAGAAGGCTCCAGAGAGACCTCATAGCAGCCTGCCAGTACCTAAAGGGTCCTACATGAAAGCTGGGGAGGGACTCTTTGTCAGGGAGTATAGTGCTAGGACAAGAGGTAATGGCTTTAAACTAAAAGAGGGCAGGTTTAGATTAGATGTAAGGAAGAAATTCTTTACTCAGAGGGTGGTGAGGCACTAACACAGGCTGCCCAGAGAAGCTGTGGATGCCCCATCCCTGGAGGTGTTCAAGGCCAGGCTGGATGGGGCTTTGGGCAACCTGGTCTGGTGGGAGGTGTCCCTGCCCATGGCAGGGTGGCTAGAACTGGGTGGGCTTTAAGGTCCCTTCTAACCAAACCTGTTCTATGATGATTCTACGAACACAGTGCAACTCCACTGACTGTATCGCCTGTAATAACACATATAGTACCTCCACATGTAAGAATCACTATTTCAATTTGCCTATTGCTTAGTCAAAATAATAGAGTCATAAAGAGATCCAAAGGGTAGAGTCTGATAGCAGAAATTTTGAAAAGAAAATCTTGTACAAATGTTAATGATGAAAGTGATTAATCTTTTGAACAGCTTATCTAAGAATGCGGTAGATTCTCTGTCACCTGAAGCCATTAAATCAATACATTTTACCAGCAGACATGCTTTATTTCATCCACAAGTTATGGAAATCAGCACAGAATTATTAGGTAAAGTTCCATCACCCCTGTCGTGCAGAAAATCACTCAGTCAAAACGATCCCACTTTAGATTTCAATTTCTATGACTCACAGATATTTTCTGGGCTATGACACTACAGTTAGCTAAAGCTGAGCTCAGGCAGTACCAAGATTATGCTTTCTAAAAAGAGGGTGCCTGTCTCAGCATCCTCCTTAGTGTGGTATCAGACTGTTAAACTGTAGTATTAAGGTCCTTCAGGACACTTCAGAACCACTGAGGCTGTGAATAGTAACAGCTGCAGAAAATCATGCTTGTCTGTTGGACAAAAAACATTGCACACAAAACTGATCCCAGCAATACACACGCTTGTAACCTCCAGGCTGAATTACTGCAGTCCTCCCTGTCTGGGAAGGAAACCGCACACGTGGGCTTCTCCCTGGCATGGAGCAGAAAAGCCCGTCAGCTCACCAGCCCAGGATACTGGGAACACATCAGTCTGCTGTCCTGACTGCGGGGCTGTTTCCTTTGCCAAAATAGCACAGTTCAGAGAGCCTGCCCTGATTAGTATTCCAAAAGGACTGGCCCTTGTTACCTGTGAAACTGTCCATTGGCTCCATTTGGCTGAAATAAGCAATTTACAAAGGAAAGGTTCAGACGAGGAAATTCTTCCACAAAGCTAGGACCTCTGACTACTTCTGATGGACCCACAGGGAACAGTAAGCCTACTGATGGTTGGTTTGGCCTCACACCTCCTGAACATCTGCAGGGATCTGTGAACTGGAAGAGGTTTTGTGCATGCCAGAGCAATTCAGCCATCCACTGAGAATTTCCTAAATTACTACAACCTTTCAGCGTCCAGCTATGAACACCAGCAGCACACAGACCCATGCGCTGCTCCTCTTGGGCATCCCATTACAACTTGGCAATTCTTGTGTTTTGGAAGGCAGACTGGCTCTTCTGCAGACAATGTTCAGCTGTTTCCTTCTGTTCTTGCACTGAATAGTTTTCCTGCTGGTTGGACCTGGGTTTTTGAGCTAAGCACAACAAAGGAACCACACAAAGCCAAGTAACTAGTTACTTATTCACTAGCACTGACTCCAAGATGTAGGGCATGAAAACCTTTGTGAAATCTAACATACACTGTTTGCATGGTCATGACTTCATCCCCTTCTGTCTGCCTCAGTGCACAGAGGAAAATAATAATGCGTATAAATTTAACTATCTCCTGTGTACCAAAAGGTTTTCTTCCTGCTCTATTAAACAAAGAGTTGCACTGTACATTAATCCCACTGGAAAAAGGGAACAACCACAGCTGTAACTATGACTAATAACTGACCCTGTTACAGATGGCAAACAAATTGTCTCAGAAAAATCTGTGAAGATAGCTCATTTTTCAGGCTGCTATTGTATATATGAAAGTAAAATTCTATTGAGAGATAAATAGAGATTTCTACTTACTGATACAAGAAATAAGATCATTAAATCTTTCCTTAGGAAAGACAGGATTTTCCAGCCCTCGGAAATAGAGCTTCAGTACTCCAGCAACTGAGTTAATGTCGTGGTTACTTTGGTCATCTGCCAAAGGATTTTCACCTTAAAAAGTAAATAAAGTGAATGAAACACATGCAGGAGCATTCTTGAATGCAACATTTTTATAAATGAATGACTTTTTTTTCTTTTTTTTTGTTTTTGTTTTTGTTTTTTCTATGTGGGAGGTGACAAGGCAAGCATTCAAGTAAGATAATAAACATTGCTTTAGAAATCTCAGGCCTTTCACTGTAGAAATTAAACTGAAAACAGTAGCCTAAATAAAGCTTCCTTTACATTACATAATGTAGAGATCTCTTAAGTTCTGAACTTCCAAGCAGGTATTTACAAACATGTTATGATTTACTAGTAGTGAAATAAAAAAGCTGTATGTTCTTAACTGAAGAGAGTTTCTCAGACTATTCTTTGGGAGCTTACATAAAACAAATGGATTATCTAACTCTTTGAACTGCAAATTTGTCTTCATTATTTAAAACTAAAGCATTCAGGAATGTTTCCAAGCATTTAGTGAAAACACTTCATGGAAACTGAAAACCTAAGGCCCGTGACTGACCTACGTGTAATTTTAAAGACTTAACCTGATTTTGAAACATTTTAAAATGTATGCACTTTCCAGACTAACACTACCTAGGAGAAGCACTGAACAACAAGGCAAAAGTTGGAGAGCAGGAGACGCCCTTCACTTAGCATGTAAAAACAGCTACTTCACCTATCTTGTCAAGGACCATATCAAGTTTAACAAGATATGCAACTAACACTAGGGAGAAAAATACTGGGCATCCTTTTTCATGCTTTTAGTAATAAGAATTATTCCTCGAAGGGTTTTCTCATTAGCAGATGATCTGCAAAAGTTTATTCTGGAAACTAATAAGAAAAAAAAAAAAAAAAAAAGGTTCCAAAACCCAAGAAAAGAGAATGTAAGATTAAACAAACAAACAAAAACCTAAGTAACTAGTGTTGCTTTAATGTAATTAGGGGATTGGATTGGAAATGCCCTGGACCCTGTCTCCCCTAGCAGAGAATCCTAGGTTTGCTGTTGCATTTTACATTCATGTGTAAAAAATTATTTTAAATTCCTGGTATCTTTCCCATAATTCCTCCTCTGGGTCTAAAGTTTCCTTGAGGAATGAAAACCATGGTTAAAAATGGAACAGCTCTTTCACAGCCTATATTTGCATTGATCCTGTATTTGCACTGATCATGATGTCACTGGCAGAGGGACTAGGAACTCGAGCACTCATGTTCCAGAAGATCAAGTAACAGCATTCTCAAATTGCATTAAGTAGTCTCTTGGATGTAATTAAAAACATAATCTTTCCATTTTGAGGATCTTTAAAATAAAATAAAGACTAACTATTCCTTGCAGTTTACCATAACAAAAGACATTCAAGAGAAACATGATTGTCTACACAAAAACAACCCCAAGCTCCTGGGAAAAACACATACGTGTCATCATTGTACTTCATCTTTAAGCATATGACAGTGCAAAGTTTAAGGTGCAGTACAAAAAGTGAACAAAAATTCTTAAACAGACAAAAAGTAATTAGAATTAAAAACATTTTAAGTGTCAGGTATTAAGGTGCTTGAATAAGCAAAAATGCAATTACCTCTCTCAAATGAATTTTTAATATCATTGACTTCCACCTGGGAACCAGACACTCTAAAAATTCCCTGATGCTGAAGACCTGTAGCAAAGATTGGAAAAAATGGTGGGAAATTAATCTATTTTAAAAATACTTTTAACCTCTAGTTGTAAAACAAAGCTGTAGCTGTAAACGCATCATGCAAAACATACACAACTAAGTTCAGTAATGAAATGACATAATACATTCCATTGCTTACCATATAAATTGATAAATCTGATACAGCTTTCCACAATGAGAGGAATGACTTGTCCTGAATCCTGGAAAAACAAGAGCAGAAACAGTGTACTGCAGATGTGAAAAAGGAAACCTCCCTACTCTGGAATGAATGTGAAAATGGGTTTTCTTGGTCAATCCAGATGGACATACAGTGCTGCCAAAAAAACACATAAGAAAATATATAATTTCTTACAGAATTCTCATCCCATTAAGGGATGGAGGGAAAGGAACAGGTGAAGAGAAAGGATTATGGTTCTTAATGAAAATAATTGAATCAGGAAATTCACAAACTTCATTCTCTAACTCTGCCACTGTATCTGGCTAACACTGTATGTGACATCTAAGCTCATGCATTTATTTTAGATTTTTGAAGCAAAATGAGTTAAAGCAGTGAATCTGCCTTTAGTTTATTATTAACAATAATACTCCATGACGAAGATGATCCTTCTGCATTCATTTAACTTACCCGTTCTTTTCTCTAGGGGAGAAAATCTTACATGGGCCTAATTACACAGGGTCTAACTCCTGGAGGCGCTCTTTTTTTTTTTTTTAGCTAAAAGTTATTGACAATAAACAGATGACAAAGCCTTTCCTGGACCTGCTGGACTATCAGAAAAGTTCTTGGAGATGACCTACCAATGACATTGCATGGGGTACTTACTAGCTGTCTCCCTCCTGACCTCCCTCCTGATTTGTGTATCCTAAAATACAGCAGATGATGTCTTGGCACATTATTTCAGGCTGCCCTAACTGTGGTAATACACTGCATGGTGAACTGCAGGCACTTTGAGTTAGGAACACTGATCAGCACAAAGGCACTGGGAAAGGGAGGTCACAGCCTGCTTCTACCCACCTTCAACAGGAAGAGCTCACAGAATCACAGAATCATGTAGGTTGGAAGAGACCTCCAAGATCAGTGAGTCCAACATCTGACCTAACGCTAACAAGTCCTCCACTAAACCATATCCCTAAGCTCTACATCTAAATGTCTTTGAAAGACCTCCAGGGATGGTGACTCAACCACTTCCCTGGGCAGCCTATTCCAATGCCTAACAACCCTTTCAGTAAAGAAGTTTTTCCTAATATACAACCTAAACCTCCCCTTGCACAACTTTAGCCCATTCCCCCTCATCCTGTCAGCAGCCATGTGGGAGAATACACCAATAATGAATCAAAGCTCTTGGTCTCAGCCATGGTCCAGCAGCCAGTTTATAGGTATATCTTCAGTTAAACAGAGGTGTTTTAACAAAGGAGAAAAAATGCTAGTGGTGGTAGGGGGAGAGGATGACTACACACTAATTTTCAGTGAACAGTCTTTTTCCTTCAAACTGCTGATTTTCCAAAAGAATCATCATGGTCCTTCAGTAGTTTTGGCACTTTAAAAAATGGCTGGTTTACCCTATGCACATTAATGACTACAAGTCGTCAAATATCTATTAGAGATACAAATCATATGATTAAAATTATGCTTGTGTTGGAAAAAAATTACTGTTTCATAAATAATAGGTACCTTCAAACTTCTCGTCTTAGAAGCTATAATTTTTCTTTCCAAATGAATTTCAAATATGTAAGCGCTCAGAGAATTGACTAATTCATTTGAAAGTTTAATATAAAACCAGTCTGTATTATAAAATCATGAATTCAAAGGCACCCTGTAACTCAGAATATACATTTCTTCTTACTATTCCTTCTCATTTTCATGCTAAATTACGCTATCAGGAAGTTTATGAATTAAGCCCAAGTAGATGAAAAGCCAACTGCTAAAAAAAAAAGCATTTGAAAAATAACACACACTGAAGCAATGAAACAATGCAATTCCTGAGGCAACCCAACTCCTGATTTTCTGTGTACTGCATATTGTTATAGTGGGCTTTATGAAAGACTGTAACAGTAATTATGCTATTTAAGTTGTGGCCTGTTTATCTTTTCGATCAAAACCTAGCAAACACTGGTTAGCCAAGAATCAATGATGTCTTGATGAGTACTTTCTTTTTGCATAGTGTCATGATTCAGTAAGAGCTGAATAAAAAAACAAACAAACAAACAAACATGGAACAGGTCAGTTGCTAAATGAGGAATACACAGTCATCTTCACAGACATTGAGCGCTCTGGCCCTCCACCAAAGCAGAGTATTAGAAAACATGCCCAACATGCACCCATATCTCCTGTTAGTACACTGGTTCATGCAATAAATGTAAAGCCTCTGAAGAGATGGTGTTTGCAGTAAGAAATTACAAATATATTACTTTCTTAATTGTTTTGGGGGGGAATCTATTCAGAACCACTTAAAACGTCACAGTTAAGAGATTCCTTTAAATAACATAAACCAAAATCTTTGGATTTGGGATCTAATGACAAGTTTGAAGTAACAATCTACGTTGGTGAAATTCAAGAACAGTGACCCTACTGCTACTGTGAATTTAATGTAATGTGTGTAGTCAGTGACTGCATGTTTGGGACTAATTATTGTATCTGGTGATGCAAAAATGGAACAAAAACCAATTTGCTGTGATAGTGTATTTCACTAGCTGTAACCCCTTCTTGCATGTCAGAATGACACATCCCTATGAAGAATGACCCATTCTTTGTGCAGGGATGACTTCCTAGATTAGCTCCCACACTGCCAAATCTGTCATAAGGCTACCTACTTTTTCCTTTTGAAAAACTATGTAGAACTTTATCCGCTTGCAAGTCAGCTCTGTCACCCACACTGCCATGTGGTACAACCCTCTTCAACGTGAGAGAAAATGACAGGGTAGCATTTCTCCAAATTTCCTCTCCTCTTCCCTAATCCAGGGGCTTTTTCTGTGGATTTTTTTTTCTCACTTTCTCCCTTGAGCAAGAAACCATTCACGATATTAATCTCTGGCACCATGTGATGATTTCCTGAAAGTCTTTGCACAACACAGCACCACCAGTGTAATAATAAAAATAGTTTTTCCACATAGATGTGCTGAGGTTGCTTGAAAGCTCAGTTCAAAGACAGCTAAACTACTATGGTGCCAGTGAGCACAGAATTTGTTCTGCAAAATATTTGCTGCTAACTATGCTGCACAGAAAGAAAAAACCCCCACACATATAACATTCAAATTCAGTTCACAGAGCTTGCAGTCAGGAATTCCATTCATTGCACTTATAAATGTATTGCTACATATTTTTTGAAGCTTGCTTTCTTTTATCTTTGTCAGCAGGTGTCCAAAACCACTAACTGACTGTGATGGGGAGGTGTTTGTTAATCAATAAGGTAATATCCATCATTTAAGACTACAATCACTCCACAGTTATGCCATAGTTCAGTTTTGCTTGCTGTACTCGTAATATCATTTCTTAATGCAAACTTCCCCCTTCAGCTTAGTGAAAGAACCAATTTTGAGCCAGGCGTGAATGAAACCCGAGAGTGAGGCAGAGATGGTTCTCTTTTCACCAGAACTATACCTGATGTCTTGTGTGAGAGTTCCTTCGGCCTCGGCTAGAAGCATTATTAGAAATAAAAGTATGAGAAAGAAGAAGATAGTAAATAAAGCAAAGATATAAGATCCATAATAGTGGTGATCACAATTTCACGCAATATAATAAATTCCTAAAGTCAAAGGAAATCAAAAGCTGGATATCAAACCCAGGATAATACTGCTTCTTTATAGACTTTGAATATTGAATGTAACTGAAATGGCAAGCCAAAAACTGTGCCAAGTCGTGGGGTACACCGCTATATCCCCTATCTTCTAAACAATGCTGTTTCCTAATAAAACCAGGCTGCCAATCCTATCCCTACTTGATTAACAGAACCGTAGGGAGACTATTGTGAGAAATGAATCCTCCTCTTTCCTTCTGACTTCAGGAAGTATTATATTGATCAACTGGGAAAGAAAAGAGTCCCAGGACAGACTTAAACATAATGATCTGCCTCAGCTCACGTGAGGCCGTGACCATTATAGTAGGAAGTGTTCAGATCAGCCACTCCAGTGGCTAGTGCCAGTACCTTGATGAATGACTCCAAATCACCATTAAACAACTTAGCACTATACTGTGATCGGGGTCTGGGCTTCCTGTGTTTCTGGGGCTTAGGGGGAAGATTTGGAGGCCTAAGGGAAGGGAATATGATTACTGAGCAAGTAGAATTAAGTCATACAATAAAATGAAATGTCTGTAAAGTCACGGCAAAACAACAGAGCATTGTAAAGGGAGAAATAAACACATTACTTATCAAGCAAAGACTTTCCATAAAATTTAACTGTAACACAATGATTAAAGAGTGAAGAACTCCCCCATTAAAAATGCATTACTTATGGATAAATACTGACATTCTTTATGAATACCCGTTTTACAGTTTTACCATACACATTTATTCCAAACAATGCACGACTGGAATGGCCATTTCTTGTTGCTGTCATGCATGAAATGTGCAGCCAACGCTGGAATTCATGCTGCCAGCTGTGGCAGGACATGGGGCACTTGAAGCACCTCAAGCAGAAAAGTTGCTACCTGCCGGAGCAGCTTCAAATTCAAATTGAAACTGCTCAGCACGCTCCCAAGATGCTTCAAAACCAAACTTTGCATTTTCAACTTGAGCCAGCAACAGTACACAGCTTTAACCTTCCACATACAACCATCAGCATCTTTACACAGGGAAAGAAACACTTTGCAAATCACCTAAAGGAATTAAAAGGATGTTATCAAAGTAGAACAAATAAACAGAACTAGCATAGCAGAAAAAAAGAAAGAACACACAAAACTTTGGTCTGCAAAACATTCACCTCGCATGTTACATGTTACGCATATGATGACTATGACTGAAAGAGATCACAGAAAATAAATTTCTTCTCCAGGTCACGATTTATTTTGTGAGTGTCATGGCACTCCATATGCCAACAGCTTCTCTAGTTCCCTGCATCAGTGTTTCTATGCAGCCCAATGTTTCTATGGCTTCCTCAGGAATCAGTAAAAAATTAAAAGGTTTTGGGAAACAGTAAGAAGCACTACTTTAAATCATAAAACATAAAGTGGTGGGACTCTGGTCCATTCTTGTACTACCTACTATTTATTTTAAACTCATCTTTAAGAATACCCTCTTCCCTTCTACATTTTAACTTTGATCTTGAAGAACATTATTGTTTGTGTGTCTTATGGACTGGAAACAACCCTGGGGTAACAGATAGGTTACTATCTACCACTCCTACCCAGAGTGGGGAAACTGGTCCCAAGGATCAGAATGAGAGGAACTTCTCTCTCAGAGCTTCTTTTTCTAAGTGACCAGGTGTGAGAAGACAGGAGTTAAGAAGGCTTCAAGCTCTTCCTCCACTTTACTAAGGTAAAATCATTGCCTAAATCCATCGTTTTCTTTCTGCTTACAGAACAAGGAATTTAGGATGAGGTGAGCCTGATGAGTCACCTAATTTGGAGTCAGGAAAGAACATTTTTCTCATTAGGCATAAGCTTGCTGACTTCCATGTACTGCCGGTAGTATCTGGGGTCAGAGTTTAAGTCTCAAAATTAATGTCAGCAATTGGGAAGAATACTGCAATTTGTCACTACTTTTCAACTGGGATCATGTAAGAAAGGAAGGTGAGTAAGTCCAGCTGATGGAGCTGAAATGGACCATGAATCAGTGGGAAGAGGAAGAAGGGAGCTCTGAAGTCTGTAGAGATGTTCCCAGGAATATGGGGGCCAGACAGAAGAAATTATACAAAACCAAGTGGTCTAGCAAATGCAGAACCTGAGCTTGATCCAAACTTTTTAGCTGGAAGGGCAAAACTTCTGATCATTTTTTGTTGTTGTTGTTTTGTTTTGTTTTGCTTTGCTTTGTTTTTAATTCAAGACAAGGGGTGGCAGCAAAGTCATTCCTATCCAGGAAACAAAGAGTAGAAAGAGAAGGCACTGAGCAAGGATGCATTGACTGGAAAGGTCAGGGAAGAGAGAGACCAGGAAGGTTAGTCTGAATGTTCCTGCTCCCAGCAGTATGGGAAAGGTGGTGCCCAGAAGCAGCAAGACAGGAAAGTGGCAGCTGCAAACTCAGTCTGATACCCTTGGGGTTGCAGTGTGCTTGTCTGTGTTTATGTCTGGAAGCAGCCTCACAGGTGTGGCATTACACAACCAAAATGTATGTCCTGAACAAAGCAGGGAGACCTAACACAGTCTCCCTTCTCTTCCGTGAAGGTGTAGACCAATTTAAGTATCAAACACATGGATGCTGAGGGAAACAGGTATTTTCTTCTGAACTGTGCATTCTGCTCAATATATATATATTTTTTTCTAGCACCAAAAATCCACCTGCAATGTCCAAATTCACAAATATTTTCAATGATTTCCCTGCTTCTCCCACCACAGACACTGGCCCAAGCAGCTAACAAGAATGCTGAAATGTTAAAATGCTGAATGTTAAAACACACAGTGCCTGTACACAATGTAAGTAACAACAATAATAACATTACACATCATTAGGAACTTGCTTTAAAGTCTGTGAATTCTATTTTATTTTCCATTTGTAGCTCTCTAAACCAAGTTAAATAAAACTATCTTACCTTGTTGTCATGTATTCAGCCCTGTGACCTAGAAAAGTTGAATAAACAGGAAACAAAAATGTGCATGTTTTAGGTAGATTTTCAGTTGTTTGTAAATAAATTATGCTTGGTAAATTGCTTTTAACCCTAATGTTCACATTACGAGCAAAAGATAGACAATTATACAACTAATAAGGCAATGTGGTTATCTATCATCTCCACAGCTGCATTGAAAATCCAAACACAATCCATGTTATGGAACAACTTCTAAGAAGCCTGCTTACTATAAAAGATCATTTGATACTGTAAATAATTTGAAGCAAAACTCCAGACAATGCCTATTGGTTTATACAACACTATCACTGGGAAATTATGCAACACAGACGTAAGAAGAGTGACAATTGCTCGGAATTGTACAGAAGCAAATATTGTACTCCAGAAAGGTTCATGGATAACATTTGCAGAACAACAGATCAGTAAGTCAGGCATGTACCCCATGTAAATGCAGGATAATGAAAAGCAAAATAATCAAACAGTAGGATGGTCGTGGTATGGTAAGTTCCCACCAGTCTTGTTTTCCCAAAGGGAGATCACACCCTGTGAATTTACTAGAATTCTTTGAACATGTCAGTAAAATAATGGGTAAAGGGAAATCAGTGGAATTAACTTAGCAGAAACTCAAGGTCCTCTGATAAATGTCTTCACAAGAAGCTAATAAGTAACTAAACAGCTATGGACTGAATAGCAAAATATTATCACTGATCAAAAATTAGTGAAGAAAAGGGAAACTGAATGGAATTAAATGGTCTATTTTCATCATGTCAAAAGTGTAATGGTCATTTACTCAAGCCTTCCCATCAGAACCACTTATGTAATACATTTACTGAATTCTCAGGGATATCACAGCAGCTAAGGAGGCAGAAAATTGTGCAAATAGCTAAAGTACTTTTTTATCGAGTCCTGACAAAACTGTGAAGCCCTTCAGAAGTGTTTATCAATGTTAGGGAAGAAGACACACAATGGCAAATTGAAGTCAGTATTGACAGGTTCAAATAACGGATATTAGGGAAGGAAGAATTAAATACCAATGCAGCTAGTAGAACTACAGATAACTATGCTGACTCTGAAAATCAATCTGAGCATCACTTGGACTAGCTCTAAGCTCCCTGTTCAGTTTGAAAGTGACACCAAAAAAACTTGTAATACTGCAAAAAGAAAAAAAAATCAGTGATATGCAAAAACAGTATTACCTGGCAGTCTCCTGGTGCACATGAAATACTGCACAGTATTGAATACCCTCTTCTGAAAATATATTAAGCTCTTGGAAAAAAAATCCCTGGCATTGATAGGATGTGTAAAGTTTGTTGGCACTTATTTTACAGAAGTGAAAAAGAGGGATAAAGATGAGTATGTTAAATAATCAATGACATGGAAAGAGAAAATCAGGAACTTCTCTGTGCTCATACAACCAAGGGAAATTCACTGAGATTAAAAATTCCAATAATAAGTGCTAGCTAAACAGAAGATGTTACAAATCCCAAGTCTGGAGGTTTTAAACACATCTCTGCAATTTAATAAATGAGGGTAATAATTACACAGAATCTATTTTTTTTACAATAGCTTAGTCTCTTCTCGCATTTCTCTTTGGTTCAATAGATGTGCCTTGGGTCTGAATTAACATGGATGTAAGTGTGCTTCCTATGTATAGAATCAATTTTGAGTATTCCTCATTTACTGTTCCAAATTTGCACATGCATACTCAGCACAGAGCATTTTATCTATCTTCCTTGTGCAGATCATGAAAATGCATCTGCCGTGTCCATGAACAGCAATGGTGGAGTAGATAGATGATCAGCTGGAACAGAATCCAAATGCTGTCAGTGCTATGGACACCACACGCTTTTGAATAAAAGCAAGAGAGGGTGACAAAGGAAATTACTGTTCAGACTATCTTCTCCCTCTCCTCTTTTATCCTTCTTCCCTCCTCTTTCTCCCCTAACCTCCATCCCCCCCATTCCCCCCTGCATTATTTAATTTGGCACCGTGTGTTACTTGTCAGCTGTCTTGCTGACATGAAAGTTTCCAGAAGAGGCAGTTTGAGTGAAGCAGGGGAGCAGTTAGTTCACTTCCTAAAAAAAAATCATTTTCTATACTAGCTACTAGTAATAACATTTGTAATTTTACTATCCTTTCAATTCTCTACCCTTTCAGTTACCTCTATTCAAGGCATGCACAGAATCCAAGTCTTCCTTCCTGGGCATGTGTGCTGTCATGCAAGACATACCTCAATAAAGTGGGGAACCCAAAATTTTTAACTTATAGGAATGGTGGCTTTTGTTCCAAATATCAGCTTTGAATGTGTGTTTATACATTTGGGATACTATTTCTATGGCATGATGATAGAATAACAACTATGTTCAAAAACACTGTGGACAACATAAATAAACGACTTGGGGTTACAGCTGGCTGAGTCAAAGGGAATGCTTCAAACAGAATGGCCCAAGCATGCCCGAGCATGGCAGAACGGCCCAGAGTCTGACAGTAATTTATCACTTAAGACTTCCTGCTGAGCAGTTTTTCTTTGGATTTCCTTTGATACTGTTCTTTCCTTATTTCTTTCCAACATGCATTACGCAAAGGATTCTACTGCCTTTTTTTCTTCTCCCTTCAGTAAATGATCATGTATTTTACTGGGCTTCCAAATAAAAAATATTTACTTTATTTTTCCAAATACATTTCTGTGAGCATTTGGAGGAAAAATTTCCTCATTTTTGACCAACATAGCTGCATATTTTTTTGTGGGAATAAACTTCTCAGAACTTGGAACCAAATCCTACTAAATGAAAACTTCTTTGAGAAATAATATAATATAATTATCTGTCTGGAAACAGTTACTATCTTCTACAGTCCAGTCCTGCAAGAAAACACTGCTTATTTCATGCTTAGTCACTCCCTGGACAAGGGTTTTGTTTGGGTCATAGCCACTGAAATGTTAATAGCTCTTTAGGCACCTCCACAACTGGATTTTTGGATCTGGTGTTTTATATTAAAAGCAAGAAGAGATCTGATTAACAACACATTTTTTTGGCAGTAAAAAGAAAATAAATTGACATATCCTGTTACTCTTCAGAGAAAAAGTTTCTTTTCTCGTGTCTGAACTTTGAATTACAGTCTTTAACCTTCAGGAGAGGATTTTTATTCTTTGTGGTGTAATACACTTCCTCTCAAGTCTGTAGCACTCTGTGTGGCATGTGGTATGATTCTCCTTTTCCCTTTGGTCCATAAGGAAGTGCCTGCTGGGAGGGCTTCTAAGAGGTGGGCTGGAACTATGCATAGTGCTTGATTTATTACTGTCCCAATTCAGTTTTACTTCCTTTTCATTATGGGAATCTGCTCATTTGGTTTGCATTTTGAGATGTATTTTTTAAAAATTATGGAGTGTATTCAGGACAATGGATAAATCTCTGTCATCATAATTTGTAAAAATTCAAATAATCATACATGCAATAATGATAATCAACAAGTATAGAACTCTGCATTAAGTTTTCATTCATCCCAATTCACAATGAGAAAATACTTTGTAGAATCCCACATTAATTAAGTCTGTAAGAGTCTCACTACTGGAAGTAGGTAAGGAACTACAGTGAGGTCAGGATTTAACCTATTACCTTTCATAAATGCTTCACTGAGCTGTAACACTGCAAGGACATTCATGTCCATGTGTCAGAAATGTTGCACTAGTGGGTCCATTGTAAGATATTTATCCTGGATAATTTTGCATGCTTAAAAAATATCACTTTCCTCTAACTCTTAAAAAAAAAAAAAAGTCATCAGAAATCATCGGGAAGTAGAAACAGTGCATTTATCACAGTTCTCAAATCACCCTGCATTGACTGTGTCAGTTCTCCTTTCAGACATGAGATTTTTCATTCAACAGTTCCATCTCCAAATATAGTCACTTGTCTAAACATATGCACAGTGGAAATAAATATCTGTTGAAGAAATAAATTTGATTTAGGGTGTGCGATCTTATCACTTCATTAAAACTATGACTGGTTTAAAATCATATCTATGCTTAGCAGACAATTAAGCTTTAAGCTCTGTCACCTTCTCTAGCATATGTCCTGAATTTTAGTGGGTTCACTGTATAGTCTGGGATCACTTTTAGGTTTATTGTGTGATATTTACCTTCTCCAAGTGTCCTCTGCAGCAAGTCATGCTTTGCTTGAAGTTTTGTGATGAGATTACTACCTTCCAAATATTCTCTGAATTTCTGTAGAGATGAAAATCAATCTATTATTATGTATGTGACTTAAATCCCAGGGATTTCTGCACAATGTTTACTTCAGGTGTTTGATCTGTTATCGCGTGAATGAGGAAGCAACCAACATACCATGAAATAGAATTGCTCAGTTTCCTGCTGGTTAGCTCTTCTTTTTGCAATGCTAGGCTTACTCAGATATGTCTCAGAGACTGTGGACTTCACAGACTCTGTTGAGCGACTGTGCTGGAAACATTCTGACACATCATAGTCCTCAATGGTGACCATATCTTGTATTGTCTGCAAGGTTGCCTCGGTTGTTTTCTTAACCTGGTGTTAAAAAGCACATCTTAACAAATAGAAAGATAAACATGTACCAGAACAGCTTAGAATGGAAGCTCGTTACTTAAACTAATTGTCTGGCACACTCGCCCAAACGGTGTTGTGTAAATGTGAAAAATTAGATGTACCATAAGAGATATATATGTAACACAAAAATAACATCATTAGGTTTCACATCTAGTTCTCTGCTTTACCATGGTACAATCCATATACACTGATGTACTCTTCTGTTGACTACATGTGAGAGAAATATGATGTGATTTGATTATGGTCCCAAATTTGGGGCAACGGGAAATAGAGAGGACAGGCTGTGCTGAAGGGTTAACTCTTCAGCATATGTCTGAATCTGCTAGTTTCAACTCGTATATTAAAGGATCTGGCTAACAGAACACGCTCTTTCATGTTAAAAATCCATGGGACTGTGCTGTGGAGTGCTGTGGTATGAAACGCAATGATGTCTGGACACAGCTGGAGGAGAGAGCTGGAGAAAGAATATTTTACACCAGTCTCACAGCACTTCCTATGGAGCACAGTCATGATGGAAACCTGGGGATGGATGCCTTGGAACACAGGATGCAGTGTTTCCACTAGTAGTGGAATAAAAGTAACTGGCAAGATTGACAAGGATGTAGTTTACCTCCAAGTTCTGCTTTTCAAGACTCTCTTTAGTAGAGTCAACTGAATCATGCACACTTCTACACATACTTCCAGTGCAGGAAAATAACCTCCTGGTGCCTGTCAACATGATTTCTCCCTCTATGTCCTTGCACTTACTGGTGAAAAATATCTTTCTTGTTCCTTTTGTCTTTGCTACCTTGAGACACCTTCTGAATTCGAGTGTTGCTTTTTTTTTTTTTTGAAGACTACCATACAGATATAAAAGGCATTACTACTTTGTTCTAGGCATTCAAGACATGACATGGAATGAGAAAAACTCAAATCCCAAAAGCTTATCAAAAAAGCACACGCACACACTCAAAAACATCCCTGTACTTTAACTTAGCAACAGATTCCTATTTAAACTGAAGGCCTTTAACATTGCCTTAAATTGGATAAAAGTTCAGTTTATACCCACGATGGGGCCTCTCTCTACAGCTGGAGCAGAAGAAAGAGAACGGCATTGTATTTCCATAGTTTACAAAAAATGTATTTTGCTAGGTGAGCTATTCCCATGACAGGCATTCAGTACTCCTGTTTATAAATAGCTACAGCTGAAAGCATAACAGATTTTGACTCAGCTACCACAAAAGACAGTCCAAATTCCTTTGACCTTCAAAAGCAGCAATTTGGGGACTGGACAGAGGGTGGTCACAGAAGACAGTAAGTGTGCTCAGTGGCTTTCTGCCATAGAACTATATGCTATAACATGCCAAAAAAAATATATGCCCAACAAGTTTTCACTGAAGCACTCACAAAATATAGAACTTAGTACTATAACCACACGGACAGGTAAAAGATGAAGTTTCCAAACATCTATAAAGCAGGCAAGGCTCCACATGCCTTAGAAGAAGCCAAAGGAAATTCTGTACTCTGGACAAGTGAAGCATTCACACACGTGTCAGTATCTGTAGATAGTTAAACATACAATACCTAAAACAGCTGAACAAGTAAGACTTCCAGAAATGTAGACCTTTGAGACACTTTATGTTAATTCCTAAATGGTACTTCTTTTACCATCTCCGGAACTGCCTCCAAACTCAACCCATTTGACCATTTTGTAACAGGCATGAAAAGTGGTAGTTTTATATCTGATGCATATTTAATCTCCTAAGAAAAGGCTAAGTGCAAATTCTGTGGTATTCCAT
Organism: Nettapus auritus; assembly: GCA_011076525.1. NCBI lineage: Eukaryota > Metazoa > Chordata > Aves > Anseriformes > Anatidae > Nettapus > Nettapus auritus. The sequence goes on along the minus strand of CM021765.1, from coordinate 35,389,237 downwards.
GTTTATCACATCCACAAAGTTGGCTACCAAAGGAGCCTCTACATAGTACTTTGCCAGTGATCTTCAAAATTAAGTTCTACACCAGGGTAAATGGATCTCAAGAAGTAGTGTGAGGTGATGGGCATATGAATACAGGAAAAAATCAGCCTGTTTCAACTCTTCCAACTCTTTTCAGTTCAATGGTTCTCTAAAACTGGACTGAACTGAGAGTTATCAGAGGAACTGAGTCATTTCAATAATTCAAAAGAGCACTAACATCTAACATTTGAGTGTCTGGAAGCAAACATTTGGTTAAAAGGAAAAAAAAAAAAAAGAAGAAAAAAGCACCATCTGAAACACAAGAGATTCTTTAAGAATCAGAACTATTGAATGAAATATGTGGGTAAATAAATACAGTCATTAGGAAAAAAAATATTAGGTATTTTTCTCTCTGTTGAGAGTTATTTACACAGTAAATTTATTTTCATATTTTCATATAATTATTCATATATTTGATAAATAAAAGTGTGAAAACAGACTAAAATAATTTTGGAGACAGATGTATAGAAACATATGAATATACATATGTTTTAGCTGAAACTGAATTACCTCAAGCCTCTCCTGAAAAGGACAATGAACAATACATATGTAGCCAACACATGTTGCTGTTTCGTTCTGGTTTGTTAGTATACTTGGCTCAGGCAAACAGCCATGCTTACTGAAAGCCAAATCCTGCATTCTTTTATATCCCCTGAAATGTCCCCAACAGAAAAAAAAAAATAAGGTATATAAGCAGCTTTTTCTAGCATGGTTCTAACTTAGCGTATTTCACAGTATTTGTTTTTAAAATTAGGACAGCTCATATAGATTGAAGCCATTTTAGTGTTGTTTATGTGCATCTGACAAGGTAGAAAACTCCTGAAAATGGTGTCTGATGCATAGCCCATGCATACACAGACCTTACCTCCTCATTTTCAATTTTGAGAGTGGCCAGCCGTGACTGTAGCTGCTGATACCTAAGCATAAGCTCTGCTTGCACAGGTTGCTGGGCAGTGACTTGACAAACCTAATAAAGAATCAGAAAGAGCTGTGAGATACAAAGAAGAAAAAAAAAAACACCTCAAGTCTTTGGTTGCCCTCTTTAACATGAGGTGAATTCCTACCAATGCCACTAAAATGTAATAAAGCAGACAATAAAACGTAACCATCTACATTTAAAGCATTTATATGCTACAAGGTGTGGAACTACCCACCCCATCTTAGGACTACAGAGCACAGCCCTGTTTGTATGGCTGCTCTGTGTTGCTTTTCTGTCATACAGAAATGCAGACCCTGGAGTTATCTTCCTGTAAAGATGTACACAGGTGATTCTGCATTCTGCTTTGCTACTGGCCTTTGGAATACAAGAACAGGGCACAGCTGGGGAACCCTGTACTCTTGAAATCTCCAGATGATAAAATGGATAACAAAGGGAAAGGACTACATTTCAGTGGGCACAGCTTGGAGATCTGCAGCTGCTCTCAAATAACAATCACAAGTGCTGTTACAGGAGAGAGAGGTAATGAAAACATGAAGTCACTACTTACATTGGTGCTGGACTGAGCACAGGCTGGCCAGCAAATCTTCTGCATATGTCATAATGGGTAATACAGAATATAATAACACACAACACCTTTTATTTGGGAACTCTGAAGAAGCTCAGAACACTGCTGCAAGTTTTGCAAAAGATTGTTGCTGATCTACTTGATTTTGGGTAGCAATAGCAGCTGTTACCATTCTGTGTCTTTGTTAAAGGGGATAAAATTTCTATCCTGGTATATAGGAAGAGAAATAACCACTGTGGGGATATTTTTGTCTATACAGACCTCATCACCCATATGAGACTGGAACTCAAATTTCATTGGTGGACAAAAAGCAGTGGGGTACATTTCCATGAATCTCTGCTTGTCACTTCGTGGCTCCAAGCTGTCAACTGCATTTTCAATGATGTCTAGTCCCTCATGCCTAGAAGTTTCAAGGTTATACTCCGCAGAAAGATATGTTCTTAGGGCTCTGTTCAGACTTGCGTGGTATCCAAGATCACAACACTAATAACAGAAAAAAGGGAGAAGAAAACCAGCTAAAAGGCAAGAACACCACTCCAATACACAAAACCATAAATTATCACTAAAATTTTATGTCCAGAAATTTTTCTGTCTTCAAAGTATTTTACAAACTATCTTGTACCTCAAAACACGGTATTAGGGTCAAAACAGTAAGTATTTACTATCCTCATTTTATTGCAAAAATTAAAGGACAGTTTTAGAAAAGAGATCAAGTGTACAAGTACAGCAATGTTTGCATTTGTTTATCTGATAAAGATGTGCACTGGCTGCATTTACATAGAAAAGTTCTGGGAATCCAGTAAGAAGTAGACTTTATAGTATTACTGTCATATGTAAGCCTCAGATAATCTATTTAAATATATCTTGATATACCTAAGCATATAAGTCAATGCTAGCACCTAAATGAAAATGAATCAGTTCTTGCTAACCATGTCTGTGCCACGACAAAAAACAAAACAAAACAAAACAAACAAAAAAACAACAAACAAACACAAAAACAAAAACAAACCACAACTGCTTCCCACATTACTGACCCATCTCTGATGCTTTTTGATCATAGAATCACTGAATGTTTTGGGTTGGAAGGGACCTCAAAGCCCATCAAGTTCCAACCCCCTGCCATGGGCTGGGACACTTCCCACCAGACCAGGTTGCCCAAAGCCCCATCCAGCCTGGCCTTGAGCACCCCCAGGGATGGGGCATCCACAGCTTCTCTGGGCAGCCTGTGCCAGGGCCTCACCACCCTCACAGTAAATAATTTCTTCCAAATATTTTATTTAAATCTATCCTCTTTTAGTTTGAAGCCATTACTCCTTGTAGTCCACACACTCCTTGACAAAGAGTCCCTCCCCAGCTTTCCTGCAAGCCCCCTTTAGGCACTGGAAGGCTGCTGTAAGGTCTCCCTGGAGCCTTCTCTTCTGCAGGCTGAACAACCCCAACTCCCTCAGCCTGTCTCCATAGGAGAGGTGCTCCAGCCCTCTGATGATCTTTGTGGCCCTCCTCTGGACTTGTTCTAATACTTCCATGTCCTTCTCGTGCTGAGGGCCCCAGGGCTGAACACAGCATGCCGGGTGAAATCATTGCCATCGATGCAATGACAACAGTTTAACATCCTTTCATCTGCCAGTACAAGCATACTTACTGTAAACACCTTATTTCCCATGCTCAGACAGAGCCAGCAATACACATTATTACTAAATGCAGAGTCATAATTTATCTCTTTTATTTCTAGGGATGAGAATAACCCTGGAATATAATTGAAGTCTAATTGGTAAAATGTAAATTGTGTTTGTTCCTGAATTTTAAACACCCTGCATTTGCATTATTCATTATCAGTTAATATTTTAACGGAATGGCTGAACATATTTTTAAGACATTGCAGCAGAAGTGTATCAAGTGATTGTTTTCTTAATCCCCTCTTTCCCCCACTTAATAGTATCTTAATAGTAGAGATACTATTAAAGATAATTGTAGCTTTAGGTTGTGCTCGGTGAGCTTCCAGGTAATGGCAGGAGCACTGCAAACCTCTCTGGCACCCCCATACTGGAACATCAGTCTGCTAACAGCTGCGTAAAAGCAATGTCATTTATTTGAAAAGTGTGTTCAGGCTTGACTCAGTTCAGGGTCAAGCTGACCAAAAATCTGTTGGCAAACAAGTCTGCAGCAGATGAAAATATCCAAAATTTCCCATCTCATAGGGTGCCTGCAGGAAATTGCTGCGGTTTTAGGAGAGATCTGTCCCTGGCCGAGGACAATGCCTGTCTAGGGCAGTCAGGGAGCACACTGCCTCTGCCTACCTCCATCCCTCCTGAGTGCCCAGCCACAACTTAAACTCCTTCCCTGCAGGACTCAAGAGAAAAGTGATGCATTTGGGTAAAGAAACAGTTTGAATTCAGTTGACTATATATCACGTTTATATGCATCCCTCCCTCACAGCTATTACAAACCCTTACAACTCATTAGGAATCATGTTCCCTTCCCTTTCCTCTTTCTTATTTAATAAAAGAGAAAAAGACAGAGAGACAGAAAGACAGACACATGCACAAGGGTAGGAAAGAGAGTTTTCAACCTATTTGCCATACCTAAACCTGCGTGTACAAGAGAAACAAACCACTACTTAAAAACTAGCTCTTGAACTATTTAAAGAAAAAGGAAAAAAGCTGTCATGTTCATTCAAACACGTGCAGCTCAACCTCTTTCTTTTGTGTTTATACAATGGACGTGTGTTTAATGTACTATAACAGCCACTCAATTTTTGTATTAAAGCCCATCCATATTTCAAAGATACCCAGTCCCAAAAATATTGTTTCTAAAAGGAAAAATCTCTTGGTGTTTTTCTCTTGTTCTGTGTCAAATCAGATCTCATATTTAATTCAGTATTGTGGATGAAAAAGACTAAAAGTGATGATAAGAAAGTGGATCAGGGAAGCTGTTTTATTTTATGTGCATTAGTTTGAGAGAGACCTCTAGGAAGACTAAACTGAGAGGAAATAAGAAATGGAGGGCATTGCTACCTTTAGCATAGCCAACTATCCATGTGTTATAAAACTACAGGCATTTAGAGCCTGTATTTTGGAGGATTAATAGAAATCTCATTGATTTACTATTACAGATGTGGGGGGTTTCGATACAGCTGTTTTACAAGTTGGAATATAACACCACAGCCTTGCAGCTTTATGCAAGACCTTCACTGTTTAACCCCTAATCTACTTAGTAACTACCATCTGATCATGAATGAAAGCCCTGGTTATTATTTGCAGGTGATAACAGCTGTACAGGGTAACGAATACTGCTTCCCAGCCAAGAACAGGGATTCCTCCAGAGAAGCAGAATATCCTGCCAGACTAAGGCTTCCGCCCCCCGCATTTTTTTTTGGAGTGCTAATGCCAGCAGAGCAAACAGGAACGAAATCCAGAACCTGAAATAATGCCTTCTGAGTGCAATTTAAAATGCCTGGATTTAGATTTTTACTTTAAAAAAAAAAAAAAAAAAAAAAGTAAAAGTAGAATTTGTATAATACTATATTTTTAAAAACAAAAATTATAAAGCATTGCAACTCTTACTTCTGCCAGACTGGCAGAAAACTGAGATAAAGATATTCTTAACCTGGAAACAGCTCTGCCGCAATACCAACTCACAACTATTTGGAGAGTAGAGCACTGCTTTAATCTGCTAGTACTAGTAATGGTTTAGAGAGATGCCTACAATGGAGACAGCACTTGGTGCACTTGCTTATTATTGAAACTAATAATGTAAGGTACTGCTACTGAACTGCTGCCCCCCCAACACTGGAAGAAAAAAACAAACAACCACACAGCAACTTCTCAGGTATTGCAAAGAGGTAGATATGTATGCACTTACGCATGCACATATACATGATTTTCAGGAAAATAAATGTAGACCCAAAAGACTTGTGAAGCTCAAACAAGCAGCCACGCTGCTAGCCAAAAGAAATATGAATCCTTGAGGTTCGCTAATGAGCACACTAAGGTGACAGCCTGGATGGCTAGTAAGACCTGCTATCAATCTATGGGCTAGAGAATTGTCAGTTGGTGCAGTAAGACATGAAGATGAGAAATGAGGGAATGAAGTAATAGACTATGAGTTTTATTGCATTTCAGGATTTGTAAAGACTTTTGGTTGGGCAAAATAGAGGGAGATGAGTGATGCATTTGGGATATGTGTGAAAAATTAATTTTGTAATTTGCATTTTATTCTTATTTGGAATTTAATCTGAAGCAGTCTCAAGAGCATTTACTTTCTTTATTGCACCCCAGAGTATATTTAGGCTTGAACAAAACAAACTGCAGTGCTTAGCACAGAGCTGCAACCAAACAACCAAGCTAATCTTCATTTCATCAGGAACAATAATAAAATTCTAATGCCAATGGAGACAAATTCATAAAAATGCCTTAACCTCTAAATAAGTCATGTTCTAATCATCCCTGGTACACAGACATCAACATTCAAATCAAAGGGATCTGACTGTACATATCGTATTTATGAGAACTTATAATAAAGACTGAGCTGCACACGCTCTAGCCTCATTTTAAACTTGCTTCTATGAATGATTAACAAAGAACCTTTACAGAATAAATTAAGTTTGTAACAGCTAAATACTCTCTAACTTCCTAACCATCCAAAGCATGTAGACTGCAATTAGATATTTGGAAACTCCATTTTAAGGAAGATCAACACATAAACATTGGATTTATTCCAGTAGCAGAACTACAGTGAAATTAGTTTTGATCACTATTTCCTAGCACTTACCTTCAGATTACAAAAATGCATGCTAAGTCTGAAGAAAGTTCCTTACCTTCCTCTTATACTCAGATAAAACTAATAAACACAAATACATGGAACTTTTCAAATAAATGAGTAATAATTTGTGCCACACGGACAGATGCTGGTACTAACAGTCAGCTTAGCAGGGGTGTGTATGCTACCATTCCTCAGAAATCCACAATCTTAAAAAAAAAAATCTATGTATCAGACAAAGCTTATTTGATTTAGCTAAAAAGCACTCTGCTAATTCCTACATGATACACATAAGGAGAAAAATGAATCCTGTCCCTCACTTGAACAAGATCCTACTACATATTCAAAAGAGAAGAAACATTCGACAGAAAACTCAAATTTCTCTAGAACAATATGGTGAGAACAGAAATACGCTGTACATATCAAATCCTGCTTATCCCCCCACTTCTCTGCAAATGTTGGTCCCAGCCTTCAGCTCACGAAATGCATTAACGCATCCAGCTAAGACTGCAGTAATATTTGATCTTGCTTTTATCACAAGGGCTTAAGATGAACACCACATCATCATTTTAAGTCAGAAGCCCTGAGCTTTGTTAATGAAATGAATGAGTTGAACAGTTCAGACTGAGATCATCTAAGGAACTGCAACTTAGGATTTTCCATATGAGCCTCACAAATCAAGTTGCAGTGGAAAAAAACCTTTAATAAATAAATAAATTCCACAACCACCCCCAATTTACAAACAGTCCACTGTGCTCCTCCATATATTTATCCCATTTTCATCAGACATATTTATCAATAACGTAGGAAAACATTCAGTTTAATTTACGATCAACATCAACAGCTCAGGGAGATCTAAATCCCTTCCATGTTAACTGAAATTCAGACACAAAGGAGAAGTAATCCCCTTCTGCAAAGAGAGAGAGAGAGGTCAGGGAAGCACAGAAAGGGAGGCAGGCAAATAAGGACAATGTAGAGAGGGTAAAGAATGAGATAACCACCCCTGCTCTGAAAACTCAAAATCATTCCATTACATTAGTAGGTTTACAGAATGAGGTAGTCTGGATCATTGTAACATATGGTCAGTGGGAAGTATGTCTCACATTCCAATGATATAACCTGAAAATCTTGCCAAGACTCTTGCATTTACAGAAAGTGTTTCCTCTGACAAGTAGTAAACACGCCGTCTAGATACCAGTGCTTTCACAGAATATTCTGATTAAATACAAATGTCTGCAAGACACTTCCTTTAAAGAAGCTCACAGACAGATTGAGTTGGCTCTGAAGCAAATTCTGGTTACACGTTTATAGCCAACTCTTACAGAACAGTGATGAAAAGGGCATTTAAATTTTCCATTTAAATTCTTGAGAGAAATGTAATTTCTAAAGCCATTTCACCAAAAGAATGTTATTCATGGCTTGGAAAAAAAAAGCCACTCCAAGTAGGTATTGTTTTCCTGCATTAAAAAATATTGCAAAATGTAAATTTCTGTTAAAGAGTAGAGCTGTTAGAAAGCTCTAGTCTTCATGGTTGTGTAAATATCTTTTCAAACACTAACTTCAAAGAGTGTTATCTTTGTATATATGTACAGAGAGCTTCAGCTTGCTTCTCCTCACAATTCTTTGTGAAGCTCCAGGGCTGTGGTTTCTACAGCATTCACTGCAATGGCAAACTCTGTGAACATCACTGAAATTGGTAAGAACCAGGAGCATTTTCCACTCTGAGAAAGTTTTGACAGAGTAGGAAGATACCCTGGTGACATACACTGGGAAATGTGAGCTCTAAAAGACAAGGCAGGAGAAAAGATTAAATCAGCATATTTCCAGCCTCTGAAGGGGTAGGGGTCCCACAGCAGTCTGTACCAGGTCCAGTACTGTTTATTATCTTTATTAATGACACAGACAGTGGGGTCAAGTGCACCCTCAGCAAGCTTGCAGATGACATCAAGCTGAGTGGGGCAGTTGATACAAGAGAGGGAAAGGATGCCATTGAGAAGGACCTGGACGTGTTTGAAAAGTGATCCAGGTGAACCTCATGAAGTTCAACAAGTCCAAGGTGCTGCAACTGGGTTGGGGCAATCCTAAACATCACTACAGACTCGAGGATGAATGGATGGAGAGTAGCCATGAGGAGAAAGATTTGGGGATATGCATGAAAAATTTGATGTGAGCAGGGAGCGTGCACTTGCACTTAAGACGTTTATGTTCTAAGAAATATCTGTAGACAAGAAATAGTCTAATAGTACAAAATGGAATAGTCTACTTTTTATGTCATTCCTGTCATATTTGCTCTTGCCACAGAGGGAAGAAAGGTACCATTCTAACTTTAAAAGATGGGGTTCAGCATCTTATTGGCACTTTATTTTGTGAAATATAAAGCTGAAAGGAATATCTGCTAACTATTCCACACAAATTATAAATGGTGAACGTATTGTCATATGGGCAACCTGTATGACTAATGTATTCCCTTTGAAAATGAAAAACATTACACATATTATTCATGAACAATATAAAGATAAAAATAAATGTGCAAATACTTACGTCAATTAAATCTGAAAGGTCATGAATATAATACTTGAAAACAGAAGCATTGGTTGCTTCAAGGGTGAGCAGGTATTCATTACGGGCCTTAATAGATTTCAGCTTGTTTTCAGAATATTTTGCTTGACGCTAGGAAAGAGATTGTATATGAATGTATTTGAATTACTTAATTGATGATATGTAGCAAAAATGGAAACAATTCAAGCAAACATTCCTATTAACAAGAAAGAACCTTTACTGCCAGCCCATTGTTCATATAAAAATGTAATACAAAGTGATAACTTAGTATTTCATTCCAAATATAACAAACCTTGTAGTAAGAATTATAAAGTATTCCCTTCTCTGATCTGCAATTAAATCAAGTTGTCTATAACCCACTGCTAGTTTATTATGTGTACCTTGTTTAATTTTATTTCCCAGCTGGACTTCTCTGTCTAATATCATGCTAAAGAATGTCAGAAATGCATTGAATTTACTTCAGATGAAGCAAAATAAAAGGACTATTTACTTTTTCCTTCATTTTTTCAATCTTTTTCACAGAGCTCCGTCTCTGGTGCCTTTCTTCTAGTCGAATATGAAAAACAGGGTCTCCTGACCTCCCAATCTGTTTTTCTTCTTGCTTCTCTGCCTCCTTCAGTTTGCTTTCTGCACTGATGCTCTCTGCATGATACATGTGGTATGTTTTCATGACCTGCAAAAGACAGAATCGAAAAGGAATTAGCAGAAGATGAAAATAAAAAGGTACATACAGAAAAACAACAGGGTCATTGAATGAAATGTTCTCTTACAAAGATGGAATTTGGATAAGTTTCCTTGCCAACGCAGGCTGAGGACTTCCAGTTGCATTTTTATTTTCTGATTTATTCAACACTATCCCATTAGGGATACTAAGAGCCTATAGGCTTTATTAATGACTGACTTTCAGCGAGGCCTTTGGATGATGCCAGAATTGTCACTATTCACTTTAAATAAATGGGTATTTATATATCTAAAATTCTAAAAGTTCAGAATGCTTTACCAAGCACTGTGAATAAAGAGGAAGATGATGGAGAACCAGTCATCATTTAAGGGTATGAGACTGTATCTCATTCTGCCTCACTTCTGCCCAGAAGGACCTCGTATCCCAGAAAAATTTGGTAGGTGATTGGGGAACATGCTATCAAATATTTAAGCCAACAGTTGTGCAGAAAATATTTTCTAGGATTTTTTTTTTTATTGCTCTGATAGGAAAGAACCAAATCCTTGTTATTAAACTTCAGGACTCTGTATGAAAGCCTGAAATGATGAGCAATAAAACTAAATCAATACCAGGGCCATATCTATCTTACTTCCTCAGTACTAAGCTAATGGCTCTGCTGGGGTCACCGAATGTTTGAAAACAGGCGGATACACTTCGCTGTGAGGACAGGGGAAGGAAGCAGAGACAACAGGAAGCTTCAGTCTGGGAAGGTCCCTTGTCAGCTGAATCGCTCTCAAAGGCCTGGAGAGAAGCTGTGTCTAACCAGGCAGCCAGCAGATCAGCCATGACATAGAACTGGCCAGCTCTCCAAACATGAGCTGGAGAAGGAGCAGTCTGATAGAGAAATTGTGAAGACATTTCCTCTTTTCCCCATAACACCACTATCTTTCCTGTACACACACTTGCTGTGCAGCCAAGGGAGCGTGGACTGCCGGACTGCAAACACACACGATCTTCATGCAAGGAACAAGGTGGGAAGGTATCCTCAGGCGGACGATGGCCTCCTCTCTTCTTCACAGGGTGCTGGAGCACTCTCTCCAGCAGATGTCATCTTTGTGCACAGACTATCCAAGCCACTCTCATTTCCAAAGGATACAGCCAGGGAGGAATCAAAGGGTCCCTCCATTCCTCCCTCTGCAGGGCTTTGTGCAGCCTGCTGAAGGGAGAGGCTAGTCTGGGGAACTGCTCAGCAAGGCAGTACTGATGCCGCTGATATAACTGGAACAGGTTTGAAACTAAAAAAGAAATAGGTGACTCTTCACCAGCTTCTCATAGTAAGGTAAAAAAGTCAGAGATGTGCATCAAAAGCAGTGGTCTTATTTTTAAAAGCACGTGTTCACAGCTCTCTGTGGAAACACTGGATGCACAAAGGGAACAGCTTGTGCCCACAGTCTGAACGGAAGGGGCAAAACTGTGAAAACAAAACAAAACCAAAAAAGAGCCAAAAAGAGGATGCAAGCCTGCAGAGCTGAGATCTGCACTGTTTCCAGTTTAACCTAACAGCACGTTTAGCTTCCTATATCCTGCACCGTTACCGAAGGCATCTTTAAAGCTGTCAATATCCTCTGCCCAGGGTATCTACCTCATATAGCCACATGGAAATAATTACTGAAAAGAGAAGAAATACACTTCTTAAAAAGTTTTTTATGAAATAAACCTGAAAAAGCACAGAAAATTATATGTCTCTTAAAAATGATGGGAAAAGGAAATTAAAGACAATGACTGTATACCCTTCTCTGTTGGTCTTTTTATTCAATTTGTTTGTTTCCTTACAGAAGTCTACAGGTGTTTGTTTCTTTTTTTTTTTTTTTTTTAATATTTCATTCAGTGTCAGCTCTGGAGACTTTGAAGTTGGTGGGAGAAGGCTAAATTATTCATCTTACCATCTAGGAAAGTTATTTTGTTTTGTACTCTTTCTGTTCTTGCCTACAAAGAGGGAACAATAATAACCTCTCTGAGTTTCCTAACAGCGTATCTCAAAGCATATGACGTAAGGAAAAATCCTTGTTTTGACACCTCTTGACAAAGGCAGTAAACACTGAGGTTTCAGAAGCAGTTTTTCCGAGTGCTATATAGCACAGTGTACTAGGCATAAATATCTTTCTGCAGTGGCTATGACATTTCAGCCTGCCTCACTGTTGAATGAAGAAGTGCATCGCTGTCGGCTCTCACCAAAAGGCTCAGAAGCCTCCACACTGACTTCACTAATCTTGCATCACTGAAGAACACTTCTTCCTCTCACTGCCTGCTTACAGCACATGCTACCAAATCCAGAGTGCCTCCACATACCCTGACTGAAAGTCAAGTTTGTGTGAGAATGACATGGTTCTTAGTACAAATGACTGCAGCACAACTAAAATTGAAAAAGAAGCCTCACTTTGGCAGTATACTCAGGTCTGGACAATAGTCAGTGTGTCACAGAATCCTTATCACAGAATGTCTAGGTTGGAAGAGACCTACAAGATCGCCGAGTCCAACCTCTGACCTAACACTAACAAATCATCCCCTAAACCATATCCCTAAGCTCTACATCTAAACACCTTTTAAAGACCTCCAGGGATGGTGACTCAACCACTTCCCTGGGCAGCCTATTCCAGTGCCTAACAACCCTTTCTGTAAAGAAGTTCTTCCTAATATCCAATCTAAACCTCCCCTGGCGCAACTTTAGCCCATTCCCTCTCGTCCTGTCACCAGGCACGTGGGAGAACAGACCAACCGCCGCCTCGCTACAGCCTCCTTTCAGGTACCTGTAGAGTGCGATAAGGTCACCCCTGAGCCTCCTCTTCTCCAGGCTAAAGAGTCCCAGCTCCCTCAGCCGCTCCTCATAAGACTTGTTCTCCAGACCCTTCACCAGCCTCGTAGCCCTTCTCTGGACTCACTCAAGCACCTCCATATCCTTGTAGTGAGGGGCCCAAAACTGAACACAGTACTCGAGGTGCGGCCTCACCAGAGCCGAGTACAGGGGGACAATCACTTCCCTGGACCTGCTGGCCATGCTGTTTCTTATGCAAGCCAGGATGCTGTTGGCCTTCTTGGCCGCCTGAGCACACTGCTGGCTCATATTCAGCCGACTGTCAACCAAAACACCCAGGTCCTTCTCTGACAGGCAGCTTTCTATCCACACATCTCCCAGCCTGTAGCTCTGTTTGGGGTTGTTGTGCCCCAGGTGCAGGACCCGGCACTTGGCCTTGTTGAACTTCATACCGTTGGCCTTGGCCCATCCGTCCAGCCTGTCCAGATCATCTTGCAGAGCCTTCCTACCCTCAAGCAGGTCGACACATGCACCTAACTTGGTGTCGTCTGCAAACTTACTGAGGGTGCACTCGATCCCCTCATCCAGATCATTGATGAAGATGTTAAAGAGGACTGGTCCCAGTACCGAGCCCTGGGGGACTCCACTAGTGACCGGCCTCCAACTGGATTTGACTCCATTCACTAAGACTATCTGGGCCCGGCCATCCAGCCAGTTCTTAACCCAATGAAGTGTGCGCCAGTCCAAGCCATGGGCAGCCAGTTTCCTGAGGAGAATGCTGTGGGGAACGGTGTCAAATGCCTTACTGAAGTCAAGGTAGACCACATCCACAGCCTTTCCCTCATCCACTAAGCGTGTCACCTTGTCATAGAAGGAGATCAGGTTCGTCAAGCAGGACCTACCCTTCATAAACCCATGCTGACTAGGCCTGATCACCTGCTTGCCCTGTAACTGCCGCATGATGATGCCCAAGATAATCTGCTCCATGAGCTTCCCTGGCACTGAGGTCAGACTGACAGGCCTGTAGTTCCCCGGGTCTACCCTCCGGCCCTTCTTGTAGATGGGTGTCACGTTTGCTATCCGCCAGTCACATGGGACCTCCCCTGATAGCCAGGACTGCCGATAAATGATGGTAAGTGGCTTGGCCAGCTCTTCCACCAGTTCTCTCAGTACCCTCAGGTGGATCCCATCTGGCCCCATTGACTTGCGTACATCCAAGTGCTGTAGCAGGTCGCCAACCATCTCCTTGTGGACTGTGGGGGCCACATTCTGCTCCCCATCCCCTTCCACCAGCTCAGGGTACTGGGCGTCCAGAGAGCAACTGGTTTTGCTGCTAAAGACTGAGGCAAAAAGGGCGTTAAGCACCTCGGCTTTATCCTCATCTCTGGTAACTAAGTTTCCCCCCACATCCAGTAAAGGGTGGAGATTCTCCTTAGTCCTCCTTTTTGTATTGATGTATTTATAAAAACATTTTTTGTTGTCTTTAACAGCAGTAGCCAGACTGAGCTCCAGATGAGCTTTGGCCTTTCTGATTTTGTCCCTGCACCGCCTCGCAACATCCTTGTAGTCCCCTTGACTGGCCCGCCCTCTTTTCCAAAGATTATAAACCCTCTTTTTTCTCCTAAGCTCTAGCCACAACTCTCTATTCAGCCAGGCCAGTCTTCTTCCGCGCCGGCTCGTCTTTGGGCATGTGGGACAGACTGCTCCTGAGCCATCAAGATTTCTTTCTTGAAGAGTGCCCAGCCTTCCTGGGCTCCTCTGTCCTTCAGAACCACCTCCCAAGGGACTCTGCCAACCAGCGTCCTAAACAGCTCAAAAAACAGCTCAGGTGTCCTACCTGAGCCATGCTGGTTTAGAAACCAGTATACACTATGTACAGAACAGTGATCAACCTGTGCATTTTAGTCCTGTCTAGTTTGATATATTGATAGCACTGCTTAGCTCATGCACTAGTGACATCATTACTTTGCAAGCCTCTAGGGCAAGCTGACAGCTCCAGTCTTTCTCATGATTTGCCAAAGTTTTTTAAGAGCTGATAGCGCAGCAGCTAAACAAAAACTTGAAAAAGCATTAGATAGACACAAACAGAAACTAAATAGGAATAAACAAAGCTTCCGACTATTTCAGTGCATACTTCATCAACAAATGAACATATAATTTGCATGCTAAATTGCATATGTATTAATCTTTCCCTTAACATTATGCCATCTTTTCTCCCAAGAATATTTAAAAGACTGCTAGATACTGTAAAAGACATTAACAGGCTCATCTAATTCTTGAAAATAGTCTTACGGTATTAAGAGTTCTGAGAACCACAGATCTCAGATCTGTGAACATGTAATAGATCCATAGATCTGTTACTCAAATGACAAATTCTCTGATCAAGTAAGCAATGTGGATTCTCAAATGCCCACCAAACTGTTGAACTGATAGACTATCCTGTGAGAGCATCCATCAATGAACTGACTTTAATTAGTCCCCCAAAGTGCTTATTGATCAGCTATCAAGTATACACTGAAAAGACAGCAAGGTTGTAATGTTGCAGATGCTGAACTGCCATCATGATGGATATGCTGCACTTTTCTGCTGTACTGAACAAGCATTGTTAAATACATACAAGTCCCTTTCTACAATCAAATTGGGAGTTCATCTCATGCTAATTTAGCAGGTCTATTATTGCAGATCCAATGATGTAAAATATAGATTTCTGACAGATAACTAAATCAGACTATAAGCAGTTGGAAAAGATCATGCCATACAAACTATGCACCCTCTTACTTGTAGGTGACAGACTGCACTTAGTGGTGGCAACTTTCATCATTTGTAAGAGCTCAGCAAGTGGGCTCAGGGCAGGACACAGCATTTATCGCAGTGAAGGGAACATTAGCATCATCCCTTAGATAATTATTTTATTTAAACCCACAATCATTACTGGGGTAAATCCATCAACAAGACAGCAATTAATACTGAACTTCTGTGGGCTACAAGGGAGGAACATTCCTGTAGCAAGGCTCTAGCTTTCATTTTCTACAAGCAAACTACTTTTCTAGAAAAAATCTTAACCCAAAGTATTAGAACTGAATGCTACAAAGAGAAAAGGTATTGCAGTTATCCAGTGTTTGTCAAAGGAACATGCTTTATTTGTATAATATAACTACATAATTAATATCTTTTTCACAGTGCTTTTTCAGGAAATAATAATTTAATGGAGCAGAAGTTCATTCCTGTTGGAATTAGTGAGTTTAAATTGTTTCAGAATTGTCTCTGGTAAGTAGTGAGTTCCTATCAGAAACTGGAGTTGCAAGGGATTCATTACATTAGGTTAGCTAGTGCTTTCCCCAGTAAATAAGTAATATACCAACACCACTACATTATTGGACTTCAGCAGATAAGCAGGCTTAGTATTAGCTGTTTTCATCATCTTTTTCACTTCCAAGCCAGCCTCTGATGTGTTTCCAGGAGTAGTCTCTGATATATTATTACCAATACAGAATTACTGAATCAGAGATTTTACTGGCTCTCGGATCTCTGATATACTACAGTAAAATGGACCTAAGCTTTCTACAGAGAATCCAAATTCTTTGTTATTTCAGTAAAGGAAAAAAAAAGAAAATCTGTCTGTAACTACCCTTAGAAATCAGACAACTAAAATTTTAATGAGTGACATAAAGCATCCGAAAAATGCAAGTGGCCCAGCAGACCTAGTCTTATTTAATATTAAATTGTTTGCTTTAGACTGTCCCTATTTTTTTCACTTTTCTGCAAGCTTTACAATTGTATTGCTTGGGAAAAGCATGATGACAGAAAGTGAAATTTGGAAAACCAAGTAGTAGACATGAGGATGTATTTTATTGATGTTTGAAAGAAATCCTGCTCCTTGCTATATACCCAATTGATTTTATCATGGTCAACTTCTGCAAAATGGAGCACACACTCATAAAAAGATATTACAAATAGACTGTCACTTATCAATTCTTCAGTTGCCTTAGATCTGCTTTGATGGTATCTACAGTTCTGCTTCCTGACACTCAGAGCATGCTTTCAAGTTCCTATTCCAACAAGTAAGAGGCAGAGATTTTGCATCAGATATATATGAGGCAGCTAAATACTTTTCACATCTCTAAATGTCACTAAATATTGCAGATGATTCACATTAGTGCTCCTACCTAATGAACTCTTTCATAGGCCTTTCTGACTCTTGAGCAAACTAGCTCAGAAAAACAAAACAAAACAAAACAGAATGGTACAGGGCCAAAGGAAAGAGAAGGAGAGCACTGTTCTCAGTCAATGACCCTCTAAGGTCTTATCTTCCTTCACTGACTCCAGTCTGATGTGTAATAAATCCAGTCAGGTAAGTATAGGTGTATAATTCATACACTGAAGTTGTACCAGTCCAGGCATACCACCCCCTCGGTTTAGTAGCCTGTCTTCAAAAGTATCTATAAAGCAGTTGGCACTGTCATGGTTGTTTTGCTCAGTGTTCACTTCAATTCCTACCAGTTTCTTGTTTTTATTATTGTGGCTCTCAACTCCTTTCTTTTGAACTTTTCATTTATAGTTCCCCATTTGATCATTGTCTGTTCTACTTAGCCCCTCTTCTGAAGTGGACATTAATAATTTCTCCCTAAAAGGAAGAAATGTCATGAAGAGTAGATGTAGGACACCAAAGAAAATCCTCAATGGATCTTTCTTCCAAGTACTTGTCCATTTCCTCTGCACATTTTATGTCCAAAAAGAATGTTGAGGAAGGAGCTCCACAATTTAGCCATTAGCTCACTGATTTGCCTTTCCAAATTATATTATCTTCATTTAATGACCCCTTGTTCATGTGTTGAAAGAGATGGTGAACCCTAGGCACCCTGTCCTTGTCATTCCCTACTCTTTAGATCTTTATTACACCTCTCCTTCCCCGACCTTTCTTTTCTAGGCCGAAGTACGCCAGCCTACTCAATTGTTTGTCATGTGGAAGCATCCCACACCTTACTGCCATTCTTTGAACTTTTTTCAGCTGTAGTACAGTCTTCACAAAGTGAGGAGATCAGAGCTGTACACAGTACTGAAAGATATGAGTATACATGGGCCATAATTATACATGCATCTGATTATGCTTTCTGTCTCACTCTCTTTTCTTTTCCTAATTGCTCCTAACAGCTGATTGCCCCACTCTTTAAAGTTGCATGGTATATTTTCCTAGAATTATCTACTACTGACTGTTACCAGTCAGTTTAAAGTTCCACATGTTGTATTTATGTGAAATGGCTTTTTCCCTCCAGTGTGCACTACTTTTCTCCACCATCTGTTCTCATCCTGGTTATTGGAACAGTTCTGTATTTTCAGCAAACTTGTCAACTCATTACTCTCCACCACCACACACACACTTGGAGGTCATTTATGAATATGCCCTGACTCCTAAATAACCTCAGTGGAGACTTCCCTCCACTGCAAGAAAAGACTACGCCTACCCACTGTCTCCTACCATGCCCTACTCAGATGTTATCAATATTTTGCAGTACTTGATCTGATATTACAAGATATGGTAGCTTTCAAGAGAAATGGAAGAAGAGTTTGGGGAGCTTTCTCTGTAGCAAGGAGGATCAATGGTAAAATAAATAATTTATTTTCTCATTCAATCAACATGTAAAAAGATCTCTACATCTCTCAGTTTGCAAAAAACATCGACACAAACCTCTACAGTTTTCAGTTTGATCAACATTTTTTTCTGGAATTGTCAGAAAAAACCCTTCAATCTGTGACTTCACACAACTAAATGGGCTCTTATTTCTTCATCTCTCCTTACTCAAAAGGAACACCTTGCTCTAGTTTCAACATCTTAAATCCTTATGTAAAACATGGGACTAACTTCTAGCCTGCACTGGCTGAAAGAGCAATAGGGAAAGGATAGGAATAAGATGAATGCACAGTATCTGGGATGTTGCAGACCTGAAAATACTGATTGTCTGGCACAGCCAAGGAGAAACCATGCATAATTAAAAGTACTTGCCACTTATAATTTACTGAATTTGCAAAGATACAGACTGAAACTTATCTGTTTGATTATTTTTAGCATGATGTTTTGAGTCGTAATATAAGAACAAGAGCATAAAATACTGAGAATTGAAAACAGAGAGTCTTAAAATGTATTTCCATTAGCCATGTGAGTAACATGCAGAAAACATACAAATAACATTCAAGTAAACCTTCTCTATGGAAAAGAGATTAAAAACAAAAAGGAAAGTTCGCCTCATAAAATTTTGATTACTCCAATAAAATAAGCCTGCTTCACTCACAGGTTCTTAGAGCATCTTCTGGAGCCTTACTTCACCTGCTTTTGTTTTTATTTTTTTATCAATCTTGTACATGATGCATAATTGTAATTAGGATGGCATAAGACAAAGTGAATACAAGCTAAACTACTCTCAGGGAATAAACAGAAGACCTATTATACACATCTCCTATTTTCAGGATAATTCCTAGTGATGCAAATGGGTAAAAGAAGGAGTTACATAAAGTGTAAGCAAGGTGAAAGATCTCTTAATGGAGTGATTTTTAAAGAAAGGGCATTTAATATTCTAAAATGTCTGACTTTATTTTTTTGGACATTTCACTGCAGTTCTGAGCTTCTCCACATTCAATATGCAGCCAAATAGTTTTGCAGTCTCTCAAAAAGCAGCGATGCAGATTTACATGGTCTTAAAAATATAACGACGCAGAAAGAGGTTTTTTAATTGGAAACCTTCAGATTGCATTCTTAGTGGAAGGTGGCAAGTCTCTTCAGCTCCTCAGTGCTTTATTTTTTTCTTCTCTTGGAACAGTTTCTCCTTTGAAAAATCTATAGCACTACTTATTGATTTGAAGAATTTGATTTAAAAACCATCAACACCAATGGACAGAAGTCCCTAACTAGAGCAGTAGCTAGATGTGATCCTATGAACAGGTTAAAAATGATTTTCTGAGGCAGAAGTGAAGCTTATATTTTCAGAGAAGGGTCCTGAAATTACCTTTTATTTCTGACACTGGCTGTGATAGAGATGACTAGGATACTTCATGCAGCTCTTTCACCAGAACAAAGTCAGTTATTATTCCGATACTTAGTAGGTTGTGCCTGAACTCATCCATTAAAAATATCTGGACCAAATCAGTAGCAATTCATCGAAACATCCCATTTTTTCTGGATCACTCTAATTGGGTTTGAGGTACCTTGTGCTTGAGAAGTCTGAATGCAGGTGGGGTAAGGCCTGATGCCTGGCTAGAGATGGGTGGTAAAGCCTCTCATCATCTGGGTTTGAAACTATTACTTAATCCAGCACTTCATCCCAAAACATTAGGGAAATCTAGGCATGTAATGTCTTACATCTTGTCAGTGGAGCAAACAACATGATGTTTGCTTGAAAGAGGTATTGTGGAGCTGCAAAAATATTTAATACTTGTGTGCCTGCATACATCTGCCTAAGGGACCCAATCCTTATCTGAGAAGTTCAAGGAGTAACAAATAATCATTATAAAGAAGTTGCATGTTTTATGTCCATGCCTCAGAACAAGTTCTTCTCACTATTTTAGCTATTAGTGATTTTAATTCTCTCATTCTTTTCACTGCACTTTCATAATCTTTTATTTATTTAATTTTTAAATTCTGGAAGGTGACCTTATTTTCCAGATCTTTCTTGTAAAATAAAGGATGATGCCATAAGCAGTAAGCAGATTATTAAACCCACATTCATGCACATACTCAGTTTGTTTAGAAATTCTGATATTTTCTCCTTCACACGGAGGCTTTAGGGATATTTAAACTCCAGTAAGGCTTTACATTTTAACATTTACATTTCATGAAAGTACTATTCTTTCCAAAAAAAAAAAAAATTAGATTAACAGGGAGAGACTTCAGTTTTTTACTGACTTGAAATTCATTTGATTTCTTGTGCACACAAAGGTTTACTTCACAACAGTAAGACTGAAATTAATCTTACTGTTTTTTTTTTTTTTTTTTTTTTTCCTTTTTTCCCCCCATAAATCATGGGAAAAGCAGAAAGATGACTTTTCCCTTTTGTAAATGACTGAGAAACATGCCTCCCAGAATTAAAAAAAAATGTAGATACTCGTTTAGGTGAAGACACTATGACATGATCTTATTCTGTAAACAGTAAATATTACACAGAATTAAAAACCTATGTATGGGATGTCCATCTGTCTAGGTATCTTCCTACCTTTACGTACACAAGGATATATATTACACAGATAAGCTGATGATCATTCTAATGCTGCAAGTAGTGGAACAGGTGCTATTCTGCACCATATTGCCACTTCACTAAGTGTGGCTTATTTCTGGCTAAATATGGGCACCTACAGCTGATGAAGTCCTTTGCAATCAATGAAAAGCTGGACAGCAGAGTTATCGGTGTAGTAAATTTCATCTGAAGCACATGCTTACATCTGATTAGATGAAGGGTTCTGATCTCCACATATTAGATTTCCAGCAACTGTAACTGGAACGCAGATGGCAGGATATTTGTACATACATTGCAGATGCCTAAAAATTAGGTGAAGTTAATTTCATCGCCCAAAAAGTATTTTACAACAGTAATTTAATTTAAATGGTGTGTATTCTGTATTCTATCAGCTTAAAAAACCTTCCTAGTTAACAAAAATTTTAAATTCTGAGAAAGGAAGTGGCACTCACTGGAAGGCATAACACAGAAGTTAGTACCTGAAAAAACTTCTGCAGCTCTCAGTGGGAAGACATAAACACTAATGTGACAAAAAAGAATGAAAATACTAAAGCCCGGTCCTGTGGATTTTCACTGGTGATTCAGCCAAGTATTTCAGCATAGGCTTTGGTGTTTTCCTGTCTTTTGAGCACAGGCACTAATCCTGCACCTCACTAGGCTCTGAAGTTGCATAACGGTTTAATTGGAACAAGGCTGTATCTTCAGGGCTTACTCATCACTGAAGTCCTGCTTGTGCAATTGCTCCTACAGTTGCTGATTCCCTGCAGCTGTGTGAATTGTCTGAGGCTATCACTACTTTAGAGAAACCGATCCCAGCATATTTAAGACTACAGGCCTGAGGCAAGAAGCATTTGCAGTATCATGTTCTATAAAATCAGTGTTGATTTCAGGAAAAAAAAAATAAGAAAAGCCCTCAAAAAAAGAGGATAAAAAAGTTTTAAGGCAAGTTTTAGGAACTTGCATCCTTAACTACAATCCAAAAGAATCTAGGGCAGTGATACAGGTCTACATTTATTTGGAATTCTTTTTTGCCACCCAAGTTGTTCTTGAGTTCAAATGCTCTTCAACCCATCTGCAGATGGTGCACAATTTTTCCTAGGTCAAAATAAAAACAGATGAGACATCAGTAATGCTTGATTAATCTCAGCATGAGGAGAGCTAGTCTCTGCTGTCTTCCTAGACTTCCTTAAAATCACAAATTGTTTCATTATTTATCTAATATTTATAAATATATAGTATTTAATATTTATAAATATATAATATTTATATATCGTGTTGGTTTTTTACTGTTGTTAGTGGGTTTTGTTTTGTTTTTCTGGTCCCCCAAATGTTGAGGGTAGTGAAGGGAGCAGTCTAGGAACTGTTATGTAAGGTATCAGAGTGCAGAACTTTCATCTCTTTCAGATACAAGATAAAATTTAGATGTACTACTTCTTCAACCAGCAGGAATCAACAGACTTGTAGGAGGTGGATCTCACCAGTTCCTTTTCATTGCATAGCTAAGTTTAAACAAAACAAAGTAAAAAGTAATTCTCACTTTGTTCTTTCTTAGAAAATATTGTTGGTACCTATCCTCAGAATATTTTGAGAAATGGCTTTCAGGTAGACAGGATCTCATCCTGCAGTAATGAGATATGTATATGAGTTTCAAAGAGGAAAAAAAGTTCAGATTTCCGTTCTTTCAGAATTTCCAAACAGTTAGCAGTAGCTTGCCAGAATGCTCTGTTTTTCTTTTTCTGTTCTTGACCTTTCAGAATGGTATAGAAAACCTACACAACCCTCCATTTTTCTTCTCATTATTTACTTTTGAAGGATAGGGCAGTGCACATAGGAAATGTTTAGATACCACAGCGCTGGATCTGCAAGCAACTATGACTTTTACTGAGTCTAGTCAATGATTCAAACTAAGTAGATGGCAAAACTGACAAAAAAACAAACAAACAAACAAACAAAAAAACTAGAAAAGGCACAAAAGCTTTGCTCTGGTAAGCTCTTATTAATAACCAACAAAACTTAGAAGAAACTTGTTTAGTAAGGTCTGTGGGGAAAAAGGGTTGAAAGTAGAGAGTAATCCTGAAAGTATTAGCATACGTAACCTAAACAAGTGACTGGAGTGGTCTTTCCAAACAAGATAATTTGGACTTGTGTAAAGAGACAAAAATAAGAACCTCCACTGGGGGTAACTTGATAGATAAAAGGATACTTAAAGCTTACAGAAGAAGTCTGATATGGAATTTGTATAAGATAAGCTAAGTAAGCAACTGTACTTACCGTGTAAAGCTCATTAAGAACTTTCATTAAGTCTTCATGAAGCTGAAATGCAATCTCTTTGCTCTGTAATTAAAAAGAAATCATTAGAAAAAGGCACGCAAAAACTGTAACATACTATTTGTATTAATTGCTCATCCTAGATAGTGAATGCAATGCAGCTCGCAAAAAAACCATTCTGTCGGAATTACAGTGCACTAAAAATAATCATTTGGGAAGACAGAGGTAGACAGACAACATCTGGACAGAATGCTTACAAAAGGAAACTCAGAAGTAGTTTAAGAGGGAGATTCTCATGAAGCATTGGGAAATTAGGTGACAACAGAAAAAGTGAAGGTCAGGATTAATGTTACAAATCTTTTTAATGGAACAAACTGTGTACTGTCTTACAACTGCTACAGTATATACATAAACTAAACCATGTGGAATGTAAAATGGACGTCCCTCACAATTTCAGATCTAGAATAGTCTTTGTTTCTCAGCACATGCAACTATCTAAATATTTATGCAAGAAATAATTGTGGCTCCTATTTGAAACAGATACTCAACTACATAATACTCCACAGAGTGGGCTGCTGAAACAGCTTTGTTTAGCTTTTCTGGACTCTGGCTTTACTTTCATTCTGACCCAGAAAAAAAGAAATACTTGGCAGTGGTTATTACAGAAATCAATTATGTCAAAATAAGAGTATTTAACTGGAGTCTCATTCAAATATATTCCTTTGTTAGTTGACCATAGCAGTTTAATCAGATGAAAATTGTGGCAACTGTGCAAGAGTTGAAGGCATTTGTACCACAGCCTTTGGAAAACAACTATAGAATAGAACTACAGGATTTGGCAAAAAGCCTGGCTACATTTCTTCTGCAATGTGTATCATCATAACATATATTCTGGAAATGTCAGCTTTTTTTTTCTTTTTCTGTGAATATATTGATAATTAGCCCAGCCTCTAAAAACGCCAACTTCTTAATAGATAATGGCCTTAGCTATGAGAAGTACTTTGTATTTGTACAGAAGCCAAAGGAAAGTCTTCTGGGGCAATTTATCTCCAAGGCTGCTAACACATACTTGGCCATCACTAAAACACCTGCAGGAATAATGGTTTCTGAATGAGAATTTCCAGTGCAACACCCACATATGAGAAGGAACCACAGCACACATCCCACCCACTATGTATCTCAGAAGGATGAAACCAACACATCAGTAGCTGGAACGGAAAACTGCATATTTTCCTCCCGTTCCTACTATCATACCCCTAGCTTTGGGCAGTATTTAAGGAATGTGCCTTACCACTTATCAGCATTCACTCCAATCCTTACATGCAAGATGATCTTTAACTGACAGGAAACTAGAAATATAATCACAGGATCACAGAGTCATAGAATGGTTTGGGTTGGAAGGGACCTTAAAACCCACCCAGCTCCAACCCTTGCTATGGGCAGGGACACTTTCCACCAGTCCAGGTTGCCCAAAGCCCCATCCAGCCTGGCCTCGAACACCTCCAGGGATGGGGCATCCACAGCTGCTCTGGGCAGCCTGTGCCAGGGCCTCATCACTCTCACAGTAAAGAATTTCTTCTGAATATCTAATCTAAATCTACCCTCTTTAAGTCTGAAGCCATTACTCCTTGCTCCATCACTACACCCCCTGACAAAGAGTCCCTCCCCAGCCTTCCTCTAGGCCCCCTTTAGGCACAGGAAGGCTGCTGTAAGGTCTCCCTGGAGCCTTCTCTTCTGCAGGCTGAACAACCCCAACTCCCTCAGCCTGTCTCCACAGGAGAGGTGCTTCAGCCCTCTGATCAGCTCTGTGTCCCTCCTCTGGGGCCTAATATTTCCACGCCTCATCTGGCGTTCTAATATTTCCATGTCCTTCTTGCTATGGAGGCTCCAGAGCTGAATACAGGGCTCCAGGTGATGTCTTACAAGAGCAGAGCAGAGGGGGAGAATCACTTGCCTTGCCCTGCTGGCCACGCTGCTTTTGGTGCAGCCTGGCATATGAATGGCTTTCTGGGCTGCAAACAAACTTCTAAAATTCTGGTATTTTTTCAAGAGCTATGCTCCGCTACTCCAGTACCTAGAAAACAATTCTTATCACTTCAATTTCTCTGTAAATATCACATTATTTTCATCTAATGTTAAGGACAAATATATATATATATAAAAATCAGATGCATAGCAGTGCATCGATTGCATGTGAAGAATTGCAAAGGATTGGAGAAGTATTGAAGATTTGCAAACTGCTGCAGGGAAACGCAGTAAAAGCTTT
This sequence comes from Nettapus auritus, assembly GCA_011076525.1. Classification (NCBI taxonomy): domain Eukaryota; kingdom Metazoa; phylum Chordata; class Aves; order Anseriformes; family Anatidae; genus Nettapus; species Nettapus auritus. The sequence continues at coordinate 35,364,108 of CM021765.1, read as the reverse complement.
AACCAAAACTCTGAATTGCTTTTCATTGCTTTACATTGGCACCCTGCCTTCAAAAGTCAGCAGTGCAGCTCTGTCACAGCTTACACATCTCCTAAAAGATCCAAGAACTGGAGGCCACCTGTTTTCTCTTGGAAAGCTGCTTCCATACTGTTGAATACGAGCAGTCTACTTTTTAAATCATTTTAGCAGAAAGAAGGACAAAACATACAAATAAGATGGTAGACATTACAACTGTTAGATGACAACATACACACATGGGAAAAAACTGTAGAGATGAACTCCAGCTCCAAGCAATTTATCCCTTTCAACTGCTGGTCACTGCCATCTCAAAGCTGATGACAGCACAAGGCCTGAATACAGCAAGGTTAGTTTTAAGGCAGCACGACTCAACTAGGCAGCACAGAAGTTGCCTTTTTCTTCAGAAAGTGAGACTGAAAAGTCCATTTTCTTTATAGCCTTCACAGATTCTTTTGTGTAAAAACAAAACAAAGCAAAACTGTAAAAAACAGGGAGACACATCTTAGCAGTGCCACATGGTCACAGATGAGTCATCCTTCCACCAATTCATCTGGGGACTTCAGCCTTACTGCCTGTGGCTTGCAAGGGTCCCTGTAGATGTATAATATGTCAGTTTCTATCTTTTTCCGATTAAATATTGCGTAGGAATCGTCCAATAAAAATCAGGAAATTTGGTTAGCCTTAGCAGTGTAAAAGTAATTTATGTTCAAGAACCAACACATTTTACATTAGCATTTAAAATCAAGAAATACTGTCTTCGAGAGGCTAGTGATATGGCTTTTAGTGTGCAATATATAGTGTGGTAGAGCACCAGATAAGGAGTGCATTTATTTTCAGTGGTTAATGGCTCTCCTATTTCTCTTTGATGCTACCTATTCTCTGCAGTAGTTCAACATGTCTGAGCAGTGTGCTCCTCTAGGAGCCTCTCTGCAGGGGAGCCAAACAGCAGAATGTAAGATGCAACACACATTTTCCTGGAGCTAAGCTGATAGCTCTAGTCAAGCCATTAAAACCTGAGAAACAGTCAGTGAGATACTTCCTTATTCCCTGTGTCCTAGAGAAATGTATTAGCATCTATTAACGAAAAGAACATAGACTGTACTAAAAATGTCAGAGTACATGTTAACTCTTCCTAAAAATAATGTATTTTTAACTAATCTGGTTCAAAGCATGAAGAGCCAATTTGAAGAAACTATCACTGGAATTTAAGAGTTCTTTCTGTTTTGTTTTTTAACCTAAATTAATGATAGGATAGATCATGGCTGTGCAATAGGCACAAATAAATGTACTTAAACCAGCCTTTTGGTATATCATAGAATGGCCTGGGTTGGAAGGGACCTTAAAGACCACCTAGTCCCAACCCCCCGCCATAGGCAGGGACACTGCCCACTAAACCAAAGCCCCATCCAGCCTGGCCTTGAACACCTCCAGGGATGGGGCATCCACAACTGCTCTGGGCAATCTGTACCAGTGCCTTGCCACCTCCAGAGTAAATAATTTCCTCCTAGCATCTAATCTAAATCTACCCTCTTTTAGTTTAAAACCATTCCCCCTTGTCCTATCACTATCTGCCTGAGTAAAAAGTTACTCTATATTTTTAAGAGTCCCCTTTAAGTGCTGAAAGGCTGCAACGAGGTCTTCCCAGAGCCTTCTCTTCTCCAGGCTGAACATCCCAAGCTCATCCATCTGTAGTTCCCCAGGTCCTCCTTTCTCGCCTTTTCAAAAATGGGTGTGATGTTCCCCTTTTTCCAGTCACCAGGGACTCTGCCTGACTGCCATGACTTTTCAAATATGAAGGAAAGAGGCTTGGCAACTGGATCAGCCAGTTCCTTCAGGATGCTGGGATGCATGTAATTGGTCCCCAAAGACTTGTACTTGTTCAGTTTCACCAGGTGGTCTCAAACCTGCCCTTTGCCTACAGTGGGTCTCTGCTCACCTTGTCAAGAGGTTCAGGGACTCAAGACACATGGGAAGCCTGACAGGCAGTGAAAATTGAGGCAAAGAAGCTATTGAGTACCTCAGCTTTTTCCATGTCTGTTGTTACCAATCCTCCTTCTGACCAATATACCTACAGAATCCCTTCTTGATATTCCTTGCATCACTTGCTGAGTTCAGTTCTATCCATGCCTTGGCTTTCCTGATCCCATCCCTACACATCTGGGCAGCACCCCTGTACTCTTCCCAGGCCACATGTCCCTGCTTCCACTGCTTGTGCATTTCCTTCTTGTGCCTCAGATTGACCAGCAGGTCCTTGCTCAGCCATCCCCATTTCCTGCCCTCCCTGCTTGCTTTCTTACACGTAGGGATGGAAAGCTCTTCAGCTCTAAGAAAAATGTAATTGAAGAGTTACCAGCTCTGACCAGTTCCTCTGTCCCTAAGGACAGTGTTCCAGGGGATCTCATCCACTAGGTCTTTAAACAGCTGAAAGTTTGCCTTTTGCCAAGCCCATTGTTCCATGAGAGGGGACTTACCAGGGACCAGCGTTTGCCTGTTTCAGAGCCACACAGTTTCACAGAGTTGAAAACATTTGTAGTCCAACGTTTGCCTGTTTCAGAGCCCTGGCAAGGACTTTCACTGAGACAGTTTCACAAAGTTGAACGTATTTAATGAGGTGACAGATATAACAAATTTGGAATTGCCATTGATAAATACACTTACTGCAATGGTTATAACACAAGATAATAGTGCTAGCAAAATGCTGTCCCAGGTATTCCTCACCAAAGAGGGAAGGTGCAGAAGGTTTCCCCGTCTTAGAGGAGAAAAGGAGGAAGGAGAAAAGGGCACAGCATCTTCTAGGTTTCCAATTTCTTCTTTCTGCCCCCCAGCTCTTCTTTTTCCCTCACTCTAACTTCATCTGCTCTTTTTTTTTTCTTTCTTATTCTCCTGTATGTTTACACCAACTCCTTTCTTCTGTGTCCTATCCCCTCCCTAGGGTGACGTTTATCATGATTTGGGTAAAGAGTTATAGTCATATATGTTTAGTGTGTACTTCATTAAGCTCATTATAATATTCAGGGTTGTGAACTTTAATATTCATTTTACACATAATGAGGAAAAAGGATTCACTCGGGCACTGTGTCCTTCAAGATTCTGTTCTGTTGCCAAAACAGGGCCATCCCGCCAACACAAGAGTCCCTCCTTCAGCAGCCTCTCATACCAAGCATGCAGACCTCCATCCACAAAGTTTGTGTAAGAGATAAACAAGAACAAGCTGCTCAACTCCCCTTTGCCCAAGGCTGGTGCTTATCAGTGACACTAACAAGTTTGACTGTTCTCCAAACCCATATTCCTCTAAATCGTGAACTCAACCAGGGCCTGGTCGCTGCAGCCCAGACTGCCTCCAGTCTTAAACTCTTTAATGAGTTCCTCCTCACTGGTGAGCACCAGGTCCAGTAACACCTCTCCTCTGGTCGGTTTGTCCAGCAAGTTATCCTCAATGCTCTCCAGGAGTCTCCTGGATCGCTTACAGCCTGCTGTTTTGCTTTCCCAACAGACATCTGGAGTAGAAATGCTCAACTTTAAACGCATCAGTGGTCCTCCTGATGTTATCAAGATTTGTATTTATGGGTTAATGCTTGATAAATTTAAAATTTTACTCCACATTAATATTCTTTCAGTGAAGTCTGTAAGAATTTTCCGTCCATTTTAGAAAGAGTGTAATTGGGCACTCAAAGTTTACTCATCTGTTTTTTTTTTTAATTGAAATTTTAGTCAGTCAAGTTGTTCCTGGAACTCTTTAGTGTCTGTATTTAGCACACACAATGCTACTATCAGTTGCATCATTTAGGGAAAATATTCTGTGACTGCTTCTTTTAAATGAGTCTGCTGCTGGTCCCCGGGGGAAGTGATATGCAAACCGTTGCTTAAAAGAAGCTTCCATGAGCTGCTGTGACACTGACATAACCAGTGTGTGACAGTAACGTTCTGTCCCAGATTTGCCAGTTTATAGCAACAAATAACTTTGCTATCCTTTTAAACCTCTAAACATTTAAGAAAATGATGTGAAAAGTCTCTCTCTATGCCACAATTTTTATAACTTCCAAAGAGATTTGGCAAGTAGTCACAGTCCCTGTTAATAGCCAGATTATGGAACTAAAATATTTATTGTGCTTGGCTTCTCCAGCATCTTTTACTGTAAACACTGGAAGATATGTTCATCTTGCCTCGTTATGGTTTCTGTCCAAAGAAAATACATTTTTATAAATTATAAATATACAAATCTGCTTAAGGATTTTGTGGTTATGTGTTTATACAGTTGATTATTAATGCTGGGGTAACCAGAATCACTGCATGAAATGTTCTGCATAATACTTTTTCCTTCTGCTTGACATTTTTCCTTATTGCTTTATTCTTTAATTGTCCCCATGAGGCCATCTACCCCATCTGCCTGAAGAGACGTGCAAGCATGCAAGGTTTGAACTCTGCTACTTTCTGTTTGTAATTTTATGTGCAACAATAAGCCCAGGCATGAACAGCAATCTGTACTGCTTTTATATGCCAGCAACTGAAAAAAAGAAGAGCTTAAGTGCCTCCCTGATAGTATGAGGCCTGGCATAATACAATCAGGTAAATGCCTTAAAATCTCTGAACTAGATCCTATCCCTGTCCTGCGTTTAGTACCTTTAAACAGAAGCTGGATCCTGACCCCTGTAAAAAAGAATGACAAATTGCTCCCAGGAGAACAAAAATAATGAGTATCCAAATATTAAGTGGACCAGTCTAGACAAGAAAGCTATGAACAGGTGTGTGAATACAATTTGTTTTCAACTTATAAAAATCTTTTCACTGCAATAACCCACATGTTAAGACAGATGTAAATAAGCACACAAAGGAAGAACTAGAATGAGAAAGAATACTGCACGGGTCAGGAATAACAGAGAGTGAGCCAAGGGAAGGCACAAAGACCGCAGGGCAGAGACACCCCTCATCACTACATTTCATATAGACCAACACTGGGTATCACACACATCTCTTTCAGAAGGGCTAAGGGGTGGCTACACGTAGCAGGCATGAGCAGGAAAGGGAACAAAACAATATTGGTAAGCATGGCCAGGAAATGAAAATATTGTTTGATATTTTCATTACCAGAATTGCAGCTGGAGCTGGTCTTGGGATAGGATATAAAGAGTGTACTTCCAGCAAATGCCCTCAATTCATGGAAAAGTTTCATGTGAGGACCTATGTGGCCACCAGCTAGCTGAATAAAGCCAGTAATGGTAACCATTGAGAAGTAGAACAGGGAGTGTTGTCCTTGGGGGGCAGGAGGGAAGAGGTGGGGGTGTGTGTGCAGAAAGAGCCAAGAAACTCAGAGCGACTTTGCTGTTGTCAACCTGCAACTTGTCTGTGAGCAAGAAAGAGGGCAATCCACTCTGAGGCACCTTACCTTTCTGCAGCAGGCAACTTGGAGGTTTAGAGCAAAATGATGAAGACCTTATAGCTCTCTACAACTACCTGAAAGGAAGGTGTAGGAAGCTGGGGATTGGCCTCTTTGTGCAGATAACTAGTGATAGGACTAGAGAGAATGGCCTCAAGTTGTGCCAGAGGAGGTTCAGGTTGGAAATGAGGAGACATTTCCTCTCAGCTAGAGCAGTCAGGCCTTGGAACGGATTGCCCAGGGAGGTGGTAGAGCCACCATCCCTGGGGGTGTTCAAGGGAAGACTGGATGTGGTGCTTAGGGACATGGTTTACTGGATGACATAGGTGGCAGGGGGATGGTTGGACCACATGATCTTGGAGGGCTTTTCCAACTTTAATGATTCTATGAGATCATCTGTGAGCCGTATTTGGTGTAGTTACTCTCCAGACCTGGAAGGGGGACCTAAAGCACCTCCAAAGATGCAGAAGCTGCCGATGTTGCAGGACCAGGGAAGAACTAAAACAAGGTGGTAACAGGGATACATAACACTATTAGGCTAATAAAGTGGTAGACATATAATTTACTAACTTAATTATTGAATACAGAGAAGCTTTATTAGTTGGTATTTGGAAATTACTTAGAAAGACATTAAGTGCTCCTATGTGTGGTGCAATGAGAACAAATGTTACATAGGTGTATTTCCTGCTTTTACCACAGACTGCAGTAAGGTATTGAGCACGCACTTGTCAGTCTTTATTTTTTAAAACTTCATATTTAAGATTTATGTTCTTATTTCCTACATTTATTACTTAGAGAGAGAGTACATATTTCAAAGAACACTATGACCAGATTCCAATGTATGAGTATCTGCAGGATATTGTTTGTGTCTTATTTAATCTAAAATCTCTGAACAGTGAACAAATCCCATATGCTTTCACAGGGACAAAACCCACTGAGATTGATTAAAATTTTCTCTGACAGGATTTTATTCCAAACCCAGTCTTTTAAAAATGTAATCTACAGACAATGACAGAAATTGGTTAAATATTCTACTCGACATTTACAGTTCTCCAACAACTTTCTTATCATTTTCTCTAGGGAGAACACAATTCTGATGGAGGCGAGTGTTGGATGTCTCCTTTCTCATTCTAAGCCCATCTCCTATTTGCTCCTCTGACCTCTGCCTGCAAGGTGGACTGCAGTAGAGGACACGTGCATTTTGCACCCCATCTCTCTCTGTTCCCCAGTGGATGCCCATTAAGCAGTCCTGAGATGTGAGGCATCTTAAGTTAGATTGCTCATTCACATCTGACAGGAATTATGGTTGAAGCTGCCCATTTGGGCTAAACATAAATGTAGACAGCTTATGTTCTTCATGAATAAAACAAGACAGTTTGCTAACAGCTTTACTTCCCGCACTGGTCTTGGTTTTCTCTCTGTCCAACGTGGCTCACCTCGTTTTATATCTCCCTTCCCTTTTACCCAGAGCCTGAGCTTCATCATCATTCAGTTCTGCACCTGGGGACCAACAGCAAATACCTCACCTCACAAGCACTCCACAGCAAGCACTACAGCAAGAGTTGTGTACACCATGAGTCAGTGGAAATACCATCATGCTCCAACAACTGTTAATTCCTGACAGAATGATGTCCCAAAAATAAATGCTCAAAATTAATACTGGTGAACAACCACTGCCACATTGATGCTACACGCTCATAAAGCTCATTTACACTACTCCAAGGTGCCATGTGTCTTCTTGCTACCCTCTCCCTCACATCATGGGGTCTTGCTCAGGTCCCTTCATGCATCCTTTAGGGGGTAAACTCAGCCTGTGCTCCAAGCTAACTAATAGCTGTTTGATTTGACATTATCACACTGTGTGTTAACCAGAAAACCCTGCCAAAAAGTAGTATACGGGGGATCTGGGCTCCACTAATGTGACCTTCACTCAATTTCCTTTCTCTTATTTTACCTGTAGAAGATCTGAATTAGAAATAAATAAATAAATAAATAAATAAGCAAGCTGTTTAGTCTTCTTTGATAAACTATGCTAAAATGAGAAATTCTGAAACATTACACTTTCCTGGGCATGATCTGGAGGAAACAGAAAAGTCTATCAGGAAGATGTGACAATGTGCCTCTGCTAATGCACTGAAAAGGTCCACGTTTTCCTTCTTCTGAAAAGCAGGCTGCAGCAATCCCCATTCAAAAATTATAGGTGAATAAAGAAGGAGATATACTTCTCCATGGAAAATTTTATCTAGATATTTTTGTACAGTACCTCTGGAGAGAAGGGAAGCAAAAGCAAAAATTTCCAATGCTAAAGATCTCAACTATAGGCCAGTCTAATAATGCACATATAGCAAAAAGGAGATTTCTGAGCAACTAACATAAGAAACTGAGGAACTATTCCAGATTCATTACTGAAAAATTTCTACTGTTCCAAGCAGGTCTGAGACATCTCCACATAGACTGTACTTTCAAATCGCTTTTCCCTTCATCTTTCCAACTTCCACAATGATCTTCCTTATTAGTAAGTTTAGTGGTTGATGAACTACTCTTATGCATCAAACACATCTTACATGAATGACTCACTACTGATTGAAGAAATATACAGTATACTACCGTCACAGGTTTTAATGCACACCAATAAAACCGATTCATATTTTTACCTCTTTTCCTTCAACTACAACCCATGCGCAACAATGAGGATTCTTCCACCACATTGCTATCTGTCTAGAACTGCGGTCAGGTATACGTGAAATCAGTTCCCTATTTTGAAGTATTAACCTACTACCCCTGCAGGAAATGCCATCACATTTAGTCACATACTTTACATTCTGTAACCTTTTGGAACTCTTTTTTGTACAAAGTGTGACGTTTGCCAACCAGCATCCCACTGTGACTGACGGATATGCATTTATATTCTGTTTTTGTTTCAGAAGTTTATAACAACAATGGCTGCAAACACATTACACAGATCTCAAATTAAGGCTGCCTCAGAGTGCATGCTTAGCCAAAGAGGGATTTATAAATTGTATGGGTTATGAAAACACGTAACAGACATGCACAAGTACAAACATGTACAGAGATAATGCTTAATGATCTAATAGAAGTAGTTAAGATATCAATAGCATATGCTCATATGTAATATTGAGAAAGAACTCCTTTAGGAGAATCACAGCATATGCTAGAATCTTTATTCTACGGCACTGCTGCAAGGTACTCCCTCAATTTGGATTGAATCACAGTTTTCCTGATGGCAAAGTTGTAATGAAATACCGTTTTTACAAATACTTCATTAATTCAACGCGACTATTTTGGGATTCCTAAGAGAAAACTGGTTTCTTTCTGCATGGGTAGACAAATGTGTTTTTGAGAGAAGAACAGGCTTTTTTCTTTGCCACTTAGATATTTGCGATTCATTTCTTAAGGTCACCAGCATACACAGCAAGTTCCCAAACATTTCAGCACTAAGGATTTGCTCTGTGAGAACAGTCATGAAGAATTTATAAGTGTGCTAAAACAGATTTTATGCTACGTGTGCTGAATCTTCTCCTCAAATGCTATTAAGACACATTCGCCTCCCTCATGCATCTGAGAGGCACTCGCCACTGGAGAAGGACTGACTGCAGGAGAGACATTACCTTCTTGAACATTCTGGTGGAGTCTTCGCTTATCTGCATGAAGCGCATGATCACATTGTTCAGGTAGATATCACTCAATGTTGCGTGGTCTTTGCTTTCCCTTCTCACTTGGTTCAGGAGTAAGTACCAGCAGTTCACTGGTGATAAGAGGTTCTGGTCTTTCCTAAGGAGGAGAGAGACATACGTATCACATATAGAAATGGAAAAGTTACATAATTAACACAAACATCTCCCTGACATTTACACTTAGAGCTTTTTATGTAAAAATGACTGCTTCTGAACACTCAGTCTATCCATTCTTGGAATAACTCAGGTTAGGCAAGCTTCAGATGATTCGTTTAAGAAACATTTTACAAATCCCATGAGGCATAGATACAAAAATACAGAAAAAGGAGAAGAATTTAGGACACTAACTGCAAGCCAGCTGAGAGCTTAAAAATCTTGCCACAAAGCTTGCAGCTGCTTACAGATTCAAAAGGCCACAGATACAATATTAATATAGTAACAATATTTAATTTTTTGACATTAGAAATAAATAAGAACAGCAAGCCCATTTGAAATCCTTCATAAGCAAAGTTGTAGGCGTGGCTGTTTCACAGTAATGGATTTGTGTAACTGCTATAAAATTATAGCAAACACAAGCATACATATGTCACAGGCATACGTATTCTGTGATCAGCATTCATAAATTCACAGCATTCATAAATACTCTGCTCCTGCCATTCACAGATAGTTCAGTTACAAGACAAAGAGCAGGAAGGACATTTTCTGTAATGGTACAGTTCTGAATTTCCTTTACAGAATTTTGTGTTGTAGACACAAGTGTTTAATGTTGCGAAAAGTGAAATCCCAAACAACCTCTCATTTCTTTTACATAAAGCCAAACAAAAATACATGTAGCTGAACAACTGTTTCACAGACAACAAAAAACCTATTATAAAATAAGCCTTTTGATTTTACTGAAAGTTTAATTTCAAGTTTGTCTTGAAACTGCACAGTCTAGAAACTTGCTACTCTTTCTTTTCTCTTGTGCAGGATTCTCATACAGTCAACAGGATCAAGCATGTGGAGATAAAACAGCCAGAGGTGGCTATAAATTGAGGGAGAAACTCCTTCAGCTCTTCGTAAATTGTTGTAATAATTAACTATTCTCACTGTTAACAATATGCTTTTTAATTCATCATCTGATTATCTGGCTTTAGCTTTTACCCTCAGAATCAAAGCAACAATGAATGATTAACAGACAAAAGCCTTTTCTTGGTCATTCCGTGGTGCAATGCTTTGCTATGAATCAGTAGTGCATAAAGGACACTTCCCCATTCGGTCTGAGAGGGACATCTTAACAGTTACTCATACTGACGAGCTTCAGGGTCTTCTCACACAGCTCAGATAGTGGAGGAATCCCTGCAGGGCCATGCCAGTATGAGTTGGTCCTCACTGCCTTTGCATGTCTCAAAGCCAATCCAACAGAAGCATTTACGAGGCTATCCTGCCTGTTCTGGGCAGAATGATAGGAACAGCAAGAGGACCACCTGTTTAAGTGACTTTTGCTATTATCTCCTCTCAAAACAATTGGACAGTTGCACAACAAAATCAAAGACAGGACTTCAGTCATGACCTCTTGCGCATCCAGATTCTGCGAGTCTGGATTTAACACATTTAAGAATGAGAAAAGATGTTTGTATGCACAAGGCAGAAGGATTCTGACACAAGCTGAATGAAAGCTTGGGCTCCCTCTGAAGCAGAGACATATGCACACCTTGATTATCGCAGCGAATTACCGAGTTGCTTAACTGAATCTTAGGAAATATATAGCACTGCTCTTTGAATCATACAAGTTGCATCTGAATTAACCTCTTCTTTGTTGGGTGTGTTTGGAAAATATGTCTGTCCCATAACAACAAATCTCTCTGTGTATCTACAGCTCAGTACTAGTTAGGCAGTGGAAAGAAGTACTTATTTTTCAGCTTTAAAAATACAAAATATTGTTTTATACCCATAAGCATAACAGGGCCAGGCAGATGCATTCATTTATCAGCTCAAGTCAAGAAAATAACCAGATGACACTATGCCAGCAAGCAATGCATTTGAAATGCTTTCTAAAGCACACTGCACACACTTTTTGACGAATACTACCTGACCACTTCTGTTCTATACAGAAGTTACCATGCCATCAAGGGGATATATTAGCTTGTAAGCAAAACAGAACATTCACATCTTTTTCATTTACAGGAAAAAGAGTGACCAAGAGGCACCAGAAGTTCCTATGCAGCAACAAATCAAAATAGCTTTCTTTCTCAATACCTTTTTTGCCAATATTCCCAACCTATTTTTGTCTTTGTGATGGTGATTGACCTTTATTTAGATACTATCAAACCCATCAGCCCCACTGCAATGTATCAGCCCCCATCTTTCAAGCAATTTTGGGGCCCTGCTTCTCTTCTAGATACTGCGTGAATTTTGGATGTTTAAAGTCAATAGCTGTAGTTGAGGGATCATATTTGTGCAACTTACCTTTTAAGAAACTGAAAGAATTTCTAAGAAGTTTACGTGAATAACTGCAGTGGTCCAAATCTACAAAACAGTATTTAGGCACCCAGCTACCTGCAATGAGAACAGCTATGCTGCTAAGCAGGAGTGAGAATTTTAAATATGCCTTTGACCTGGGTCCAACCTAACAATAGTCAGAAACAGCAGAAGCAATGAGTGGGGTAGCACTCCAGTTACACAGGAATGGCAGACATGGGGATGAGGGGGAAGGAAATTTCTTACTTGTACTGCTGATGGTCTTTTGTACTTCTTGTTTTTGCCATGAACCTTTCTGCCAATTTTTCCAAGTTTCGGGAATACTCCATCTCTATTTCCGACTTCTTGCGGAAGAAATCCTGCAGATCCTGAAGGAGCTGCACTCTCATTTCAGTCTGCTGCTCCAGGCATTTCTGCTGTTCTATGAGTTGAGCTCGGATCTCTAATAAAAGAAGAACATGTGATACAAGTCAGTGAAAACAAACAAGAACTGAGCATTATCAATTAAAATAAAATGTTCCAGAGTACTTCAGCCTCTGCAGCTACAGCAGCTGCACCTGAATTTCAGGTCCTGTGGTGGGATGCAGCAGTGGAAGCTCTCACTTGTGCCATGGCACACATACACATCAGGGTACGGTGTCCTCCGCCCGCTGCCTTTCTCTCACAAATGGCTATGGCAAGGCAAGGGCTCAGGACTCTGCTGGGCTCATGTAAGCACATCTGCCTCTCCTTTCCTCTCCCATCCTCTTCCCAGCCTCTGGCACTCGCAAGACATCTGGCTCGGAGAAATCTGCTTGTGGGGGGTGGTGTTCAACTGTTTGAGCAGCAGCTCCTTCTGCCACCCTGAAAAACATCAGGCTAAGCGAGCACCCTTTGGGCTGGGATCAGCTTACTGCCAGGTGGACCATGCCAGCTCATATCATCATGTACACCACGGAAACTACCTCGCAATAAATTCTGGAGGCATTATGCACTGTAACTGTGTGCAGATGAGCTTTCACATCTGCCCCATCTACACCAGAGGGAGAACTGGTATATTATACAGGAATTCACTAATATTCTACAGTGAACTTAGAGGAAAAAGTGTACATGCATTTAGAAGCTGCTATCTGAAAATGTGTACAAGGTACCAGAGATTGTGGTATATTTATTAATGTAAAACCAAATTAGTCAATTTAGAAGAGGATGTATGTTCACAATGATAGTCTGGAGTAACAGGGAAATGCCTCCAGATTTCTTACCACTGTACTGCATGCTGTTTGCCATATGCACAATTACTATGTGGCAGGGCTTCTTTTCAAGGTCTGGTTTTTAGCACTTTTATTTCTTTAGTGCTAAACTGATAATCACATTCTGCAAACGCTTAGTCTAAAAACATCCCCCTGGTTCTTCTGAGAGACTGGTTCATTAGAGTTGTTTTCAGCTGCCCATGCACGTTGTAATCCAATATTGTGGAGTAAACATAGGAGTAAACATTTTGCAACCATAACATATATAATTACATACATAATATATGTATTTAAAATGGTTTAACACTGTAACAGGGACTTATTGATAACAAAATAATATTCCAGAAGTGAAGTCATGTAAAAGCAAAATTGTTGTGGATGTTTACTTGATCACAGAATCACAGCAATTAGAAAAGACCCTTAATAGCATCAAGGCCACCTAACACAACCAAATCCCATCACTAAAACATGTCCCTAAATGCCACATCCACACATCTCTTAAAAACCTCCATGGAGGGAGACTCCACCACTTCCCCGGGCAGCTCATTCCAAGGGCGAACCACCCTGTCTGTGAAGTCTCCCAGACATCTAACCTAAACCTGCCCTGGCACAACCTGCGGCTGTTTCCTCACGTCCTAAGGCCATTTCTTCATGTCCTAATGATGTAACCGTGCTGTGGGTAAAAAGGCATTGGAAATCTTCAGATGCCTCACTGGGCCGAAGTAGAAAATCTCTCTGAAAACCACTGCTAACATCACAGAGAACTGCAAACCAGCAAGCAGCAACAACATTGCAAAATCTTATTTGAGGCAACTAGGAACTAACGCATCCTCACTTATCTTAAAGCAGGTATGAAGGCAGAGATCCACCCTGCTGGGATTCAACCGTGTCTGTCGAAATAAGGTAGGATGAGCACAGAAAGCTGTTAAGTCAATATATTTACTGGAGGAGGGAGATACTGCAGTGTTTTCCTCCAAATCTCCTTTGAGCTACCATCTGCTGTGTTAATCATTAATGAGACCATCCATTTCTATACTCCGGGAGGTGAACCAAAGAATTCATGGGCTGGTTTTCATTTCATTTCAAATCAGCTCACTGGAAAAGGACCGTGCCTCCAGCAAGGCTGAGCCACTGTAATACAACACTGTATCAATGACATTTCTGTGCGTAGAGGAGAAATTTACATTGGAGCTGGAAGGTTATTAATAGGGAAAAAAAAACAAAACAAAACAAAAAAAAAAACAAAAAAAACAACCTTTTTTGGGGCATCCACTACTTTT
>CM021765.1:35265908-35349952 GCA_011076525.1 Nettapus auritus | reverse complement strand
ATTTACATTGGAGCTGGAAGGTTATTAATAGGGAAAAAAAAAAAAAACAAAAAAAAAAAAAACAAAAAAAAACAACCTTTTTTGGGGCATCCACTACTTTTAATATTGTAATCATGGAAAATTGCTGCTTACAGGAAATCAGTTGTACAGATTCACTGATCAGGAGGACTTTTGACTAAAACCATGTCCACAAATGTTGTCCCTGTACTTTGGTCATCTCCCATTCCCACTATAGATTTCCTACCAGTGACCTCAGAGGCAGAGTTCTGTACAGAGCAGCTACGCTCTCATTTTGTTGTAGGTCTTTGGATGTTGCTGCTGTAACTCTTCCTTTTAGGCAGGCTTTTACCATAGCAACAGCAAAGAGAAAGATTTTAGAAAAAGGAATATATGAACAGAGATGCAAAAAACCATGACCAAGGGATGACAGACACAGTGTGAGGAGCTACATCAGCTGTCTGACACTGCATTTCCAGTAGGTAGTGGCTTCCTTCAACCTTGCATGTTCAAAAGCAAAACTGGAGCATGACTTTTGAGAGCTGACAGTGGCTGGTGGTCTCCAAGCTCTGGGTAAGGTGGGATGTCAGTGGGACTGCAGCTTCATGAAGGAAGTCTCACAATTTCTGGCTTTTTGAATCTCAGCAAGGAGAAACAACGTGCTGCTTCCCAAAGGCTGTGCCCCTGGCCTCCATCTGGAGCAGAGACATGGGAGATGCACGTCCTGTTTGTGCCAGCAGACCAGTCTGTTCGGAAGAGGCTCTGGCACAGCAGTTCTCCTAGCCCTTCAAGTCCCCATCCTGCTCTTTTTAATTCTACTTTTACTAATAATGTGTGCAGTGCCACATTGGCAGGCTCGGGAGATGGCAATGAACAAGACAACAGATTAGCAAATGTTGTGATTTTTACTTGCTGGTAAGAGACAACTGTGGATTAAAAAAAAAAAAAAAAAAGAATAAAAGAAAGAAAAAAACAACAAACATTGGCATAACAGCCAGCCAGCGTGAGTGGCTGCGCATCATGAGATCCCAAGCAACTGGCCAAGCACTCACTGCTAAGGAGCATCGGCTCTCCATTGCCTCCTGTTATGGAAAAATTCACCAAGGCAACGCTCCCGTCTTTACCCAACCCACACGTGTGTCCCTAGAGCTGGGAAGGGCTGGGGGAATATCACTGCACCGTGTTCAAAGAAATCAACACCCAACTCACTGAGAGGGTGCCAAGTTAAAAGGAGCAGAGCCCAGCCTCTCCAGAGACATGGGCAGGTGCGGCAGGCGGCAGCAGGGTGCCTGTCCGTCCCCTGTTTTGCTGGCACACTCAAATTCAAAGCCGAACTGGCACCAGCTGTAAGGGACGATGACATTGTCCTACTCGGCTCTGTGGGGTGGCTGACATGAAATGATTGCCAAGGTGCTTTGTGCCAGGAATGGACATGTTTAAATGGTGGACAGATTAACACCTTCTCCTTCTCCACACCGCGACTTTGAGCCATAATCACCGCTTTTCTGGCCAAGCCCTGGTTCAAAGGGAATCCCATCCCTTTACACTGCGGCTAAAACAGAGTTCACATCAAGCGAAACCTCCCAACCTTTCTCCAAGATTTGCACACACGACTAAATCAAGGAAGCAATTAATGTGACCATAATTAAATCAATAACCTCTGAGTAAAGTTTTATTCTAAAGATTTCCATATTGAAACTCATTTCAGAATTATTCCCTGATCTGCACCACTCTCCAGAATTAAAGCCTTAAGAAGAAATACAGTTTTGTTTGTGGCAGCCTTCAAGATACACCTTTAACCTTTCAACACATTTTTATTTTCTTCTGAGCTGAGGTTAAGGTGGTGCACTACAGAAAGCAAAAGGAGACAACTTTATAGCTG
Source organism: Nettapus auritus (assembly GCA_011076525.1). Taxonomy (NCBI): domain Eukaryota; kingdom Metazoa; phylum Chordata; class Aves; order Anseriformes; family Anatidae; genus Nettapus; species Nettapus auritus. The sequence continues at coordinate 35,348,073 of CM021765.1, read as the reverse complement.
TTTTTGAGAGAGGTAAAGAGCAGATGAAACTGAACTACAAACATCACCCTAATCATAAGCAGAAATACACTCACCAAGGTTACCTCTTTGTACACGGTACAGTATTACAAGCAGTGACTTACGCAGCACTGCAGCAATACACCAAATTACCCTGCGGCTAACCAGCAAGAGGCCAGTGCCCCATGTGAAGGCACCTGCCGTGAAACAAACTGGGATGCAGTGCATGGTAATCATGCTGGCCACACATCAGCAAGGAACTGAACTCGCCACCTTCTACCTACGCCAAACTACCAGGCTCCATCAAGCATCCTGGAAAGCCATGGGCAAGCCTCTCCTGACCTCAGAAGGCGAGCAGCTGGACACCTTGTAGATATCTAGTGTTTTCTACTTAACTCTAAATTAAACTTGAAATTATTTTCTAATTAACTCTAAGCTAACTTCTTCCCCACCCAGCTGCCAGACCATCACTTTGTGTCAAGACACCGGCATCCCTCCCCAGGCGATGCTGCAGAGCCCATGTGGTCAGGCAGGCTCCAGCCATGCTGTGCTGGGCTGTGCCTAGTCTCAACAGCCCTCAGAGACCTTCCAGACCACCATGAAGCCTCATCAGCAAACTATCAACCAAAACAATGCTAATGAATGATGTGTAGCTCTGTTACACTTCTTGCTGAGGGTTGCTTTCCACCAGAACCACCCCGAGAGCTGTTCCAGCCTGCCACCCTTGACTCCCTTCTCAGTGGAGGTAACTTTTGTGCCTGCAGAACAGCCCCGGCACAGATTTTGCTGTTTGCTCAAAAGCTTGGAAAGTGCTGCAGAAGCAGACCCTGCTCACTCCCAGGGCTGCTGCCGGCAGGCAGTGACACTGCACGTCTCCCACCTGCTGCCTCGGCCTGCCCGGCGAGGAGCTGTTCGTACGTCATGGTTACAACACACAGACACAGCCATCCAGCAGTATTACTGGGTAATGATGCAAACAGCCCCAGGGCCCCATCCTGCTAACAATTAGAAAAGCAAGCAGCTCATCAAAATTATTTAAGAGTACAAATCTCACAAGGCTTTATTTATGTTTGCAGGTCTTCATCTGCTTGGTTATTTCAGACAAAGTCATATCACCTACACATCTTTCTTTAAATATCCCATTCACACACATAAAAATATAGTTTTAACACACAAAGAAACGTCTAATCTAAAGCACAAAGGACAACATACAGTGTTTTAGACTTCGTATTTCCAAACCATCACACCTTAGTCACTTTTTTACACCAGTAAGCTATTGATGCACATATTCCTCATTCTTACATTTATGATATCCAGATTGTGTTTCAGAGAAAAAGTTACAGGGTTTAATTCAGTCTGGATATCATCTGGTGACTGGCATGTGTTTGTAATTAAGTAGATATTGAAGCCTTATCATCTTGCAGTTTCTCCTTAAAGACACAATCTTACATGATTCCCACAGTGCCTCGGCTTTTTCATGTGAGAATGGCACATGTCTGAGTCTGTTGTTAGAAGCTGGGATTCTACATCAAGGGACTGATCTTTCCAGTTCATTCTCATCTTCTGCTTTCATGAGGACCTGCCTTTGGCTTCTCTATCAAGATGAGCAGAGCTTTGGTCTAGCTGAACACAGCTGGCCAACAGCTGCATCTGTGCAGACATTCCTTATTCCTGTGAAAGCACAATCAGACAACTTGGTTTACAAAGCCAGTTTTTCCCATGTTTAGATATTCTCAGGAAAGCACTTAGCTGCAGCTGGCCAGGTACACTGTCAGCAGAGAAACAGCAGCAGCAGCCACTGAAAGGCTCTGGAAGCTCCCCTCTGCACAGGTTTGAGTCACCCCTAGGATCAGCACTTCCAAGCCTGCCTGGGATGTCATCCTGTCCCACAACAGACATGAAGATAAAGATTATGAGAGGTATCAGCCCTGGGGTGGATCCTCTAGCCCAGGAGCTGATTCTCCTCCACGAGACAGGGAGCCTAAAGGTACTCATGCTGGACAAGTTTTTATTTCTCAGAGCCGTGACTAGAAAGCTGTCATAGTGGTTCTGTGACAAATCATGAGGAAAGCTGTGTGATCAGCAGGGAGCTTGGCTCCTGCTCTGCTCCAGGTCCTTACTGCCATCTTCTAGGACCACAAGCACTTCCAAAGCCAGGAAATCCCAAGTGCCTGACAGCCAGAGAGGTGCTGGGGTGAGGATCTCACAGGCTGCTGCAGAAATCCATTTAAATAGATCATGAGCCTGTTCCACAACATTAACTTTCTATGACAGACAAGTGAAAATCACTTCCTTATCTTCAACATGTACGCAATAAATGTGGCTGCATAGATGGTGATGCCCTGGAGCTTTTGAAGGCAGGATTTTTGGGGACTTTCTTCTACTCCTTGGCTGACTTCACTTAGAACACTCAGTATATGGCTTATGCATGCTTCCACTTAAAATGAAATCTCTCCAACACACACCCCGGCTGTAAATTTATTGTTTGGCTTTGTGCCATTTCCCAGAGAATCCATTTCAGGCTTTTTGTGTGCATAGGGGTTTTTAGGGATGTCTGAGGTTGCCTTCTACTGAACACAGCTCTAGGCTGTAGGAGCCTGCAGACGTGGAACAGAGTGAGAGCCACACCTGGCATCTGAAGGGCTGCACGATGGGTCAGACTGAAGTCCCTGTTGACATCTGTGTTCCCGTCCCCTGTAAAACTGATTCATTCAAGCACTTCGGTATGCTTTCAGATAGGAACAGTCCTAGTGTGGCAATTAGCAGGATTGCTGCTGTAGAAACCTATTTCACAATGTACACAATTGCTTACAGATCCTTTTGGATACCATGCTGAAACAAAGAACAGAGGAAGAATGGATTTTCTCCTTGCTGCAACTGCAAACTTCAGGCAACATATTCAAGCAAATACTGCTCTAGTCTTGCTTACTGCAGCCACAGATGGAGCAGCAACATGTCCTCAACCAGATTCACACAACTGGGGGGATCCCAGTGGATGGGATCCAAAAGGGGTGGCTGCATTTGGGCACCTTCCACATTCCAGTTCCCATTGGAATGAGAAGACACATCTGGAAGAGCCACGAAAGCCCCTAGATGTAGCTGAAGAAACTTCTCTTCTTGTTGTTCTTGGAATAACGCCCTCCTGCTATTCACAGCCACAGCTGCTGGTCACTTGGCTGCCTACAGCCGGAGCCTGAATGGAGGGCAGCCTGCCAGCTCACGGCTTGGCTGGGTGCTTCTGCCCCGGCGCTGCTGCCAAGTGGCCATGGGTTGAAGCAGGCAGGCTGCCTGCACCATGTCTCGAGTGCCACTGCTTCGGCAGCAGCTGCTCCTTTGCGCCCGTAGCAAGGCTCTGGCACCGCAGCCTACCCAAACCTGAGCATGGCCTATGTCAGCCTTCTCATCGCTGTCTGGCCATAGCTGGGACTAAGAAAAAAAGCTTTGATCCCTGTTTTGCTTGACAGCAACAGCCCAGCTCATCCCAAAGCAGTGCTATCCAGAAAGGAGAGCAAAGCACAAGACACCTCATTGGCCTCAGAGGCCTGGTGCTGGGCCTCCCAGCAGCCTCCCATGACCCGTGCCTCCCCGCTGTCCAGCCTTCCACCTCCAGCAGAATAAATCAGCTCCGCAAACCACAAGCACCCAGGAGAGTGAAGGATTCACATCAAACAAGCCCCAAAACACAGTTTGGAAGAACCGAACGAGCCAGAAGCTACCCCAACCACGGCATTCACAGCAAAGGCCTGCAACATGGAAAGGAAAGGAAAGGAAAGGAAAGGAAAGGAAAGGAAAGGAAAGGAAAGGAAAGGAAAGGAAAGGAAAGGAAAGGAAAGGAAAGGAAAGGAAAGTGTGAGAGAGACAGACAAGGAGTCTGCAGGCATCTTTGTCTGCCAAGCAGACAGGTTATCAGGCACTAGGTGTCTAAAAACCCATTTAGGCCATCTAAACTGTCAAGATCTGTGTGACAACTCATTTTGATGGTTCCAAAATGTTTCAACCATCCAGGTTCTTTTATATATATATATTAATTCTTGTTAAAGATACCACAAACCTTTCCCTGCAGACTTAAATTTTGGGCACATGAGAATAGTAAAGGAAAGCTCAATCTGCCCAAATCTTTCTCCTTTCCTTTATAGTATTCTGCAAGCAGAATAAAAAAATGATTTAAGACTTTCCTTTCAATAATTCTTTGCAGCAGTGTCTGGAATGCTGGATTGACAAGGGCACTCTACAAGAAAAGAAAAAAAACAACACCATACCCCTTCCTGGCCACAGATTTCTATAGGTCTATTATTTAATTTGGTTATTATAGGCTGCTATGATCGCTCTAATCAGTAGATGAAATGTATCCTTCCTTCTGCTTATTTTCTCTGTACAGAAAGTTCTCTCTTTACAGAACACAGACTCTCTCTCAGCTATTCAAACAGAATTCATTCATTATACTATATTCTTGTTACATACTTGCTCTTCTGTGTTTAGATTGCAAATTCTACATTTTAACTAGCATCCAGGGAATGTTATTTCAGCTATGCCACTTCATAAAGTGGACAAAAGAACCCCTTTATTCCTAGAGCTTTAAAAGCTGTTTTAGTGTCAACTGATGGTCAACTCACTTCTCCCAGAAAATTCATGTCAGCAAAAGATCATGGCTTCTAAGCTAAATTCTGACCTCCCTGAAATCGATAGAGTTTTGCTACTAACTTTTCTCACGCCAAGATTACTATCTACCTCTTTGCTTGAATTTACAAGAAACTCACACTCACCTAACAGGCATGCTGCTGTCAAAGAAGGCAGCTTCCCCCCCTTTTACATCCTGGCTACACAAACCTTCCCAATCATCATGCCTCAGTACTGGCACTTCTGCAGACAGAACAACTACCCCATGGGGAGAAAATAAATGTCTTCTGCCAGCTATAAAATACTAATACTCCATAGGTATTGTCAGACCAAAGAAGAGAAAGGAAGGCTTAGCTCAGACCACTCATGTATGTCTGTGCCACTACTGATCAGCCTCACTGTCTTTCAAACCCTTGCCAAAAGATGCTAGCTGCAGCAAAGTTTGGTTCCCAGCAGAAGTTTACATTGAGGAATTAAATATCAAGTTCCCCACCAGGCTTGTCAGGAGCAGGCAGGAGCTCTGGAGAGGCTGATCTGAATCTTGCAGGAATGAACCAATTCCCACATTAAACTTGTCACAGACAATTAGAAAGTCTGTCTGTAGTAATTAGCAATTCCTAACAACCACCACGACGTGGTCTTGGCACACTGACACCAGTGCCATGGGACTGGGACTGCAAGATAAACTCAGCCTTACAAGTGGGATGATCCTGCTTCAGGGATCGGCAGAGAAGCACTTCTGAACGACTATACCATTGTTGTACAGTCTGGGTGATTTTACCGCTCCTAAAGCACCGTATGTGGTTTACAAATTAAATCAGACTACGAGGTATTATTTTTCTGGATGACACTCAATTCTGTTGCTCCTTACAGATAAATGATGGTAGGTTTTTATCTTTCTGTACAAATACCATGTATCTGTATGCACTTACTTCAGTTCACCTGGAACTTTCAGAAGGGAACTCCTTATTGTTGTAGAGATTCTCTGCTTATGGAATCACTATCCAACTACTTTAATGAAGAATACACAATATTTGCTTTTTTATAATTACTGTAAGAATTTCTCAGTGGTTGCATTTTGTTTCTTTTAAAGCCAGAACAGATTTGAGGACACAGGTGGCCAAATGGACATAGAGGCTCTTCACATCGTTCTTGGGGCTGCTGCCATCCATAGGGCATTGCTGAGATAAGTGATGCACTAGTCTGGCAACAGCCACAAATGGAAAGAAAGGAAGAACAAAAGGGGCAGCAGCTGGTAGTCTTAAAACTGATGGTACGACTTAAAAATGAATGCTGGATGTACGCAGGTTTACACGCTTTGGGATCACCATTATTGACTTTGTAATAAAATGAAGGTAAGCACTTCTGTTAAAAAATCTCATTCTTGCCATGGAAGATATCTATATAATCTTTTCTTTCCCAAACACAGCCACGTCTGGTCCCTGTTCTATTGGTTTTAGTAATTTCCACTGTAAGAAGGAGCAAGGAGGAGGAAATTGTATGGCGGACAAACACTGTAGTCCCTTTCTCTCTCTCTTTCTTTTCTTTCTTTAGAATTTTAGAATTTTCTTTCTTTCTTTTTCTTTCTTTCTTTCTTTCTTTCTCTTTTTCTTTCTTTCTTTCTTTCTTTCTATTTTTCTTTCTCTTTCTTTCTTTCTCTTTTTCTTTCTTTCTTTCTTTCTATTTTTCTTTCTCTTTCTTTCTTTCTTTCTTTCTTTCTTTCTTTCTTTCTATTTTTCTTTCTTTCTTTCTTTCTTTCTTTCTTTCTTTCTTTCTTTCTTTCTTTCTTTCTTTCTTTCTTTCTTTCCTTTTCCTCCCACCCTCCCTCCTTCCTTCCTTCCTTCCTTCTTTCCTTCCTTCCTTCCTTCCTTCCTTCCTTCCTTCCTTCCTTCCTTCCTTCCTTCCTTCCTTCCTTCCACTTCAGAGACAGCACTGAGCAGGCAGAAGCCAATGAAGCACGGGGGAACCCTTGCATCCTGCCTGACACTGGTTTATTTTCTCAACGCGACAGATTTAAGTCAGCTTTTTCCAACCCTCTCCAGAGCTCAGAAATTATTTTAGTGCTTCTGCTAACTAATTCCTCCTCTAATTAAATTTAGATGGAAGAAAAATCTAATATTGATTTCAGACTTTTATAACTGCTATGACTTTTCACAATAATATCCAATTGCAGGTGAAAAAATAAGACTTGTAGTGAAAGCATGTTCTCAGTTACCCTTGAAATAATTCAAGGCAACACCGCTCCTTCAGTGCCTTAATTTTAGAGGCCCCTCCTGCTCCGTTTACCCAGCTTCCGAAGTTCATTTTCTTGAGAGTTGTAATGTGACAATTCAAAGAACATTTTCTGTCATTTTGCCTTAGCTGAGATCAAGCAGAAAAAAAGTAGTCAACTACCAGGTGCTGAATGAGTACTTCAACATGCAATGTATATATGTCCTTGCTGTTGAGTCAATGCAATAAACACAGGATATTTGGTAGCTGCAGCATCTGCTTTCAAAAGGTTCTTCTAACTTTTCTTCAGAGAGCAGAACATAAGCAAGTATGTAAAAAAAAAAAAAAAAAAAAAAAAAAGCAGTTTGTCAAGATCAGAACAGCAATGAAAACCTGACTTTAATCAGCTTCCTTATTCCCAGGTGAGGTGAAGCCTGGTGAAAGCTCTGCCCTGGCTGCTGCAAGGCTGAGGACGGAGCAGACCCCAGGCAGTGCAGCAGCGTCCTTGCCGCCATAGGCACTGCGCTATCCGTCCGCTGACACCTCCTGCAATGCCACCAGGCTTGGTGCTGACACACGGCCTTCACCTGGGGGGATGCAGAAACCTCTCCACTGCACAGACGTGACCACTGTGTTATTTTGTTGAACTGTACAACAATAAAACTCTTCCTTCTTAATATCTCAGGTGGACAGCTTGTAAGCAAAATGTCTGATGGCTTTTTCTATAAATTAAATGTTGAGAGATGTCTTTTATTGACAAAGAACAAATTATCCTGAGCCTCTGGCAGGTGATATGGCTGTTAAAATGACAATCACGAGCACGGCAAAGCAGAGCACGGCAGGAATTTCTGAACAGTGAATGACCAGGAAGGCCATGAAATCCAAAGTCACTATCTGCGTATCCATCAGTGTGCTGTGCATGGCCTCTCCTGTACTTTGATTACTATCACTGTGATAAGGCTTGGGAATTAATAACTACAGAAAATGCCCTCTCTGCACCCTCTGAAAATGATTCTTCATGCATGGCACATCTTCGAGAGGTCAGTAAAACATTTTTAGTATGAGACGTGCTCCACTGCATGCCATAAATCAGACCACGCATTTGACCCAGCCATGACTCTCAGTGACAGCTTTTTAAGACCCAAGGTGAAGTCACCATCCAGTTAAGGAGAAAAGGGAAACCGCAATTTGTGCTCTATGTGCCAAGATGTTACCCACATCCCTTTGCAGCCCAACCTGCCTGGCACACAGCAAAATACTTTCACCGTTGTTCCTTTAACATCATCAGCATGAACCAGGGACTGTCCTCACCTCCCTGCATCAGTGAGGTGTCCCCATGGCAGCTGGGGACCAGAGCTCCAGCCTCACCCACGCAGTGCTGTGAGGAGGCTGGTGTCTCACACCCAAGGAACCTTTGAACTAAACCATATTGCCAAGCTTCCTGCTCCTTGTAGGGAATTTATCGGTACAAATGCAAGCCCTGCTGGGCAATAGGCCTGTCAGACCTGTGGCAAGCCTCGATCTACATGCTTTTGTAGTGGAGACATGGCCTGAGTGCCTATGAGAGGCAACCCCCAGTCTGCGACTACTGGCCCTCTGAGTCCCACCGTGATATTACCTAAAAACATGTTCCAGTGTCTTGGCTCAATTTCACGTAGCAAATAATACTGAATTTGAATCAACAGTTGATTTAAGAAACTGGAAAACTTCACATTCTGGGAATTAAAAGAAAGTTTCATGTGCCAAACTTTGAGCAGAAGAAGTTACTATTTTTACAAATTAAAGTAATAACCCCTATCATGACAGAAAAATATTCTGTCTGTGGGAATCCTACAAAACCATAAAATGATAATCACAGTGCTGGTTGATTATAACTATCAAACAAACAGTATTAACAGTCAGGTATTTTCATATGTCACTGCACTAATAAGATGACAGGAATTCTACCAAGCTTCAAATACATTTGTCTACATACTGCTCAGATCCCATAAAAGATGTAATTTCTATGTGAGAAAATAAACTGTCTACCTCAAAGGAAGGCTTTCTGACAAGTTTGAACGCAATTACTCAGAGCCCCAACTTCCACTAACAGCAGCTGGGTAAAAACAAATCCTTTAGTGTCACGGAGCAGATTCTTTGTTCCATCTTCCTGCTAAGGGGAAGTATAAATTGGATTGTGGACCACATTTAATTAAATTTAGCTTCAATTGTTACAGTACGAGGACAAGAAAGCCCCCCTGAGGTTCATGCTAATGGGAATAGAAAAAAGTATATCTGCTGCTGAGGCTGTTTGTAGGTAATCGTTGCTCACCCACTCAACACCAAGATGAGGAATAGCATCTGCTAATAAGTGATTCTGGGCTAAAACTATTTGCATATTACCAGCTCCTCTGGAAACAATCTTCAAGCTGTTAGAAACTTTAAAAAAATCGCTTTTTAATATTTTTTTATGAGTTGAAATATCAGAACCAGCAAAATTTAAAGCTGATGACTTGCAGAACTAGTTATCTGCATCGTCTTCCTGCAATAATTCACTAATCTGTATCTGTTGTGAAAATTGTCTCACTCCAAGAGACATATGGATGGTTATGGCTTCCAGCAGGGCTCTGATGACTCCTCTATGGAAGCAACGGCACCAAGAGCAGCTGGAGGAAACAGATGTGCCGCCATGGGCACTTCAGTGAAAGGCCAAGGGATGAATCCTTCACGTGCTACTTAGTTCAGGATCCCATCATAAAAACCACCATTACAAAACAATTATTGCCTATATTTTTAGCCTGGCTCTGCTTGGAAGCAGACATTTTGGTAGCAAAACCCCCACTGGAACGAATAAAGGAGAAGGGTTGCAATGGGCAGGGCAGGAGGCCCTTCCAGGCCTTGCCTTTGGCTAAACTGAAATTGAACCCAAGCCACTGAATTTTCATACAGATAAAGTGCCAGCCCTGAGAAGCACATCAGCAGTCATAGCAGCTGGATGGCAAAGTGGTAACCTGAGGAAATAGTTGTTTGTTATTCTGGGGAAAAAAACGTAGTTTGGTAATTCACAGAAAGCAGTGAGACAGTCAGTGAAGAAATTGAAGATATGAAAACTACGATGCAGAAATTGCTGTCCTGTAGAAACCTGTCCTCCAGACATAGGCAAAAAATTAGGGAAATTGTATGGGAAATGCAGTAAACATGGCTACTAACTGGGTAAAAAAGCAAGGTACTCAAAAGGACAAACCAGATACACCAACAAGCAAAGAGAGTCTCACAGGCTTCTGGCAGTTCGCCAAACGAGCCTTTATCCTCAGTTATGGTGGAGAAGAATACTTGAAATACTCACGGCACTGGTTTTTACAACAGTGACACATTTCCAAATGTTTACCTTAGGTCTGCCTTTTTTTTTTTTTTTTTTTTTTTTTTTTTTAAACAAGTATGAGCTAGAATCAGTCACAAGTATTGGGAAAAGAGAAAGAAACTAAGGAGCAAAATGTCATGAGGTCTGGACAGTATATGTCCACTCAGACTGGACAAACCCAAGAGTACAGTGGCTGCACTGCTAGCAAAAATTTGGCCTTACTCCCTACTGCCTCCTGTGACTGAAGGGCATGAGAGTATTTTGGGGATAAGGGCACAGGGAGTGGAGAGATGTCAGCATGTTCTCGGCAAGCATAGGCAAGCAAATCACTACTTCTGCATCAAGTTACTGAAGCTCTAATCAAAGATATGTAAAAAACAAAAGTGAATGGAGAGATGAGGAGAAAACAGTACCGTTTGAGAATGTATCAAAAAAAAAAAAAAAAAGCTGTATGGTGCCTAGCTTTAGAATTACTGGAGCTTATCAACAGATAGTGGCAAAATGAAATCAGGTGACCTTCAGTTTCAAGTCAGTCCTTAGCCTCAAATTATTCCATTCCCATTCTATTTACAATCTATCAGCAAACTCTTAGAGGGCATGAAACGTTAAAAAAACAAAACAAAAAAACAAAACAACAAAAAAAAACAACAAACTGTTAAAAAGCATTTAACCTCCCCAGTTACAGCAAAACCTATATTTTGACCAGTTTCCTTTCTGCAGCTAATACAAAGTTAAAGCACAGAGAGTGTTTACAGAAGCCCTGTCCTGTGGATACACATTTCCACCTTAGCACTAGTCTGCTTTACCACTTTGGGATCCTCACAAAATTTCAGGGTGTCATACTCCAGCCACCTAAAAGCCCTGAACAAGTGAAGACTACATCTGAATGAAGAACAAGTCAACCCCGTTGACTCCATACATGTAACACAGACATTTGACCACTCTAGAACTGTACATTAGTCATGTCCAAACTGGGCATATCTGAAAGACCTCCTCTGCAGGTTCTCTATCCAACAACCCATCCAACAGCCCTTTCACTGCTGGCTGCACCCTCTTCAGGACAGCCATCGATAACCCAACTCCTACTGCTAGTTTACTATGTACCCCCACAGGGCTGAGCAAAGTGCTAATCCTGGATGTGACTGTGGATGGTAACACAACACCCATCAAATACTAGTGGTGAAGCCATGGTGGTGGTTGGTGGACACACCACTTGTAGGTAGCATGACCTGTTTGGGCGCACAGGCACAAGCACTGTTCAGAAAGGTACAAGACTATTTATTCCTGTAAATTTTGTTCCACCTTCATGCAGGCCTGAAAACTGTATAGTCCTGCTCTTTCACACTGTCATTTCTAAATACAATGGTATTACAAAGAACAAGGTCCAAATGTCTGAAGTCCAAATGATGTAGCAAATTTCAAACCATAAAATTGTGGAGAAAGTAGTCTCATCAAAAAGGTTCTACATTTTTCTTGCTTTTCACACAGACTTTCAGGTTATGAGTAATGAGACCAAGACAGCCTGTAGATGCTGAGAAGGGCTTTGAAAATAATTTGCTTTTATCTACTTTGAAGGAGCAAACTACTGATAGCAGAAGAAAAAAATATTTTTTCTATAATGGAAAGCAAAGACAGTAAGTGCTCAGATGATATTTGAGAGTCCTGCAAGTTAAGCCCTTCTGACATGCTGTTCCAGGTAACAATCCTTTCCTTATCTGTAAAACACAGTTTCATCCCAGATTAGCACTAGTTTTGACCCATGAGAAAACAAAAGAGCTTGGCATGTGAAGAAAGGCTGCTCAGAAAACTCGACAGATCCATAATAACCAGACACTGCTGCAGAGGGGCCCAGCTTCCCTCACCAGAAAGGTCCTCTCCCCACCTCCAAATGGCAGCAAATTTGCTCGGAGAACAGATCACCCCCTAGACTGTGTCAGTCACACTCAAACTATTTGCAAATATAACTGAAATTTATGGAGAAGATGCAACTAGATTATTTTTGCCCCTCTAAGGCCAGATTTACAAAATTGCTTAAGAGACAGGAGCTGGCAAAAGCGCTGTGTGGAGTGAGAGATGACTGCTCATGGCACCAGCCATGCTCAACTTTCTCCTCTGCAAAACCGGCCCCATGCTTTCCATAACAAGACCTGTAACCATGCAGGTGTACAGCACTCCTTGAGAAACCCGGGATTTCTCAGCCTCTCCTGTTGAAGCCGTTTCCTTTTGTATAAATTATTAAGCGGTCATTACTGCGGGAACGAAAACCTGAGCTGCCTCTTCCCAAAAAAGTGTTCCAGCCACTGAGCTGGAAAGCCGAACTTTGTCACTGGTCCAATTGGTTTTAGAAACAGTGAGTGCTTTAACACTGCTCATGTCTGTATTCAGGGCACGCTGCCCTACAACGAGCTTGGTGCCCAGATACGCCTGCTTTGGGAACCCCTTTGGAACTCCATTCTTAAAAATTCCCTTTACACCTTAGTCCCTTTTCAACCTCCTCACAGAGGGAAGATAAGAAAATTTCAGATCAGAAAAGCCAGTAGCTCATATTAAAAGCTGGCTGTAAGCCAGCTTGCTAGGAAAAAGTTTTCCAGCAGACCTACAAGCACTTCATACTCGAGCCAAACAAGCTGCATGAGCTCCTCAGAGTGGGTGTTAAAGCCACCCGGAATTAGTGTAATCTCTTATTGGAGCACCACGAGGAAACAACTGGAGGCAAATCTCCTGTCCTTTGAGAGCACAGCACATCTGCAACAGTTTAATTCTTTTGAATCGCTGTTTCTTGCATCATGGTGAAGGCTATTCATCTAAAATGGGTTTTGACAGAAATGCAACAGATTTCATTTTAAGGGTTGGACATATACAATTTTGAAAAGCGAATCCTTCCTCTTAAAAGCAAATCCCCCCTGCTCACCCCATCCCACCGCCGGGACCTTGTTGGGACCGCGAGTTGGACAGCTGCCCCCAGCCCAGCCTCTGTGGTGCCAGGAGGCTGGTGGCTGGAGGCTGGAGGCTTGTGGCTGGAGGCTGGCCTCCCCCAGGCACTGCCAGCTCTGGGGACAAGTCCACGCTCCGGACCTCCCCGGGTCAGCATCCCTGCAGCATGACCAGGTTTGTGGAGAAGAAGGAAAGATGCATTCGAAGCCTATCACTACACATGAGGCAGCAGGGACAGGATAGGTAGAGCTCATCTAAAAAAAATCCAAAACACAAAACACCCCAAGCCCAACAAATCAGAAAAGCCCTTAAGCATTTCCATCCAACAAAAGACAACAAATACGCGCCATTTCTGAGGCACCTCATCATTTTAATTAAAACTTCCCTCCTCTGCAAAGTTTCAGTCTTTTGATTTATTAAAAGCTTCTAATTAAGATGTAAACAAAGCTTCAAACATTCCCACTTCCTCCAGGAGGGAAATTCTGATTTTTTTTTTTCTTAAAATGTCATTTGTCAGTATGGTTTAGGCAGAATTTTTGTAATTTAAGTCTCCAAATTAAAAGAATGAAACAACTGCTGCCAAAGACAATTTTAGGCAAGAAGTAAAATCACCAGCACTCCACAAGAAGCAGCAATCTCGCAGAAGCTGTACCTGGTGGTGGGACACCTGGCCAACGCGTCTGCTCTCTCACAAGTCCCTGACTGTTCCCAGTTTGCACCTTCAGTTGTAAGCGTTGGTTCCCCAAAATACAACTCATAACTAGAAGTGCGGTCCTTGTTCCTGGCACTGTCAGTCAGCATACAGTCATCAGCTCAGCACTGTGGCATGTCTCCAATGCTCAGTCTTGCTAGAAACCTGCTCTTGTCCACACCATAGCTATGCAAGAGGACACACTGGCTGGCCGGCTGCTGCTCGTGTGATGCCAAATACATCTGCCTCTGCTGCAGGCTGGATTCACACCCACTTACGCCCTCCCTTTAGGCTCCTCTGTGTATATGTAAATTTGGTTTGGTGCTCCCAAGCAAGTGAATTGAAAGCTACCTCGTTATCAGTTTTGGTCTCCTTTTGGATAGGGGTTTTGGGATGCTTTCCCTATATTCCCCCTGCTCTAGCAGGACATCCCAACACCTACCTCCATCACTCAAGAGCTTACTTTCATGCTCTCAATGCAGGGAAAGAGACATAGCAAGAACCTTAAGTGCTTGTAGGCAAAAAGAAATCTTTTCACTATCTTTCTACACAGGCACTAGACAGACATGTAAAATACTGATTTGCAGGATGCTCCTCTCTATTTACCAATATGGTCTACTCAGCACACATATGTTCTTTCTGTATTCCCATATGTTTGGTTTTTTTTTTTTTGTTTTTGTTTTTAATTTGAATACATTTGGAGTAGTGGAATCATTTGCTCTGTTGCAGGCAGCTTATATGAGAAGCATTTGGAAAAGCTGAAGAGGATAGCAAAAACTACCCAATGAATTCATGAGAAGATTTTTAACCTGGCAATTCAAAAACTCTCCAGCAAAAATATAGAACAAGGTTCTGCAACATTAAGGACATTCCTTATTAAAGCCCACAGACATAAACATCTGAATATGGGTGTGCTACTTGAGCAAATACATAGTAAAGGCCAGGTCGCCTGATGAAGCTGTACCTTTCTCGCATAAAAAGAATACCACACCCTCTTCAACAGGAAAGATCTTTTATTAAGATCTGGTCATGGAAGCTATTTCCAGCTCACAACAGCAGCTGCATTGATCAAATGCACTAACACCCGGTTGTGCTTACTCCTGTCTGTTACGTGGTGGTGACCTTTCCATCAGCCATGTACCACCATTTGAGAAATGCTGCACATACAGGAGCAATGCGGTTTTCATGCCGCGTTAGGTGTCCCAGGCCTCAACACATGCAGACTAGACAGAAGCTGACAGGCTAGGGGTGAAGACAGAGTACAGACACAACACCTGGGAAATGGGGATATTAGTCTCAGCTTTCATAAAATCCTTGTGTGATCTAGGGCCAAGCTGTTTTACTTTCTTCTGAGACTGAATTCACAGTGGTTCTGCAACTTATTCACCTTTTTGAAGAACTTTTTTTTTTTTTTTTTTTGTATCTGCAATTTTTAAGGCTCCTTTTTTTTAAAAAAAAAAAAAGAAAAAAGAGAAAGAAGTGGGTTGTTTGGTGTGGGGTTTTCTGTTTGTTTTGTTTTTGTTTGTTTAAAAGGGAACAGGCATTTCAGTACAAAATTGGGTTGTTACAAAGAACCTGAACAAGGCAATCCTCTGCTTTCATGATATTATTTAAAAAAAAAAAAAAAAGCATTTTAAAATGAAGGAATACTCTGTCATGATGAAGCACTGTGAATAAAAGCAGAAAACTTCAGTTTGATAAGACTGTACTTGACCATGCTTTCTTCACCATGGTCTACATATGATTGCTTAGAATCTATTTGAACTCAAGACAACAGCGGGGAGGCAAAACTAAGTTCTGGCATTCACAGAAAACAATGAAAGGGGAAGATGAGTCCACCTTTGCTCTCTGAAATCAAGCAAGTCTTTGAGGGAAATGATAATCCAGCAGAACAAAACCCCAGCAGCCCTCCTGTCTACCACAGGTACTATCAAAAGCAGAATTGTTAGCAATATGCTATAAAATTGGGTATTATGAGATAGGTGAAACTTCACAGCCCATCTTTATACTTGCTGTAAAATGATGATCTCCGTCTGACTTTTTCCTCTGCACACTGCAGAGAGGTGCAACCGAAGCCAAGCTAAGCTGGGTCTGCAATAGTACATGTGCATTAAGTGCTGTGCCTGCTCAGGGCTTTGATCTAGCTAAAAATTAATCAGGAAACAGAGACTATCCTTGATATCAGCTCTCAGTGCAACCACACCACTGCCAGTGTGTGAGGAAGAAGAAGGCAAGTACATGAGGGGGCTAAGAAGGCTACTGAAGACCAGACTGACCAAAGGACCTGAAGTGCAGACTGACTGAAGCTTCAGCTGATCTGTCTGATGACCGGCTGTGGAGGAAACCTGGGTTCCCACTTCCCTCCTCTCCCTGGTTGTTCACATCCCCCTTCCCTCCAGAGATAAGGTGCATGTGGGCACACAATCACTCAGAGCAAGGTCACAAACCAACCAGAAAGAAAAATATCAGGTGAGGGAACTGAGGACAAGGTTAGTTTTCCATCCATGTCAGTAGACAGCAGAGCTGTCCTATCACCTTGGCCTAGGAAAGCTCATCCTCCACGCAGCTTCTCCATTTCAGGCAGTGACTCAGGGCAGCAGCTGGGCTCCGTGGGCTCACATCTGCTGCCTCATGGAGCTGCTCCTCTTTGCACTGCTGGTGGAAGGAGCCCAGAGAAACCAGCCTTCAGCAGCACAGGCTGACCTCTGCAGCTAGAGACACGCTCAGGTGCCATCCTATGAAGATTTGATGTTTTAAGTGCTCTGAAGTCTCACAGCACATCTGTGGCTTTTCTGAAAGTGAAAGGCTTGTGACAAAACAGGCAAAATACTCTGCCATTTCCCAGTGGCCCCATTTCTGCATCTAACTGGGATTGCAGTGAATACACTCCAGGTGAACCAGTCACACAAATGAGCCCTTCTCAAAAAGACTTGCTGACTACAAACTCGCAGTCCCTGCATAATCTGTTTCTGTGCTGGCGAACAGAGCTGCAGGGCCTGAAGATGCAGTCAGAGACCCGCAGGGAGGCCCGGCAGGGCCGCAAGACCCTGCGTGAATGAAAGGAGCAGGGTGAAAGAGGCAACTGCATGCTGGAGCAGCAGCACAAGGACAAAGATTCACTTCAGATGCGTGGTCACGTGTGTTAAGAGAAAGAAGGGGTGAGGAAAGCTCCCCGTGCCCTGCGTGATATGTTGTCGCCCGATCGCGTGCTCCATTATTCCCTGCAGTGCCTGGCAAAGGCGCTGTCTTGTCTGTCAGTTCCGCATCAGGCACCCCGGTGAAGTACTTGCAAGGATACATTTCCTGAAAAATGATGCTCTGATGCCTTGGCAAGAGTAATGGCACTACTGCTGAGGGCTCAGTGTCTTCCAGTCCAAATCCTACAGCACGGGGGCAATTTCTATTACTGTCAGCCATAAAGTACAATGGGTATTGTCAAGCACTTGAGTAAAAATGCATGTGTAAAGCATTAACAAGAAGGATGATACAGCTTCCTCCCTGATAAACGATGCTGTTGCCTAAAGCCTACAGCACACACAACCACATATTTCACCTCGTTTCCTGTGGAGGATTTTCCTCTTGGTTTTGTGGCCCAGACCGTTGTTTAACATGCCCACCCCACTAATGGATTTTCAGTGGTATGGAGCGGCTATCTGTAGGAAGTCGTGTCTCAGGGGGCAGGTATGTATGTTAGATTTGACATACCATGGTATCTGTGTTCAGGAACCTAATTCCTCATTCAGGAAGACTATGAACAGTCCTCCTGCAGGGACTTCAGGGCAGGTACGATGCCCAAAGGGAATAAACACCCACTCCTCCACCACCCCCATGTAGGTTACCTGTCCTAGGGGCTGGACACCCGTGCTGGGGACAGATCCATCAGGGCAGTGAGGACATGGGAACGTAGAACAACTGAATCAAGGAGGAAGACAGGGAGGAAACAGTACATTTCATGTAATTGCTTCTTCATGTGTGCATTACGCCTGAGGCATGGAGGTGTCAGGATGTTATTCACTCGCGAGGAAGAGGAAATATCTTATCCTGTAAGTCTGGTTATTTTTACTGGGGAGGGAAAAAGGACTCCCATGACAGGAGCTGGCTCTCCAAAAACTATCAGTCCCAGAGATAGGATGCCAAACTATGGCACTCTCTATTTTGCAGAGGGCTGGATACAACACCAGCCTGTGCATTGGTGCATGAAACAGGCAGATTTGCTAAGCAGGAGCTTGGCCAGGTCACCAGCTGGCTAATATGCACATTCCAGACAGGGACACATACTGCTCTTTTCTAAGGAGTAGAAACATGCCTTCTCGCTCTGCGCCACACCAAGCTGACTTGAGACAACCTCTCCTGCACCAGGGGGATGCCCAAGCTGACTTGTGCCAACCTCTCCTGCACCAGGGGGATGCCATTTGTAACTATGGGAGCACTTCCCTTCTTGCTACCGCTCCTTCCACTCCATATTTTCTGCATTAGGAAGAAAGAACACAATATATTTCATGTCCCAAGGTGGTTGCTGACACAAAAGCACCATGGAAGAAGATATCAAGTGTTTATCATGGATCGGAGGCGCTTAGTAAGGACCTCTGAGTCCAGATGTCGGAATGCTAACACAAAAGAAGTTACAAACTCTTATAAACATACTAGTCAGGAAAGAGCGTGGTTATGGCAATTAAATATGAAACAAAACCAAACATCTCCTTGTTCAAAGGGACTTAAACTATAAAGAAAGTACATCAGAAAGGAAATGCTACAGCAAAAGCCATTCAGAAGAGAAGAATGAGGATTTGTCTCAGGAGGAAGGAATTATACCTATTATAAATGTCACATCCAGTGCAACAGATAACTTCCACAAACAAATACATTCAAATGAATTCTACAAGGAACTGAATCTTGGGCTAATGCTTTCCAGGTGTAAGATGATAGCCTGAAAACCATAGTAAGAGCAAGTCCATACTTATGACAGAATGAGAAGCTCTGACGGGGAGATAACCTTCCTAAAACACTCTGCAGAGCTCAGCTGGCCGCTCTGGCTTTCCCTTATCATTTTAGATTTTAAAGGCATGCCACCAACTTTGACTCAGTCAGCCTCCAAGCCACTACTGGTAGGAGTCATCCAGGCTATGATCTGTCACTTTAACCTTACGGTTGTAGAAAGAGTGGGAGAAGGCTTACATGTCTTCTCTGCCTGCCAGGGAGTCAAAAAGAGATGGTAGGGGCTCCCTCCTCCTGCTGCCAGTGTATGCTGAGGAAGGGAGAGTGTTTTCACCACTGTGCATACAGTGCAATAGGAGAGGAGAAGTGTTGAGAGGAAAGGTGTTGACATATCAGGGTATCTTCATTCCTTCTCCTAACAAAGTCAGGCACTGGGGACCTGAGAGCTACAGCGATTCCTGTACGTCTCATTCTCAGAGCTGGCAATCAATTCTCCTTCCTCAGCTTCTCTCACCTACCACGGCTGTATTCTAGTCTCCTGCAGTTAACGTGAGCTCCCAGGTTACAGGTGCTGGTCTGTTACAGATCACAGAGGCAGCCCTTACTAAAACAACACACAATTAATACCCCATTATAAGTCACCGCATAAATTGAGACAGCTATTGCTATGTCTGTGTGGTGGCTGGGAAACTAAGACAGACATGGATAGAAGGACCTGTCTGATGTCCCGCAGCAGCACACAAACATACAGCATTTGGGAAATGGCCAAGCAGCAGGAAAGGGGTGGCAGCAGATTCCCACCTCATGCAGCTGTAGGTTTGACCCCGTGCATGCATACCAGTAGGCACAAGTGTGTCATCGACGGTAAAGGAAATCCAGGAGGAGTGACAATTCTGGTACAGAGCGTGTATGCGACACATTTACCCACATACTAGTACTTTTTAAATAGCTCATTTGAGAGCTCTGTTGTGGGTTTGCATACTAATAACTTCCTCCCGCTTCCTAAGGAAAACATTTTGTTCTAGGTGTCAAGAAACCCTTTTCGAGAATTTAAATGTGCAGACATCTGTAGCTAGGATGAAGAGAGGAAATTGTGTGCAGTGCTGCCTTCAGCGTGCAAAACAAACATCTGCGTGGTCACAAGCAGTTAATTGTCCAACTTCAGAAGTAGGAGAGCTCTACAGCTGTCTCCATCTACTCCCAGCAGCTGGGAAAAGAAGAGGAAATAAGTGTTACCGTTGAGGAGAGTGCAAGAGGTTCCATTATAGAAGGCATAATGCTTAAAAACAATTTTATTTTTTATTTTTTTTAAAAGGAATGATTCCACTAGACTAAAGTCATGCAAAAATATCTTGAGTATGAAAAGCTGCTGTAAATCGTCTGGCATCATTTCAATCAATCTACATTTGTGGTAGGATTTGCTCATAATTTGTAAGTTTACTCATCTTTGAAAGCTCCAAAATGAAGTTTTAGTTACTTTGTGTAATCTTAGTTCCAAGTCTAAGATTCTAATTCTAGAAATTTAAAAGGCACTTTTGAATATCAAGAAGCTGTCATATCAGTTTTTTACTTCCTTATCTGTAAGTTTTCAATTAGCAGGGTATCTAATACAATATATTGCCAAGCAAACACAACCCTATTTTAGAAATCATTATTTTTCAGGAGAACCACAACCTGAGGCTACTCAAAGCTCAGCGGGAACACTTGAGCAACAGAGAGAAGCCAAGATGGTTGAAAAGACCTTGGACTACATCTCCTCTTAGAAAATCTTGACCTCGCTAAACAAAACAAAGGAACAGACTAATTCAGAGCTTTTTAAAAGACATTTTCAAAGTACTGTGTTCTGATTTTAAGATTTTATAAATTTTATATTGAATTTTGACCAACTGTGTAAGGATCTTGTTCAATACACTACACAGCAGAACTGCCCGATCTTGCTGCAGTGTGGATAATCCTTTCTACAGAAGTTGATATGACAAGCATGAATGAGAAAACATCCAGGATTCTGGACTCTTTTGCAATAAAATTAGGATCTGGCTTTGATCTCAACTTCTGGAGGCATAAAGCTGAATAAATTCAATACCTTTTAGTGTTACATTTACAGCTGCATATGTGACATCCAAATCCATCAGGGCTGGTACTTCTTTATGGGCATACTTGCCTTAACCTGTACCTATTCAGAGCAAGGCGGCACTGCCCTAAATCTTGGCAGTTTCAAGAGTCATGTTCACTCCAAATTCTCTTAAGGGAAGGTGTCCTGGATTTCCAGAAAGAGAATTAATCACATAAATAACTTTCACCATTTAAAGCCTAGACACAAGGACAAGGAGGTTTACCTATACCTTTAATCTCCCCAAATTAATATTGTTGTTCAGCATTTGACTGAGACACTGTTCCCTTCTCCCTCCACAGAAAAGGTAGAAGGTATTCCATAATTTTGCTTTATCCATAAATGTTGTGAAACATCTGTAAATTCTCTATGATGAAGGGTATTAGATGGTGTACTGACAGACATCTTCATGAAAGGGCAAGACAGGGAACGTTTTCAACAGCTCAGAAGCATTACAGTTTTATGGACTTGCAGCGTGTGCAAACTAGATACTTTAGCATCTTCTAGCCAACATACTTTTACACACCTAATGCATTGTGTGCTGAAAGTGGCAGTGGCAGAAGAGAGACTGCTAATGTGGAGCAAGGATTCTGGTTTACCTAATTACCATCACACAGCACTTTCTAGAAAGGTGGCTAGGAGAAAAGTGTTGGAGAAACATATCTAATGAAGAGGCTGGAGAACACCTACTTAACTATCAGTCAGCTGGGAGGAGTTTGACTGCTAACCCTAACAGAAAAGGGGAGATAACGGACTGTACAAGTGCTTTTCTGATATGCTTGAGAGCAACAGGCTAATGCTTAAGCTTCTATGGGGCTCCATATGTATGGTGGGACTGACTATAAACCCTAAGGCACAAAAAAACGTTATTCCTTTCCATGACATCTTTTTCTTTGCATTTGCAATACTCCGTTCACACTGGTGAAGTTCCAGAAGCCTTTCACTTCCACAGCACTAATGTGAGCTTTTTAAACTTAAAATGCCATGTCCCGATTTCTTGTTTAACCACAGCAGAAGTTTTGGGAGCAGCAAGGCCACCCAGCACTGACTGGTACAGTAAGCAAAAATGTCCTGCACGCCCAGTGACCCACAAGCAATTATATGGTTGCAAGGAAACGCTGTGGGCTAGGCTCCAGTGGAACATGCCAGTTTTAGACCTTTTTCCAGGAAGTAAACACTATGGAAGACATCTGACAACACTGAGAAGCAGAGCCAGGATTTTAATTAAAAGCCTTTGGGCCTTTCACCCCAGAAGAGTCCAAACTCTGCATTATCAGCATTTTGCTAATAGCATTTCCACTGAAGGGTGAGCTGATCCTGTTGGTGGAACAGTGAGATTAATGTGCATGTGGAAACGTAAAATTTACTTTTCAGACCAAGAAAAGCAGGGAACAGCACAAGCTGAAAGCTGTGCATCAGGAGCGTGGTATCTACTGGTGTGTAACTTATGTTTTACAATAACACACTTATCAAAATTGAAATCTATTTTTATGGAACTGCTGTTGTGGAGAGACTCTAACATCTACCTTGGAAAGCCAGGGCTCAGCACAGGGGAGAGCCAGGCTTTTAATGAACCGACGGGGCAGCCAAAACCCCAACGCCACATTTCCTAGCAACCATTAAATATTCATACGGATTGTTAATATACGGCACCTGAAAGCAACAATCACAGCCCCAATCTAGAGCAAAATTGCCTTTTTTCCAGTCAAGTGAAAATAACGTACAGTCACTGCAACGATAACAGGCCTAATAATTTCCTTAGGCTGCCCCCACTCCCCGTATGTCGGCTGTGCATAATTCATAGGTTGTGCCATATGCTGTCTGCAGCAAGTGTCCCTGTAAGTCTCCGTGGTTCTGCTCAGAGGCACGTCTTCGAAAATTACATTGTGATATATCTGACATTTTAGAAAACAACCAGGGAAAACAACTCGGTGAAACATAATCTGCTCAAAGTTTACCACTTAGGCATTTGTCAAGCACCCGAGCGATTAACTCACTGGAGTACATCGGGCTTTCAGCGTGCGCAAGCTGCTGCTGCTGCTGGCATCTGTTTCAAAGGCAAGAAAGAGTTCAGCTGGCTCTCAAAACCAGGACTCACTCCAGGAGCTCCTCACACACACGGGCGGACGCTGCCGACGTCCCGGAGCCTGAGCACACCAGCTAGGATTACTCATTTGAGCAAAGGATGGCAGGATCAGGCTTTACGGTGGTAGCAGCCCCCCCAAAACCCCTCAAGTTTCCTGTTTCCTGACAGACCTCTCAGTGCTGCTGCCTTTTGTTCTGTGCCTCCCAGCTGGCCTCCCTACAGCATCTCTACCAATTTTTAGGCGAGCGGGGTTAAAAAGATAAGCAGCTGTGGGGCGAATACTGGAGTATCGGTCAAAATAACAGGATGACGAACAACAGGCTCTCCCCAGAGAGCGGCATTGTTCGGAGAGGGGAAGCAAACGGGGAAGAGTAGAGGCAAGGACAGAGGAAAGGAAAAAATAAAAGCGGAAGTGATGAAACCTGTTTGCCTCTGCCTCCTGCCTTCGGAGACTTCTGAAGGCTGATAAACCATGAGCTAACCAGCACAGCCCTCAGCTGGGAGACTAATAAAACCTCCAGACAGCTAAGCGTGTTTTAAAAACCGGCAGGAGCATCCTGCCGTGCAGACTGCTGACCCTCTGACCAACTTGGCTGAAATCTGCCCGCAGGTTCAAAAGGTGCCGGAGGGAGGAGGGCAGGCAGCCAGGTGGACAGCCAGCGGGGGCTCGTGGTGCTTGCTTCCTTAGGAAAACTGGTTGGAAATCTGAAGGACGGAGCAATACAAAGAAGCACGTTCCTCTTAGACCGAGAGAAAACAAATTATCTTCTGAGGCTTTAAGGGGGAAGTGGGAGCTGGCTGGAAAAGAGAAGCAAATGGGAATGGAAACAGCCGTGTAGTTTTGTCTATTTAAGAGTTCATGATTTTAAGACAGCTTCTCAAAGTATCAACTGTGCTAGTAAAATCCCAATATGCTGAGGAAGTCAGAAAAGCAAGCATGAAATTAAACTCTGAAGCGATGCACATCTTCTAAACCATAATTTATTTCTCATGCTCATTAGCAGCACCGTCGCCAAAACCTCCTGGCAGTTACCACAACAAAAAGTTTCATGCATAGCATAAAAATGTCTTCCACAGCCACGACCCTGAGAAGAGTCACACATTTCCAACACAAATAACACAAGCAGTCGTATCAGAAGCTGTGGGACGACCGCCACTTACAGCTAAACACACACACTCAGCCTTCAGAAAGCCAGTGACTCAGAAAAAACTCCCCCAAAACGCAGGAGCCTGGCCTCCCAAAAATCTGGTGTGAGGAGGGGGTGCTCAGGCTGCCCCCAGAGATGGTTTTCTAACAGGACCATGTGTCACTTCGATGCAACAAGACATCCAAATGCCTCGATGCTTACATTTTTGTATAAAATGTGGCATAGACAAAACAAGATTAAATAAAAGAATAATGTGTTCTTTCCTCAAAAAAATACCTTTAGGAACAGGAAATGTTTCCGTGTGTTGGGATTCAGTTCAGCTTGGAAGTCTCTCAGCTTTCGTGTATGCACTAACACGTGAGATCCAAGGTAAGTGGATTGGCAACACAAGTCTTGCACAAGACATCACTGATGGGTCAGTACAAACCCAGTGCACAATTTCTTCAATTTTTCAAATCACTCATTGCAAGGATGGCTACAGTTCTTGCCTTTCTGTGTCGTTTTGATGCCTTTTTTTTTTTTTTTTTAAATATGAATTATTCATTAGATTGGAAGTTTTAAGTTCAAAAACCAATGAAAACCAAAGTCAAGGCAAACATATGGGAATGCAAAGGTTCATCTAAGATCCAGTTTTACATAAATGAAACTGATGCAAGTTCTACTGCTGGCTGATGAACAAGGCATCAGCTCCTCACTTGATGTTCTTCACCTTCAAGCCTTGTAGAGACAAAAGTTTAATTTTATAAGGACTAACAGCACCCAGAACTAGGTCCTGCCTCTGGCCGTCAGCAATACATCTGTCCATACCCTTCTTTTCCTAGACAAAAAACAACAAGAAATGAGATTCAGGATCAGAGATGTGAATGCGACAGCTATTTTCAACCAAAAGTATGCTCTCTTGGAAACTTGCTAAAGAACAGAATACCCTTATGCTTGAACATTCACTCTGTAATAAATGCAAGTTAAACTGTTAAAATCTGTCATCGCTCATCAGCAACTGGAAAAAAAATCATTGTCTGTATGATTTGTATGACAGTCCTATTCCTGTGGTTACCATCTTAAGAATGAGGAAGTGGCATAGCCACAGACACCTCTGGGACAACTGCTGAATAAAATTAGAGAGATTAAAACCAGAAAAGGAAACAGACCCAAATGGCTTCTAGATGTCACTGTGATTTTCACCAGGTAGGAGCTGATACTGCACAGCGAATGCCTAATACATTTTAAAGGCTTCAGATATAACTAAAGCCCATTATTTAGCTTTATTAAAGCATGGTGTTAGGTAACACTGGAGTTCCAAATCCTCCTGTTGCAGTGGGACACACTGATTTTAACAGGGGAAAGGGCTCATTTGTGTAGGTCCCTCCCAGCTGCTGTTTATCCTGAGTGTCCTGCAGTTACAGGCTGGGTGTACATTTGGATGGAAAGGTGCTCCTCGTCCCCATCTTTCCTGAGAAAGGTTCCCTTCCCTTCTTCACCATCAGGCCAAATAATAAATGGCAATCAAGCACAAGGGCTGTTTTCATTCCTGTTACACAATGGAGTCAGAGCTGGTTGCTTTCTTTGGTTAATTCAACCTGCACTATGCTCCTGGATTTACTCAGACAAAGAGGATAGATGAGAATACACCACAGCAAACTGATGAAGTTGATGCAGGACATCTGTTAGCAGTGCCACACTCCAGCTTGATGTTTCATTTACTAAATGACAAGCAAGGAGAAACGGGGCTTCTTGGTGCAAATCAGCAAGAGGCTTTTCTAGAGGATGCTAACCAAGAAGCTTGATGTCAAGGGCATCCCCTGGAGGATTACTGTTTTGTAATTGGACAGAAGGTTTTGCCTAGGTCTGTCAACTGGAAAAAACTGATAGCTCACCTGAATTATCAGTGCCCCCTCTAAAGAATGTCTTCCATGGGAGTACACTGATACCTACAGTGTCCTGCTGCTATTTTTTTCAAATGAGATTTCTGAATCTTTTAATAGTCTAACTCTTGCTGCACTGAAGGTCTACAAACTTTTCTTTCAAAGCAGGTTTGGAGTGCAAAGGATTTGATGGGATATTTCTGTTCAAGGTTAATATTCTTCAGTATCGAGTATATATTTAAATGAGCAAGAAAGGTAAGTGTATTAAGTTTATTTCCACAGCACAAAAAAAAAAGTTTCCTGTCATCTTTGCTTTTTTGAAGACATGCATAGCATACTAATCGAGGTAGATAAAATTGGTCTATTCCTTAAGCATAAAAGCTCTTAGAAAACCTAGCTGAGAAGGAACCCCACTGTGCTGAATGCTGTTTAAATACAGAATAAGAAACAACACTCTCCCATTGTTTACCCTCAGGAGGATAAAAAGTACCAGCCCTGCTTTATGCTGTGGAAGGAGACCTAAAGGAAACAGAGACCTGTTCAAACCATGCAGGAAAGCTGAGAAAGCAATCCAGATTTGCAGAGATCTGAAACAACAGACTTAATCACAACGCGATGTCTGCCTCCGGCTGTGGTCAGGATCAAACTGAGGTCTACCCTCAGTGCTCAGTAATGCTCACAAAGTATTATCTTCTTCATCCTTTTTGCCCTTATTGCTACCCCCGCCCCCTTCTTTTTTTGTCTTTGTTGTCCACTCATTATTTGTCATTTTGGAGTCACCAGTAGTATGAGTCAAAGTGTCTGAATGCCTCATTAAATTCTTCCCTACTTACCACTGATATTATCATACATTTCACTGGGATTTTGTCATGCTCTGCTCCAGCTGCAAGTGCTCAAGTGTCTGTTCTGTGGCTTGTTTTAATGGTTACTGATGTCCTGCTCATTGGAGCTGATGGAAGCAGTCTGCCCTTAGAGGTAGGCCTTTAGAAAATGCCAATAGGTGCCCAGAGATTGCTTTTTCCTTTTCTGAAGATGTAAGAACCACATAAAATTATGCAAAGTAAAACCACATTGTGTTATTTGATTATTTCCATCAACATTTATTAGTAATGCCATGATAGGGTAACATTCTGCCCATATTCTGCCCCTGGAGTAATGCATCTATATATCAGCCATGAGTCAAAACATGGATGATATAAACTCTGAGAGAAATAGATGTAATAAACAATAAAACTATAAATACAACAAAAGCTGCTAGACACTGCAAGCACAAGCAAGTTGTTGATGCTCCGTAACTCGGCATTAACACAACAGTTATTGTATGTCTTAATGACAAAACTCAGTAGGGCTGTGGGAAGAGCGCAAGTGGAAGCAACACAATGGGTACCTAGATAAAAACATTGAAGTACACTCCTGAAGTACAGTGGGACGAGCTGTTGTCTTCAAGGAATTTATTTCCTGTCTCCAATGAGGTGCAAACCTTGCTTTGCAGGAGCCAGCACAACTGGAACACAGACTTACCTACCAGGCAGGATGAGCAGCACCTTTGCTACAAAGGCAGGGTGAGCTGCCAGGGCTTCCCCGGAGAGTCGGCGCTCACAGAAACAAGGCAGCAAGGGGGGAAGCTCCAAAGAAGGATCTGAGCTCATTCAGCGTTGGCTAAGCATTTTGTAAGCATACACTGCATTCAAACCATTCTACTGCTTTTATAAGCTAAGGCTTATTTTTGCATGGGTTTTGTTCTAAATCCATTGAGCCCTTGCTCCAAAAAGAACAAAATCACATAGTCTAGGGAATAAATTAGGCCTGGCGAGTAAACCACAATCTATATTTGGAGGACTGAGACTCAGGGCACCGCCTAAGAGTGGGGGAGTTGTGGGCTCCCGCACGGAGCTGGAGCTGGGAGGGCTCCAGCTCTCCAGCTGGGACCGGGGATCCCAGCAATGCACCAAGGGGCTGCTGCTCACCCAGACACTGGCCACGGCAAGGGTTTTAGGGACACTCATTCTGTGGCAGTCACCACACTCTACAACATCATCTGAGGCAAGCAAAATCAGTACAAAACCTGAAATCGGCTATAAATATGCGTGGACGTAAAGTGACTAGCAAGCTCTCAGTGTGGGCCCATGTGAAGAAATACACTTGAGATACACCTTGTAAATCCCAGCAAAAGCAATTTTCCCAATCCAGTACCATCCCTACGCTCATCAGAATTCAGAACACATAGATCATCTATGTAATTAATTAATTTATAATGTTTATAAATTAATCAGTAAGGTGACGCTGCCAGTCCACTCCTTTTTCAATTCAGAATTACTTTGTTTTCCCTACTAAGAATCAAGGCAGTAAAGAATCAAATACCTAAAAGGCAAAGTGAACGAACCAAACCAGCTCTTTCCATCTTGATACTCACTGAATCTTATAACCCTGGCAAAAAAAAAAAATAAACTGATGGCTTACAAGCACATTACTGAAAGGAAAGATTTATTTTGCCATGTTCTGTGAGAAGTCTGTCATCTCACAGAACAAGTTCCACTACCACAATTAGAAAAATTAAAAAAAAATCTCTTAAGTCACAGGTATTTCATCCTATTCTTATATGCAAACACTATATTCTTATGCAACTCAGCATGTTTTCTGCAAGCATTTTGTTATGAAGCTAAAATATGAAACGGTACAGGATGTATTTCTCAGCATATTCAATTATATTTATATGCTTAAAATGAGCACTAATTGAAGACGTAGGTATTTACAGATGTTGCATAAACGATATTTCCTACTCTTGTGTTTTGCAATTCTACTATGAATATCCAAGTCAAATGAAACAAACAATCCTCTCATCTAAACCCCAAAGCCCCACCAAATCATTTAAAAGATATTAAAAATGTAGATTTTAATTTTCTTCTGTTTTGCATAAATCAAAATTTAAGGTCAAATCAATTAATTAAACTTGAATTAAGGTGGTCTGTATGCAAGAGCATCATTAACTTGAGTGAAAAGTTTCAGTGTAACAGCCTTGTTCTAACCTGAAACTAAGATTAGCACACAGGCAGCTAGGGATGTCATGTAACCCAACAAGGACAGTATCAGTAGCACCTGAAAGCCAAGAAATTATGAGTTTTAAGGCAAGAATTGAAACATTAGAAATAGTTTGCCAAGTCAGAACTAAGACAAGCCCTGTAAATGATGACATCTCTGAACTATCCTGAATTTTTTGTATGCTGTCAAAGATGAAAGCTGTATCAGTACAACCATGCAGTGCAGTAGAAAATGCCATACATACACCATCCCTCAGAATTTTCTTTGCAGCTGTAGAGACTGCTGGGTGTATTTCTTAAACAGGTACTTCCTTCTCTTTCGCATTGCATGTAATACTGACACTGGGCAAATTATGATCTGGTCCATTTTATAAGAAAGCATTCTGCTTTCTTTTGTTGTTTTATTCTCATCACAACGGTCATCCCAGGCAAATCTCTTCCAGCCCTCCAGGAGCAGAGTATGGGCAGTCACCTTCTCCTGCACAGACTTTCCCCTGGGAAACACCTGCCAACTCTTCTGGGCATGTGTGGGGGTGCAGGAAGGCAGAAGCACACATCAAGCAGCAGACACCATTAAAGGCTGGACTAGGTGATCTTAGAGGTCTTGTCCAACGTGAATCACTCTATGGTTTTATGAACAATCAACATTGAAAGACAGCCTACAATCTCACAGCTTGCTAACAGGTGAATAGAATCACAGACTCACAGAATGGTTTGGGTTGGAAGGGACCTTAAAGAGCACCCAGTTGCAACCCCCTGCCATGGGCAGGGACACCTCCCACCAGAGCAGGTTGCCCAAAGCCCCATCCAGCCTGGCCTTGAGCACCTCCAGGGATGGGGCATCCACAGCTGCTCTGGGCAGCCTGTGCCAGGGCCTCACCACACTCTGAGGGAAGAATTTCCTCCTTATATCAAATCAAAATCTCCTCTCTTTTAGTTTAAAGCCATTCCCCCCTGTCCTATCTCTCCACTCCCTGACAAAGAGTCCCTCTCCAGCTTTTTTGCAGGCCCCTTTAGGTACTGGAAGCCCTCTAAGGTCTCCCTGGAGTCTTCTCTTCTCCAGGCTGAACAACCCCAGCTCCCTCAGCCTGTCCTCATAGGAGAGGTGCTTCAGCCCTCTGATTATCCTTGTGGCCCTCCTCTGGACTCATTCTAACAGGTCCATGTTCTTCCTGTGCTGGAGGCCCCAGAGCTAAACACAGCCCCCCAGGTGGGGTGCTCCATGAGAGCAGAGCAGAGGGGGAGAATCCCCTCCCTTGCCCTGCTGGCCACACTGCTTTTGGTGCAGCCCAGGACACGGCTGGCTTTCTGGGCTGCAAGAGCACATTGCCAGCTCATGCTGAGCTTTTCATCAACCAACACTCCCAAGTCTTTCTCCTCAGGGCTGCTCTCAATGAATAGGTCACCTTGAAGAAACTCAAAAATAGCTGTCACTATGCAAGAACTGATTTATTGCAGTATTCAAAGACCTCCCTGCCCCAGAGCAAACCCCAGTGACCTCTGCCCGCTTGCATTACACAGAGCTCACCAGTCCCAAAGCGGCAAAGCCAGCTACAGCAGACACTGCTGTGTCTTTCCATGATGGGTGGTTTCATCAATACCAGCCCGACCTAGCCATCGAGGCCGCAGCCCAGAGAGCATCCTTCGCAAACGTTACATAAGAATGAGCTGCTGGCTGTGCCGCTGCCTTTCTGTTTATCCACGCAAATTAAAAAGTGTTGTCATGCGTAAGGTAGTCGATAGCAGAAAACAGCTATCCCCACTTCTTATCCCACATGGCCTATTTATTGCTCTCCATTTAAAAAGCAACGCCACAAAGCAGAAGATATGTCAGAAAACTGGAGGGTGGTGACTGGTGTGAGAACAAGGCAGAGTGTGATTTCCATCAATGCACATTTCTCATAACCCAAGTAAAGAACTGGCAAAAGCTGCCGATACATCTCAAGCCAAAAATGTACATTAAGACCTATTGTAACACAACAGAGTGAAGTCCTGGACACAGCAGGATAAACCTGAAAGAAAGGAGGCAACTAAGAGGTATGAAGAAGCAGATGCAAAGGTTCTCTCTTTCAGTGACAGTAAAAAAATAAAAGCAACAGGAAAAACTCTGACTGCCACTAGAGATCTCATACCCACTATTAAAGTGTTTCTAGAGAAACGGGGCATTTGTATTCAGCAGTCACCCTTTGGCAAGTCATGAAAAAATTGTCCTAGAATTTGCCAACTATACCTACTGAATTTCCCATACGCTTTTTCATTTAATAGTAGCAGGAGCATTGTGAAATATTTCCTCCCAATTTACAAGCTAAGAATAAAACAAACACAAACAACACATCCGCTGGCATATCACCAAGCTTTGCATCTACCAGCTATGCTTCATGGTGCCCAAAACAGAAATTTGTCAAGATGCAGATGTTACCTAAAAATTCAGTATTAAATTCCAAACAAAAAGAAAAAAAGGCAGCACCTGCATGAGGTGGCCATTAATACATTAAGAAAGTAAAGAATCTGCAAGCTGTTAAGACTGTGGACTCGTGCCTACTACGCAGTACGTGTGTTTATCACAACTATTTTTCACAGCCAGTTAGTCTCCTGACAGCTTACTCTGACGTTTGATATCATTACGATGCCAGACTCATTCCAGCCTTACATAATACTGTCTAACTTTTTGTTTTGTGCAATAAGAAATTAACTTATTCTAAAGAAATTCCACCTTCCTTGCCTTCCCCACAGCCCTTCAAAGCTACAGCATAGTTCAGCCATTTAAAAAAACATTTAAACATGGGGGGAAAGTGACTGTTAGGCCCCCAAACCTGTTAATCGAGACAGAATGTCTCTTGGTGCTCTTGTCTGACCTCGGGATTTTTCAGGATTTCACTGGTCTCCCTGGTGATAGTTGCTACGAGCACTTTCAGTGTATGTCATGAGAAACACTGACAAAGACATTTTCAGTCTTAACACAGTCCTTCTAATCTTAGCCGTATTAACTTTTATCAGCGCTGTTACCTTTATAAAAAAAGCTGTAAAATTCTTCTCACTCATTTTTATTCCCTTGGGAGTCTAAGTCTGAGCCATGGACAGGGTTTGCCATCGCCTGCCACAAGGAACCGTTGTACGGCCTTCCGAGACAAGAAGACATGTCCAAAACTTGCCCTCCAAGGAATAAGCTTGGGAAGCAAGCAGCTGGGACTTCACCTGGCTCCAGATGAAGTCTCGTCTTTTTAGAAGGCTCAAACACATCAAGGTGTGATGTAAACTAAATTAAAGCCATGGGCTATGCTCATCAACTTCAAATATCAGGGCCTAAGACTTACTGTCATATGCATCTGAACATGTTGAGTTCTACTCTTTGAAAGGCAACAGTAAGACCTCATATTTGATTCTCTTCTCTTTCTGTTAATTTGAAAATACTTATACATTGTATATTTTAAACCATATAAACCTCCAGCCAACAGATGCTTCTTCATAAACCTTAGCAGGTACAACTACCTCATTTAACGTGTGCTCCGTGTTACCTGTGCAGTAGGTCCTGGCGTTGATGCAGCACCCACCAAAATCCATTAGGTACTGCAGTGTGTCTGCTTATGCACAGTGTGTTTTGAGCAGTTAAAACTATTTGAATAGATGTTGGAACCAAAAATCATAGTAAAATATAGCAAATCTTCCTGCCTTTTTGTTTTGTTCTGTTTTCTGGCTACTCCAAGGGAAGTTCAAATTTAATATCTGAAAAGTCCACAAAGGAAAATCAGCATTTACCTGTGCACTAATTTTCTTCTTCTTGGTCTGGGAGGAAAGTAAAATTGGTTATTACAATGAAGCAACAATTCCAACCAAATCAAAATGTGGTCTTATCCTGTTTTTTATTTTCCTAAGAAACTTTGCAAGTCCTACCAGAAGCACAAGTAATTTAAATAAATGAAGTGAAACAATCAGCTCTTCCTGAAGACACAATAAACACAGAGCTCTGAAAAGGTGAGAAGCTTGTACATCATATTATCACAATTTCTTAAGATGCACTGAGCAGAAAACATCTAGCGTTAAGTTTTAAATCTTTACTATATCCTACAACATCAGAAACAGACGCAATTGTGAATACACTAAAAAGGGACTTTCAGAGGGCTTGGAAAACATGGTTAAGGACATCATTTTCAGAAAACACTAGGGTACAATTCCTCTGGTAGCACCAGAAATACATCCAGATGTGTTAAACATCTGCTTCAAAGCTTTCTGGCAAAACCAAATTTTATATCAAATGGCAAAGCTCTCGATTTTCCTCCAAAAGATTGTTTTACACACACACGATTTTGATATTTTGTTGGAAGAAAGCCTGAAAGAACAAAACACTTTAAGCTGGATCTGGATTCAAAATGGAACTGTAATTCTGAGAGAGATGTAATTCAAGCGTTTTATACTTTCCACTACCATTTAAGTGCCAAGTTCAGCTGGACTACACTCCCTTAAAAAGGAAGGGAAGAAATCCTATAATTAGAAAACTCTGCTAATAGAGGACTTCTGAGGCAAAAGACATCCATATTACAACTCCCACATGAAAACGAAACAGCAACATGATTTTTTTTCCCACTTTTAATGACTGTCCAAAATACAAAGGGAGATATCAATGCTGTCCTCAACTACTTAGCAGGAAGGCACAGAGAAGAGAGACCACACTGTTCACAGAGGCGCTCCGTGACAGGATGAGAGGCAGCAGAGACACAAATGGCGAGACAGGAAATTCTGATTAGTTGTAAGGAAAAACTCTTCTCCACGATCAAATGTGGAAATAGGTTTCCTTGAGAGGCTGTGAAATCGCCAGCCTTAGAAAGATGCAATAGTCAAGTGGAAATAGCCCTGGGCAACCCCATCAAATGGGATGCTTTGAGCAGGTTAGACTAGATGCCCTCCAGTGGTGCCTTCCAACTTGAATTACCCCATGATTCTATACAGGTACTGGAAAGATAAGCTGCATGTTCACCAGCAATGTGAATTCACATATTCTTATTCACGTATACCTGATTTTCAATAAATACTTTTGCTACAATGTTATGGTTAAAGAAAAGTTAACTGGACCAAATTCTTCCTTTGTTCCTTCAAGACAATCCCCTAGACAATTAAGAATTGTTCAAATGAACAAAACTCATATGCTAAACTCACTTGGAAACAAGAATAATCATTCTCAAAACCACCTGATACTGTTGTGCCCACAATTTACTTGGATTGGGAAGACATCTAGACCTCCCTTAGAGAATATCATGAGTTCAATAAAAGTGGTGATCATTAACTATGACTATTTGACATCCACCAGGCTTGATTAAAAGCTCTGTCAAACATTTTTAATATGACAAGGTCAATGGTCACTGAATCGTACTGTTGCATTCATTATATCTCTCCCAAGCCAGAGATCATCGTATTCCATGCAGAACACTTCCAGCAAAGGATAATAATTGGTCTAATCCCTTCCTAATCGTATGCATACTTTGTCCTCACAGTTTCCAGGAAAACACGCTCCAGTGCTTCACCTCTTCAGTCATTCCTAGTCATCTGCGCCATGACATTCATTATTTTGCCAACTTCAGCTGCACACAACTTCCCCTTTCCCTCCCCAGTCATTTCTTTCCAGGCTGTCTGGAATGATCTTTGCACCAAAGAGCCTGCATGCTTCTGCTTGTCTTCTGTACCCTTTTAGTTACACTACCCTGAGACAGAGCAACCACAATGGTTTACAGCATTCAAGATGTTCTGCGCCATGGATTTATATAGCAGCCTCTACGTAGCATGCTTTGAACACTTAAAGCCACCACATTAAACCACAGCCATGATTTAGTAGTTTGATCCATGGTTTAATTCATAGTCTATTATGTATTTTACCCCTTCAGCTGTTCCTTTTAATATGGCTTTGATTGTTTCCTCATTTTTATCTACTTCCGTTCTGAAGCATTATAGTGGGAAGTATAGGGGTTTTTTTTGGAGGCTTTTTCATTTTTAATGAGAAAACTGAATTCAATGTAAAAACATTACATTGACTATAACAATTCTTCAGCAGAGAAATTGTGAATGAAGCCCCAGGACAGTGTAAGAATATTTCTTCTGTGTTCTCCAAGAAACTCACCTGTACTTGACCACTACTTCCACGCCATACCTTTTGTGACTTCTCCCTTGTGTGTACAGAAGAAACTGGAGTCTCTTGTCATTATTATTCTCTACCATGGCAGCAATCCTCATTTCTTTTTATATTCAACATCATTAACACCACCCTGTGAAACTGATGATTCCCAGGACCATTTCTATGCATATACTGAATTTCTATTGATACGGACTGAGTCACTTGTTGATACCTCTGGCTTATTAATGCTACCCAGTTTCACTTTCTTCAAGCACAAAGCCATTATCTTAATGGCATAACCTACTCTCATTCTGACATAAAGACCAGTATTTCACAAGGAAATATCCTAACTAATTAAAAGTATGCTAATTAATATCCAGACACTCCAATACATCAGTATTAGCTTGCATGGTTTTGACATTTGTAAAGAAACATTTATAAATTTGGTCTTTGTTTTATTATCTATTTTTACGTGCTCTGTTTAAATGAGGCTCTTAGTTGGAAGCAACCTTTGCAGTTTGTCCCTTGATACAAAATAATAACACTTCTACCTTTACTTCCCAGATTTTTTAGAACACTTTTTACCCCAGAAGAGACATATCCTAAAGTGCACTTTCACCTGCACTCGTCTAATTTTTCCAAGTCTTTAGGCTAGGAGAGAACCGAATAGAGAAGCAAGAGCTATTTGCTCCAACACAGTATCATGCAAATACAGTTCTACTGGTTCCAAACTCCAGGATGAAGACTTTCAGTTATTCAGAGTACTGCTGGGAGGAGTGGTCACCAAGTATGACAGAGTCTAGGGTGAACTTCTGTCTGAAAGAAATGAGACACAAGGTGTCCCAAAAATCAAGACATAGACTATCCTGAGAAACCTCACTTGATGGTGCACGAGTTCAGAAATTCATTGTCGCAAGAGATCAAGGGAAAAAACAAACAAACAAACAAACAAACAAAAACAAACAAAAACAAACACAAAAACAAACAAACAAAAAAACCAACAGCAACAACAACAACAAACAACCAATGGCCATAGTCTAGTGGTCACTCCTACTCTTCAGCAAACGAAAACAGGTAAGGTCCCTTTTTATCAGTATGATTCTTGTAAGAAAATTCCCACTAAGAAGTGACAGTTTCAGAAATTCATTCTTCCTTCCTCTTGCTTATGCACTCTGCCATCTAATGATTACACAGGTCTTCATGGAAAGGCAAAGGCTGCCAGAGGGAGGGCAGGAGGAAGCTCTCATCTCAAAAGTTTTTGTTTGTTTGTTTTTGACGAAGAGGGCATTCTCATCAGGGAAGGTAACTATGAGACTGAATCTGTTCAGATGGAGGCAACATTAACCATGCCCAGCTCTGCTACATTTTGATTAGGCACTAATTGTGCTTTTGAACTGAAAACACACAGAAAACTTGGAGAACTTTCATGAACTATTGTAACGTGCAGAATAGTTTACCAGAGACCAGATGCTTCTCAAGTGCCAAGAACACCATATTTATCTCCTATGATTAGATTCACAAAGCAAAGCCAAAAGCAAAGAGTGTTGTTATTGTTTCATAGTCCTCTGCAAAAACAGAGAATACACTTTCCGCCCCATCTCTAACATATGAAAAATAATAATATGCAATGATATGTTAGTATCATCAGCTCAGGTAAAATTCAAAGTTTAGGAAGTCCTCTTCATCTCTCTGATCTATTCAAGTTTCTACTACAATATTGTTTTCTTTTGTTTAGGATTCTCCCTCTCCCCTTAATCCTGTTTTTCTTTGCCCTACAAAGGCTGCAATAGGTGTCTTTTATCATTTTAACAATGAGAAACTAAACAAGAGCCTGAAGGGCAGGTAAAAAGTATTCAAGATGACAAAACATTAAAAGCCTGCTATAGGTCAATAAAAGAAACGTAATTCAGTATGATATTGAAATAGCTTTTTTTTTTTTTAATTGACATTAGCAATAAAAACTCAATGAATATAGAGAGAAAGCACAAAGTATTCACCCAATGTAGAGCTAAAACACCAGGTGTTTCTACATCAAAAACTTCCCATTTGGCAGTATAATTTTTCCAAATCTGGATATGTTTAACACACAGATTATGGTGTATGCAGAAAAAGATTCCATTTTCCACACCTCATATATTAATTCTACCATATATTACCCAGTTTTAATCCTGGCAATAGGCCCTTACTAATCTCCATAAGACAGTTAAGGGATATTCTCTTATCTTCCATTTATCATATAAAAGTACCCCCAACAAGACACAAATGCAGTTGCTAACAGACCACTTGATGTTTATCGATGACTCTTTCTGTTTACAAGGAGCATAAAACAATTATTGCCACTAGAAAGTAAAAGTAATGATTTTATATTTTCAAACTAAAAGGTCTTAAAATGAATTTTAAAATATCTACTTTCTACTTCCCACGGTGTCTATAGTATTGATAAATAATTCTTTCCCTTGCAGACAACTGTGTTAATGTACCTTTCCCAGATGGGCGAGAGTGATAAAATGCTTGACAAGCAAGCAGACAAGTCACAGTCAGGTTGGCTTCTTGGGCTTCCACCAAAAGCCTTCCTTCCAACAAGAGGGGGAAAAATACACAGAAAGGTGAGCTGGAATTTCCTTCTCTGCCCTTCAGTGTCTTTGCAGCAGGTATTATTACCACCCAGCACTCTGATACCCCAAAAGGTCAGCAGACATCCCACCTTCCCCTTCACAGCCTACAGGCATGCAGCCTTCAGCACGCACTCGTGCAAAGAGGATCTGGAAGGCGCTGATAGAGCAAGGTTAGATTAGAGTTCTCAAGTACACTACACTTTTTTTTTAACTGTTTTTCTGGCTTACCACAAACATAGCAGAAGACAATCACATGAATTTAAAATGCCATCCTCATCCTATATGCATAAGTATGTGTGCATTCAAATTAGATATCAAAAGGAAGCATGGTTAGTGTTCTCTGAGCAATCAAAATGCCACACAGGAAGGCCATCATGTTAATAGGCAATCCAATATTTCATTCATAACCCGCAGATGCAAGGCTGTTCTTTGTAATTCATTCATTAAGCAACACTGAAAGAAAGGCCTACAACCAGAGTAATGAGCATTGATGACTTACACAAATTTAGTGCACGCAGTAAGAAATATATTAGAAGAATTTACCTCTAAGCCGAGACATATATATGCTCGCACACTCAGTGTAGTTTCAGATACCTTCCTTTTGCTTTTTAGCAAATCTGGTACCTTATCTGATTGTTGCTAATAGCAAATTGTGACATTAAAGCTATTTTATGTCCTTAAAGACATGTACAGAGCACAATTACCACACTAACTTGGTACGCAGCTTCAAGACTTCACTAAAGCCAAATTATAATTCGTGTAAGAAAATGCCAAGCGATGCCTCCCATTGCTTGCAGAATTTCATCAAGCAGAAGACCAGGAGCTCTACATTTAAAAGTGGTCTATGTGTGCCCTCTTAGCACAGCAAAGGTTCAGTTAAATGTGAATGTCCAAAAAATGTAGCACACATGCATTAGGCACTTTCCTATAGACCAGACAAAACCCATTACTAGAATTCAGCTGTGACAACAAGTAACTGGAAAGTAAAGTAAATTATAAAGTGAGATAAACAGTAAAGAGCAGACACATATACACTGGATTTTTAGTTTTGGATCTGCTGTGCAAATTCATAAATATTGTTCAGAAGAGGAAACTAATTTGATAAATATTAATGTGGGGCCTTAGGGGACCAAAGAAACAGGGAGACTGGAAACAATGGCAAAGCTAGTAAGACCCTTGTAAGATCTGAGAAAACTTCTCACTGAAGTACTTGTAGGATTTACCATGAGTTGCCAAACTATTCCTTCTAGGCCAACGGCACCGATAGCCTTGCTCAGACTGAGTAGCATATGCTACTACCACTGTCCAGAGTGCAACATGCAGTGGGATAGTAAAACCAATGGCGAACAGTACATCCTTTTAGGTAAAAATAGGAGATATCATTACCTCATTTTCAAACTTGCTGCATGACATATAATATTTTCAAGTTGTTGTCACTTTAAAAAATTGTGATACCTTGAGTTCTGAGTAATGTGTATTTTTTTAAAGCTATACAACTCCTAATGTATTATAGTGAACTCAGGATGAAATTTTAAAAAGGATCAAATTCCCTCTTTAACTATCCAATTCCAGCAATAAGTACGTTTGTTCAAACAATTATCTAGGGAGGAGCTGAAGGAAGAGAGGAAGATAGAAAGAGAGAGAGAGAGAAACCCTGCACTTAGTTTAGAAGTGCCTTTAAATTCTTCCTTATTTAACAGATTGTCCAACTGAGTGGAAATGTTCTGATCTACAAGTTCTATTTACTTCTGCAAACTGTTTACATACCCATCTGTCTGTAGTGGCTCCAGGGTACTGTTCTGTTCTTTCAAGATAAATACACAACCAAAATATATGTAAAGTGGCACAGAAGGAAGTCCTCATGTAATACATACACAAGAATTCCTTAATAGCTTGCCTCTTATGATTTTGCTTTGAGATTAAATTATTTAATTGATTAAATGAGACATACAAGATACAAGTCTCCCTTCAGTAACTTACAAACAGAAGTCCTGACTTCAATAAAGATCAAAATGCAGAGACATAGTATAGGAACAGCTGGTGCGCTAGGTTGGCATGCATAACATGAAAACATGTCAAGTGGGATTGTGCTAAAAAGCAGGTCGAGTCCATGCACATAGTTCTTTTGAGTATACCATTCATCGGCTTTCATGACACTGAAGGACTGCAGGACCAAGCTATGAATACTTTGGAAGAAAATGAAGAAGTACAGAGACTCTACCAAGCAGAAGCACTGTAGGTGTGCCATAAAATGACTTATTCCCCTTTGAGAAACAGCCCTTAAAGATAGACATCTCAGAATTACTACAGAAAAGTAGAACCAGTCCAGGTGTCAAAAAATTTTTACTTCTTAGATCCCCCAAAAATTCATCAGCCCAATCAAATCCAGATGGCATAAATGTAATAAAAAATCACATAACTTGAGTAAAGTGAAAACTATACATGAACTATACAAAACTATACAATCCCTCTCCATGTGAATGCCATATCTGGGGAGAAGACTTGCACAGAGCACACACAACCGACTAGAGTTGCTAAGCATACTCTTACCTATCGCCCAGGATAACACCAGACCATAATTTGGACTAAGGAAGAATAAAAATCTGTTACTGAAAGCACTGAAACCAAGTCAAGTACTAGGAAAACTCTAGAATTTTTAGATCAGCTTGACCATCTTAACAAGACAGTCAGGATACTGTTTCAACAGCTCTGGGGCAAAGTGAGCTTCCATGTTCTCACTACATAGCATAGCAAATGTAGGTCATTTGCCATCAGATTGGGGGACAAGAGGCTGGAGGGCAGCCCCACAGAAATGGATCTGGGGGTTCTGGTTGACAGCAAGCTGAACACGTGCCAGCAGTGTGCCCTGGCAGCCAGGAGGGCCAACTGCACTCTGGGGTGCCTCAGGCCCAGCACTGCCAGCCGGGCGAGGGAAGGGATTGTCCCGCTCTGCTCCGCGCTGTCTATAAAGCTATCAGTGCCCAAAGGAGCAGCTGAGGTCCCTGGGTTTGTTCAGCCCAGAGCAGAGCAGGCTGAGGGGAGGCCTCATGGGGCCTGCAGCTCCCTCACTAGAGGAGCGGAGGGGCAGGCGCTGAGCTCTGCTCTCTGGGGACAGCGACAGGACCCAAGGCAACGGCACGGAGCTGGGACAGGGGAGATTCAAGGTCCCTTGCGAGAACGGTCAGGCACTGGAACAGGCTCCCCGGGGGAATGGTCATGGCACCAAGCCTGTCAGATTTCAAGAAGCATTTGGACAATGCTCTCAGACAGATTTAATTGAGATGGTCCTGTGTGGAGCCAGGAGTTGGACTTGATGATCCTTGTGGGTCCCTTCCATCTTGGGATATTCAATTCTATTTTATTCCTACAGGTAGGACTTGCATAAAGGGCACAGGCTGTTAGCCCGCTCTCTGAAGATTTACTGCAAACAAGGAGATCATCTTTTAAATGAGAATAAAAAGATATGCACTCTATTGTATCAAAATCAGCTGTGTAACCCCAAACTGCATAGCGGTTATGGCAAGAAGCTCTGGTTTTACTGGTCAAACCCAGTGAAACACTACCAGGAAGATGACATTGCAAATCAGCACAGATGGGGGGTGAAAGGGAAATCTGAGATTTTATTTAATTGAAGCACTGTGAAGTTTAATTTAAGGAAAAATAAATATTTTTAATCCTCTACAGCTTCAACAATATTTTCAGAGTCAAAATTCAAGGGCTCTTCTGTGTCTTTCACGTAGTTCATCAATAGCTTAATTTATTCAGATTAGAGAGAAAAGTGTAATAACAAAAGACACTGAAGTGTAATGCAACGTATGTATTATTTTTCTCATCTTCAGTGAGGTAGAACTTCTAATTACTGTAACATATTAACCCTTAATCTTTGGGAGTTCACTCTACACCTATTCTCTCGTTGGAGTTTAAAAATGTAATCGGGAGCATACAGTCTTATTGTATTAAAGGGAAACAATTTTGTCTTGCAGTGCTTTTGGCATCACAATACATCCATTAGCAATTGCTGATTTAAGCTTTTAACAGTGACTACAGCCATATCAATTCGTGATGCTGACCTCTATTTTTCTGAATGAATTAAGAGGAAGAGAAAAACGTGGCTTCCACCGAGCTCCCATTCCAGCACAGGAAATCCTGTGTGGTTAGATACAGTATGTGTCGTGCTCAGAGATTTCATTCTGCTCCCCTTTAAAAGCCAACATTAGCAGCATGTCACAGGAAATTCTTCCTTATTTTCAGTAGTTCATAGGACAAGGCTTCTTTGGAAACAAGGTCAGCATGAATAGAGCATTGCTTCCTTATCGCTGCTAAGCAGCTGTGTTGAGGATGCAAGACACAACACTGCACCCTGTCCCTGAATACCTCTTTTCATAAACTTCAAGCATATTCAGCTCCAGCGGTTAGAAGTTCCTTTGCGCTTTTTTATTTTGAGAGCTTTGTAACACACGCTTTCCAAAAATATTTCTTTAAAAATGCACTTAGTTAGCTTTAAGGTTAATCTCCACCAAATAAACAAAAAAATCAACATTAAGCTACCTTCAAACAGTCAGTACCACACAGCAAGGTGGAGAAAGACACGAGTTCTTTCTTGAGACAAGGTGATGAAAGACAAAGTTACAAGCACAGAGGTTTGGCCACCAGTTCAGGAAGTATGAGGCCCAATTCTAGCCTCTGCTGCAACACACCCCTTTCGAGGTGTTATTGCAAGTCTCTTGCTCTTTGCCACTCCTCCTTACATTCTGACTGTAAATAGTCTTGAACTTAATAAGCAACTTATGAAGGAATCATATGCTTAAAGAGTAAAAGTAAATTCCAGTTCTTCCTGACACAAAACAGTTGTTAAGAAATCATGCAACCAATTTTCTGCATTCTTTGTACCAGTGTGCAAAATGACAACAATCCAACCCAGTGAGAATATCATCAACTACTCTGATGAATAAGGTATTGCTAATTTCCCTCTGGAGAATGCTTTAAAAGGTTTGCCTTGATAATAACTGCAGTACCTGAAATACTTGCATTTATTTGTTCCCTATTTCTGAAAGGAAGTAAAGGGATGGAGGGAAATGAGCTTAAAAGCAGAAGCAGTTTGTCAGTCAGATCTAACTGGTAACACACCAAACACCCCCAAAACACAGGCAGACCTTTAAAACTTAAATGCTTAACACCCCCCCTCCACTGCCACCAGACAGACAGCAGGCAAGGCTCAGCCCCTGCAGAAAGACAAACAAATCCATTGACTGTTCTTGGCAGGGAGAGATGCAGAGGCAGCACGCTTGGTCTCACAGTGCAGACTATTTGATGAAGAATTTAGGTGGAAGAGCTCTGAGGTGAGGCTCTGCCAGCATTCCTCAGGCAAGAAGATAGCAACAGCTATCTTTGAGACACAGGATGCACACTGAATGAACACAAAAGAAGGGAAGCATCACAGAGCAGTGAAAAATGGTCCCAGCAGTTAAAACAAATTGTAGGTTGAGACATACAGCAATGGGCAGCACCCTGACTGCACTGCATTTCAATCCCATATGAGTCGAACAACTATACAAACATTTTCCAGAAGAGATACATATAGATGCATATCTATGAGATACATATATAAATATATATACACACACACACACGTCAACAGTTTTGTCTTCCTACTTTTCTGACTGTGGCCTTTCTTAGTGGTTGTTCAAAACTCCCAGGAGTCCTCAGACATTGAAAGCTCTCTTCTAGTGACAGCCCCAGGCTGATGAACTCGAGGATCTTGTGTTCCCCCTGCCAAGCTGGAATGCCAAAGCATCTCTCAGGCTCCTAGACAGTATAGAAAGGGTCTGGGCAAATGCAATTACTTTGAGTAGAATCTCTCCCTTTTCTTCCAAAGAAAAGAAATAATGTAAGAAAGGTCACTGGAAAAAGGTGTCTTGAAGGCAATTATATGGCAATAATCAGCATAAAGAAAGACTGATATATGTTATAACTCAGTCATAGAATGGCTTGGGTTAAAGCCCACCCAGCTCCCACCCCCTGTGATGGGTAGGGACACCTCCCACCAGACCAGGTTGCCCAAAGCCCCATCCAGCCTGGCCTTGAGCACCTCCAGGGATGGGGCATCCACAGCTGCTCTGGGCAGCCTGTGCCAGGGACTCACCACCTTCATAGCAAAGCGTTTCCTCCTAACATCTAATCTAAATCCCCTCTCTTTTAGTTTAAAATAATTCTACCTTGTCTATCACTATCTGCCTATGTAAAAAGTCATTCTTCATCTTTTTTATAAGCCCCCTTTAAGTACTGAAAAGGTGCAATGAAGACTCACTGAAGCCTTCTCTTCTTCAGGCTTGAACACCCCCAGCTCTCTGTCTTTCTTCATAGAAGTGCTCCAGCCCTCTGGATCTTCATGGCCCTCCTCTGGACCTGCTCTAACAGATCCTCAACCTTCTTGAGCTCGGAGCCCAACACCTGAATGCAGGTGAGGCCTCACAAGGGCAGAGCAGGGGGCACAATTCCCTCCCTCGACCTGCTGGCCACTCCTCTGTTGAT
The DNA here is from genome assembly GCA_011076525.1 of Nettapus auritus. Taxonomy (NCBI): domain Eukaryota; kingdom Metazoa; phylum Chordata; class Aves; order Anseriformes; family Anatidae; genus Nettapus; species Nettapus auritus. The sequence continues at coordinate 35,303,858 of CM021765.1, read as the reverse complement.
GCAGCCCGGGATGTAGTTGGCCTAATGGGCTGTAAGCGTACACTGCCAGCTCACGTCAAGCTTTTCATTCAACACAACCCCCAAGTCCTTCTCCACATGGCTGCTCTCAATGAGTTTTTCTCCCAGTCTGTATTTGCACTTGCCCTTGTTGCACCTCATTAGGTTCACATGGGCGCCCCTCTCAAGATTGTCCAGGTCTCTTTGGATGGCATCCCTTCCTTCTGGTGTATTGACTGCACCACTCAGCTGGGTGTCATCTGCAAACTTGCTGAGGGTGCACTAAATCCCACTGTCCATGTCAATTATAAAGATATTAAACAGCACCAGTCCCAAGACAGACCCCTGAGGAACACCACTTGTCACGAGCCTCCACTTAGACATAGAGCCATTGACCAGAGCTATCAGGATGCAGCCTTCCAGCCAAGTCCTTATCCAATGAACGACCACCCTTCAAATCTATATCTCTCTAATCAAGAGATCGGGATGTGATGTCGTGTGGGACCATGTCTAAGGCCTTACAGAAGTCCCGATAGATGACATCGGTTGGTCTTCCCTTGTCAACTGATGCAGTCACTCCATCACAGAAGGCCACCAGATTGATTGGTCAGGCATGATTTGGTAAGACATGCTGTCTGTCTCAGATTGGTTCCTTGTCTTGCATGTGCCTTAACACTAATTCCAGGAGGATCTATTCCATGATCTTCCCAGATACAGAGAGAAAAGGAAAAAAAAAAAAAAAAAGAAAAGAAAAGAAAAATCCTATACTGTTCTGGGTTTGGTAAACATTCAGAAGCCATTTTACAAGCTACAAAAAAAAAAAAAAAAAAAAAAAGTTACCATGGAGTCTGCTTTATATCAAATTGCAAACTCAATTTTGAAAGCATATTCTAAAATAGGAGTTGCAAAGGATAAATGAGTAACATTTTAAAGCACTAAAATAGTAAGGAAGTGCACACAGAATCACTTTGGACATCTAAGTGGGTAATCAGCAGAACATTCCCATGACACCAGGGCAATGCAGATGAGGTTAATTCGGCAGTGCGAATAACAACGAATTGGCTTTGCCCTAATGTGCAGAGTAGTCTTCAACTTTCCATCTGATGTCCTTCCTTACAAAGAAAGAAGGTTGCTTTTCAGGCATCCAAAGCTTCAGCCGACCCATTTTTTTTCATGAGGTTGATGTCACCTTGAACCTCAATATAATTTACAAAGCCAGCACTTTTAATTTAATGCCTTATTTCCTGTGGGATAACTATTCGGATAGATTTTCCTTTAATCGCAATATAAGGCTAAACACCATCTTTTAACGGTGTTTTTGAATTTGTTGTCACATCCAGCCGTAGCCATATCTGAAACTAGGCAACAGAAAGGTCTATATGGTCAAACTGGTCTATGTGTCCTCCAGATCTAAGTGTACCAGGAACTTCTCCCTCAACACAGCATACTGTACTCCAGAATGCTTTCCTTTAGAATTTACTTATCCTTTGAAATTTGACATGTGCAAAACATGCCACAAAACAGCACCTTAAAATGAGGCTCAACAAGTACTTGTGCTGGTTACACTCATGGACACGTCCATAGGATCCTTTAACTCCAATGCATTTGACAGGGAGAGACCTTGATTTCTTTCCATCTGTGAGGTCAAACTGCAGCTGAAAAGAGGGGTTAGGTGGTACTTCAGTTCCATCAGTGACTATGGAAAATCCAAGGTCATTCTCTTTCGGCATTACTCAGACTTGGAATTTAATATGACCAGTGCCTGACAGGTTCTCTGACAGCCTAATTTTCTGTAGGTGGTAGGGGTCCCAGGATGCTGAAATGACCAAGTCAGAACAGCCCTTCCATCACGAGGTGTTCATCCTTGTGGTCCCACTCCAAGCGCTGCAGGTAAGTGATACAATACACTGTGGAACTGCCTGGCACAAGGGCTGCTGAAGCAGCAATGGCTACTCTCAGCACTTGCCCAGGCCATTTCCACCAAGCTGTGGAGCAGTGAGGCTTTGATCCAAGTCACTTGAGTGTTACTCCCAGCTCCCCTCTCCCAGACCTAAGAGCTCTGCAGTCCACAGCCTTCTGAGGCTGATGGCTTTTGTGCAAGGTTTTCAATTGTGAAGTCTGTATTGCTTGGCTCAAGTACATCTATTGCTTAGTCTACCAGCACCTGTTACATTAGAAACAAGAGGAAAAAGCTTCTGCCTGAGTCATATACAGCATAAGCTACACTGACATCATGATAAATGCAGACTAGCTGTGAGAAAGGAAACTACCCGTCTCGAAACTGCCCCCACTGCCCAAACAGGACGCAGCTACCAGGAAGTCACTACTGACAAATTTTAATGATTTACATTACGTTTGTCGAGGGATTATTTGCATGCAGTACACTGTAAGGCAGGAAGGGAAAAAATAAAACTCACTAGAGCACAGCCCAAGGAATGGCAGGAGAAAGCATGACTACTGAAGCAAGGGGACATTGACTGGAGTCATTAAGAATGACTGACTAGTTGCTCGAGTGACCCGGCTTTAGGTCAGTGTCAAATTCCTCTGGGTTCTTTCAGCATCATGAAGATCATCAATATTCATCTCTTTTCTGGCAAGAAGTCTCATTCTTTAGATTCCCCCATTAACTGAATAATGCAGGCAGAAGAAAGTTGAAATTTTTTTTGGAACAGTCGGACCCATCCCTCTGCAAATTATTTTCATCTTATGGGAAAATCATCCCTCCTTTTCAGTTCCATCTTTGGCACAGAAATATTTAATTCTAGTGATTGCAAGCCGAAGTGCATTACCAGGCTCATTACCTCTCAATGTAGAGTTAGCCTCTTTTTAACTTAAGCCTGCCTGGCTGAAACATTTCATGTAGCAACAGACTCTGGGGCCAGATGAAGGGACAAAATGGACACAGAAACATTCATGTACTCAGAGAGCTATGAAATTTGTGGTGCAACAGGCCACTCAGAAGTCACGGAGGCCCCCAAGGAAGCGAGGGGGGCAGAAAAATCCCACTGGAGCACGAGGCTAAGCAGCAGACAGCTTTCAGTTGGATAAGGAGGACCAAAACAAACAAACAAACAAAAAACCACACACACACACACACCATCCTCACATCCTAATATTAAAGTACAAATTCTAAATGTTGTGGGGTGAATCATTCAGCTAGTCACCATAGAGGCCTGATATTTCCTGTCCAGGAACAAGCATCCATTTCTTCACTGTGGTCACTTGAATTTTAAGGGTTCCCTTGCCAGCGGTAAACTGATCTGTCACAGTCCACAAAGGATCCTATACAACAGAAATCAGCTTTATTGCTCTTCATTGTTCTTTCAAGCAAGAACTATTTTAATCTTACCAGAAGCTTCATCAGGCTGCCAACAAACATGCAGGCCATTTGTATGGAGGCTTTCACCTCACCATCCCAAAAAAGGAGGAGAACCATAGTTAATACTTTGAAGAAGCGGTTCTGTTTAAAGACGAAACAAAACCCACATTCATGCCAAGAAGGAGGATTTAGAAGATTTACTCACTAGCTCTAAAACCTTATATTTTTATAGCACGAAGAGTAAGGCATGTGGTACCTGATAAGCAAGTTACAGAACTCAGTGAGACAATTTGGCTGAACTCTTCCAGTCTGTGTAAGGACACCTTAACATTTGAGAATTAAACTTAGAAACTGAGCAAATAATGCCCCCGATGTTTTTAACAGTGTACAGTCAAAGAGATTTTCCTCTAATGGAATTACAGAACAGAAGCATGCCTTGTTTAGCACGTTAACAAGCTTGCATTTACTGCTGTCAGCATTAGACCTCCCAGTACAGCCGTCATCCACATAATCAATGAAAATAGTTTACAAAATGCCACTCTGGTATTAGTCAGACACAGTTATTCACCCAAGGCAAGATCGCTAAGTTTAGGAATAAGAGTAGCATTTTTCAGCATGGAAACTGGTTTGTCGACAGCTATTCTTCTCCTGCACAAAACCTTCAACAATGCCAGCTCAGAGCAACAGTAGACTCATTTACTGGCGGGAGAAAAGGCGCCCCTTTGTACCAGCAGTTTTGTGCCCTTTCAATAGCAGCTCCGGTGCTGGACTGGTGTGGACAATTGCAGTGACCATCTGTGACCACGAGACAGTTCGATAGCTGCAGGACTAACTTAGGTTCAACATCGCCACATCTTGCCCTGCTGAGTCTTTCATACTGCTTTGAAAAACTTAATGAAAGTGGATACATTCAGAGCTGAATCAAAAGAGGTCTCGGCAGGCTTGACCCTAAATCTAAACAATGGAACTGTAATGCCAGCACCATTGTAACAACACGACAGATGTAGGTCGTGCTAGCTTTCATCTGTAGCTGTGACTGATAGCTTGCAATTTGCTGACAAGATGTATAAAGTTTCCATTTTCATTTGGTTTGTAGGCATGAATTTCTAGGGTTCAATTAAGAGGGAAGATGCACAGATTTTTATTTTTTATTATTATTTTGTTGTACTTGTTCCCAGAGAAAATTCTCGTGAAGACAATAGTCAGTGTGTGTGACTGACCTAGGGACATTCTTGTCCTAAATCTACCCTGCAGAACTTAGTCCGGAATTATTCAGCAGAAGATTGGTTTTAAAAGTTTACTGTGGAATATCATCAAATTAATCAAAGAGGTTAATTCACAAATCCTTTAGTATCAGGTCCAGATTTCAATAGCTAGGTACTAGTACTTACTTGTTTGCTCTAATTATGTAATATAAGTTGCATTATATTTAGTTAATTAGCTCTATAAATCCATCCGTCCTAAGCACATGTTCTCTGATGGTACATCTGCACCACACATTCTGTCCTATTTGGATCAACGTGAGGAATTGATTTTAAATTGGAGAGCCAGGGAAAAACAAACAGACAAAATCTCCTAATCCACACAGATGACTTGAAGAGCAGTTACAGGGAGTTTTACACGCGACATTAATTCTTCTCAGGTGTCTCTGGAAAGATGCAGAGTGGTTTCAGGAACTATCCAACAGCAGCACAGCTAGCTTGTGTTAGGGCTGCCCTTGTCTGACAAAATGTCTCCAGAAGAGCATCAGAGAGACATCAAGACATAATAGCAATCAGTTCTTAAGTTCCCCTGAATTTGTAGGCCACCCCCTTTCTCTGTATCCCCTTGTGTGCTTAGATGGCTGAGCAATGAAAAGTTGACAGACGTTGAATGAAGAGGTTCAAGGTCTCTTTTCTCTTCCTTGAATGAATATAAAAGGACATCAGGAAAGCTTCCTGGGTCTTCCTCGTTCTCCAGTAGGAATAGTTAAGTGGTACATTTTGCACAGGAACGTTTCCAAGGCGGAAGGCAAGTTTTAAGACAGCAGTTAAAAGACTCAGTTAATCTTTAGCTGTTTTGGGTCATGGGAACAAATTTGCATTTCATTTTGAAAATAAAGAATAAAAAGTTATTTCTTAAAAATGCTTTACTGTGTGGATGACTGAGCAATGGAGCAGGTTGTCCAGACAGGTTGTAGAGTCTCCCTCTTCAGGAGACTCCCTCTTCCAGATTCTAAAGCCATCTGGACGTGATCCTGGGCAATTTGATCTAGGTGGCCATGCTCGAGCAGGGGTGGGGTTGGACCAGATGAAGTCCAGAGATGCCTTCCAAACTGACATTATATGATTCTGTGAAAAATAGAAGCATATATTTAAGCAAAATCAGGCCCCATTTTTTCCCTCCATCTCTTGTCCAAAGGATAGGGGGCAGAGGAATAAGAAATTTACATGAGATGGCTAGGAAAATTTTAGTAACTAAGTTAAAAGAATTTTCCAGCTCAGCAGAGTCCTTGAAATTGCTCATGCAATGTATTTTCACTTCATTAAGCACATAATACCATCATTATATAAGAAGAATTCCCGTATCCCAATCTCATTTAAGCTGGTGGCAGGAGCATTTTGGGGCAAAAGCACCTCTGGCCAACCTGGTGAGGAGTGTTTTCAATCTGGAACGACGAGGGAGGGAAACAACCTACAATATAATGAGGAATTAGCAGACCAGGACGATAAGCAAAGCAGCTGATGTGATATGGATGAGACCTTGTAATCAACTAAACAGGATTGTAGGGGGGCTACCTCAAGCATAAGCACAGAAATAAGAGAAGACCTACAGAACAGTATGGTGGAGGAAGCACTCATTTAGTGAAATCAGCATGACTGTGTTGCCTCTCTGAAGTGCCTGTACAATAACATATGCAGCACAGGCAACAAAGAGTAGGAGTTAGAGGTCTGCTGTAGTTGTGGGGTGATAATCTCATCAGCATCACAGCGATGCAGTAGCATCACACAACCATAGTACCACAATGGGTAAGTGAAATACACCTTGTGAAGAACAGGTAGGATAGCAAACAGAGGGAGTTGCCCCTTATATGAGCAAACAGTGGAATGCATTGGGACAGATGCTGAGCCAAGCTGGGACCTTATGAGTGAGTATTAGTGGGCAGACCAACACAGGCAACCTTGTGGTCGGTGTCTGCCACAGACTTCCTGATAAAGAAGTGGAAGATGAGGCCTTCTTCATGCATCTGGAAGAAACATCGTGTTTACCTGCTCTAGTCTTCATGGGGTACTTCATAGGATAACCATCCTGGTATTTACTGGAAAGGCAACACAGCATGGCAAAAGCAATTCAGGAATTCTCTCAAGCACATTGATGGTAACTTTCTGACATGGGTCATTAAGGAGGCAGTGAGGTGAGATGGTCTGTGGAACCTTGTGAATAAGGAAGATTTAAGCCAGGGATGTGAAGGCTGGGACAGTCCCAGCTGCAATGACCATGAGATGGCGGAGTTCAAAATCCTGTGAGGACAGAACAAGACAAATAGACCACTGCTGAGTGGAGCAGGGAACATGGTGATGAAGAACAAACACAATGCTGAGGTACTCAGTGTCATCTTTTCCTTAGTCTTTACTGGTAAGACTTGCCTTCAGCAACCTCAGCTTCCAGAGACCACTGGGAAAGTTGTAAGTAAGACTTACCTTTGGTATGAGAAGACCAGGCTAGAAAACATTCAAGCAAACTGGATTTACATAAGTCCACCGGTCCTGATGGGATGCATTCATGAGTGCATGAGCTGGCCAATGTGATCAGGAGGACATTCCTGATCATCTCTGAAAGGTCATAGCTAGCGTGAGAATTTCCTGAGGACTAAAAAAATGCAAATATGATTCCTGTCTTCAAAGAGAAAAGGAAAAGGATCCAGGCAACTACAGATCAGCCAATTTCACCTTGATCCTGGGGAAGGTTAAGGAGCAAATAATTCTGGGAATTAATTCTAAACATACTAAAGAAGTTGATTATGAGTAGTCAGTATACATTTATAAAAGAAAAATCAGACCTGACCAACTAGATAGTCTTCTAAAATGAAATGACTGACTTGGCAAATGAGGGAAGAACAGTGGATGTTAACTTGACTTCAGTAAGGCTTTCAGCATTGTCCTCTACAATATTCTCATGGAATAAAAGTAGAGGCTAGATGAATAGACAGTGAGGTGGACTGAAAACTGGTTGAACTATCAATCTCAAAGGTTTGTGATTACCCATATGAAGTCCATCTGGAGGCCAGTCACTAGTGGTGTACCCCAGGGAGTGATATTGTGGCCACTACTGTTCAACATCTTCATTAATAGCCTGGACAATTAGCAGAATGCACTCTCAGCAAGTCTGCAGATGAGACAAAATTGCAAAGAGCAATTCCACCATGTGGTTGTGCTGCCATTCGGGGGACTTCAGCAGGCTGGAGAAATGGACAAACAGGAACCTCATGAAGTACAAAAAAGGGAAAAGCAAAATCCCATACCAGAGAAGGAATAACCCCAGGCATTAGTACACATTGGGGGCCAACTAGCTGGAAAACAGCGTATTAAAAAAAAAAAAAAAAAAGAGTCTTAAGGGTCCTGGCAAACACCAAGCTGACTGTGAGCCTGCAATGTGATCTTATGGCAAAAAAGGCCAACAGTCTCCCAGACTGTGCCAGGAAGACAAGGAAAGGAAGTGCAGGGAAGACAGGGAAATGACAAGAGGCAATGGCCATTAACTGATATATAGGGAAAAAAAAAGACCTTTTAAATTTTCACTCTCGAGTTAGTAGTACCTCCTTTATGTGAAGTTTACCTTACTGCTTCCTGTGACAAACAAGGACCAGTTGTCGTCAAGCCAGGCAGCAGGAGGAGTCATTTAGAAGCACATTCTATAAACGCAACGAACTGTCTCTGTCTCTCCTTCCTGGTAAAGGCTCCCACATGCCAGCTGAGGTTGTTCCAAGGGGAGTGTGGACAATAGCTTTATCCTGGAAATTAATTACCTGTATGGGATGCAGCAAAGGGGATGCAAGATAGCAGGAGATTTAAACAAGTTTGCAGTAGAGTGCTGCTGAGATACACCCTTTGTGCCTCCGCAAGTAAGATGCACTGTGTTCTGCACTGAAAATGGAGTTTGCCATTCACCCAATAAATCTGGAATGTTAATACTTTTAAAGAAGCCCACAAAAGAAAGTTTTAAGTGATGAAGATCGTATCAGTTACTTAATAGAAAGGGCTATGCCTTTCCTTTCCAGAAACCCATCCACAAGTCCTTTGAAGTCAATGGCAGCTTTCCCCTCAGTTTTGTGAGTTTTGATTAGGTCCTTTTAAAGAGACATTGTGGATTTTGCTCTGGAAAGCACTCTCCTGATAGGAAGGAATGAGCAGGAGGCTGCAAAGTACCCGAAGAGAGGGGTAATGAGGGAAATGGGGCATCTCAGGCCATATCCAAGAGCTCTTCTACCCAAACAAGAAGCAGAACCAATGACTTCAAAAACATCTGCCTTTTGTCATTGTTGGATTTGGAATCTGAACGGCATAGGACAGGCATAGGACAGATGGCCAAACCTTCACCACAACCCTCTTTAAGGTATTCCTTTAAAAAAACTAATTTAAGACAGGAGATTATTCCGTGTCTAATTGCATACAATAAGCCAGTAAACATTACATAAGCATGTACAAAATAAAAGCTATTTCACATCTGCTAGGCTTCCTCTTACTGATGTCTGATGGGAAGAGGACACTGCAGTTCGTATTTTTGCCAAAGGTGATTTCAGATATAAGTTAAGAAAACTTTAAACCTACTAAATATTATTCCCTAAGGCTACCAGTTTTAAAATTTGCTGAGACTATGCATAAGGTCTTCAAAACCTCTGCAACACAGTGCAACAATGTAGGCCCCTCAGAAAATACCAGAAAAGATTTGTCATTGTTCATGTTTAAAGGAAATACATTGTATTTAGCTCATACCAACTCAGTACAAAAATGAGTAAAAGAGGAATGTAATTTCAAAGTACGCACAGACCAAAAAGAAAACCAAACCAACCAAACAAACAAAAAGCACAAACAAAACAGCAAAAGCAGACTTCTATTAATTTTACATTGCAATATAGGTATTTACTGTATGAAAAATTAAAGTAAGAAAAACCCCAAACCAAACCATTGAAAGAGTCGAAAAATATTTCCTTTAAATATCTTGACTTAGATACTCACAGACGTGAAGAAGGGGAATCTTATTTTAAGAGTTTCCAAACTAAAAATGACTGGTTTATTGTAAACTCGGCACTTAACTTTGTAAACAGATGTGCTTTTTCCAAACTTCCTCCACCCCATTCATTCTTTTATTTATCTGGGTTAATGCAAGTTTATCTTGCACAAAGCAAAAAAGAATGCAATTGAAACTCCTATCCTAATTAAAGGTTTCTTTGTTCTATTAAGAACCTTACTTGACTGCTCAACACTATTGCCCAGAAGAACAATACATATTTAAATCTCTATTCCCCTCACGGGAAGAGAGTCCATTTGGAGCCCTACAGTAGATATAACTGGCTTGGGGACAAAATACTGTTAAAAAAATGTGTTAATCTAAACTTTCTTCCTGAATCACAGAATGGCCTGGGTAGGAAGGGACCTCAAAGCCCACCCAGCTCCAGCCCCCTGCCATGGGCAGGGACACCTCCCACCAGACCAGGCTGCCCAAAGCCCCATCCAGCCTGGCCTTGAGCACCTCCAGGGATGGGGCACCCACAGCTTCTGGGCAGCCTGTGCCAGGGCCTCACCACCCTCTGAGTGAAGAATTTCTTATGAATATCTAATCTAAATCTCCTCTCTTTTAATTTAAAGCTTTTTCCCCTTGTCCTATCGATACACTCCCTGACAGAGTCCCTCCCCAGCTTTCTTGCAGGCCCCATTTTTAGGTACTGGAAGGCCTCCCTGGAGCCTTCCCTTATGGGTCTCAAATCTAACACTCCACACTCTATACCGACTTATCTTTACCCTTCTAACATTTTGAACATTTACATTTGTGTGCAGCTGCTTCTTGTACCAGCTCATGAGGTTGTGGAGAGGGTGAAACTAGAGACTGTGAGAGATGGAGTTACTCAGATAGAGGCATAGTGTAAAAACACACCGCAGAACTGGTGCTACCACCTATGAGACTGCTGCAAACAAATGGGACTTCCACTGACAGCTGTATTTCTCAGAAACTTACCGCTGGTACTCAGTGGCAAGAATATGAGACACATAGGACAGCAGCTTTCTGACAGGCTACAGCTTTTGCATGCCAAATGAAAACGACCAGCAACCCCAGCCCATGAAAAATAAAACCAGAAGTTCATTTTCCAGCTCACCTTTCCGTAGACAAGCTGCTCACCTGAGCCTGCAGCTAACTGAGCTATTTATCTTGCAGAATGATAAGGAAGCATGAGACCAGTGGTATTTGTAAATTCCGTATGTGTGAGCCACTGACCACAACAGTGTCAGGCCTCTAAACATTGTCAGAAATTTGCAGCTATCTGTTGAAATAGTGGTGTTTGGTTCTGTCTGGGGGCATAATACAATCTAAGAGGCTCCCGAGGGAAACACAGCTCCTGGTGCATCTCTTGACCAAGCATATTACTTTCCCACAGATTCCAAGTATAATCCTGTAATGGCCAGGTGTGCAGTCAGTACCGCGACAGCACATGCACGCAGAATCCAGCCACATAACATGGTGCTCATACGCCCTAATGATGTGATGTGCATTTGAGGTCACACGACAACGCTGTCTGGTCATGGCAAAAGAAGTGGTTTTAGAGCCAAGATGAAGTGGGGCACAAGGCAGAAAGGAAGATCTTTGTCACCAAATAAACAAAATCAAATTGTAATAGTAACTTGGCCCACATCCTGCTCCAAAATCTTACCTGGAGAAGCTCTCTGGATAGAGGTGATTCTGACGAATGGGGTCTGGCCTAAGGTCCACAGGTTGCCTATGTCTGCTCAAGGCTCCAAAGTATCATGACTATGACTCGGAGAGTTGCATTTCAAATAAACAAACACAAATCACCACTTCCTGGTTAGCGATCAGTTTTACACAGACGCGCACAATATTCAGCAACACTACCCATCACCAAAGTGAAAATGTGTAGGGAAACAGCACGCCACATCTGTACAGTAATTCAGCAAACTTCTTTCAAATACAAGCATCAAGCTTTTTAATATTTACACAACTTTTGTTCCTGATGCAAATACTCTGCTCATTCACTCTTCCATGGAACGTTCATTCCATCAATATTGCAATTTCACAGCTAAACATATTAATAGGGTCATAAATATTCAGATTATGTAATAAAGGCAGAGAAAGCAGCCGATAAAATGCTGTTAACATTCATTTACAGCAGCTGGGAAGGCCCTGCCAAATGCTGCTTTACATAACAGGTCGTGACGCTCTGACTGCATTAAGCTTTCTGATCACTCTTATCTGCTATGATTTTGAACACAATATGAGACAGCGCAGACTATCCGATGGATTTAGAAGTCCTTTCAAGCACACCAACATTTCAAAGGTTTAAAAGATTAAAATATCAAAAAGAACCTTGTGCTTACTATGTTTGTGCTTTTGCATTCTATAGCACAGACAGGAAAGCGAGATGCGCATCGCTTAGCTCCCCAGTTCACTGCCTGCAATAATTTTAAAAGTAAGTTCGTTTATTGTACCGTACTTTAGTTGAGCTAGATGCTCAAAAAGAACAACATTCAGTGAATTTAAAACACAGTTTTCAAAACACATCTTGAACACTATTGAGGCATTCTGTAGTGTGTGTACAACCCCGGCAGTAATCTAAATTAATTTTATCTTGAGAGTTGCATCTGAATCAGATGACAGTTCTTGCTTTGCTTCGGTATCTTCCGTTATGCTTCCGTACGTTTCAGTACATTCTCTGTTAGACTTACGAGACCAGGATTCCCAAAGCATGGGTCAGCTCCCACCAGCTCCCGAGCAAGCTTCAGGCTGACATGAGGCTGCAGGACTAGGTCAGGACGTTTGACTGTGTGAAGAGATGACTCACCCTTTGATTCATTCCATTTGCATATTTCCATGCCAAAATTAAGCCCAATCCTGCAGACGTTTATGGAGATTAGTAGCCCTAGGAAGGTTAAGAGCCCTGGTGAGGTCAACAAATCCATGTGTATAAAGTAAACAAGGCTGTGCATAACAGGACACACACGGCAGCTACTATACTGCTTAGAGAAGCAATACTGCTCCATTCATCCCCCCAGCCCTGCACTCGTTAGCAGCTATTCACAGCACTGAATGCCGTACAAAGCCTAATGCTTTAACTGACTGAAATTTTACAGCAGTAGGTCTCAAGCTTTCCTGCAGCCAAGGCTCGTTAGAGAGAACTGACACGTCTGTGCCCCACGGAGGAGTCTGAGCAGCACATACCAGCTCAGGCTACAGCCCATCGGTGTGGGGAACAGCTTCAGTGGTACCCACACCACCAGCTAGGAAACCACAAGGCTAAAGTAAACAGGACCTGACTAGTTACCAGATGTTGAAAAAATCCTAACCATTACCGGAAAAATAAAACTTGCAAAGGAAAACGCCAGTTTCATCAACGCTCATTCAGCTCTGTTAACTCTGCACCCAATTCCAAGGCGCTCAGGACTTCCATTTGAGTGAGGCTACCTTGGTCACCTCCTAAACTCCTGCAGACCTAGCGACTCGTCAGTGCATTCAGTCCCCTGGAACGAAGACCTCTCTTCACATTAAATGCACTTGCCCAAGTTAGAGTGTAGTTTTGTCCCACCCTTGGAGAGAGAATCAAACTGTTTTTGTTTTGTTTTGTTTGTTTGTTTTGTTTTTGTTTTCCACAAGAATGTGTCTGCTTGCACAAGAATTACAGAAGAAGTGTCTTCCCAAAATTGCAGGCATCTGAGATGAGATTCAAAAGGGTAATTCCAACATTCTAAGCACACTGTATGAATAATGACCCATGTGATCCCAATAAGGGACCCGAATCCTTGCTGCGCTATATAAGGTGTGAGTCGTAACTTTAAAATCTCTCTTTCGAAGCATCTTGCAAATAGGCATATAAGCAAGGCAGAAGTTCCCCAAATGGAAGTAACTGCCATAGTAAATCCCATGATCTCACATACTACTGGTATCTTATTAACCGAGAAAAAAAATAATTTCAGAGATGGCATCTGAAAAAGCAGCATCTGGAGTTAAATTTACTTTCAAATACCCTAACACAAGCAAGGAAGAAAGCCACACAATGTAAAAAGCACGTGTGCTGCAAGTCCAACGTTAAAACTCATAAAATAACACATTACACATGAAGTTATGGCACTGAACTTTGTAGTAAGCCTTCACGCACATTCCATCCCCATGCTTACAGTATTGGTAATGCATTAGCTATTCATTTAATACATCATTCCATTGCAATTAAAAAAAGGTAATAAATGAATAGCTAGATAAATTACCTGGCAGCTTGGTGGAGTGCAGAAGAGAACTAGATACAAATTGTTTTTTCAAAAACTAAATACTCCGGTGTACAAATTCAGAAACATACCCAAATGGTCTTCTTAAATCCCCTTTTAAAATCAAGCAGGAGAGAATTTGGACATTTCCATCTTCTTGCTACAATACTCTGCACACAGCTGTTGAAACAACCTGACTTGGAGCAGCACAAGGGAAGAGCGGGCACGTTAATACACCTGGGTAAAGCCCAACATCTGTAAGCACCCAGCCTGCCGGAGGTGCTGCCTGCTGTCCTGCGAAACAGCTCTGCAACAGACATAATCTGATCAACTGTCATAACCAATAAAGAGTTATTCAGTTTTTTTTCTTCTCCTTCCAGCTGTATTAACTGCACTGTAACCATTCAGCTTGCCCCTAAACCTCAATACATTCACTGTTGTTTGATTAACAACTGCAGATTTGCCTCAGTAACATCTGCAAACCCACTCCCCTTCTTTCCTCCTTAAACATTAGTTGAGACAATTGTTCCACTTTCAGAAAAACCCACTCTTTGCAGATATGAAATAAGCCCGGAATATTTCCAGAATAAGATTATGGTGACTGCTATGAAAGCTGGTTATGAATTGGCAACTCGGGCAACAAGAAAGCAGAATCGCCATGTAGCAGACGCCTGAATATGCTGTATGAATCGAGTACTTCAGAAAGAACAATCAGAGCAAAGGTTCGTGCAAACACACATTCATTTACGAACCTTTCAGATAACTCTGTGCAAACATTTTTTTTCATCAAGGCAATCTTCCAAAAACTCTAGCAGGACATTAAAATTAAAAATCAATACAAAGGAAAGGGTCAGGGTGTTTTTGTATACTACGTGACCACATGTAATGAATGAATAAGGTATCCTCTGAATACATCCCCCCGCCAGACCGATAAAATCAGTATTCTCGCTTTAGAGTGGTGACACAAACACCTCAGTCCTACAGCCCTCCCTCTCCACCTTTTTCACTTGTTCAGAGAAGCAGAAGAGCAGGAACGCACACTTGCTGGAATACATAGTGAAACCTGTATCTCTTCGGTGACTGCTCTAACCACCAGGCGATGGATTCATATTCACTCTGTAAATAATTAAATATTCATTAAGTCTGGGGAAAAGCAGAACAGCTTCAAGAGACAAGAAAACAGGGGGAGACTTGTCCCCACATATTCCATTACCTCATTCTTAGAGCAATCACTTGCAAGATGGGAGATCTGGGATTCAAAGCTCACTTTTGGGTAAGATTACTTGCATGATGGGAGATCTGCAATTCAAGTCTCAGTTTTGGGTAAGATCACGGTAGCAAGATGTGAAAGCAGACTCCTCGTGTAAATGCTCTGATCTCTAGGCAGGCTGCGCTGATCAGACTCCTAACGCCACAGCATCACATGGATTTCTACCTGGTTCAGCAAGAGAAACTTGAACATTTCAGGTCTTCCCTAGTGGCAACTCAGATTACATCAGCGTGGATGGGGCCAGCATTATCTCTTCCCTCTGCCAGCTGAAGGCAAAGCAGCTTCTGATCTATAAATAAGGGGAACTCTGCTAGCGAGGTGCTGTGCTTTAAATTATAACTCCTGCTAACAGTGTGCAGAATAAACATGTAGGCCAGTATATGCAGTCACATAAACATACCCACGGACACCTCTGAAGTGAGACAGCAGCTAAAAGGGGAACCAAACATGGCATCTGAAACAGCAAACACATAGATTTAATCCCACAGGGTATTTTTCACCCTAAGCCTCTTGGAGCCCATATGGAAGAGCGCGAAAACTGCCGTAGTAGCCTGGAAGTCTGTTTGTCCAGGCCTGAGCCAAGACCTCCCTCACTCCACAGAGGCCATCCTGCAGCCACCAGGAAGCAACACAGGGTCAGCGCAGAGCTGAGCTGTGTGAAAAAAAAAAAAAATCTTACTGTTTTTTTTTTTTAACATATAAAAGTGGAAAACATGCTCCAGTTTTCTGTGTCTGGGTACAGCCAGCCAGAGCCACACACAATTCAGTATTTGATTCCCTGTGTCCTGCTAAGTTTGCAGGTAGAAGTGCCAGAGCTCTGTTCAAATACAGACCTTTTCATTGACCACAATTCAGCCATTAACTTTTTCATACTTTTCTTTACTTATAGTACTGGAGACGTCTCTGCAAAAGCAGGTATTGTGCCTCCCCGAGCTGCCTTTATTCAGAATAGTTATGATAATGAAATAAAGCCTTGGCAGAAGCCACCAGAAGCAGCAAGTCTCAAAGCAGGACTGGTAAAAAAAACAATAATCCCCCCAACTCTCACACCCCCTAACCTCTCAGGCTCAACAGAAACCTGAAAAAGTAACATCTTAGTTCACATTCACAGTTTATTAGTTCCAGGGAGACGTGATTGCAGCCTTACAGTACTTAGAGAGGTCTTAAATGAAAGATGGAGAAAGACTCTTTGTCAGGGATTGTAGTGATAGGACAAGGTGTAGTGCCTTCAAACTAGAAGAGGGGAGATTCAGATTAGATATAAGGAGGAAATACTCTGAGGGTGCTGAGGCCCTGGCACAGGCTGCCCAGAGCAGCTGTAGATGCCCCATCCCTGGAGGTGCTCAAGGCCAGGCTGGATGGGGCTTTGGGCAACCTGATCTGGTGGGAGGTGTCCCTGCTCATGGCAGGGGGTTGGAGCTGGGTGGGTTTTAAGGTCCCTTCCTACCCAAACCCTTCTGTGTATCTATGATTTATAAGCTCTGTTTTTAGCAGCAGTCTGTTGATAGAGAGCTGACCATGTAGACTTCAGTGAAGCAGTCACTCGGCAAATTCAGTCATGTCCAAGGAACAGGACAGTTCAAGGTGTTCCTGGCTGCTTGTTTCTCAACAAAGCCATACAATCACATTTGTGCAGCTGGCATATTCCACCCTCCTTCAGGTAAAGTTCAAGGCAGCGAAAGGAGTACTGCTTAAGCAGCACAGGGCTTGACCCATAGCCACAACATCATGGCACCAGAAGTGGCTGGCAATTAAAGGATTACAGCTGAGATGACTGTAATCCGATGAGCTCAGCCAGGGATGCACGGGGCCGCTCGCAGCAGGGGAAGAACTGAGGCAGGGCTCGTGTGACATCGGTGGCAGCCAAGGGGCCTCCCCCCTGCAGCCCCAGCAGGAGGGGTCCCACCACCCGCACCGCGCTCCCCATCGTCCTGGCACAGCAGATCTGCTCCTGCTCCACGCTTCGCTGCAGCTCCAACACGTGAGTAGCGGGGGAGACTGACGCTTCCCTTCTGCCTTCTGTCACGACGTGATGCATCTCACGAGTTGCATGCACTGCTGCTGGGAAATTCGGAGGGCACCAATGCATGAAGACTGTCTTAAGAAGGTGCATAATGCAAACAATCCTATTACGCTGGTTCTTAACCTCAAGTAGTCTACCAGGCAGCAAAGCCAGCACAGGTTAGGGGAAAAAAAAAAAAATCAACTTCTTAAACATATCACTGCTTGCAACACAGAACAAACGAGGTAGCTTTCCATTACGTAGCTGGTTCTTCATGGAGCTGATATTATTTATGCCAGGCATGCAGAGACACCAATTTGCCACATGTACAAGACACCTATGGACAAGAGTTTATGTACTTTCATTTCTACTAACCAGCAAATCAGGGATTTGCAAGAGGAAAAGCATGCTATGCCATCTACACACTAACACCTAGAACAACCTTGGTATGTCAAGTATCCCGTAACTACGGGTAAAAACTTTTTTCTTTTTAGCATTCATTCCAAATGCCTCCATAAACGCTGTCAAAGGAGTAAGAGTAACTTTCAGCCCTTCAGCTTGGCCTCAGGACGTTTTGCTACAGAGGCTTGCATTGCAGTGCATCTGGCAAGCAAGGGCACCTCTGGCTGGATGCACTGGAGAGCTGTCTAACCCAGCGCCCCAAACTACTAGGAATATAAAACCTTAAGGAAAGGACTGTGTGCGGATCACCAGCACCAGTCTGCTGTTACCACAGGCAATTCTATCATACAGTCTTTCCTGATAGGTTATTTACTGGACAGTTGTCACCTTCTTAAAAAATAAAATAAAATTACAAAAGGAAGTTAACAATGGAAGTCTGAAGGTGTTTGGAAGCAGAAAAAAAAATGACAGGTCTTCCTGTTCTATAATTAAAAAAAAAAAAGCACAACATAATTGAATTGTGATATTTTCATTGTTCTTACTGCCTTCCAAACAGTAATTTAATTGCTGAGTTAGAAAGTTTCAGTTCAGATGCCTGCTCGTCTTGGTACTGAATTAATGCATTTTTTTTTTTAATCTTGTCTCTGACCTAACACTTAAGATTGTTTATCCTCTCTTCACTTAAAAAGAGGCAGAGGGGAAAAGCTGAGAGCAGCAAGGCTTGAAAGAAGACAGGTTGTTGAAAGAACAGAGCAATATGAGAGCTATCACTGAATCTTATTAGACTTCTGCTGTACTCTGTAAACATGAGCAGCCTCCTCTGATTTTCAGGAAGCAGATACTTTGGAATTGGCTAGCACAGCAGAGACTGATGCCTTTTACCATATGAAAGCATGTACGCTGGAAAGTGAAAGGGGATCAGCACATCTCCTTATTTAGTTTAACACAAGGACAGAGCAAAGCAAGAAGTATGCACTACTCCACTTGGGACTTCTTGGAAGAAACGAGTCAAAGCGGCATCCTGAAGACTCCTGACACAACACAGCACCAGTGAACCGCTGGTAGGTCCTACACGTGGAGTAATTCAGATGAGTAAGCACTGAGTCAGTTAAGCGGTCTGGACAGTCCATTTACATGAATGTGCAGGAGTCATTTCTGCTTTCCAGAGCAGCTCATTAGGCTCAGGGTTGCAATCATGACTTCCTGGAAGCCACCATCCGCTAAATCAGCTGCATTTGCTTATTTCTAATATGGTTAACAAGAAATACTACTCTTTAAGTGTAGTATTTTTGTATAATTTCTGTAACTTCACTTCTATTTCAGAATCTTAAAAAAAAAAAAAAAGTCACTAGACTTTTGATATTTGGAGAATATTTTGGTTAATATGCTAGTACAACTCTCTTGCCTGCTTGTCAGCACTTTACACCTGTAATAAGAAGTCTCAGGAAGTCCCAAGTGGAATTCAAAGAGGTTTTATCAGTCAATAATAGACAAGTTATCAAAGTTTAAAGGGATATTCTAACTGATCATACTTCTAAGCAAGTTCTACTGAATTTTTTCCTAGAAGAATAATAGCCACAGACAGCATTTTTCCCCTCTTGCCACTCTAACTTAGAAGCAACCTTCAGCCCCGCCCTACCCCAAACACTAAGATCAAGGTAAATGCAGATCCAAGTACCCACACACCTTCATGGGGACCTCGTTAAAATCAGGTCAGCTGTGCTGTCCTGCGCTGGACAGTCAGGTGTTAGTGACACAGGTCATCCTGAACTCATCTCACAGACGAGTTCATATCACAGTCAAGTCATAAAGCATACACTTTCTGCACTGCACCTTCTGAGAGCACTCGGCAGCCTTGCTGGTGCTTAATTCCTAGAGATTTCTTTGCGGGGCAGGAGGCTGGGTCCTCTTCTTGCCCAAACGCTTTAAGTGAAAGGCTACAAAGGGCACTTTCCCTGCGTGCAACACCTGTATCATTGACATGCACCTAGAGCTGGGATGATTTGATTACACTGACCATGAAATAAAACAAGTGGTTTTTTCTTCTATGGAAGACAAACCGTTTGTGACAATGCCTGTACTCACTGACAAGAGGGAGCATAACCAAGCCATGGCCATGCCCATATGCAAACCAGTTCTTGGAAACAGAGCATGAGATGAGCTTGGGGTTATTTGCAAAACAGTCTCATTATGTTTTCCACAAAGAGATTCCATTGCAATCTCAGCATTTATCAATCACCTCATTCTTCTCCTAAGGTGAAATCCAGGTTTCCAGTTGGTTGTATGATGCAAGACTGAACACTGCACTTTGAAATTGATACAGGTGTATGCTTGAGAAATAGTCGTACACACAGTGGAGAGGTAAAGGACTACTGAACAAATTTTCCTTTTCCAGTTATTAAACACCAGCTAATGGAGAATGGCTCTGGAGTAAAAGTATTTTTCCCTGGACATGATGAATTACTGGGCAGAGCACAGGTACAGTGTAATACAGCACCTTTAGCCTATCAGGTGGCCATAACCAGCTTGTGACACGCCTGCGTGTCTACCAGGAGATAACTCCCACGGGCAGCAGCACACAGCAGATTCCTGAGGAAGCTCTGCCTCAGGATCACCGCTCCCGTTACAACAGATCAAAGTGAATTGTTTGCCTCAGAGCACTCCCACAGGACCAAGCCATCACACAAACTGCCACAGCAGCCTACGGTTGTTTAAATCTTGGAAACAAAGGAAAAAGAGCGGCGATAACCACCTCCTTTGGTTCTGGTGCCAGACATAGTCTTGGTAGCATAAAAGACGTGCAGCAGCAGACTTCCTGCACTGACAGCTCTGCCTCTTGCCCAGAACACAGACCCCACGCTCTCAGCGTCTCCCTCACTGCTTCACCCCAGAAACCCAGCACTCGCCGGCCTCATCCCACTCATGGCACGCGAGCAGCCGTGCCAGCCATGGCACCACCAAGCACCATCCAGGCCTGACAGCCACTGTGCCACCAACCACCGCCCCCAGGCCTGACATTTCTCTTCTTCCACACAAATACACAGCCCCGGCACCTCTCGCCCTCAGAGAGATGAGAAGTGGGGTGGCAAAAGGCACTGAGGAACTGCAGGAGGAAGGGGCTGCTCAGGGACTGGCCAGCAGCGAGCAGGGCCAGGAGGCCCAGCTTGGGCAGCCGGTGGTCAGCCTGTGCTCGGCTCAGCCCGGAGAGCTCGCAGCAGGGCACAGAAGGGTCCCTGAAGGTTGGCTCAACAGCTGGCATGGTGGGAGAAGCTGGCCATGGAGGAAAAGCTGCTGTGAGAATAAAACCTCCAGAAAGCAGAGGGGGCAGCACGCGGGGTGCAAGGAGCCCCAGTACGCGTTTATATTAATCACTCGTGAATGAAAGCCACCCCCCCCCCCCCCCAAGCTCCAAAGCCTATTTCACTCCACAAAAGCCAAGCAGTAAGAGTAGATTAGACTCTAATAGGGATTAATACAAGTTAAGGTAGCACTAATTTCCACTATGGAGACCAGAGAGGTGAGATGTGGGATAGCGTATCTGCCACTTGTAGCAGCAGCTTGAAAAAAAGCCAAAGGGCAGAAGTACCACCAGAGGAGCACATGCTTGCTTTGACACCTGTCCGGATCCATTCGTGGTGTCCCCCATATCCAGCCCTGACCAAAGCAGAGCTCAGACACACTGAGCACCGTCAAGGCACGGTCAATGATTTCTCATCGGCTGTGTAACGGTCAGCGGGAGACTTCTTATCCAGTCTCAGCAGCTCTGACCCGCTTGCTTCCAACGCTACCATCCATCACCACTGACTGGCAGGGAAACCCATTTGCACTAAAGGCAGAAGCTAACCCAAGCAAAGTTTGAGGCAGAAAATGAGATGAAATTCAGATCCCATTGTGTCTTACCACAGCTATTTCAAAGCTATAAGTTTAATTTTATTAGCAACCAGTACTTCAGTTCATAAAAAAAGTGACCAATAAAAGATAATGGCAGGAAATTAAATGAACCTTACCATGATTTGGAACCTTATTCTGCAACACTAAAACTCCACAGAAAGTACACTTGGAAAAGGAAAAAGCCCCAAAGAAGTAATCATAAAAGCATCCAAACTCCTATAGATGCAGAGACTCATTAAGTCTTTCTTAGAGAGTAATGGAAAAAAAAAAAAAAAAAAAGTGCGGGAATAGACAAAACTTAAATATTAAGTATGCATTATGATTGCCGTATTGCCAGAAATACTGGTCAGACAAACCATTCATTGCTTGCCCTTTCATGTGTGCTACAGCACTTGGAACTTCATCCACTTTTAAATTCAAATAAAATAATAAATAGTTTCACTGCAGGAATTGGAGACACCAGCTGCACTGTGTGGTTAAACCAGGAAAAAATAAAAATCTATTTCCTGACTGTGGTCATTTTCAAAACAGGTACCACAAAAAGTATTTTTTCCTTAATTACTAGAAAGACTAGGAGGCTCAAACCTCTGAAATTCTTCAATCACAGCCTTTGGGAAGTAGGCTGTGGTGTTTGTCTACCACCCCAAAATAAATAAATAAATAAATAAATAAAATAAAATAAAGAATGCTCAGATTATGACTGAACTACTTAAACCTGCAGATACTCCTACCAGCTGCAAAACCAGCTACAAACTCATTGATATTTACCCAGAAAACTGAAGATTTGTACTCTGAAGGATCAGAGAGCAGAAAGAAAGAAGAAAGGGGGGGGAAAAAAAGTAAGGAACTGCCCTCCCCTAGCCTCTCTCTCGAACATTTAATTCAAATTCAAAAACAACATGGAAAGCAATATCCTTTCTGAACAAGACAACAGTTATAGTGGCCAGGTTTTTTGATCAGAAAAAAAATCTACTGAACCATGCTTGATAAGCTTGAACTTTGGAAATTGGCCAGAAATTTCAAATTCTCATTAATTTTCTGAAGTACAACATGAGAATTCTGACATCATCCAAGGCACTCTCAATTCCAAATTTTTCATCACAAAGGTTTTTTTTTGAAGTAGTTATTAAGTACCCTTACCAAATCCTCAACCTAATTTCTATTTTACAACACAGCCCTTCCTCCAAGAGATTTCTGTTATTGTTTCAGTTCTAGACTGTTTTAATATGGAGCAAGTTGAAATTAAGTTTCACAAACTATAATTTTTGTTTTCCATAAAAGTGAATTATTCTATATAATACAGAGTTCTAACAAATTGATCTGGTGGAAAATAGGAGTATTTGATTCTGAAGATGTCCACGTAAGTATCGATCCTATGGAAGTGTTTCCCTTCACAAAGCTGCTTTTGGGTTTGCATTTTAAAAGCAATATATTCCTACTCAGTCACTTTCAACTGAAAAATGAAGGTTGGAAAAAGGAAACATCTCGGTAGGTCTTCTCTTATTCCTTTTCCGTTGAAGATTCAGTTGGGTAGCACAAAAGATAAACTCCAAAGGTCCTCAGCAGTTCAAAAGACAGAGGGCTTCACCGAACAGACAGGTACAGATAACCAGTGAGCACAATGCTTACCTAGGAAAAGCGCACTTTTATTGTGCACTGAAAGCCAGCTGCAAGTCTTCAAAAGTCTGCCAGTTGTGCCAGTTTAACATTTGGATCATCTGAAAGCTACAGAGCAGCATCCCCAGTCCTCAGCCGTATCAGGCTGGTCCACAGAATACAAAAGGTGTGATAATAACAGGCTACTATAGTCAACTGACTGAACACACAACTTTGAACTAAGGTGTGTTGTGTGTAAATCTAAGTAGGACCACATATGAGAAGGGTAATGCTCAACTCCTAACTATGCTACCAGTCTGTTGCTCCTTTGAACAGGACGCTCTCCTCTCTAGCTCTAGTCGTACCACCACTCCCTTCCGCCACTCAACTGCAGGGTTGGAAGGAAATCCACCTCTAATGAACTCAGAGGCCCTGTAGAATTACTGCTTTCCTCAGAAAAAAACACACGCAATTGACAGCGTGGATGATCAGAGATATTATCCGAAGCTATCTTACTCAGTAATCCAATATAGTCTGCACATTGCCCAAGCCATTTTAAAAATAATTAAAATTGTTCCTCTGAACTGTCAAAATGTTCTTCAGTAAACAAGCTCTTGATGCCTTTCCTAAAGCTTTTGAATTAAAAAGTGAAACATTACTGAGAAGTAGGTGCTTGTTGATTACGAAGCAACAAGGTCATACTGGAACAGAAGCGCATTGAGATAGCTCACTTCCAACTAGTAAGAGTTACAGAGCCAAGCAGTACTTCCCAGCCGCCTCTATGTCTTTACAAATTAAGGTACCTGTGTTGTCGTAATACCCTTACAACCTCCAAAACAATGGCTTCAGATATCCATCTAGGCAGATCTAACTTGAGTATTAAGGCACCCTTAAGAAATACCCTTCCACCTTCTACGTGATGTTGGAGGAAGTGAACACAATTCCCTTGTTTCTACAGTTGGGGTAGTTCTTGACAGAAATTAGCCTTAAGAAAATGGATATTACAGAAAAATGATGTGCAGTAAGATGTTCTGCCCACAAGTCAGAAGTACCTTGCCCACTTCAGCCTGACAAACAGGTAACATCTGCAGGCTCTTGCTGTTCCTGGATGACCTCCACTAAAGCAACAGCCAACATGCTGGTATGACTAGAGGAGAATCCAAGCAGACCACGGAGTAGAGGTCAGTTTAAGCCATCCAGGGACTAGGCAGAACAATTAACATCTGTCACTGCTTCCTATTTGAGGAGTTAAGAGCAGAAAAGCTATGTGAAGAATGACACTGTTAAATCCTCATTTCCAAAAATGGCACCATATGCATACTCTGCTAGCCATGTACATCAGAGGCCCCTTTTTCTTCAGTATCGATATTCAGACATCTCCCAACGGGATTTACAAGCACACACATCGGGGGGATGGCTCCGAAATCACACTGCATGCCGGGCTCAATGCTGCCTGACAACGAGGTAAGGGATAGGCGCGGTGCTACGACCCGGCGTGGTGCAGGCGCTGGTCGCAAGGACCTCACAGGGACAGTTTGCTGCCCGGTCACCCCCATCCTTCACTGACACTAAATGTGTCAGCAGCAAGCAGTCCAATAGCGGCTGCAACCCCAGAAATCCAGGCAGAAAAAGCATTTTGGCCACACCCTTTCTTCTATCCAAACGCGTGAAACGCCAGGCAGTATGTATGGACCCAGGTCCCTGCATTTACAGCCCCTTAAAGTTACCCAGCTGGCTAATTAGGACTGCTTCCTTAGCCCTTGACTGCCTAGTATCAAAAAGATTGTCAAGGTATCGCACAGTGGTTATCACAACTTTGATACACTATCACAGAGCTAGCCTGGAGAAGAACTGTGCCTTAATACAAAGAGTTCTTGTCACCTGGAAAACAATTGCAGTGATACCCTTGAAGAAAAAGCAGCCCTGGCTACAATTTCTAGCCCAGCATACTTTCCCCAACAGCTGCTCATCAACAATTCAAGCGAGACAGTCGGGACCAGACCGTGCACAACACAGGCCCCCACAAAGGAGCGAGGCAAGTCAGAATTCCTGCTAACCATGGGTACAAATGCCCCTTCCCCTGCAGTTATGGTGGGGGACCGTGACACCAACGGAGAGGCTGTTTATCAGGGATGCTCGCTACCTAAACCTTTGTTGTTTAGGAAATGAGCCCATACATGTAGCTGAAGGGCACATTTTTTTTTTTTTATTCACAAGATTAGAATGGCTTATACAGCAACTAGCTATAATTAATCGGCACCGAGCCTGTGACAATCGTGTCACAAGTAGGCAAAGAATAGACTGCACACCCTGCAAAGGGATTAAGATTATGGACATTTTTCCTGCTCAGTGATTAAGACAAATCTGAGCCATCTCCACAGAGAGGCAGAAGCACCGATTCTCCGACGGCTTGACGGCACTGAATTCACCGGCCTGCCAGCTCAGACAAGAACCCGCACTCCGTCTGACAGGTCTCTTATTTATTTTAAACCTACATCCCACCCCGGACCCACAAAGCCTTTCATCAGTGACAGGTATTTTTCGCAGAAAACAAAAAAAAAGTTGAGCTTAGGAAGAAGAAAACCAAAAAAACTACCTCCTTCCTTTTAGGTACAACAGTACAACAACAAAACCACAAGAATCATTCGATCCCGCAAGATCAAGCTGTCAAGATAAGAGGAAAAATGACTGTGAGATTACAGAAAGTCAACAGATCTTTGAGCAGCCGTGGTCTGAAGGTCCACAGCCCTCAGCCTCAGGGGGCTGTGTGGGGACGCGGGGAGGGTCCTCCCCGGGTGCACGAAGAGCACACCCACACCTTTTGTTTTTAATAACCGGAGCTCAGGTGTGGCACAGCTCTTTGGGGGCTGCATTTCGGGCTCGCACCCACCCTTCAAGCACGCATTTATCGCGATTCGTGCGATATGAAGGACAGCCGGCGGACCCACGCCGCCGCCCAGCCCGCTACTTTCTCATCCATCCGCGGAGGGGGGAAAGCGCCGAGGGCGAGGAAAGCAGCCCCTGCTCGGCACAGCCCGGCGATGCGGGGCCGAGACGCTTCCCGGCATGGCCGAAAAGCCTCGCCCGGTGGCCGGCGACGAGGCTTCGCCAGCCACCAGCCCGGCAGCGAGCCGAGGGCTGGGCGGGGGCCCCGGCCATGTGCCCGGTGCAGGGGCACGGCTCGCCATTGTCTGGGGGCCGCCGGAGCGGGGGGACGAGGGGAAGGGGGCGGCCGCCCACCAAGTTGGGGCAACAGGCGCCGAGCCGGGCCCGCAGCCCCGGGGAGCCGCCGCCCCGCGCTTACCTTTCACTTGGCTCTCATACTCCGCTATAATCTCTTTGTCCTTTTTGAATCTGCTCGGGGTTGACATTATCCGCTCGCTTCTTCCGCCTCTCCCCCTCCTCCTCCTCCGCTCGCCTTCCGACCAGATGAGGACGAGCAGCTTTTCGGGACGGGCTCGCAACTTGCCTCGAGCCGGGCGAGCGCGGCGGCGGGCGGCTGGCCCCGGGCAGGGAGGCGAGGCGGGAGGCGGCGCTCAGACTAAGCCCGGCGCCGGCACCATCGCCCCGGGCAGGGCAGGGCACGGCCGGCGGCAGCGAGGCGCTCCGCGGCCCGGGGCCGCCGCAGGGCTGGGGGCGGCCGAGGGAAGGGCCGGGCTGCGGGGGGCGCTAGGCGAGGGCCCGGCGGCTGCGCCCCACCATTGTCGTCCGCCCGGGGAAGGGGAAGAAGAAGAGAGAGCGGGCGGTGGGAGGGAAGGAAGGAGGGAGAGAAGGAGGGAGGGAGGAGGGCTGCCGGGCCGCCTGGCCGCCGCGCTCGCTCCGCACGCCGGAGGCAGCGCTTCCCCCTGCCCTGCCTGGCCGGGGCGGGGAGCGCAGCCCCAGCGGCGGGCGGCGCCCCGCCGCGCCCCGGAGAGGTGTCTCCGGGAACGGGCTGCTCCCCGCCTCCCTTCCTGCCTCCCCGCCGCCACCGCCCGGCCGCTGCCGCCGCCCAGCGCCCGGCTACGGGGCTCCCGCGGCCGCCGCTGCCCCGCGGGCAGAGGCCTAGCAGGCCCGGGGGGCCCCGGGGGGAAGGAGGGAAGGGGCCGAGCCCGCGGGGGCCAGGGGAGAGCTGGAGGGAAGGTGTGAAATGTGGGGTCCCCGAGGGGCTCCCCGGCTCCCCCGAGGGCAGGGCATGGTTTCGTGGTGGCCCCTCTGAGCGCCCCAGCGTGTCCAGGTCCGTGGTGGCACGTGGGGAAAGATGCAGCCCCCCTTGGGACACAGCTGGTGCTGGAGGGCAGGGGTGTCAGCACCTGTGTGGGGCCATTCATGGGGGTAGGAGACAAAACACGGTGGGAAGCCACCCGAAATCTTGCTGCCTTGAAGTGCTGTGCATGGCACATGGGAGCCATGACCTTGATGGACATCAACATGAGGATGGACACCTAGGTTGGTGAGCCCTGGTGCATGGCTTTCCTTGTGAAAATCTTGTGAGACAAGCGCTGTGATAAGCTGAAGATGGTCTAGAAGGGCAGGAAGAGCTGCAGGCAGGAGTATGGGGCAAATCACCTGGGGGAGACACAGCCCAGGCGTGGCCTTGCTGGTGGGCGATGCCAGCAGCGAGGGGTCAGCCTCTGTCTCTGCCTGCAGAGCTGGCACTGGACTCAGCCCTACAGGGCTGCAGAGGATGTACCAGCTCTATGGGCTGAGGTGATGCCATGTGTGCCAGGAGCTGAGCACAGCAGCTGGCCAAACTAATAGCCACACTTCTCACAGGTCCTGTACTCCAAGCTTGGGTCTCACCTGAAAAAGGAGTCAGACATGGTTCAGGTTGTGCAGCCCCTTTCCCTGTCCCCTGATGTCACTGAAACTTGACCCTTCTCTGAGAAGGGTTTGGAGAAGAAAACAACAAATAAAAACAAGGGAAAAGCAAAGAGTGATGGACGTTGCTTGTTACAACAGGCAAATGTGGCTGTCATTCCTGGAGTCAAGACCAAAAGTCAAACTCTGAGGCTGCAGATGCAGACTTTGAGCTGCAGGGAGGTCAGCTCTGAGGAGGTTAAAGGCAGGTAGGGGACTTATGGAGACAGAGGGCTCTACTGGCTTCAAGTATGTCCAGGAGTGATTAAGCAAAATTGCAGACTGTTCACAAAGAGTTTCCAAATGTAGGTGTCAATAGAAATAAAATACCTGGAGATCCTGTCCTGGACAGCTAATCCTGACACAGCCAGGACCTGATCCTTAGGGACAAATGAGTGAGCACTGGTATCATCTGCTGCTGGGAGGTTTAAGCCAGCTACCAGTAACTTGGCTGGGTTTGAGATTTAGCGCTATGGGGATCTGGCCCTTGAGGGAAATGGCACAGTTCCTGTGCTAATGCTCACTTTCTTGCCTGTTTAAATTTAATTCTCACAAACCCGTTCCCTTAGTATTGCAGCTACTCCCTTCCACACCTCTACCACACCTTTCTAGCAGTAAGCACATACATACCCTTTGCAACACATCTTTCACGTTTGTTAGGTACCATGCTCTTCCCTGCTACAAGATTTCTTTCTCCTTGCCCCCTCTTCATGTGCTGTTCTCTATAATTTTATTATGTCTCTTCCTCTTGCCCTCCCAGCACAGCTTCTCAGTGCTGATCCCAATTCAGATCACCTAAAACAATCTTAGCACAAGATGTTATTGTCTGAAGCCAATTTACCTCCAAGCTGGATGGTCAGATTACATCCCTTGAATAAGAAGCCCTGACTCAAAAGAGCAATCATCTTCATAATCCCACCAAACTCTGATTTTCATCTCAGCCTTTGATGCTTGCTTCTTTCCTCCTGGCTGTTCCAGTCCATCTGTTAGCCTGGGGACAGGCTGATTTACAATACAGTAGGCCACTTTCCCAGGGGACACAGGGTGCTAACTGGAGATTAGCTGTGAATCTTTCCTTGTCTTGCAGAGCAGAGTGTTTTTGCAGCTAGAGAGGATGAAGAAAAGTGGTCGAGTCCCCTTGTGCCCTGGGTGAAGCTTTCTAAGTTGGCCAGGACAGACCCAATCTCCCATGTCTGGTAGCTGGGCATGCAAACCGTGCCTCAGATGTGGCTGGGGTTATGTACATGAAGTTGCTTGCCTCCTCCTCTCTTGGGGGCTGAAGGATACAGCCCCATCTTGCCACCGAGCCTATAATGGGAAGCACTGCCCAGATCTTTCTGCCTAGAAGAAGGGCGCAGAGATGGGGCTAAATGTCTGCAGCACCCCTTCCCCTGTGTGCTAGGTGCTGCAGGCAGGGGCTGTGCCTGTCTCTGTGAAGCCAGAGAGAGAGCTTTTTGTTTCTCTGCAGTCACCTGTGAAGATTCAGTAACCATCTGCCCATGGAAATTGCACTCCCTGTGTGTCTCCCTGTGTTCAGCCTGCTGGGCTCGGGGCTACCTGTCCGTGGCAGGATCACTGACCAAGGAAGGACTCGTGTCCCCAGCTGGCAGGGGCATGCCGGGCTCAGAGCTGCACGTATTCTGGATCCCTGTGTTAGGGCTGGCCTCCGGGACAACTGGGACTGAGCTGGCTGAGAAATCTGATTTCCATCCCCCCTACCACTCCCTGTCCTTCTTTAGGGATTGCCAAAGGATTGCGCATTATTACATGGGTGTAATCTTCTTTGAAGATGTTCGTGGCAGCTCAAGTCTCCGGACTCAATTCCGCACTGATTTACACAGCCTGCAATCCCATCGCGGGGATGGCGATGGCACAGGAACAGCCCCTGCCTGGCTCTGCAGTGTCAGGTTTGAGGTGACTTACAGGGCAGAAGAGATTATTACAGAAATTCCTGTCTTTTGAGTCCTGTTCCCGGAAAGGTCCCAGCAGACTTCCCATCAATTTTAAGAGCAGCAAGCGCCAGGGCTGTGTAAGAGACTCGTTATATGAACCTCTGTGCATCCATGAATGGTGTTGGAAAACGCTGGCTTATCTACAGGGTTGTTCTGCGAACTCTAAATTATGGCACGTAGAGCATATCCAGCTGTGGTCAGGGAGGGTGCTGCAGACATTTAAAATGTATTAGGATCAAGCTGATTGAGAGCACATATGTTGTTGCAAGAGGCAGAGCTGTATCAATAATGCAGGGCAGTAGGGTACTGCAGCTGTGCGGTACTGGAGCAGGGTTTGTGGACTGTACCTCAGTGTGCAGTTAGATAATCTACTCCGTCGGGGAATTGGAAATCCTGAATTATGTATGATAAAACAGCAACGTGTTTATACAGAGAGCAGTTCCTGCAATACTTCATGCACTCGGTGCAAAAATGGAACAACACGGGCATGCTGGATTCTGCTTGCTTGAGAACTTCATTATTGTATTTCATTTACACAGACTGATGAGCTGCACAGTATTTGCTTTCTTGTGCTGCTAATAAAAATAGACCATATAACTGATTGCTGGAATATCACCGACCTCTCTGTGAGCACATAATGAAATGCATCAGCCCCCTTAAACAACAAAACCCTACACTAATTTTCTTTAGGCTGAAAAGGAGACAGAAATAATTCATCGGGCTTTATAATTGCAGTCAATCAGTCATTTTACAGTTGGATAGGAAGTCTCTAAATGAACGACCGAGCTTTAACTGAAAGAATTAAACATATGATTGTTACTGAAAAAAAAAAAAAAAGAAAAAAGAAAAAAGAAAAAGAAAACACCAACAAATAGTAAGAGGCACCATTCAACGAGCTTGTTCAAACATTTGTCACTGATAAGATGTACCTTTCTATAGAATCAAATCTACTGGCTTGGGAATTAGATTATTTTAGTAAAATCAGTTGCTTATCTAAGATATAAAACCGGCAAGGCTTTTTCCTCCCTCGCAATCAGTGCAACGCTTAATGCTGCTCCGTGCTCATAAACTCCTGAGACAAGGAGACAAAATCTGGGATAATGGGGTTTGTCACTGCCTGCAGAAGAGCTGGGGCTTCACCCTGCCTGACCTGAAAGTGAGCGGCTCTAAAGGATTCGGCTGGACCTCTGCAGCGGTGAAATGAGGCTTGCGAGCTGCCAGAACTTCACCAGTCCAGGAAAGGTGTTTCTCTCATCCCAGCTTCTGTGAGAGACTAAGCTGTCTCTAATCTTTCATTTCCAGGAGCAGTGTTCTGATCACTGGCATAGGCATATTGCTTGCAAGGGCCTGTGTGCACAGCACCTTCTGGAAGCAGAGCAAAGGAAGAAGAGACATTCTTACTTCCCATGGGAGTGCCTATAGGCAGAGAACATAGAATTGGTAATGTGCTTTAAATTTATGCTATACCAGGATCTGTAATCATTTTAATGTGTAGACAAAGCCTAGGGGTTTAATGTGCACTTCTTAGGATTATTGTTTTGGTTTGTTGAGCAATTCCTGGGTTACTTTTGGACACAGTGATCCGAGTGGCCACTTTGTGAGCTTCACACACCTAAATTTAGGCAACTAAAGTCATATGCCTAATCTAAACGTGTAATTTAACCTTCTCCAGAGTCAGTGGAGTTGTGGGCATGTCCTTGGTGATGATCAACACGCTTCACTTATTTGAGATATTTCTTTTAGGATGAATTTTGTTCCGGTTTTCCTTACTGTCCTAACCAGGGGTCATATCAGACAGGAGCGACATTCTCTTTGTAAAGCCCAAAAGCAATACGCTGAATGTGAACAACACTCCATTAGAAATATGGTTATCAGTTTTAATACCTTCCTCCTGATTAAAATGCGCAGATAAGCATCTGCAGACTGTTCGTTTACTATTTGTAGTCACGTTGGAAAGGAATCCCGTTGGCCTGCTGTCTGAAGGAGGGTTCAGGAAAAATACCCTTAGGTAACCTCCTATATATATGCGTATGCATCTGTGCATGACTGTGTGTACAGCCAAACCTGCCATGTTCAAGTGTACGTGGTAGCTCTGTCAGTACAAAATGCATACAACTTCTGGATCCACTGGGGAATTGTTCACATCACAGGAAAAAAATCTTCCAGGTAAAGTCACCAGCTTGAAATGAAAGAGAGCCTTCTGTCTGAGTAAGGTAGGATTTCAGCCCTGGAGGACTGGTACTGCCTGGTACATGAAAAATCATTGTATTTCTTGTAAAGCAAAAAGAAAAGCACCAAACCCAAACCTCCTCGCATTAGCTTAGTTGCTCTTTTGTTTGAAGAAATTAATGAGACTTAAAACAGTAATTGGTATGTCAATATTTAGTCTTTGGCTTTACTGTCATGAAGCACAGTTTAATGTTTCCTTGTTAACTTGCTCATTTTGAGTGGCGCTAATAGGACTAATGACATAACTAATACATGGGAAGTGATGGGGCTTCTTTATGCCTTTTGCTGTTATTAAGAATATTATCCTTTTTCATATGGTGCTGCTATTCTCTTCCCAATTAGTAATTATGAGGAATGAATTCCAGGCAATAACTTTCTCACTTATTGAGAAGAGATTGAGGCAGTCTTGCCATTTTGAAAGACAAATCCAGGTAATTGCATCCTCGGTGCAGGGTTTGCATTCTCTATAGGGCTACTTCCATCCTGTTGGGAACCTTTAAGGCTCCGGTACTCCAGTTCTTCTCAGCCTAATGATCTGAATACCCAATCTGTAAGCTTCACGCACCTAAATTTAAGCAGCTGCCTGTGCCTTACACCTGCCAGCTCACGTGGACCAGCATTTTTCTGGATCTTTATCTTCCTAAATTTAACAGCTGTATTGTGCAGAGAACTTCTAGGATCTTTTTTGGCTTAGCTTTTCTTTCTAAGCCCAGTGGGAAAACACCGGTGCGTTTGAGAGAGCTCTTCCAGGGGAGCCTGAGGGGCCATGTTAGTGGTAATTTAAGTCTCTGATGAGCAGATAATTGCAACACTGATAATTAGCTTTTGGCTTAAAATTTTCTGTTTGCATTGTTTATGTTTGTTCTATCAGTTCTCAGCTAAAAATGAAGTACTTCTGCTACTTCATTACTCCTGACCTTCTCATCCTAATGGCTTTGACTGGAGAACATTAAAAGTTGGATTAAATTTAAAAGAAGAGGCTGTACTCGAAGCAACATCAGAGAATTGAGAACATTATATTTTTAAAAATCAGTCCTGTGTACTTCATCATGACGTTGCTGCCTGATGTTAACTAGAATGCTTACATGAACAAATCTGCTGGATTGCACCCCCAGCATTTAGATAGGGGGACGTAACTCCTAGTCTTGCTGTCCTTAGATGACCTACACAGGCCATCCAGATTTTGCAGAATCTCAGCTTTTGGGGCTGCTTCAGTCCATGCCAGTGGTTTAAAGGTTATGAACCGCCTTCATTTATCTCAAAAGGGCATTAATTTTGAAGCCCAGCAATGACACTTCAAATGTCAGCCTTGTTCATTTTAGCAGAAACATCTAGCTACTGTGCTTATTCATTAGTGTGGGCTAGAAGGGTGGGAACAGCTGCAGCCTAGCAGACTAAAAAAGTGTATTGCTATTAATGGTCTACCCAGCACGCTGCCATTTCTCTGATTCAGCCCCTTGGCCCACCCTCCGGCTGAGCCCTTCCCCAGGAGCGAGGCATATGCGGAGAGGAAAAAGAGTGGAAAAGGAAAGGCAATTCCTGTAGAATTTTATCTTTTTCAGTATGGATAGCAGCAATGTGCTGCTTTCCTGAGTTCTTTTTTCCTTCAGCTACTTTTGGCTTTGCTGTTGCAGAAAGATGAACCAGAATCCTGAGGAAAGGGTGCTGCAAATGGAGGCAGGAAAGGATATGGGCACCAACCTGCTCTTGAGGAGACTTTTTTTTTTTTTTTTTGTTTTGTTTTGTTTTGTTTTGTTTTGTTTTGTTGTTTACATTTTGGTTAATGACAGTTTAACTCAAAAACCCAGCTGCCTGCATGGTCTGAGAGCACTCCAGGGTGAGCTGGGTGGTGGCAGCTGGAATGGTTTCAGGCTGCAGAAGGAACTGAATTCAGACCTCCCACTTCACAGGCTGCTGCTCCCTGAATTAAAAGCAACAGGACGTCCTTCTCCTGCCACCAGGTTTTAGGAGATGAGGGTAACCCAAACACTGCTCTTTCAAGCCCTTGATACTTGCTTGATCCCCTAAAGGGAAGGTGGTCCTTGGTTGCAGTCTCCATCTCCAAATCAGAAATGCCTAGCCTTGGGCTGGGAGGAGACTTCAGACATTTCTTTGTCCTTGGCTTTTCTTGTTGCCTGGCTGGAAGAGGCTCTTAGCATAACATGCAAGAATTTGCGTGATTTTGGAGGTGGTTTCCTAAGGCAGTGCTCACATCCCTGCTGCAGAGGTATGGCTCTGCGGGGGCTGGGGAGGCAGGAGGTGCTGTGGGTACCTGCATCTCTTAGCGGATGTAATTTTCTGTCATATCCTCAGGTTGCAGCTAACCCTCTTGAGCTGCTGGTTCTCATCAACAGTAGGCACACGGTGGTTTGAAGGTAAAATGTAGTGATCTTACCTTCACAACTAGAGCTTCAAAGTAAAGCTTTCAAGTTTTCCTCCCATTGTCCAAGAAGTGTCTTACATTAAAGAAAATCTGCAAGGAGTATAAGAGCTATTTTCCCACCCTTTCTTTCTTTGTATGTGTGTTTCTTTGCACTTTTCTTAGTGTTAGCTTCTTTTTGTTATTTGTGTTCAGCAGACCAATGTCATAACAACTGGGTGTGCAAATATTGCAAAGTACACAAACGTTTTTTCTAAATGAGTAATGTATTTTCAGAGTCATGGCTCTGTTTTTCACATGCACACAAACAACAGAAAGCTTTATGTTAACAACTGCTTCAAAATAATTTTTTTTACCAAGGGCTTAGTGTAAATGACAATATCTGTTTAACATAATCCGTAGTTTTCACAAAAGATAGGTAGAAAATCTTTCTTGAGGGGCTCTAGTGCAGTTTCCAGTTTAGGCTATTAAAATATTTCAAATGCCAGAGCTCCCTCAAGTGGAAAGATGAGGAAGGCGGATTAATGCCAGGAGGAGGTTCTACAGACACCAACCAAAGCTTCCAAACCTCAACAAGAAAATATTTATAACAGACTTTTTGTTGTTGCTGTTCTGAATGCAGTAGCAGATTCTCTCTTCTTTTTTTGCAATATAATATTATTTGAATCAAATATTTGTACAAAATCTGAGAAAATTTACCTACATGGACCAGATTTTCACATCACCTTAACAGTTATTTGCTGTTGACAACCATGTGACTGACTACATTTGCTCATGTTGAGTTGGGTGGCATGAATTACGAAACCACAGTGTCAGAGATGTGCTAGGGTAATTAAGGTTTGTTATATTAACATCCAACCAGCATGACTGTGAGATTCAATAACTGCAGCAAATATAACACAAAATACATGACATTCATTTAAAATATGTGAACTGGTGTGGGTTTGCTTTCGTAACACAGATTAGCAGTATTTTGAACCTCTACAGGAGCTGGTGCCTCCTTTTATGGGCTTCCAGGAGTGACAGTGGGTGAAGCCAAGCCCATGTGAATGACAAAGTCTAACCCAGGCTAAGCAACACATTCACAACAAGAACGGATTCTTTCTTTCCAAAAAGCTGAGAACACAGTTATTTCAGGAGACCTCCAGTATTTCTGTTTCTGGGTGTGGTTCTCAGTGGCTTTCATATCCCAGAAATCTTTGTTATTTTGGGGAAAATGATACCTTGTGACATATGTTATTTATAAATAATGTAATTTTCCCAAATACAGTAAAAAACATAATGTATATTAAAAATTATTAGATTGATAATTTAATATTATTAGATTGAGAATTTTATATGAGAAGAAAATTATTAATGGAGCTTAATGCTCCTTTCCAACCAACTTATGCTTACATTGCTGACAATATTAAGTAGTGATTCAAGCTGTAGGTTTAAAAATGGGCTGGCAGCAGATGGATGGTGCTGGTAAACTAAGGAAAAGATTCAGCATGATAATTATAATTTGGTGGTGGTTCATCTTATGTGAATCTGCATTAGATACAATGGTATCAGTAGCTGGGGATAGAAGGACAGCACTACATAAATCATGTGCATTGTTATATATTCTCGAGGTACATAAGATGTTGCCTGGCAACTGCATGTCTCCTCGCTCAGCAAAGTAAGTGTTTTTAATTATGTCTCTGTGATACTGCATGATCATGGAATTAAGAAAACAGACTCTGCCTGAGCACTTTAAAAATGGCATTTATTAAAAATAAACCAACCAGCATCGCAATCATCAATATGCCTCGTCTCAATCAAGCATCCCGTGCTTCTGGTGTTCCTAAGCACACATTACAATATTGCAGTTCAACGATAATTTTGCAGAAACAGTTTTTTTTTATTTCCTTGAATATTTCAGTATTTACAGGATTTATAAAACATCCTTCATGTAGTCACAGGATGTTGCTGCTCCTTTTTTTTTTTTTTTTTTTTTCTTTCCCTACCAGTTTGTGCTTTCTTCTTTGTACCCACAGAGACAAGAAATTGGGGTAAATTGTTCTCCTGTCACTTGGACCTCTACTCTGTGTAAGGGAAGCCACTAATACATGGACCATCTTGTCACATGTCAGTCATTTACAACATAGTTCATCTGGATTTAGGAAATCTAAACATTAAAATTAGATACAACCTATACCATATTGCCAGGTTTCTGTAAACTAGATCTATATCTTAAAAGGCCGAGAATGGGACATGTTAGCAAAACACTTTTTAAAATCACAACCCTGATGCACACTCCAGTCCACAGTCTTCAGGGCACTTGCATCTGTGAAGATCACACACAGGGAAGGAATGGTAAATCTCATGAATCTTTATGGGCCCAGCTTCAGCAGGAAGGAGAGACCCTGCAACACCAACTGTTCCTTACAGCATCCTGGCAGGACACTCAGCAGTGTGGCAGCTACCGCTCATCAAGCTCATTTTGATGGAGTCAAAATAAGCTTTAATGGACTCCCCTATTTTTGGAGTGAATTCTTGAACCAGAAGGTGGGTGATAGAAAGACTGTTTTGATTTCACTACATTTTTGTTTTGTGGATTCCTTCCTGTTTAACCATCTTGAACTTTGTAACCACCTCTTGGACTGGACCTCTTAAGGAACTTGGGAATTCCATTCTCTTCTAAAATTGATTTATTTTAGGCAAAAAGAGATGCTGAGTTGCTCACAGGTGAGAAATCCCAGGTAGATGTGGAAATTCAGCTACACCTAACAAAAATTTACAAGTCACACAGACAAGTGTCTAGTGAGGCAAGGTGCCTCCAGCACTACTAGCCAGCTGGTGCAGAGTTCTTTGAACTGAAACCTTGGACATAGGTATTCAGTTCTGCCTTACTTCTATATTTTATCAAAACCGTACTCTTTCCCTTTTCCTTCTCCCTTTTTTTTTTTTTTTTTTTTTTTTTTGAGGGGGTGGAGTTGGTGCAGAGGGATAGTAATGGGCCCAAGTTCCTACTCCAATAGTGTTCTTCTGGTGTCTTTGCACCTAATTGCCTATTAAGGAAGCTTCAGGAAATAACAGAGTGCTGGATCACTCCTTCTAAGAAACAGCCCCTGGGAGATGATCTAAGAGATGATGGCATTAGTAGTACTCCTTTATATCATACTCGGCTCTCTACAGCTTTTCCTCTGTATGGTTACATGAGAACAAGTGCCAAAGCCTCTGGGGCATTTTTCCTTCATACCCAGAATTTCTATCACTAAATTCATGTTACACATTTTTTCCTGCTGTCTGCATAAACTTCTCACCTAATTTTATAAAGGGAAAGAAATGTGTTAAACTTAGCATGAATATGAACATACGGTATTAAACACACAGTGAAGGGAATCGAATTAGAATAGTCAGCTATGTCTGTCCCTCCTCCCTTCCCTGAAACCTTCTCACCTAACTTGAAAGTACCTATAGAGAAAAAAAAAGTAATAAATCTCCAAACCCAAACCCATGGCAATAGGACATGACTCAGAAGTTGCAAAGCAGTCAGGGGAGACCAGTCTGGGCAGAGCAGGACAGAGCCACCTGGAATACAGTTTACACTTTTTTTTTTTTTTTTTTTTTTTTTTTTTTTTTTTTTTTT
>CM021765.1:35208216-35260908 GCA_011076525.1 Nettapus auritus | reverse complement strand
GATGGAGTCAAAATAAGCTTTAATGGACTCCCCTATTTTTGGAGTGAGTTCTTGAACCAGAAGGTGGGTGATAGAAAGACTGTTTTGATTTCACTACATTTTTGTTTTGTGGATTCCTTCCTGTTTAACCATCTTGAACTTTGTAACCACCTCTTGGACTGGACCTCTTAAGGAACTTGGGAATTCCATTCTCTTCTAAAATTGATTTATTTTAGGCAA
Organism: Nettapus auritus; assembly: GCA_011076525.1. NCBI lineage: Eukaryota > Metazoa > Chordata > Aves > Anseriformes > Anatidae > Nettapus > Nettapus auritus. The sequence goes on along the minus strand of CM021765.1, from coordinate 35,260,689 downwards.
AAAGAGATGCTGAGTTGCTCACAGGTGAGAAATCCCAGGTAGATGTGGAAATTCAGCTACACCTAACAAAAATTTTCAAGTCACACAGACAAGTGTCTAGTGAGGCAAGGTGCCTCCAGCACTACTAGCCAGCTGGTGCAGAGTTCTTTGAACTGCAACCTTGGACATAGGTATTCAGTTCTGCCTTACTTCTATATTTTATCAAAACCGTACTCTTTTCCTTTTCCTTCCCCCTTTTTTTTTTTTTTTTTTTTCTTGAGGGGGTGGAGTTGGTGCAGAGGGATAGTAATGGGCCCAAGTTCCTACTCCAATAGTGTTCTTCTGGTGTCTTTGCACCTAATTGCCTGTTAAGGAAGCTTCAGGAAATAACAGAGTGCTGGATCACTCCTTCTAAGAAAACAGCCCCTGGGAGATGATCTAAGAGATGATGGCATTAGTAGTACTCCTTTATATCATACTCGGCTCTCTACAGCTTTTCCTCTGTATGGTTACATGAGAACAAGTGCCAAAGCCTCTGGGGCATTGTTCCTTCATACCCAGAATTTCTATCACTAAATTCATGTTACACATTTTTTCCTGCTGTCTGCATAAACTTCTCACCTAATTTTATAAAGGGAAAGAAATGTGTTAAACTTAGCATGAATATGAACATACGGTATTAAACACACAGTGAAGGGAATCGAATTAGAATAGTCAGCTATGTCTGTCCCTCCTCCCTTCCCTGAAAACCCAAACCCATGGCAATAGGACATGACTCAGAAGTTGCAAAGCAGTCAGGGGAGACCAGTCTGGGCAGAGCAGGACAGAGCCACCTGGAATACAGTTTACACTTTTTTTTTTTTTTATTTTCTTTTTTTTTTTTGGTTTTTATTTTTTTGGTTGTGTTGCTTTTTTTTTTTTTTAGGTTTTCTTGCTTTGGTCCAAAATTGTGTTAAACGAGGATGATTTTACATCTCTTTGCATAAAGAGAGTTGTGAAGGATTGATGCAGGGTTATTGAAAAGGTTAGTGAAAAGTGCACTTCAGGGGATATATTTCAGATACATCATATTGGCCCAGTGTAAGATTTTAGTCCCTACAAATCAAGCACTGCAATACTTTATGTCAAATGCAGTCTTAGCTATGTTGTTCTTTTGTATAGAGTGTGAGGAGGAGCAACTGCCCAGAAAATCCTGTGTGCTGTGAGGAATTTGCCTTGTGCAGGCCAGGAGACATGGGCATGGAGTAAGTCTGGGATCCCTCCTCAGCATGGGATCATGTGTTTTGGCCACATGTGGCAGATGATAGCTCCTAATACCTACATTTATCCTTTTAAATCATGGAGCATAGCTGAACCTTTTCCCCTGTGTAGCAGCCTACTGGTTAGAGAACGTTCCCAAAAATCTTACCTCCTGTAGCCTCACCTCTGCATCTCACTGCCCAAGAAAATGTCCAGCCCATAGACCATAGGCAGTGCTGTCTGAGGAAGCAGTCTCTGCTTCACCACCTAAACCGTGTGGCTGGGCAGAGAGGATGATAAGATCAGCTAGAGGATGTACAGATAGGACCACAAGAGAAAAAAGATGAGAGCAGGCTTTACTCTGCAGTCTGATGAGGAAGCGAGGTTCCATCTGCTCTGTGTAGATGTAGGATAATGTGGAAATGAAACAGAGAAGAGAATCATTGATTAAAAATCACTTCAGTGTTGAGGACTGCCTGTTTAACTTTGAAACTGCCTGTTTTATACCTACAACCTTTTTGCAGTAGCTAGAGGGAAATCTGAAGTTACAGACCAGCTTTTTGTCATTTTGCAAAGTGCAGGCTCTTATTAGCCAGTCCTGGCTGTGCTGCTCAGTTCCTGAAATAGGTCATGGAGAGAATCTGCGCTAATTAGGAAAAGTTGGTAAAGACAATCATTGCCAGTTAAAAATGAGTGCCAGGTCCATTCTACTTGCATAGCTGATCTGGAGGTGATGTAACGAACAGGTTTTGTACCCAAACTGGACATGCTGAACAGTATGACTCAGTCCTGGGAGCCGCAAGGAGCAAGTCCGATCAGGCTCACTCTGCTGAGCTGCAGCTTTTGCTGCCTCGTCAAGAACACCAGCAGCTGCACCTTCCCCAAATACCCCACAGCGTATTGACAATTATCCCTGCAGTTAAGCTTTTCCTTTTCTTCTCATATCCAATTTTCTTTAATGGATTTATATTGCTCCTTCCTTTGGCTAAGTCCAACAGAGGACTTGGGTGCCCGCAGTCAGATGAGGTAATGGCCCTTAGGGACTTGGCGTGCACAGCAGAATCCCAGGGCTTGTGTCAGGCGTCTCCCAGGTTCATGCAAAGTCAGGTATGAGGCTACGCAGTGCCTGGGGAGAAGGAATCAGATCAGGACAGAGAGCTACAAAGCTGATATGTGTGCAAACTAACATAACAGGAGCTAGCAGGAGATGGGAAGGGCGGGTGTGCTGCTACCACCAGAATTTTGGTGCCAGTGCCAGTTGGCTCAGGATGCAAGATAAAATCCACTCTTCTTCCTACATCCCTTCCTCCCAAAGGCTGGTCGTGGTTTATCACTAAGCTTTACTTACATTAAAATCCACAAACAGCGATGGAAACCGAACCCACAGCTCCCTTTTGCTGAGGGCAGTTGTAAGGCCCTGGCTGAGCCCCTGGGAGCTGCGGGGTCCTGCCTGGAATGTGGCACTTTGGTGCCGAGAGGAGCAGCTTTTCACAGCTCCTCTGTGTTCAGCTTCTCCTGCTGACTCACAGCGAGGGACAGCTGAGACACCCGACCACCTCTGTGCATTCAGCATGAAGTCCTTGAACAGGTTCTGATGCCATTTTGGCACCCAGGCACCCAACACTAAGCCCCGCAGAGCAAAAGTTTGAGCTCATTGGATAAATCGTAGACATTAAACCTTTTGTTTCCTTTTCTTCTCTCTCTGGCTAAGTAGCCTCTGTTTAGTTATAGAACAGCTGTTTTGCTGCTCCGATGAGTCTGATCCTCTGCATGCCCAAAAGCGGGAGCTGAGGGTACTGCTAGGTCAAGCAGACAAATGTATACAGAGCAAGATAGGTGTCTGGCCAACCATTTAGTGATGTTTATATCGCACTTACAGTGACAGGCATCTGAGGTCTGCTTGAAACCTCTGCTAGGATAGGATTGTGCCCAGACTGTTAGTTAGAGCAAGACCGTTTCTTTTCCCTAATGTCCATTACTTTGCTAATGAAACACAAGAGTGTTTCTGACGTTTGTGTTAAATAAGTATTTTGCCTACCTTCTGCTAGAACAATGCCCTGGATAACTCACCACTCAAGGCAGGTACCAACGTGGAAGGAAAATTTGAATTGATCTTTACGTATATGTTCCAAAGCTTCTGAAGTCATTTGGCACCATTTCACTGGCTTGAGGAAGCTGTAGGATTCTGTATCTTTGTGAGTATCTAGATTATGCGAGAAGCTGCATTTCTTTTATTAACTTCCAGCATTATTTCATTATATGAATCATTCCTGTATGCAAAGCTGTCATGAAAATTTACAAGTCTAGGCACACAGTCCTACTTGTCCCTTGTTTTCTATGATGAAAAAAAAGCTAACAATACCTTACTCAGGCATCAAAAAAATTGTTTGCCTTGGGCAAGGAGAATTTTAATCGGTTTGTCTTCCATTAGCTCTTCAAAAAAGCTGGAAATAGGGAAGAACACCTCTGTCACTTTTCTTTTTAGCAGTTTGCATGTTACCTTTGGATGAGTCAACCCAGAAACACTCTGGAAGAGTGGCTAAACCCTACCTTGAATTGGGAAGACAGAACAGGTACTCTGACTTGATATCCCTTTCTAGAAAGGAATTCAATACCTCTACATGCAATGTTTAGAAAGCATTTTATCTGAGCTATTCCTTTCACTGAGAGAAATCTCATTCTTATCAACTGTTTTTAGTATGACAACAGAAATGTTAATGTGACCGTGGAATTATTATTCTAAAAATGAACATTTCAAAGTTCATATATTGTGCAGCTCAAGCTGTGGACATTTGTTGCAGTTGACTTTGCCAAAGAAGAATTAAGCTAATGTCTTTTACAGAAAGTGGACTAAAAAGTGAGGAGAAAATTGTGTTCTGGTGAGAACAGTTCCCTACTTGCCAATATTCTGTGTTCTCTGAAGATTCTCCCACTTCAGCTCTGCTGTCAGTAACCTGTTCACTAAGATACTAAAACAGACATTAAATGGTAACCACAGCATCCCAACTGAACCTCACTGTCAGACCAGAACATGGGGACGGCAGCACTCGTGAGGTGGTTCTGCTGCACACAGCTCTGGTACCAGCAAGCTCCAGTTCATACTTACCTGAGACCTTACCTCATTCTCCATTCCTGGGCCCTGACACAATGGTAAAATTTTCACATTGCTCTTTGGAATTGTTCAAAAGTCTTCCAAGTCTACAGAACAAAAAGTATCCTAGTTTGTTTTTTTTTTTTTTTTTTATCTTATATCATAGTAAGTTGTTTGCCTTTTTAATTCTTGTTTTTCAAGACTGATACCTGGAGGGTGAGATTAGAGCAAACAAAAACTGGGACACAGGTCTTCTTTGCCCAGTACTGCACTTCCTTGCTGCTGTACAGAGGTAAAGCTGTGTAGCTCCCTTGGCAACCAGAAGGATAAGGTAGCTCTCATAGCTCTAATCCATCTCTCTTTTTTCCTCCTAACTCCAACCAGTTGAGAAGCAGAGCCCATGAGTGGGATTTCCATACCTGTTGGCTCTGGTACTCTGCTCCATAGGCACAGAGAGCTCAGTCCCCACTTTGCCGCACCTCTACAGCTCTTGCAACATCCCTCATCCCCTTAGACCTTCCTGTCTTCCCCAGCAAATCACCCCTGTAACATAGCCAGAGCAGATCTCACTATCCCCCTGGATTCCTGCCTTCTGAATCTGCCTTTCTGTATTGGCAACTCCCTGCTCCCCCCAGCCTGGGAGCCTGGGGCAGTGCTCATGGTGGTCCTGGGACCAACAGCCAGGAACAGGGCTCCTCTGTGTTTGGGAGCCAGTGAGGTGGAGGGCTGGATGCAAACAACTGGGGACATCCAGCTGGGGACATCAGGAAGCTTCATCCATTTCCTATGCAGCCACTTCATGGATACGAGGAGGCTGATGGTGATGAGGGTAGGCCCAGGTCATATTTTTTTTTTTTTTTTTTTTTTTTTTGCAAGCAAGAAAAGCAGTTTAGATAATGAAAACTGGAAGTCTCTTATTACTGAAAGTAATAAGAAAAAGCTAAGAATACCAGAAGCTATAATTTTGTTAATTTTTTATCCCTCAGAAGGAGGAAATCAGAAGTGACATCGAGAAAAAAGCAAGGAATAAGTAGATGGTTGTACTGTTCCAGCACGCTGACTGAACCCAGAGAAGTAGGGCGTCCTAAGTAAGGCAAAGTCACATTTTTTAAAATCCATTTTGCATAATATATGACTAGAAAAGAAAGGTGATTCAGCATGGTTGCAAACATTAACGAATAAGACAACACATATACTTTAAAGAAGGAACTCCTCAAGGTATAAAAATTTAAAAGAGGCAGCTCTACCCTTAGTTCTATGACAAAGCTGTTAAGGATTATTGCTTGTCATATTTAGTCCACAATACCCTGTAATTTTCTAAAGATGAAGGGTTATTTAAAGCTGTCTGATGATAAAATAATGAAGTAGAGGAGGAATACACTCTTGTGGTACAGTCTAGAGAAAGAGACAGACATGACTGTTCCTGAGTGGGTGATGTTGTAGGATTTATGTACAGAAGCACAGCAAAGTCTCAAATGTGTTTTTGCATAAGCCCAATGAAAGTCTCCTTGCACAAGTGTTAACCTTTTGAAATTAATATTTAATATTTTCCTTGCTTCTCTATGGCCCTTGGGGAACTTGTAATGAAGGAGCATGGAGGGGAGAAAGGTGACTTTATTCTCTGTTGCTGCAAGACCCTCATAAACAGCTTCAAAGAAATACAAAAAGGCTTTGTGCTAAGCCACCGATAACTTTAGTGCCACTGTGTTCAAAAGGATCTTTCTGCAAGTTAAGCTTTTGCTCACAGAAGGGGCAAAAGTCTCATTTTATGTGGGTGTCATTAATTATTGCAAGCACATGCAATAAGCTCCTTTTTATTTTGTCTATAGATGACTCACACTGTGGGGACAAATAAGATAATTTTCCTGACAGTACCAGGTAAGAAAAAGAGACTGCCGTGTCTTAGCTAAAAGTTCATTAGGATATTAGTGTGGATTTCCCAACTGAGCACACAGAGATGTTCTTTATCCCAGCATCTTCTCATATTTTAATAACTTCCCTTTGTAGTGGGCTGAGTTAAAGAATAAAACCCTTTGAGGAGAGTTTCATGAGTTAGATGAAGAACAGCTCCTCTTTTTCCCAAGAGCAGGTTTCTTTTCTCCTGTGCTGCCATACCCACTGTGTTTTTTCCCTTTTGATGGGTGCCTGCACCTCCGCGGACACACACCTCTCCAAATCTGTGGTAAGCCCAAGTCTCTACATGTTCACTCCAACTCTGGAAACTCACTTCAGTTCTTCTGACCCTTACTGGCCCACTATACCTCTACCTCACTGCTGGGCATCAGAAAGGACTGTCGTGCTCTGAGCTAACATGAACATGTTAGCTGTACGGTGTGAACGCAAGTGCTGAGCAGGAGCATCTCCTAACCAAGTGTTCATGTAAAAGTCCGTGCTGGAAGCCAGGATTTGGTAAACAAACAATTCCACCAGTTCTCCCATACCAATCTGTAAATGACCCAGACTCCCAGCCTTGTTTCCAGTGCGGTGATTTTCCAGAGCTCTGCTGCTTCAGTCTATATCAGTTGCCACCTACTGTCTTGTGGTTTCTGTTCTCCAGAAGGGAACATGACCATGCAAAGGTTATTGTCTTCCAAAATCTTTTTTCCATGCCTGGATTTGTAAATTCCCTGGTGATAAACAACAGCTCAGCATGTATTTTCACTACACTAGAATGTAAATTCATTGAGGGAGAGCAGGGAATACCAGAGAGGCTGGCAGTCCTTCTAAATCTCCCCGAGCAGCATGCTCTCCAATGGTCTCACCTTGGCCATGATCTTGCACAGGGCAATATAAACACAATCTAACAAGCATAAAAGGAACAGGAAGAAAGGGTTTACTTTACAGAGTCTTCTGAAGTAATTGTTTGAAATGGTTAAGAAAGCTAGCCCAGTATGAAAGCTGTGGGTGATTTTTTCCTTTCTTCTTGGCAGGGCTTGTTTTGATCACCTAGCCTTAGCAAAGAGCTGCATGCGTTAATTAGGAACAAAATGTCATCTCACTAGAACAAAATGTCATCTCACTAGAAAACCACCTGCCATGTGGAAAGTTGTGCCGTGAAACAACATCTATAGTGTGAATGCAAATTTAGCTGTCTTGAAAATAGAAGTAGAGAGAGAACTGGCACAGCTGAATCACTACAGCAAGTAAGCCTGCGCCTGGATTGGCAGTGCCACCATACTCAGTACATCCAAGTCATGGAAAGTCTGAGGCAGAATCTCAAACTGACCTCAGATCCCTCAGTTTTTAGGCTGGGCTCTCTTCAGTAGCCCAGCCTTCCTCACCTTAATGAACAGCCACTGGACTTGTGTTCAATCGAACTCTGTGCTTGTGAAATGAGGTGTGAAAACAGCTCTTCAGCTAAAAGGCTTCCTCCGCAAACACCATTAACGAGCTTTGCCTTCCACACCGGTGGGTGCAGGTACAAGCCAGCCTTTTCCTCCACAGAGACATAACAGCAGAGGACCTGGGTGGTTCCTCTATGGCCCAGAGCACCAGCAGTCTCCTGCGAGCACCATGGCCAAGCCGGAGGCAGCCTTGCTCTGCCCCTACCTTGGGCAGTCCACAGACAGCCTGCTTTCACCCAGTAATTCCACCCACAGGAGGCCTTTCTTTTCATCTCTGCAGCCCAAGTGGCAAGTCTTTCTTGGGGGAATATGGTAAATTTTGCTTATGGAAATGAAATGTTTGATTTGGACATTAAGCGGCAATTTTGGTGCATGCAGGAAGGCCCAGGCTTATCAGCTGAGGCCTGTAGTAACCAATTGCAAAATAGGATTAAATAATAATAATAATCGATGCATTGTTAAATATACAATCATTAGGAGTCACTAAATGCTTGTGAACAGTGTTTCTACCAGAAAGGGCATAAACCTTTTTCTTCCACTTCAGGGCGAGTTTATTTTTCCTCCCACAAATGTCATTCAGGAGGCCCTGCTGCGCGAGGATTGAGTCTGAATGTACTTCACTGCTGTCTTAAATCTCAGTTTCTTTATACTCTTATCAGCATACTCCTGGTTATTTCAAACTGGCTCAACCTGGGTGTTTTGCAGAAATCCTTGCTGTACTTTTTTTTTTTTCTTTCTTTTCTGAAACTATATTAAAGTAAAAATGCCTCAGGATATACAGTTGATGAGAAACCTAGGATATGGTATTTTTAGAATACTAAGGGCACTATTTCTCATGGCAAATAGACCGAGGGATACACAGAGCAGTGTAAATACATTTTTTCAAAGAAAGGTTCGAGTTACAGACAAATGAAGGACCATTTGACATTTTGACTACCTGATCTGGTTGGTTGATAGATACAGGAGACGTTTTGTCAGCAAAATAAAAACAACTCTGCTAACCTGTCAAGCTCCTTTCAATATTATATGTGTAGCAGGAAAGCTCACATGTTGTTGATTTTATTATATTCTATAAAATCTGGGCATCCCAGCGACAAACCAGAATGATAACTAGTTCATCTTCACAGGGCTGAACCTACAATGTCAGACTATAGTTTTGTTTTTTTTCTTTTTCCTAGGGAAAAAAAAGAAAAAGATGTAATTTCCAATATCTTATTTTAGCACAGTTAATGTTATTATTGTCATAATCATTAGTATTAATAATAAGTCCACATTATTATTAAGCTATGGTAACAGAGTGCATAGTTTCCAAGCATTCAGTTATAGCTCAGGAGGCCTGACATTCTGTCTTGACCAGGAACAGAAAAATAAAGCTGGTGAATGAAGACAATGAAAAGCAAGCAAGAAATGGATGCTAGAGCTGCTCGACACCACGCCAGCTCCTCCTTTGTTTTCATAAACACCCTGGCTCCTGGTCCCCGGGGGATAATTGTTGATAGACCATTGGCTTTCTGGATAATAATTCCCTTCTTCTGACTTGGTTACATGAAAACAGAAAACAGTTCTCATTGTAATTGCCACAATATTCCATGTAATCTGGATGTTAGAAAATACAGCTGATATCTAAGTAATACATAGCATATATAGGAAAATGTAAAAAAGTGCCTCCTACTGGAGATAAAAATTAAAATTAAACGTTGCAACACATTATTTTTTAAAGTTTAGCTTATAATGTTTACTCTGAGAATACCAAGTGCCTGGGCATCTGGCATCCAGTAAGTTATGACTCTAACCTATATTAATACTCACTGTTATTAAGGACAGAAAAAGCCTAGGTTGATCTCCTGCATTATACAGAGCGTAAATTTTGGGAGTTAATGTCTGCTTCAGGTCCAATAGTTCAGATAGAAACAGAACATTTTATTTCAGAACAAGGTCCAGTGTTGATTTAGGTATTTCCAGTGCTGGGAAATATTCCTCCCTGCCCTCAACCTCAAAAAAAAAAAAAAAAAAAAAAAAAAAAAAAAAAAAAAAAAAAAAAAAGTAAAATCCTGAACTGAGTTGTTTCTGTAGCTGATTACCAAATCTGCAGCACTGTCTGAGGTTCTGCTCTGTAGCAAACAAGCTGTTTTGACTGAAACATGACCAGTGTAACATAAACAACTACTGCTTTGTTGTTGTAGAGTCCCTGCTCCTCTCTTTTTCAAGAAGTTTTTGCAAGACTGAAATCCCCTGATATTGGATGTGGTGTTTTGGTTTTTAGCACATCATCATCTGTAATACCGAAGGGTTTCAAGGACATCTCATCCTGGATTTATGAGTCTTGTTTTTAAATCACTTGTACTGAAATCCATTACAGTATTTTTATTTTTAATTTATTTTTTCTCTCTGCATATTACAGACAGCTGTTTATGTGCTAGTTGTTGTGTTTCCTGAAGTGATATGATGGTCTGTGGCAAATATCAGCTTGTGAGTCCCTTTCTGCCTTCACAGAGCACTCATCCAGATGTAACCATGGCAATTTATTTTCAAGATGCTAGTGACTCAGAGAGACAGTGACACGTTTGACACAGAGACCTACTCCATTCTCCTTTTTGCCCTCTCTGTATTTGTTAAGCAGGCTGTAAGCCATGGTTTTAATAGCCTAATTGTCTGAATCATCCCATAGGTCTGAAAAAACTCCAGGCAGGCAGCATTTAAAGGAACAGTTGTAGCTCCTCTTGCTGGTCACCGAGCATCCCAGAACTGGTGCACAATTAATTCCTTTCTTTCCTTTATATTCCTTGGCAGCTGGATCAGAGATGGGGGCTGCAAATGAGGTTGGTCCATTCACAGCCCCAGACAGGCTGAGTGATGGATCAGCTGTTTGTGAGCTCCCTGGGTGAGCGCTACAGCCAGTGCTCCGCTTCAGTGTTGCTTAGTTTAATCTAACTCCTTGATTTTCAGATGTAAAGATTAATATTGGGCCTTACTGAGACACCCAACAGATCTGCTCCATTTGGTCTGATCAGGTCTTGTTGTTCCACTGCATGGATGAGTAGTTATCTGTGAGAGCTTTTAGCAATAAACTCCTTGAATTAATTATGTAAATGTTTTAGATAAACAAGGGTTACATCAAAATACGTACTGAAATAGGATTTCTAGAGAAAGACATGTAAATTTTCAATTGAAAAGCACCATATTATAAAGTGTTATTTTCCTCTGGAAAAAAAGTGCCATATAAATATCAGCCTGGCTACACTCCATTTATGTAAATAGTCATCACGTAAAAGCTCAATTTGCAGGCTTTGAGGTAAAAAGAAACTCATACCAACTGCACTTCAGTGTTCCTAATTGATAACATCCTGTAACCACTGAAAAATGTATTTTTTTTTCTATTCATACTAGTTGGAAAAACCTGTAGTCCCCTGTCCTAGCAGTTGTTGTGATCCCCCCAAATAAAAGGACAGTACAACGCTATGACCCCTTCCATAAAAAAAACCTTCCTGATATGTATTTCATTATCATTATAAATCTTATTCATAAAAGAGTTCTGAAAATAGTCTTCATGTGCTCATGTGGCTCCAGGAGCAAGCCCCTTTTCTGAGCCAAGCACTGTCAGGGCCAGCTTGCATTTGCCCCCCGTAGAAATATGGAGGCAGAGAACATCTCTCCCAGTGTTTTGCAGAGTGCTCAATACCATGGGCCTGTGTCTTATTAGCTTCTCAGAAGTTAAACATCAGTAAAGGCAACCATCAGAGGAAAATTACTGCAACAAACATGACTAAATGGTTCGAGCCACCCGCTGCTTTGAGGAAGGCATCGTGCTCATCAAAAAGTAAAGCACAAATTCAGTCCTTTTTTAAAGCTGCGGGCAAAGCAACCTTTAAGAACACAAAGTGTTGCTGCAGTTGTCACGTGTATCTGGATGATCGTAATGGAGCATAATGCTATGTGTAGCTACTCAAAGCAGTCTGGGGAAGATCTCATGACAAAGTAGGATACAAGTTCTGTTGTCCATGTCTCTTGCCTTTGCCATTTACAGACAAGTCACTGTCAATGAAAGATCCCAGATCAGAGACAGAGAATTTATTATCCATGTGGCGCAGAGGATGTCTTGCTAGGTAGAAGCTCACACATCTATGACCCAGGGGATTAGGAGCTGCAGACAATTGAGCAAAGGAAGGTTTGAGGAATAACTCTTTGGATGCGTCCCAAACTACCAGATACTATTTGCAATTCTCCTCTACAGTGCTGCAATTCATTACCTGGCATGGCTCAGATACTGGGTTGAGGTGAGGAATGGGAATAAATGTCCCAGAATGGGTGATGCTAGCTCTAGGTCGTTGGACCTTCATGTATAAACAACCCCCCCCCACACTGAGAAGCTATCTCAAAACATACTTCCTAAAGTGGAGAACCTTTGGTATTTCAGGAGGTGAGACTGGTTCTGCTGTGAGATAATTTAGATATATTTCTCTGTTCCATTCTTGCCAAACGTAGCACTTCTAAGACAAAAGGCTCTACCATATCATTAAAACCCACATTGTCTCCCCTTTCCTTTATTTAAGAATTGCAGTATTGCTTTCTGATTGCTTAAATAAAAATGAGCTCCAGCTCTGCTTTCTGCAGTCTGTGTTTGTTCAGTTCCTCCAGCAAGCCAGTACTTTCTGTGAAAAGTCTGGAAAAATAAAACCAAACAACCAAAAACAGTGAGCAAGAGCTCATCTACCCTCAATGAAAGGAAAGAAATGCGACTTTGAAAAAGTAATCTCCGAGGATTTTTTCCTTATTCCTGATTCAGCCTTCAGTAAGAGAAACGTGAACCAGAATTGCCAGTCAGAAGTGCAACAGGAAGAGCAAGCTGAGATGACAAACAGGGAATGGATGCAGGCGCACAGCTGGTGTCTTGTGTGAGTCCATATTGCTTCCTCAGCTCCTTGCAGTGAAGGACATACAAGCATGTGGTGTCTACAGTGCTGTCCAGGTGACAAACTGTCCATCTGTTCAATGTACCTCCTGATAATCTGTACTGATTAGTCTGAACTGGAGTCCACAGAAGCCTCATGCTGTGTAACATCTGATATAACTCTCCCTTTGTTGTTCCAAGTGTTGTTTGTCCTTCCTGTGGCTGTTAGGGATGTAGAAGCTGTAACAGACTCCCTGCAGGACCTGTGGTGCAGTGGCATTTTTTTGTGATTTGAGCCAAAGGCACTTGTGTGCAGTGTAACAGGACAAGCTAGCATCACCTTGTCTGGATCACCGGCCTTCCCTGAGAGGCTTTTTGTGCACTGTGGCCTTGATGAACTTGGTTCTCAGTGAACAGCAAGGCATGAAAATTATATGGGTAAAACTAGGCTTCTGTTATTATAATTAACAGAGAGAACTTTTAGAATGATTTAAGTATGGCTTCTCACCAGCCTCTTGGAAGCCATACCTCACAGAGATGAAACACGTGTTAGCTGCGTTGAAATAAAAGCTATTCAACTTTATCTAGCAAAAATAACATGAACAGCAGCCTGCCATGAAAAGACTGCAATGGCCATTCAGGTGAAGGATACTCAGGGAAGGCTGACAGTATCAACTGTTGTTCTGGGTCTGGCTGGGATGGAATTAACTTTCCTCAAAGAACCCAGGCCAAAAGTACCCTGTTCATCAGTGGTCCATCTCGTACCACAGGCTACTGCCCATGCTCCCTTTACAGCCTGTAATCAGAGTTCAGGTTCACTACTTGAATAAGTAGCTCCCTTGTGGACCATTACTTGGAGCTGCTTCTTGACAGCCTTCACCAAGGGAAATGGAACTACAGGGTGCTATGAACAAAAAAAGTGATCCAGACATTTGCCCTGATTTGGTGTGTGAACCAGGCCTCATTCATCACTTCCACTGCAGCTCCACAGGGATCATATTGGGTCTTTGACCATACATGTAACATTATAGCTGCTTGTCCAACATCCTGATGATCTGCAGGGGCATCTTCTCATATGCAAAATTTTCCTGTCAGTTGGACAGAGCATAAAACAGAAACCAAAATAGATTGAAGCAACACCTTTGCCACAACTTCTGTCCCTCTGTCAGTCATGAAGGAGACTGAAGTGTCTCAGTGTCCAAGGACCAGTGACTTGACTCAGGTCTATCTGCCAGAACTAGTTAGAGGAAGTTATCTCTGGACTCTGAAATTGGCCTTCCTTCGTGACTCTGGTTCACTTTTGTGACTTTTGCTCCATGGGGCATTCTTAGAAAGCATTCATCATAGGGATGTCTAATGGCATATCAGCATGTCTGTGTTATTATCAGAATGTTTTTTGTTTCATTAATGATCAGCACTGGGCGGTAACATAAATATTTCCTATGGAATTACTAGGACCCCACAGTGTATTGTGTTATGTCTTCACATCCTTCACTTGCATAGCCATAGCAATTACTGTCTTTAAGTGTCAAAACTGTATCAAGCTGTAGCTTTTCTAACATGCATCATTTCTGTATGCTAGTAATACTGCAATACTGTGTTAAAGAGAGCTGTGCTGATTTTTTTGCACGGAATCCTTGTGAAGTTAAAATAAAACATACTTCAGAGGGAGCAAAAAATATTTATTCAAACTTTCTAATGAAAATAACAAAAATTTTGCTTCTACAGTCACCAAAATCAAAGACAGCATTACAGGTTAGCCTGTAATCTTATCAGACATACTGATCCTCTTCTGTTTTGCTCTTTAGGGGTTTGTCCTCATCTTAAATGCTCCTACTTTGTTTTCTACTTCATCCAGTCATCAATAGCCTTGAAAATGATGGATACCAAGTCTTCCATCTATCCAGGATTATCTGGACTTGTGACCGCTGCCAATACCCATATGCCTTTGTGGTTGTCTTAAGTGCTTCTGTTTTCATTTCACTTCTACTACCATGTAATGGATTTGTTGTTTAAATAAAGCCCACTTGCTTAGAGATCTCAGCTCTCTTCAAAGCCTATGTATTTAGCTTACAGCAAGACAAACATGGAAGTAGGTCTGGGATAAACCCAGGGAGAATCTACCCAAATCCTGAGTGCCTCAGCTGCTGTTAGTCTTTTGTCTCTGGCAAGAGTGTATTTACACGGTGTTATTGAATAATAGTCACTTCACGGGTGACAAATAACATGGTAATAGAAGCATCACATGGCTGACTTGGAAAGTGAAGCTGCTGTCTTGGGCAATACTTGAAGCTTTCTGAAGTGAACCTTACTGCTGCTGTCCCCAGACTTCATTTCTCCCATGCTGTTGAAACCTCAGGTTTCTGTCCTTCTGCCCCTCTTTCAGCCTCATGTCTCATTTCCATCCATGTGAAATGCAAGCTAAAAAACACAGAATAACTTACTGCCTTTGCTGACTGCTATACATTGCCTTGAATGTTGGCATGCTGTACTGAGAAGAAATTGCTGGTCATCAGGGTACGATGATGGATGAAACATAAGGCTCTGGGTAGAAACAAATGACTGCAATATTTATGAGATAGATGTATATGTATGGCATCCCAAGATGCATGTTTTTTAAGGAATTATAAATGATTGTATTGGGTTTACGTGGCAAGGGCTTGGTAGCAGGGAGCTGCAGGGGCAGCATATGTGAGAAGAGCCCAGAAGCTGCCTCATGTTAGATAAGGACCAGCTCCAGACAGCTCCAAAGGGACCTGCCATTGCCCAGAGCTAAGGCAATAAGCGATGTTGTTCATGCTTCTGTGAGAGCAGGTATAAGAAAGGGGAAAAAAAATGCTGTGTCACAACAGCTGGGAGAGAGGAGTGAGAACCAGCCCGGCAGCCCCCACGGTCAGTGCAGCAGGAGGGCAGGAGGTGCTCCAGGCAGGCAGCAGCAGTTCCCCTGCGGCCTGTGGAGAGGCCCCTGGTGGAGCAGGCTGTCCCCCTGCAGCCCGTGGGTCCCACATGGAGCAGATCTCCACACTGCAGCCTGTGGAGGAGCCCCTGGTGGAGCAGGTGGATGTGGCCTGGAGGAGGCTGCGGCCCATGGAGAGCCCCCGCAGGAGCAGGCCCTGGGCCAGAGCTGTAGCCCATGGAGAGGAGCCCACGCAGGAGCAGGGGTCCGGGGGGAGCTGCTGCCCATGGGGAACCCGTGCTGGAGCAGTTTGCTCCTGGGGGATGGACCCATATCAAAGGATCCATATTGTCTTTGGGCAGCCCCCTCAGGCTCAGTTTGGTAAGCTCGGCATCCCGTGGGAGGGACGCCACGTGGAACAGGGGCAGAGAGTTACCATGAAGGAGCAGCGGAGACAAAGCATTAGGGACTGACCGAAGCCCCCATTCCCCGTTCCCCTGTGGTGCTTGGAGGGAGGAGGTGGAAGAGGGTGGATGGGGATAAGGTGTTATTAGTTTGTTTTTTAGCTTCTCACTGCTCTAGCTTCTTCGTAATAAGCAATAAATTACATTAGGCTCCTTGTGCTGAGTCTGTTTTGCCTGTGACAATAATTATTGAGTGATTTACCTGTCCTTATTTCGACCCTCGAGCCCTTTTCATCATATTTTCTCCCCTTTTTCCTTTGAATAGGGGGAGTGAGAGCATAGATGTGTTTTACCCACAGGGTAAAACCACCACACTGATGAGGTTATTTGAGTCAGAAGGCACAGGCAAAATAGCTCTGTGTATCCACCTGAAGAATCAGTCTGGGAGCAGAGAAGACTCCCTAGGGCTGGGAAGGGAAAGGGCAGCAGGCCTGTGGTGGGGGTAGGCAGGGGATTTTATCTTTTGGGGTCAGTACTGGCTCATGCTCTAGGTGGTTTTACAGTGTTACCTTTGTATAAACATCAAGACTGTGAGACTGGCTGGGAATGCTTTTCTTCAGTGGAGTGAGATGAGGAGAAGGGCTTCCTCAGGAAGATCCTTCAATATTGTGTTTGCAATGAAAGAAAATCTGGATTACTCCTTGTTTGGAGGAGGTGAACAGGAGGAGGTTGTTTCTTCACTTAGGCAACACAGTGAGGAGGCTGCTGTGTGAATAAGGCAGTCTCTGCAGTAATGTTTCATTAGGTATGTCTGTGGAGCCACGCTCTGAGAGGGAAGGTATTTGGGGCACTGTCTTTAGCTTCTACAAGAAAGCCAAGGAGAGGCTCTTGCTGGGCCTGTAGGAAAGCTTCTGCAAATTCATTTTGTTGTTCTACCTTTTCACAACTTTGTTCCCAGTTCTGCAATCAGCTGATCCATCCTTAAGGAAGATAAATGAAATGTTCTTGCCTTACTCTCATCCCTGATGCTTCATAGTCATGTGATTTCAAACTGACCTGACAGAGCCATTTTTCAGTCCTGGCATGACCTTAGGGCACTTACCAGCTTGGCTTTCCCAGGACTGGGAGCAAGTGCTTTCTGCTCAGCTCTACAACTCAGTTTGGTCACTTCAATGGAAGAGGGAGGGACTTTCTTGGATGGTATGAGCCAGAACCCACCTGCAAGCAGGAGAGGGCAGAAGAAGTACAGCAATAAGCACATACTTCTTGTGGTCACACTTATTTTCAAATGTATCCCCGCAGTTAAGATTATCAGACAAACAGGAACATTCATACCAGGAATAAGGTCACCAAAACTTAGACTGCTTTTTGGTTGTGGGTGACAGATGAGAAAATGTGAAGGTGAAAGCTTCATATTTATTTTTGTGCAGTTGTATTTGTTTCTTAGCAACTTGAATATTTCTTATTCAAGCATTGCTGGAAGTTCATAAAATATACAGTGAGTGTATTTGTCTTTCTCTTTTCTGCCTAGTGAACTGTTGTTACCAGTTGGCCGTTTCCATTTTGCCATCTAACACACCCTTCACATGAACGTTATGTTATGCTTGCTACATTAAGCAGCTGAGAAATTGTTAACAAACCATTTGAAAGATTTACACTTGTCGTACTGAGATTGGGTCTATCAAAGTGATGGATATTCATTCTGAAGCTCTGAATCAAAATAATGGCTTCCTTCGGTATCATCTGTTACATCTTTGTAGCAGAAGGAAGCAGAAGGACAGCCATGAGTATAAGTGGTTTGGGGGGGGTGGAGATATGACTTTGCAGTCAGAGGAACCAAAATTAACTGAGTCCCTGAAGGAGAAAAGCCGCCTCTAATGAAAGATCAGAGCAATCAAGACAACAGAGAGTGGGGTGTTACTGGTTGGTTGTGAATTCAGCAGGGAAAGCCAATGATCCTTTGATAAAACAATCCAATCTTGCGTGAAGGAGGTTCAATCAATAGCTGAAACACTCTAATTAAAGGGAACAGAGGAAAAGGGGGAGAGTGGTAGTTCAGCAGGAATGTCTTGGTGATTATAGGCACAGAAGCAAGTTAAGTGCTTGATTTAAGTATTAAACAGAATAGCACTGATAGATTTAAAAAATAATTTTTAAAGCATTTGTAAACCATACATTACATCTCAATCAGAAATACAAAATGAGAGTAGAAGTTTACGAGACATTGATAGCAAGGTATATGCAAATTCCCAAAGTTTAAAAATGTGTACTTGTCCAACATAAGGATTGTCTGTAAAGATCTGTACAACAGTCTGAACCAGCAGCGTACTGAACAAACGCCAGCAGATAAATGCAGCTTCACAACAGTTGCTTCCATGGGCAGAGAGAGAAGTATTGCAGTTCTACATACAGGAAAACTGGCAGAGAGAGGGCTGTGGAGCCAGAGCTAAAACATGGGAGTACAAGAGTCCAGGCACAGTACTTCTGTTGCTCCATTTCTTTCCATAATATTTATAAACAAATGTTTTTTAACCTCGGCCTAATGGTTCCTTATTTACATTGCCACTGGGGTGTGCAGCAGGAACAGGAGCCAGTGGCACCCATGCTCGCTGGGGAACAGCTGCACACGCTGTGCTGCTGCTTTCCTTGAACCCTCTGAGAAGCCTGCGAACACACCACCGCATTTAGATGTATGAGGGACATAACATTACGGCCTATAGCTCTGCAGTGTTTTACCCTATATAGATATAGCGGCTCTCATCCTCTCATCATGATTATTCCATGTGAAATGCACAAACACCCAGAACAGAGACAGGAACCCCGGATGACTATCCTCAAGGGGAATGCTGTGACCAACAACACATACTAGGATCATGCTCACGCATATTTGCTATCCCTGTGAATACTGAAAGGTTTCATGGTGAGTGGGATGACTTAAAATAGAGACAGGCCTGCTCTATGCTGATGCTACAGGCATTTGTTAATCCGGGAGCTGGAACATGTGGGTTCAAGTTTTCACAAGTGGAGAAGGGAGCCAAGCCCAAGTCACACACTGGGGAAGTGCTCTCACCCCAGATGATGAATGGCATGAAAGAACAAGTACAATCCTCTCCTTCATAGGTGCTGCTTTCAGAACAAATCCATTCACCTTTTCTTTTTGAAGAATCCAGAGCAAAAGGTGTGCATTAGGCATGCTGCAGACATGTAATGAACCCTGAGGGAAATACACAGGAGACGGCAGAGTTGGAGGAGAGGCTTTTGGCTGAAGAAACTCATGAAGTCACTCCTCTCTGACCTGAGTGGGGGACTCTGCCAGAGCTGGAGGAGCAGAACTGGAGGGGCTTCCACTGGTGGAAGTGTGGGAGCTTTGGAATGAACAGCAGGCTTTCAATCAAGGGAATACAAAGCTGCTGGGAACAGGGGAGAGAGACTGGCCTCCACCTTACCTCATAGTACTTTGTTAATGGAAGAAACAGTACTTAAATACTCACCCCATATATAAATTTAATATGTAAATATATATATATAAATAAACAACTGTGATTTATGCTTGTAAATGCTTTATTGGAAATCGATGGCCAAGTGATATGTTTTCCACCACAAATACTGGAAACTTCTTTATTTATGCATGTGGGGAATGTGCATTGCAGTTGAGGAACAAAAGAAGTAACCAGTTCACGGGCCACTTTGTGGTGTTTCACAGCTCACCAGGCAGCCAAGCACCACAGGCTGTCTCAGAGGAGTTCAAAGGACCAATCTTTTGGACAGTTAGTCTAGGCAGCATTGTGCTGCCTGAAGTCTTAGACTGGATGTGAAAATCCTCTGGTGGATTTGGCCCTAGGCAACTTAACTTGTGGGAAACTGAAGTCAGACTTCAAAATTCCTGAGCCAATGTCAAAGACACTGGTGTCAACACACCATAATCAGGTATCTATAGCTGGAGGTGAAGTCTCATTCAGGGAGCAAAGAACATTCCTTGCTTTAAAATGGATAGCAAAGAGACACTTGAAGTTAGCTCTTTTCTGCTCCTGGAAACATGATCCGTTTCACTGAACTTTTAATAGACTGACAATCAAAAATCTTAAACATCGGACTATAAATGTTTAAGATCAAGCTCTCAGCTGACGTAATATCCTACAGAGAGATATTTGGACAGCACACGGTGTAACAGTAAGAGCTTTTGCTAAGGCAGAAATTCAGCAAGATCCTAATTACGTCTGTGCTGAGGTTGGGTACCTGCTAGAGCTTCTCCATGGGGACAAAGAAATGTTATTTCTACTAAATAGGAGGCAATTTGCTATAATCTGAAAATAACAGCATGAAAAGAGGGTCAGCTGGGTAAAATCAGTTCAGCTCATTTTATAGGGCACAGGGAAAAAAAATGAAAGAATAAGAGAGACATACAAGAAGAAACAATCAGTCTGATTAGACAGGGGAAGGAAGGAAAAATCGTACAACATGGCATAACTTGCAAATTCCTGCATGTATAGTCACCAGCTGGTATATTGTCTGCAGTTTTAGGCTGAGCAAGACTACTTATTTTTTTCATGGTAAAGCAATCATGATGCCCTCTTCAATCGTCAGCAAGGGGCTGCATTGATAGAGATTGATAAATTGCTATTAAATGAATAAAGTGAACCCTCCAGCAACAGGAATATGAAATTAAAGGCTGCATACCAGAGAGTGCATGTCACTGACTGTCTTAAATTTCTGCTAGCACTTGAACGAAGTGTGAAGCACAATTTAAATCCCTAAAGCAATTAATCAGTACATTCCCACCTCTCTTAGGTGAAACACATCTGTCCTTGATTTTCTGTTTCCCCCAGGAGATTCAAAAAGAGAATCCACGAGCTGAAGATGACTGGGCTGTGTTTGAGGAAATTAAAAGTATCTTGAAATCAAACTACCTGCTTTTCCATGTACCCAGTGGTGGCAGACAACAGACTATTGCTAAAAAATGCTTTGTTTCTGATACAATTCTTTTTATCTAAGGATTTAAAGAAATCTCTTCCTGCTACACCTGAAGTAACAATTGCTTAATTTAACTTACAAGCAAACCAAATATTATGGCTATCAAAAATGACTATGTCTTTCATCTCGAAGTTTAGTTCAGTTATTAAGTTTGCTTACATCTATGGTAAGAGTCCAAATTTCAATGAAATGGTACCTTTTGTAATACATGGACTGTTCCATGCATTTTGATGAATAAAAGGCTGTTGAATAGAGAAATAATCCTGTCTTGAATATGGGACATTCATATAGAGTGTTGCTTCTCCTGTAAAACCCCTCACCATCAACCAACAGGGCTGCTATGTTCCACCACCACTGTCAGCTTTTGCACTTCTTTACTGCAGGTCTTAGTGTTCGGATAGTTTGGCTGCTTCCAGCATCGTGTTATTTAGATGAGATACCATTCAACGGAAAACACAGTATGAGAAAGAGAAAACAAAAATGAAAGAGGAGAAAATCAACCTGGTTTGGTGCTAAAGCCCCACCCAGACTGTCAGGGAGCCTTCTTTGGGTCTTTTGAGTTTCTTTAGGCAGAAATGGTTTACTTTGTCTTCTACAGTATAGGGCTGTTTCCATGTCTCACACAAAATTTCAAGATTTATTTATTATTCCCAGGTTTCCACCACGACAAAAGAAACTTGCACTGTCCCTGCTCTGCCCAGCCCTGCCCTAAGGCTTGAACCTGGGGAACCCCACCTCCGAGAGTATTTTGTGTGTTAGCATCTAGCACTGTGGCAGCCGGCCCACTGATGAGGGTTGTCAGGTGCTACGATCACACAAATTCTAAAATGTACTAAATGTGGGTCAGGGCTTCATGGTCCTAAAGGTCTTTTCCAGCCCAGATGATTCTATGATTTTAAATAAGCAGCCACAGAGGAAAGCATTGCATCTCCCACCATCATAAATATTACTCGTGATGGATCTCCTCTCGTGGCCAGGGACTACTGTTACTCTTCAGGAAAGAACTCAGTTGCAGAAATAAAAAAGAAGATAAGAAATCATTTATGTGGAAATCATGCATTTTGGGCCCTGAACAAAACTCCTTAGCTATGGCAAACTTCATATATGACATTTAACAGACTTATCCCATTTGAATAACTTCATTTGGAAGAATCGGGCTAATTTCAGTCATTCAGAGACTCATTTTCCTTTATTTGTGGCCACCTGCACAACTTGCTTTATTTCAATGAGCCATGTCCTCATCTGGATATTAGTGAATGACTCATTTCTGTTTGATGCATTTATTTTGCATCTCATGTTTTGAAAACACATTTCATGGGAACTGTGTACAACGCTTCAGTTCTGTTCTGTTTGTTTTGAGAATGCAGCCCAAGCTAAAAATGGCATCTTCCTGAAGGTTAAAAAAATGAAGATCGTGGAATGTCACCTGAAAATCACAAACTGTGGATTGCCAGGTTGGGCTGTGCATAATATCAGATAGGAAGCAATTTGAGGATATTTACCTAAAGCCATCCTTCTGCGATGAGGCTGGTGTAAGACTGGCTGAGAGAGTGAGTCATGAGCTAGGACAGCTTGCCCCTCTGAGCACATCTGTGCTGTAGGACAACAGATCAGAAACACCTCGTGTGCTGGCAAGGCAGCACCCACTGAACTGTACCCAGGTCAGAGGCGTGTCAGGCACATGATGCCAGAGCTATCAGCCCATGAGGCAAGGTGTGTTACCACACAAATGCCTGGTGATGTGACCGCCAGAAACGCACGTAGGTATTCACCTATTGCTGATGGGCATTTCTTTCAGCCCTTGAATTTTACCTCCAGAGCCTTTTCAGCTTTTAAGTTCTTTAAAACTGGAGTCACAATTTTAACATTCAAGCAGTCCTCTGTGCTCAGATTTGTAGTAAAAATGAGGAAAGTATTTATATTGGCAAGATAAAAGTACCTGCCCATTTACTGGTTTTTATTGTTTGGGAGACACCAAAGAAATCCTGAAATTTGACCCACCCAGAGAATTACGGTGTCAAAGATAATCAGTAGCATGACCTTTTGCAAGCTGTTTCCTTATCAGGAGGATTAGCAGTGGTGATTTATGGGCTGGTGATTAACACGAAATCTATGCAATTCTCTGTGAGTGCATCAGCTTCTGGGAGGAAGAGAAAGAACAAGAGCACAAGTACTGTTGGTTTTGCTGCACAGCATGGTTTTTACAGCACCACTTTTGGACCGATCCCAGGATGGCTCATTGTACAGCCTATTTAACTTATCTCTGTGGACTCAGAAAGCAACAAAATCAACACAAAGTCCTGGGATCCAGCGTAAACTATGTCATCCTTTCAGGCACATTTTCATGAGGTCAGCTTTACTTTTTTGGCTGATTCATCAACCCCTTTGTATTGGACTCGGAGCACTACGCAAACATTAGATTCTTTCTTAGCTCTTGGAAAATGGCAGTCCCAACATGCCTTATGGTAGCAATTTTCCTGCAAGCAAATTGGATTTGGATCTGAAATACTTTTGCTTCTCCCGTCATCAGCCTTCAAGGACATGCCAATATAAACATAATCTTGTTCTACTGTCTTTCATTTCTCCCGTCCCAGTAGGAAGAATGCCTGGAAGTATTTTAGGGCTCTGTCGAAGGGAAGCTGCTGCTGAGTCTGCCCAGCTTGGAGGTTGTTACTAACACGGAAGGTTTGCCAAGATGTAGCAGGATTTTATTTTTGTAGTTTTGCAAGTGTTTTGGTAAGGCCAATAGGCCAAGAGAGAAACTGCTGATACCAGCATATAGCGGCCCTAATTCGTATTGAACAATTGCTGTGAGAAAGGCTTCTTTGAAACTTCCATTTGCAACGTTCTTTTCAGTCACTGAAGGATGACATCTGACAATACTGAAATACATAAATATTGGAATATACACCAATATTAGTGTCCGAGAGTGATAAACAAT
The DNA here is from genome assembly GCA_011076525.1 of Nettapus auritus. Lineage (NCBI taxonomy): Eukaryota > Metazoa > Chordata > Aves > Anseriformes > Anatidae > Nettapus > Nettapus auritus. Next base: position 35,236,936 of record CM021765.1, on the reverse strand, counting down.
CAAGAGCCTGACCCCTTGCGAGCTACTGCCTTGTCTACAGGACTACCAACAGTGATAAAGACTGGTAACATTTCTTTGGAAATATATTGCTCTAGAGCCGGCCTTTTAACCAGCTCACACCATGCGTTCGCTGCCACTCCCAGCAGGTTCGGAATAATGTAAGGGAGAGAAAAGTAGAGCAAATTGTGAGACATTAGATCTGGTTCCTCTTACAGCAAGGCAATCATACAATATGTGATGCTACAGTCAGCATTCCTGGTTCAAGAAATGCTTGGTTCCCCTCAGTGCTGCCTCTCTGACAGGTGGGACGTGTGGTCACGCTGGAACGCCTTACTTCAACATCCCAAACTTGAACATGAGGGCTAATTGCAAAAACAAAACATGAATTTTCCTCTCCGTATTAAACAATTAAATTGATCCTTCAACTTCTCTCTACTAGCAGATATCATGTACTCGCACCAGGACTCACCCTGTAGCTGATAAACTTTTTCTCCAATGGCTTAACTGCTTCCTTTCTTTTAAACCAGTTTCCTCTACCACTGATGAGACGGTATGGACTTTATGGATGAGACATGTTGTATATTATACCAGAGCTACCAAAGAGCTTCTTCAAATTTCCCCCCATCTAGGGAAAGCCACACTTCGCAGTGGGGTCTCGGTCCTTACGAACAAACACAGTCACGAGCTCTCTGTCTTCCCATTTCCAGATCTGTAATGCTCCCACTTGCACAAAACACAACTGCCTGCATGAACAGCATTGGATGCAACAAGACAGGCACGCAGAACTCGAGGAGCCAGTATCACCCACCCGCCAGCTTGCTGCAGAGCCCCCACAAGGGCAGTGCCTCAAAACAGGCAGAAGGTCCCAGGGCTGTTATAATAGAGTGAAGTGCTTGGAGCTGGTGGAGATGAGGCAACTGGGGCAATGAGGCAACTGGGTAAGGAAAGAGAGAAGTGAGAAGATCCATACAGACTGCAGATTTGAGATTTTTTTCCAAGAAAAGATTAGGAAGTAAAAACAGAACTACAATCTCCCTCACAAATCAGACAGTGTAATAAGGGAAAAAAAATAGCACCTGTTTGATGCGTTAACAACCTTCCCTTGCCTTGCAGATGGTTTGCTGTCTTTGTTCCATTAGTGTTAGAAATAGAACACAAGGAAAATCTAGCACTAATTCCTGCTGGACTGAAGCAGGTGAATTTGAAGTGTCAAGACTTGGCTAAACATAGATAAAATGTGAATTACTCCTCCTTGAACTTCAAGAACAGGCAAGTAGCTGTGGTGTGAAATTCTGATAAAACTCTGATGCACCTATTGTTCTCCCTTAAGATATAATTGCCGCACAAGTTCAGAAATAATCTCACAGGTTTACTTCTAGATGAACACATGAATAGCACTACTGGTGACTAACACGCTGAGCTGCTTTTCAAACTTTCCCTTGCACACCACCAAATTTATAGGAGTTACCAACCCTAGGTAAGAATATAGGCTGAATGATGAGACACTCAGCTTTTTTAATCCTTCAGGAGCACCTGTTATGTATTGAAAAACACTGCTCGAGATCACTGCTCCACATTCTGTAGCTTGTGGAGGAAGAAAGATTCTAGCAGAGGGAAATTACAGCAATGACACTTCACTACTGCAGAGCACCAAGCTTTCTCTAACCCTCTTAATGCCGTGTGCTGCTGTGCAGATGGCAGCTTTAGATCCTCAGTATGGAAATTTCTTGTAAATTTGATCCATCAAGCTCCTCCTCTAAGCAAGGTTCATCAACTCAGTGCTGAATTGTAATAGCTGTGCTTCCAGCTTCAGCAGAATGGAATACATTTGCATTGTATTGCAATTGCATGATGCTTCAGATAGAATGGGTGGGGGATAGCCACAGGAAATCTTAGACATTCAACTTAGCTTATTTGAATTTAACTTAACTTGTCTTCTGAGAACATCTGTTTGTCTACTAACTGCATTGGGAATGCAAGATCCTAAAAATCTAAATGTTTTGAGCCATACCTTATTGCAGATCTAGAACAGCCACTATGTAACAGCCATTTGCTGTGAGTGAACTAAAACCCAGTGTTTTTATATGCCCCCCTTTTATTTTTTAACAGAAAGGATGCAAGAAAAATTAAAAAAAAAATACTAATTGAGTGCTCTTGTATGATACATATTCCAGAACTAGACAGCATTTTTAAACCAATTAATACTAAGCAGTACAGTCACACTAGCTTTTAGATTCCTACATGAGAACGAACCCATATGGCATACTGACTTTCAAAGACACAAAACTGGCTGCTACACCACTTTTGGTATGCCAGTGCTGTGTATGCAGGAAAAACAGCTCAGCCAAACACACAGAAGATAATAGCACGTACTCATTTCTCATGTACAAGAACAATAACAGATCCCTTTCACTACATTTAATGAAAACTGACATAAACATGCAATATTGCATTTCTGTCATCTTTTGGAGCTGATAAGTTTCGGCAGATTTTCAGAAATCAGATAAGCCGCATGCAGGTTCATGTTGAAGGCCAAGTGTTCGGGATGTGCAGCTCTAACTGCAGGTAATGAGTGCTCCCTCAGCAGAGCTTCGGAAAAGTATGTCCTAAAACTACACGGAAATGAAAGACATTTTGATATCTGAAATTAAAGGGGAAATACATAATGAGGTAATATTTCAAAGAAAGAGTTCTCTGTTTTAACCTTGAAATATACATTTTTATTCCACAGTGTTTAATTAGCTTCATGACCACTTTATTGGAAATGAAACGCCAATCAAGTAAACAGTCCACATTTTCAAAACCAACACTTACCAGGTGATACTGACTGTGCTAAACCTGGTAATTTTGCTATAACCATACTTTTTTCAGCCTTCATAATACATTATTCTGTACAATACAGCTTTCCTTCATATCTTTTCCTCAAAATTCTCATGCTGGATTTTTAACAAGTTCACATGTTCAAAGATATTTTCCTAAAGAAATTTACCACGTTACACACCAGCATAGAAATTGTAAGAACAGTCATAAAATTATTGCCACCCTTACAGGCTACCATCCCTCTACATTAACATTCTCTCTGGAAATTGTTACGGATGGAGGGCCAAACATAGCTCGGGGCTAAGCTAGCCCAACTCTGTTGACTTCAAAAGGAATGCACCTGCCTTGTGAGGTTTCTTTTTCTGAATAAAAGCTTCCTCAGAAGGTTAATGGAAATGAGGTTTTCAATCTATTCTAGATTTTCAAAAGGGAATGTTATCCTTTATCACTGGGCAGAAATGAATTTTCCAAAGTATTAATGAATTTCTGTCTCATCCATGCTTTGAAGTTTTGATACCATTCTATAAGCTTTTTTCTCCTTTGAATCTTTTCTTGTAAGCTCATTTTTTTTTCTTTTTCTAGAACAGCAGGAAGCTCTTTCCAGTTTTTAATAAAGATAAATGGAGCCCCCATGGTTTTTAATAATTGTAATGGAGCACTGTGGTACATTGATGAATTTCCGCAATCACCAGGTGTCATTACATCTTCTATAACAGGCAGGGATCCATACGAACAAGCTTCGTAAATCCTATAGCATTCTGTATTTATTCCCACTGGGCTCAACGTCAGATCACTCTGCAGCAAGGCATCCTGATAGTTTTTGAAACTTTCATTCGTTTCTTGAGGCTGCCACCTAGGAAAGTAAAGGGGTTGAACATCAATATTTTTCCCACACACATTACAATGAAAAGTAGAGGTATGCTTTCATTCCAGTTATTTATAAAACCAAAAATGTTGTGAATGTAAAAAATTCCTATTACACATACAATAAATAGACTTTTACTTTTTACTTAACTATACTAAAAGAGTCTTTTAAAAACTTTCTTGAAAATGTCACTTAAAAACAGACTGCAATACAATTTAGATAACGTCCTTTCAGGAAATTATTAATATTTAGAATTATAAGAGGTAAATTGAAACTGTTTTACATATTTTGTGTGACTGGGATGATGCATACGTCAATTTACTTCACAGTAGACATACAGGGAAACACTTAATGGACTTCACAATTAATTATTATTATTTTTTTTTGTCTTAAATCCTTCAAATCAGTAGAGGCTTGCTTTTTACATCTTTCTGCTCTAGCATGTAAAACAACCTGTTAACCGTCAGTCTGCCTGGAGTGCCTCAGAATGTCTGTGAGGTAAGGGTTTATGCCACAGAGACTATTCATCTCCTGAGGCTCTTCATCAGGGTAGCAGAGGTTTTCCTAAGCACTGCTGTGCCTACTGTCAATCATTTTACAGGTGATGACTGGCACAATTAAGAAAAACTATCAGAACCCTATTCCTATTACTCAAGACATCTGCTCTACCTATTTGGAGCAAAGAAGATTAAATCACCCTTGCATGGAACACAACAAAATACAGCTGCCTTTCTCTTCTAGTAAGATATTAAGACATACAAGGTGCAAGACAAGTATTTCTTCTCCTATCCTAATCAAATATATGTAAGGAAAAATAAAAAAAGAGATGGTCTTTCTATGCAGTATACATAGACCTCTCTAGGTATTTTAAAATACACTTTATTTAAAGTATTGCAACAGAAAGGTTGTACTGATATGAAGCCTTATACAAAGGATCCTGACAATGTTCTCTCTATTATTTTTAATTATGACTGGATACCTTCATTTGCACTGTTTTTTTTTTTGTTTGTGTTTGTTTGTTTTTGTTTTAATTCAAGAAAGGATTGTGAATAACGAACTAAGCAAAAATGTCAGAGTATCTTCATGAAGTAAATCAGAATCTTACTGTTCTCTGGCAGCAATCCAGCAAAGTTTATCAAGTCCATCCTGCTTCAGTATTTCCATTAGAGTTTCCCTCGAAGAGTTCTTATAAACTGTTCCTAGGAAATTACATAGGTATGACCGTGGATCGTGTAGCATTGACCAGCTGGGTTCTACAACCGGAAAATTTCTGTAGCTGTAAAAACAATGTACACATTAGATAATGACATGTTTTATGTCAAGAAAAAATACATTTTGCATTATTTCATGTTTACCATAGAAAATTCTAAGACTAAAAACACCAATCTACATCTACAAGCAAAGCAGTGCAAGTCCTGTCCTAAAAGTTGGTCTTCATACCCTCTGCTCCAACCACTCTCTTCTCGATGTCTCTGAAGACTTCTGTTCTGTCTTGACATCAAAGAAATTACGTATGCCTGATACAAACATCCTTCAGAGACACACTTTTCTGAAATTCTCTGCTCTGGATGTAACCACTAGTTTTGACTGAAAAGGCCAGGATTATGGCAATTATGGAGTTGAAGTCTCAGTTACCTGAACCTCTGGGCATGTTCAGCAGCTGAAAATACAGCGGCAGCCTCTCAAATGAAAAATGTCACTGTGACCTGGTTGCATTCATTAATCTTTGGCTACTGAACAGCTTGCTGTACAAGCTATTCAACTTTGCTTTTAGGACTCAACAAAACCAGTGCAAAATCCTGGGATCCAACATGAGCTATATGTTATCTTTTTAGAAACGTTTTCATTACATCAAGTTTGTTTTTTTTTTGATTGATTTTTCAAATCTTATGTCAGGAGTTTTGGTCAGCTAGTGAAAAACTGCTTCAGCAGAAGGACTGGCACTAACTTTTTCATTAAAGTTAACTTTATATTTTTTTTTGGAACAGATTAATGTTAAAAAGTCCTTTTTCTGCTCCTTAACATTCTCAAATTAAGATAGAGATTCCTTCCAATGTCATTATTTTAGAGGGACCACTGTTCTTTACTTCCCTTTTGTTTCTTTTTTGGAAGAAAAAATACACCCTGATACCAACTTTTCAGTGGTTTCAGAGGTGGTCGCCATTTATTTCATAGTGATTTCTTAATTGTCATTAATAGCTCTGAACGCATACTCACTTTCCTGACCATCCCATATTTTTAATGAACAGCCATTTCCCAGTTCTTCTCCTACCTGATGAACGTTAATTTACCTACTCTCAGAGAACCATTTTTTTTCATTCCAAATATTTTTGCAGCTTCCTACATATTTCTTTTCCCTCTTCCCTTGGAAATTGTGGCCCATTTACATGCCTTCAATGACAATTTTTGCAACTGTTGGTGTACAAGGGCTGCAAAGCCCCATTCTGATACCTGATGTATATTACCCCATCCAGCTTTGCACCTGAGTTTACTACTCCACTGTTGTTCCTTTTTCTTCTCTATCCTCTTAATCTTGGCATCTCAAAACTCGACTTTTTTGCTTATGAAATCCCAATCAACTGGAGAGAACACCTTCAGTTCTCTGACACTATCAAGAATTCAGATTTAGTGTATTTCAATGGCACTGCGAGCAAGTTCAACTATGTATCAAACTCTACACAATTTGCAGACTGCAGGCTACAGGATACTAAATTCAAATACAACACAAGCTATGAAAATAATCCTGAATTCTTTTCTTCTTCTGTTACTACCATAAGTAGCTAAAACAGTATTGAGTCTGTTAATATGGAGTAAACAAGGAAGGAATGCCTCTGACCGAACCAAACAGGTATCTACTCCACATAAACAGTCTGAGCACTAAGTATAACAAAAAGGTTTTATGAGTAAGCAGTTAAGCCAGTTTACGCTACTGTGATACTGGAGTGCACTAATCCCGAATGGGAGGCGTCCAATTTCCTTTTGAGAGCCAAAACGGCTTAAAAAAAGTACTGCCAGTACCACCGCCTTCCTGTCCTAAACAAGCAGTAGTTGGAACCTTTTTACATAAATACCTTTTAAATCCTCGTGTCATAAATATCTTTTAAATCGTCACGCACATATTACATCAGCAGTTACAATAAATCTCAAGAGCAAAGCTACTGAAGAAGAAATAGTCAAACCGAAAACCCCACTAGACACAGGGTTTTGGTTTTTTAAGCTCCCTAAATCCTAGCCTTCTTTTTCTATGTTATTATTTTAATTGTTAAATGTAATTTCCAAAGATTCTAATGCTTCATTTAGAAAAACATTACAAGACCAAGTTCTACAATTTACTTAATCGTTTTGGGAACCAGCAGTAGCATTCAGATGTATTTTCTGTACCTCACACGTAACAATTAAGTTTAAATTGTAATTTGTGTCTACAGCACTTACGTAGCTACTCCTAAAGGCCACTGGAAAATATCTTCTTCATTGACCAGTGCATAGTCATATGTTACAAAGAGCAGATTTACAAATCCTCCGTGTCTTTTCAGGTATGGTTGAATCCATTCATTGTTGCACTGCTCATTTCCAAGCAGCACAACAGCTACACGCTGTATCTTGCGAGTCTGGATTAACGTTTGCGCGTAATGCAGCCACTGAGTGGCGTAAGTGATCTTTGCTTTTTCTCTTCCATTCAGAACTAGCACAACATTTTCAGCTTCAACTGAGAAGTAGCCAGGAACTACAGATGGACCGGTGACGAAGCTGTGAAAACCGAAATGCAAACAGTAAACAACCTTAAGACAAATTATTGACCTTAATCCTTTACACATCCTTACAACACTCCAGAGATTTTTTTCTTCAATAAACTAGATGCAATATACCGAAGTACCTCTGCATCCGTAACCGTTTCTGTTGTTAACTACAGCTATAGCAGAGAAATAAAGTTGCCTTCAGCTTTACTCAGGAAAAAAAAAAAAAGATTTAGACAATACTATCTAAATTTAGACAATAATATCTAAATCAAAAAGATTTAGAAACACTATCATGCTGAAACATAAAAACGTCGGTAAACTGATCAAACTAAAAAAACCTGCTTTGTTGATCCCTGAAGGTCAAACTTTTTATTAATGCAAGTAATAACCAATTAATACTGCACTAGAACAAGGAGAGATGATCTCCCCCAGATTTATAAGAGTCTACTAAAACAGGTGTCTTTATGAGGAACAGCTGGCTGGTCAGGTGTTTCATTTTTCTCTGAAATTTTGGTTATGCTAAGGCTAGACTAAAACAGGGACGGCATCATCTGATATTCAGTAAAATCTGTGACACAAGAGGTAGGTACCTAAAGGTAAATTTATGATGCTTGTATGACCCAGGCCAAATTTCAGGCTTTGATACAAGTTTTGTAGCACAAACATTTTAGGTGTACAATTGCATGTTGGGATCTATCACAATATATTTAACAAAGGAATTTCAATCGTAGCAAAATCATTACATCACTGATAATGTACAAGTATCTGAAATACAAGTACATAAACAGCCTTTTATAAACTGCCACTAAGCAAACCAGTGTTTGCCAGCTCTGGCTCTTCAGTTAACTGCTGTTTTAACAGACTATTGACTGAACTCAAAGCATTAGTGATTACACACCTCGGGAAAGAGTGAAGGAGAAAAAACAAAACAAAACTAATTGTTGTTTTCCTCAGGAATCAATGAAGTGTTAGCTTTCTAGGTCTTCAGCATTACTATAATTCTTTCAACTACCAGCTATACTTGATTTAGAATAAGAGAATTTTAATTAATTGAGAATGAACTTGAAATGCTGAGACTGGCAGCTAGTTTCAGGTCAAATGTGTTTTGTAAGAAGAAGAAAATTCACATCAAAAGCCGTAAAAACTACTCCAGTGAGGATACCTGAACCAGACTGACCTTCGGCAAGCATATTGTAAACCTGAGTTAGGCTGTCATGGTGCTGCCTCAGTGGGAGCGGCACATCTTGGAGCCAACATTCAGGAGACACGACTTGGAATTAAGACTTTCAACAGATCAAATGAAAATCAGGCCAATACTTAAATCCAAACATACAGTGACAAAAGACTTTGTAAGGCACAAGGACAGTGACATCCTCAGCACTGAGATTCACAAGAGCGAACACGTTGAGCATCAAAATGCCTAGAAGAGTGAATAGGATATGCAGTTGCCTCAATGACCATCTTGTAAAAGAGACCTGGGGGGAGGTTCTTTAAATATATTAAAATCCAAATATATGGACAATATATCAAAAAAGGCAGCAAGAGAACTGGTGGGAACACTTAAGGCAATGGTTTGAAAATTATACTCGGGGATGACAAAGCCACAGCAGAGAAGATTCCCAACCGATATTACCTGAAGCAAGAAATACAATGGTAACCACATGAAGTATTACATCAAATGAAGACCTTGGGCCTGGATGGTTTTCACTTGAGAGTTCTGAAGAAACTCAAATATGAAATTGCAGAACTTCTGATAAAGGTATATATAAAGGTACATAGCAGTCGTTATGAAGAGATGCCGTGCCTAACGAAAAGCAGGTTTCCCAGCACCACTCCTACAAAAGTATCTTGAGAGGACTTCGGGAGCTACAGACCTGTCAGCATGACTTCCCTCTCAGGAAGAATCTATAATAAAGAGTAAGATCACTGGATCTTATCAGAAGGTAAGATCACTGATCACACACACAGATAAACACTGCTGTAAACATGGCTCCTATAGAGCCTGTCTCACTAATCCAATGGAGATCTGTGAGCGTGTCAGTACGAAAACTGACAAAGGGAATCCAGTAGAAATAGCGTATTTGAATTAAAAAAAAATAAAATAAATGAAGGCTATTAAGGAAACTAAATTGCCACAAGCTGTCCTTTGGGAAATCACATGGCAGGTAAAGAAGTCTTTGCTTGTTAGTTTTGTTGACCAATATGCTTTCATCCAGGTACCTGCAACGAATGGCTGTGGTTTGCATAAAGAAAAGAGGAGAACGGGGCAGAAGAAAACTGTTGAACAACCAAGTCTGCCAGGGACTGGGGGAAAGCAGCTCTGAACATTAAAATAGAGAGGGGTGTGACTCACAACAGAACAAAAATTTAGGAATGCTTTTACTTAATGAAGTTTGACGCTTTCTTCTCTACAAACATCCTTCTGAATGACAAGAGAGAGAAGGATGTGAATCACTTCAGTGCAAGGAAGGAAAAACAGACAAGGAAACAGCTATTTAAAAAAAAAAAAAAAAGAGTATAATTTCATATATTTCCTCTGAAATAAGATTGACTTTTTAAGAATTGCTGTGTTTAAATCATGCCTACACAACCTCCTAGAAGACTTTTTAAGCACTTATAAACTTCATGTAGGTACTACTGAAAAGACTGTACAAGCTGTACTATGCACATCGTCAAATAAACTGAAAAACAATTCAGAGTGATAAAAACTTTTGTGGTCACTTAATAAAACCTTTCAATTCACAATAGTGTTTACCCCTTGTCTTACTGTGCGAAGAAAAAACGCCTTAACGTTTTTCAAAAGTTAAATTCACTCAAGTGTGTCATTTATGCTTTGAAAATAAAACTTTTTAAGAGATGGGTCCTTGGGCCAGTGACTAAATGCTGTAGGCAAGCTACCATGGCAAACTGACCAAATAGACGAAAAATCCTTCAGCTTTCACATATCTTTAGAGTAAATCTTCAAAAACGGTATTGAATAGGACCTTAGAGAAAAGTTTCATATAATTCACTAAAAAATATTAAATGCTTGACTATAGCCTTAAAATATGCATGAGCACAGATCAAAATCTATTTTTAAAGCAAACAATGCTTCAAGTGTCATATTCCTTCACAAATATAATTTTGCTTTGCAAATTAAGTGGTTAAACAGAATGGTAGGTCTAGAAGGTTGTTTTTGTTATAAATAGAAACAAATTACAATTCTGATACAATCCTATTTATGAATGAATGAGTAAAGTCCCTTTCCCCTAAACACAATATAAACCAGTAGAAATTTTCTTTCCTCACAATGCACAGCTTCTTTCAGTAACCTACCAGCCCAAAGTCCCAGTTCGCCTTTTCTCGGGGCTGTTTTCTCCCTACTTATGAGATCCTTTGGCTGCCCTTCTTTGCAGTATTGTGAGTCTTTTCACAGTTCTTTCAGATACGCAGATCTTTGCAAAATAGCTGACAGAACTCCTTCATAGCTTTTGATTTTTAATAGCCATGTATTTGGGCTAAAATTTGCTGTTTTTATCAAGTATGTTTTTCCATTAATGTAACCATTTCTTGTGGTAATATTAAAGAAGTTGTATGTGTACTTCTGTTATCAAAACACTACAAAATTAAAGCACTTGCAACTGATATTAAAATAATTGCAACTCTGATAGACAAAATAATGCACTGGTGCATCTTATCTTGCTCTTTAACAAACTATGCATTTGGAAAGCTAAATTTAGCACAGGTAAAGTCAACTTCATAAAGCTAGTACCTGAAGTATGTTTTTCCTGCCTTCTGGCTTCCTTCTCTCCATGGTGCAGTCACATCAGCTGGCTCAAGATGCCCTTCAAAAATATGTTGCCAAAGGTAAAGGCCTACATGAATGATGAAAATATGATGGTCAATTTGAATGCACATATTTTGCCTACTCTACACTACCAACAAGACAAAAAAAATTGCATAAGAAATGTCAAAGCTTCCTATATAACACAGACATTGCCCCCCCAGCTTCTGTATGACTTAGTAATTAAGATGAATTTTTACAACATCAAGGCATTTGAAAAGATTCTTTGGCTGTCAAAATTAGACAAAGACATACACATTATCACTTCTGCTAGTATCTCTTTCTGGTACGGTTAACACTTAAAATTAACAAACATTAATCTCCATTTTAAGGACAACCATACTTTTCTTAAGCTATAGTGAAATACACCACATTTTATGACAGAATACCAATGTGTTCTACAACACCACATAAAAGTTCAACTTAAACTGGAAATTTTGCATTTCTAAAAAAGCTGTAATACAAACAACGAGATGTCTTCAGCAGTAGCTAAAAATCTTAAGAGGACCTTGGCCCCCAGTTTATGTAGACAGGTCTCTCAGTGTCTTCTACAACAGAACATTTTTCTAGTTCATCAGTGGTTATACTAGTACAGTACACAGATTGCCTTATTTCTCACTGTACAATGCTTTAGTTCATAAAGTATAAATGTGACAATTTTTCTGTTTTAACCAAATAAGATGCCTGTTTATGTGTTGCACTGTAAACTAAAGTGGCTTCAAAATGTAACTGTGCTTCTCTGCCATTTGTAACTTTCCCTGGGCAGAAATGAAAAACAGCTCCCAGAAGAACTGATACAAAGAAACTGGCGTCTAACTATTCTTATATTGGTATTAACATATTTTTGAGTAACAGCATCTACTTCTTGAACACTTTTCATTTATAGATGTCCACATATTTTAATCATATACATAAGAGTCAACTAAAGAAAAAAAAGGCAAAGTGATTTATCAGAAGTTGTGATTAACAGGCCTAGATTACATCTGCTTACCAATTGCTGCTTTTCCCCAAATCTGCACTCTAAGACTGGTTTGTTCTAGGTGAGATCTTGCATTTTTTATCATCTTCATATTATTTTCATATCTCTGTTGAGAAGCAATCTGTTCATTCTTCTCATCAGCTTCCCATGGATTCCACTCTTCGTTTCCCAAAGAAACATGATCTATATCTAGGAAATCCAGAAAGAGAATTTATATAAAAACTCTAGGCTTACAAAATTAGAAAATTTACATTTTTTCTGGTCAGTACTGAATTTCAAATATTCTCTTAGTATAACAGTTTATATGAAAAATAGTTTAAAATATGTTTATGTCAATGACATAGCTCTATACACGCTAAATGAACTAACCGACACACAGAAAAACAAATGAGATGCGATCTTTATTAGTAAGTGTACAAACTGCTTCAAGGACAGGGGTGTAAAGGCAGAATTGGGGAATGTCCTTCCCATATTGGTTCAGGTTCCCCTTCCCTTCCCTTCCCTTCCCTTCCCAGTGGCGCCCGGCCCGCCCGGGGCACCGACAAAATGGCGGCCGCCAGGGCAGGCCCCGGGAGGGGGTGCGGTTCGGCGCCGCTCTCCCCTCAGCCCCCGGCGCTGCCCGGGCTCCCCCGGCCGGTCCCGTCGGGCTCCGCCAGGCCCCGCGGAGCGAGGCGGTGCCGCGGCCGTGCCGCTGGTGCCGGGCAGGCCCGCGGCGGGCGGCTCGGAGCGGCTGCGGGGGGCGGCCGCCGCTCTCACCTCGCGAGCCGCGGCGGTCCCTGTGCGGCGGGCGGCTGGCGGGCGGGCGGCGGGGCCGGAGGAAGACGGTGTAGGCCGCGTAGAGGGAGAAGAGGCCGTAGGCGAGGAGCAAGGCGGAGCACAGCCGCTTGCGAGCGCCCCGCATCCCGCCCGGCGCGGGCGGAGAGCCCGGCGGGAGGGGCCGCGGCCGAGGCTCCGGGCCGCCCGCTGCCGGGCTCCGGGCTGCGTCCCCGGGGGAGGGGGTTTAGGGGCGCCCCCCGCCATCGGGCTCAGCGGGCAGCCCCGAGGAGTCCCGGCACCATCTTCTCGCCCCCTTCCTCACGAGAAGAGGCCGGGCCATGGCTGCGTCCTGCGGGCTGCGGCTGCTGCCCCACAGGCGCTGCAGCTGCTGCGGTGTGCTCTCCTCCTCCCCCCGAGGGCTTCAGGAGGCAAAAATGAGAAATGAAGGATTTTTTTGACAAAGCGTCAGCCCTAAAGCTAGATGCTGCAATATCTGTAAAGCCACTACCAGGGTATTTTCTAACACCACGATCCTAATGATAGCCGAAGTATAGTGTCCTTCACCTACCCTAAGCACAGACTCTGCTACAGTGTGGATTACAATGCAGCATGCAACTGTGCAGCCTGTTTAGGATCTAAGAATTCATTTATTTAATTATTTACCCTTATCAAGGGTATGTATTTATTTATTTACCCTTACTAAACTTTGTTCTAACTCTGACCTAAAACTTGTTGAGTGGACCTCTGCTTGCTCCCAAATAAAATGTACCTGGTCGTCTTAGCAGGCCTGCTGAGACCGGTTTACAATCAACCCGCTGCCAAGTCTTAAATCTAATTTTAACGACCTACACACGCACAGAACTAAAAACGTATCCTGATGACCAACAGTGGTAGCAATGATTCCTTTATTCTGCTATCTGATTCTGATGGTCTGTGTCAACCTGACTTGACTCATTTTTTTTCTAGCTCAGCTCCTAGCCCTGAATTTAACCCTGCATAATTCTGCCCATTTAAAACCTGAATATAATGCATTTATCAAGACTGGTGGTAATCTGTTGCCAAAGTGAAGGTCAGTAGACTTGTTCCCTGTTAGGCATCATAGCCACTTTCCTTTGATTATAGTGATTTGTAATTTTACTGGAAAAGTGCGCTAGATAAATGCTTTCAAAATGATTGAGTTTTTCTTCTGCCTAGTGCTGTGTGAATGCACAGTGAAGTGGCATAGTCACAGACTTTGAGAAGACCAGGGACATGGAATCTATAGTGATTTATATTAAACTATCTTTAGTTTTAACTGCAGCCTGTTTTCTAGACTGTATCAGTAACTGGATTCATGTGCTGACCTGCAAAACTTCATCGGAAACCCTTGTGCAAAGAGTTTACAATTTAATTTAAAACAGAATACAGTAATAAAAGTATGCTAAACAGTAGAACCAAAAGGGGAGAACAATAGAAATGAGTTAAGAAGGACTTAGTCTTACAGCCACTGTAGTAGACTGGCCTCAGAGTAAATGACAATGTTTGATCAATTGGAAAGGAAATCAAATGCAGAAAATACAGCAGAAATAGCTGCAAGAAGGAACAGCATATACTTCCTGAGCATAAAATTTTAATCTTTTATTTCCTACCTATATTAATTCATTTTACATTTTGCAAGATGCATTCATTCATTTCATGAGCAGAACAAGATGGAAAAAGCTATAAATAGTGTAAAAATGTATTCATTTCATAAAAGGAGCTTTGGCTCCTGTGCAAAATATCCATCCAGTTCAGTATAGGCTCAAGTAGATGCCTTTCCTATAATGCAAACTCAAATGACATAGAAACTACTGTGACTTAAGAACATATTTAATATTCAGAATATATGAGGGGCAGGGAGGTCTGGAGTTAACAGAATGCCTGATGAACAGGGATCTTAGAGTAGGAGATTTGTCTAGGGGCTATGGAGTGATAAGTCTTACAGGAACTGTAAGGAATGACCTTAACCGTGGAGTTTCATGAAATCATGGGAAATCATGCAGCAGATGTCAAATTTAGGAGATGCCTGTACTTCATACAGAGTGTCTGTGGCAGCCTACAGAGGCATAGCGTGTACTACTTCCTAGTACTCTATGACAAACTTCAGATATGTTATAGAAGACCAAAAGCCAAGAAGAGAGGAGGAGAGCATCAGCAATGTCCTAGACAAAGACAAAAAGATACTGTTTGCACAGACAAGATATTTAAATCTCCTAGATGATGCTAAGAAGCACACATCCTGCAGTGTAAGAGGGGATAAAAAGCCCAACAACAGCAGCTAATGAAACATGGAAAAATCATAAACCAACAGAATTGTAAAGTACATTCCTAAAACAGAGGAAGTGTAAAGTATGTTCAACAAACAGAGGAAGTGTAAAGTATGTTCAACAAACGCCTGTTCTGTTCAAGAATTTATTCCAACAAATGAAAGTTAACCTGGAGTTTCAAAACGCTAATTATGAATGTGGCTGGAAGCCTGTCAGAACACATTCTGCTATACATCATTCAGGTCATTTTGAGTAACCAGTGGTAGAAGTAAGCTTTTTTTTTTTTTTTTTTTTTTTTTTTTTTTTCCCTGTCTATAGTATTTATTTATTTTTTCATACATACAATGGTAAAAAAACAATACTTCCTGTTTATTTTATTATTTTTTATTTTTTATTTTTTTTTTCTCATGACTGCATACAATAAATTTTTCTCTTGTCTCCTTTACACCCTTCAAACAAATACTGTTGTTAAATTCCACGGTGTTAATTGTTTTATCTTAGCCTCTGCTGTTAGGTTGGAATTGATTGATAGATGTCACCAGGAAGTTGTAGAAAACTATATAGATCAATACGTAAAGTAGGCAGACCTGAGCAAGGTTTTAGTGCAGAGCTGGAATGAAAGAAAGCATCAGTTAGACACCAAATCAGAACACAGAATGAGGACAGTTTTGCCAGAATCTCTACAGAAAGCTTTTGGGGTATAATTACTGCTCTGTTAGTCCTGCTTTCATTAATTAAGAAGTCTGCAGAAACCCTACAGAGTAGTACTACTTGCACAATGTAGAAGGCAGCTGATATTGCAATTATTTTTATTTTTTTCTGCAAAGGCCAGAGTCTCCTATTAGGCTGTACTGTACAAGGCTGAATGAAAGGGAACAGTCTGCAGGAGGCAATTAAATGTAACCAGAGAGAGGCCCTTCTGCTGGCCGCAGATCACAGCACTTGTTCTTGGGCTTTGCAGAGGTTTTCCTCTGGATAGGTCTCTTGTGGTGAGAGAAATGACAGCCCCTAGCGCTAGATTAATGGAAATACTGCTGGCTGTGCTTTGTATGCGTGCACCCTAACATCACTTTTCAGGCAGAATTTGGCTGAGGTTAACTTCGTTTTTACCTGGCTGAACTGTTACCTTGACAGGGTGATTGCCTCTGGCAGAGAGGTGATGGTAAGCAGCTGCCAATAGTGGTGAAAAATTAAGGGCGGTGACCTCTTCTGTTGGTGCAGCAGGATCAATAAATTGTCCACCCGCGGCCTTGAAATTTCTGAGTTAAAATGCGAACAGCTTCTTCCTGAGAAACTGACGCACTGAAGACATGTCAAAATAAAGGTTTGGTTTTGTCCTTTCATCCTAATGAAATGCAAACCTAACTGCCAATCTCCTATGTTTCTCTCAGATACAAGACATCTCTATCTGGAGACATTTTTAGAAACCCAAAGGTTTTCCTCCTGTGTTGCATTCATTTCACTTTACGTTACACCAGGGGGGTGAAGGAACGGCTGCTCAGGGATGGGATGGGCATTGTTCAGCGGGCGGTGAGAAATTGCATTGTGCATCACTTGCTTTGTATATTATTATTACTATTATTAATTGTTTTTCTTTTCTGTTGTAATAAACTGTTCTTATTTCAACCCACAGTCTTTTACTTTTTTTCCCCGTCTCCCCCATCCCCCTGTGGGGGGGAGTGAGCAAGCTGCTGTGTGGTGCTGAGCTGCCTGCTGGGTTAAATGACAACAACCATCTACATCAGGACCAGGTTAGACAACAACTAACCAAATCAGTTTGGCCTTTGCCATGCCCACTTTCAACCATGGTCTCCCTTGTTCTCATAACTGTTGCATCTATAATACTTTGTTAACTTAATATATAATGAAAGTCAGTTCCCTGCTCCTTCAAGATTTCTTTGGATGTTATGACCCAGATAAAAGTGTTATAGCTCTTTTGGTATTGGAGTAGGTTAAACACACTGTTTTAGAAAACACAGTTTGTACAATCATTTACTATTTTAAGAACAAATCTAAGACAAATATATTTAAATTATTTATAAAACCAACACCAATACATTTTCCATTTGCATAAATCTTGAAGGTTTCTGAATAGTATAAATGATTGCTTTGTGGATAGAAGGGATTATAATCTCTCCTCCCTGCATTCGTGTTTTAGTAGCATAAAGAAACATGTTGGTATATCACATCTGTCTAACAGATTCCAAGATAAATAATTTATTCTTGTAGGAAGAACTGAAGTAAATTATATATGCACAGGAATTTTGACCATATTTTAAAATAAAACTATATTGGTATATCACACTGATGTATGTCACTCTAAATTTCTCTGTCACATGACCTATATGGGAAAAAAGGGATCATTTAAAGTCTTCAGTGTTAATTAAGGTGGTTGTGGGGCCATTTTAAAGTCACTTGAAATGTAATTTCTTTAAAAATGAATTTCTGGAGGGCAAACATTGTAGTTTGTCATGAAGGAACCTTAGTGTTGTGCTTTGTGGTTCCCTCTGGGACACAAACAGTTAGGCTTTTGGCACTTGATCAGTACATCTCCTGTGATATTCACGTATGTGCCTCATTTATATGGCAGTTACACAAGTGATAAGGATAGGAACACAGAGCACTTGGCAAGGGGCAGCAGTGTGTGCTGTCTGACCAATTCAGATGAGCTGCAGTTTATTCAATGCCTGTATTTGGAGACTTATCAAGAGTCAGGGAAGGCTTACAGCCTGGGTACCACAGATTTCCAGTAGGCTTCATTCAGTTTAGGTTTGGAAATTTCAGTTAGCTTTAAATGGAGACAAATTTTGTGAAGTAGATGAAATTTTGAAATTGCATCCGTATCTGACCTGGTCAAAGCTTGGTAAAAGTTTGTCGATTTGGGGATTTAATCCTTCTTTGTCTGGTGGCTCCAGTACTGAAGAATTTAACCTATTCTTAAGCTCAGTTTGTTGTTCTTGCTGTTGTTTTTAAATGGCTTTTTATAATTATTTGGAGCAATGAATTGCTTACTGTGGTGCTTTTACCCTGCTGGGCAGCTGAACTCCACCACAACTGCTCTCACTCCCCCTCCTCAAAGCAAAAGGGGGAGAAAAGACAATGAAAAGGGCTCAAGGGTTGAGATAAGGACAGAGAGATCACTCAATAATTATCGTCAAAGGCAAAACAGACTCAGCATAGGGAGATCAATATAATTTATTTCCTGTTTCTATAGACTAGAGCAGTGAAAAACTAAAAAAATAAAAACATCATCCCCCCATCCACAATCCTCTATGTCTTCCCCCTGAGCCATGCAGGGGAATGGGGAATGGGGGCTGTGCTCAGTCCCTAATGCTTCATCTCCACTGCTCCTTCATGGTCACTCTCTGCCCCTGCCCATATGGGGTCCCTCCCACAGGATGCCGTCCTTCCCGAACTGAGCCTGAGGAGGCTGCCCAAAGACAATATGGATCCTTCGATATGGGTCCATTCCCCAGGAGCAAAGTGCTCCAGCACAGGTCCCCCACGGGCAGCAGCTCCCCCAGACCCCCTGCTTCTGCGTGGGCTCCTCTCCACGGGCTGCAGCGTGGAGATCTGCTCCATGGGCTGCAGGGGAACAGCCTGCTCTACCAGGGGCCTCTCCACAGGCTGCAGGGGAACTTGTGCTGCGTGCCTGGAGCACCTCCTGCCCTCCTCCTGTACTCACCTGGGGGTCTGCTGGGCTGTTTTCCTCACATTTTTCCACTTCTCTCTCTCCCAGCTGTTGTTGTGACATAGCAGTTCTTTTTTCCCTTTCTTAAATCTGCTCTCCCAGAGGCACAACCAGAGTCACTCACTGACGGCTCTGGCCAGAGGAAGGTCCCTTTGGAGCTGGCTGGATCTGGCCCTTGTCTAACATGGAACAGCTGCTGGAATCTTTTCACAGAGGCCATCCCTGACAGCCCCCTGCTACCAAGCCCTTGCCACATAAACCCCATACACCTACAAGCTGGAGGAGGGACAGAATGTTAAGCAGTAAAGCTAGGACTCCGGTCTTCAGGAGAGTAGGCCTCTGGACAGAATCACCTGAGCAGCTGCCATTATGTGGGAAGGTGCCTCGCTATGATAAGCTTATTTTTAAAGAAAACATACTGAGGACTCAGAAACAAACTGTCCTGAGTGTGGGAGGACTGGAAGATTCAGCAGAAGGCCTTCTCGCCTAAAAAGTTATAGAAAGACTTATCATAGAGTCACTAAGGTTGGAAAAGACCTCCAAGGTCATCTGCTCCAACCATCACCCTCCCACCAATGTCACCCACTGAACTATGTTCCCACGTCCAACCTTTCCTTGAACACCCCCAGGGACAGTGACACCACCACCTCCCTGGGCAACCTGTTCCAGTGCTTGACTGCTCTTTCTGAGAAAAAATTATTATTGAATGAAAAATCAAAAAAGGAACGTTCAAGAAGTGTAAACTCGAACAGGTTACAAATGTTGAGTATAAAAAATACTATTCAGATGTGTCAAATTGAAATCAGAAAGTCCAAAGCTCATTTGAAGAAAAAGAATAACACGTAAGGGGAAAAACAGAAGGATGCCATGTACACAGTGGCAAAAAGAAGTATGGAGAAAATGTGGGTCTACTGACAGATGGAGGAGAGACAATCAGGTGATTGATGATAAGGAAAATAGTGTTTCAACAACTTTTTCATTTCAGTCTTTGTGGGCAAAATCTGTTGGCTTAGAAGAAGAGAGACAGCCAACAGTGTGTAAGCAATAGGTTAGGGACTATTTAGAGAAGTTGTGTGTATTCATGTCTGTAGGACATTTTATGATTATCCTCGGCTATTATTAAAGTAAGATATATGGCTTAAACTTTAGATAGCATACCCTAGTTGCTGTAGTAGCTGGTCTCTTTCATGTGGTGACTTCAGGTTTACCATTTCTTTCAATAATGACAGTTTTCCATACTGGGGGAAGGGGAAGAATTAGTTGTTACTAACTGGTCAGACTCTGTTGTTCCTGGAATGTGATTTCAATCCCATGAAAACTTTTAAATCCCCCAAACTGCCAAAAGTTGAATGAATTGAAGTCTATTGACCTGAAGACAGTCTCTCATTTGTGTTTTTGCTAGTCTCAATGCTGAGCATGGGGCTCTGGTATGGAGATTTGATTTTACTCATCTTGATTTCTGTGTGCCTTGTCTCTGATGGAAAAAAATCAGATGATCAGTAGCTCTGTTCCTCTTTATTTTAAACATTCTCTTTAAGTTACTGTCTTTATGTTTAAATCAAACTCTTCTGAACCTGATCTGGTCTGAACCACATCTTCCTTAGGCTTCTTCCAGATCTTAGTTGCTTGCCTAGCAACTCAGAATACTGTTTGGCTCATTTGAATTTTCTCCAAAGGACACCAGTAGCAGAGGCTGGAGACCTTTCCTGGCATGTGAGCAGTCCTGTGAATGCCACTCCATTTTGCTTTTTCTGTGCCATCTCTTGTGTGTGCAGAGATCAGAGCCATATCTTGGGTTCTTCATGCAGAACATTTTATAAGTAATGTTTTATGTGATTGCACATAAATCCAAACCCATTATGTGTAATCTTTTCAGGAGATAATCCTTTATCAGTGGATGGGGAAGTGCTCAGACAGCCATCACATCTCTAAAGCATGACAAAGAACGTGGCATCAAGAAGCACTATCATGTTGCTATGGTTTGAGGGATGATGTACTATAACAAATGCGTATTTTCCCAATTGATGCGAAAGATAGAAAAGAAAGCTGCTTTTAAAGATCGTATTGTTAAATTAAAAAATGCTGCTTTAAAAGAGCGTATTGTTGAATTAATCTCAGGAAGAAAGATTATCCCTGAAATTACCTTTCCTATGTCTGAAAGAATATAGTTTCAAGTGTAACTAGATGTGTTTGAACGTGACTGTTTTCTCAGAATGAAGGGTGATTATTCCACAGCACTGATGTTCTCACCAGTGCCCATTCACCATGCAAAAACCTTCCAACAGATGCAATTAGAATAAAGGCTTTGTGAGCGCCGACTATTTAGAGTCTTTGGACTGGATCTGCCACAGATATCAAGCTGCACGTCCTTCACCAGGAAGGCTAGGAGACTGCTGTTTTGTTTCATGTTGAGCAAGGAAACAAAGATGTCCAAGGCTCAGCTTGTCCCCATGTGATGTACAGCAACTTTAAGTTAAGGTTAATCTTTTTAGAGTTTAAGGGCAATTTTGGTACACTGCAAAACTGAGTTTTCCTGACCCAAGCAGAAGAACAAATTAACATCACAGTTCAACTGTGCATTGGCAACAGAATGGCTTCTATGAATGGCTCCCAAAACAGTTCTAGATACTTTCCCAAATAGTCACTGTGGCCCCCAGTAATGGCTGTTTTTTTTTTTTTTTTTTTTTTTTTTTTTTAATGTGCCTTTCACCTGCCGATATTGAGTATTTCGCTAAAGGGTAGGACCCTGCCAGCTGGTGGGAGAGGAAATAAGAAGGAGAATGATCAGGCACCCTATTCCCTTGCATGATGTTTCCTTCTTTAGCTCTGGAGCAGATCATATTCTACACAGCTTATCCCTGTGCTGGAGTGCAGCCTCATGCAGAAGGCTACCCTTGCTGTCCATGCTTCATCTCATCAGATGATTGGAAATGATGGTACCAGAAACACCTGCTCTTTCACTGAGTTAGTGTTAGGCAGGCATGTAACCATTACATTACATGCCAGTGTAATGGTTGCTGCTGCAAGGCTTGGTAGTGCCACCTGGCTATTGCCTTCCTTTGGCTGTGCCTGGCACCTGCCTTGATCCTCTGCCCCCATGCAGTGGAATGGGTGGGTATGTAAGGTGCAATTTTAATGCCACCAGTATTCTACCTGAATAGCAGAAATCAGGGATGTAATCCGTTTTGGGTCATAATCTTCCTACTTTTAAACTATGATATTAAATCACGATACATTTAATTAATAACTGACTTCCATGACAAAGAGCAAGTAATCTTTACACAGAGGACTGTCCCAAAGAAAACAGTAATACATCTATCAGTTAGAAACATAATGGAAGAAGACCAAGCTGTAAGACCAGTAGATAGAGATAATGACTTAAAAGAGTTATATAGATGAATGAACAAGGTTGAATGAACTAGGTTGGTTATATGCTTAGTAAGGTGCAAACACCCACAAAAGGATTATGAAGGATAGATCTGGATAGTGTTATTTAACAGAATGGAACTTCACCTAACGCAATTGTCAAAAGGCTTAGGAAGTAGGGTGCCTGCGACTGTAGCTCTCCTGCTGTTCCCTTTGCCCTTTTCTACCAGCATGGTTCATGGTCTCTCTCCTTTTCCAGGATGCAAAGGTTCACACTCCTCTTTAAATCCTAGGAGGCTGTGCTTCTGACCTGCGGATATCCCCCTGCTGCCTCTCCTCAGGAAGGAGACAGGAACCATATTCTTTTCCAGCTCATAGCCTTTTTTGGACTCAATACAAAAAGAAACCAACCAACCAACCAACCAACCAACCATTTTGAAGAGAAGGTATCTGTGCTTTTTTGTTGGTGGTGGTTGGTCGGGTTTTGGTAGTAATAAATCAAAAGAAAATGCTTTGAGATGAACCAAAACAAACTCTTCCTCTTCTTTTAGCATGGTTGCTTCAGTCTTCCGTGAGCTAGTTGCGTTGGGCACCAAGAGGAGTTCTGGCCCAGCTCTGTTTGGGTGTCATGTTAATGGTCAGCCTGAAGGTGGCTTAAGTGGATCTTTTTTCCCATCATACAAGTCTTAAGGAGGCCCATGTAATCAGTTAGTAACTGCTTAGCTGACAAGTGGCAGCTCTCAGCAGAAGATAGATCATTTTTTGAAACACTAACTCATCTTTTTTTGAGACTGTGAGCATTAGTCTCAGTTATTTATACCAGAATTACCTAAGGAAATGCAGCTGTGCCCTTCTACTTATGTATGCAGTCTAAATAAAATCTTTTGTGTCTATTTTGTCTTCTTAATTTTTATATTCTTTTCCTGCTAGACATGGAAATAATGGAAGCCTTACTGAATGCATCCCAGAAGGAAGTGAGTTAATAGAGCTAAAAACACAGATAATTATGAAAATTATGAAAGCTGTAACAAGCTATGATTTTATATTTAGAAGCTACCTTTTAATTTCTGAACTTTTTTTTTTTTTTTTTTTTTTTTTCTGTTGAGATCTTTCATCCCAATGAAAGGTTTTAATTATATGGTAAACTCTTAAAAGAGTCCTTAGATAGGTAGTAAAATAGTATAATACTGGTATTTAGCTTCAGAATTCCTACTCTTCTGAAACTTTGAATATGAATCTGCAATGAAATTCATTTGCTATTGTGTGCAGAGATTAGTGTGATGCTCATATTATTGGCTATTTGCTTGACCTGTCATTTACTCATTTCCTTGGCCTCAAGGCATCTGACTGTGCTGGGCTGAGAAATAGAGTGAACCATACTTTGAAAGTCATCTTTCAGCAGGGTAATTTATTGTTTGTTAGGATGGAATTTCAAGATACATTATCTTTGCTTATCATCCTTTCAGATGTACTCTGCCCAAAGGGAACAAATCAAAGTGACTCCGGTGTTTATATTCTGAATGGCATCTATTTATGCAATCTCACAATTCCCTAATGATTAAGTAAGTTATGGGGGAAGAGAAACTATTTAAATCAGAACAAAATGTTTCTCCTTTAATATGGCAGGTGGGAGAAATGGCTTTCAAGGGGGCATTATGGAAGTCAGTGAAACAGAAAAAAAAACTCTGATGTAAATGCAATGAAAATGTGAGTCTGATTGTCTTCTGTACATCAGGAAGGGGACGCTCCAGCAGGAGGCCAAATCTGTTCTCTTGCTGAAGCTGTAATGCCAAGTATCCTGGCATAATGAAGGCACTGATTTTTTAACACTGCATCTTTTGTATCAACCAGAGGTAAACAGGCTCACTTTCTCTGCATGCATCCCATGGCTGTTGTGGTAAGGCTTGTCCCTCAGGCTTCATGGACAAGACGATCAGATTGAATAAAGTGATGTACTGCATTTCTAGCAGTTTGAGGAGAAGATTTCACTGCATCTTTGTGACAGCCTCCCTACAAACTTCAGGAAGTGCTTAAATTACCTGTGTCCACACAAGCTTATAAATGGTATTTGATACGAAAACACAAATATTGCTGGCAAAGATGGTTGCAGAAGCAGAGTTGCCACAGCTGAAGCTGAAGTGCTGCAAGGGCAACTTCCCCAAGGCTCAGGTAATGCAAGGTCCCCAGGAGAGTGAAATGCATCTATATACAAAGTGCACACTGCTCTGAAAAGGAAGAGGGAAAATCTTATATCTTAGTTACTGCTTTAATTCCCATCACTGCGTGTCTTATCTGCCTGCTAGGGTATTATGAGCTACGAGCAGCATTAGTGTTAAACATTGCTGCAACAGCTGACTTTTTCTTAGGATATCCTAGCAGGTAACATCTGGCATGCTATGTTTCTCTCTCTCTCTCTTTTTTTTTTTTTTTTTGCATAGTAGCTGGAAGTCATGTGGTATGAGCATATTTACTAGGATTGAAAACAATGTGGCCCCATAAACAGTTCAAAAATTTCAACCTGAATCTGACAGAAAAATTACAGTATAGAGTCAGCTGACAGCATCCTTCAGTCATTGCTGTGATTGTTTTAAATGCCTGTTCCCTTATTTTCCAGTTAAATGTAGAGAAACTTCTATTTCCAGCAGTTGCTCACATGCAACCAATAGAATAACCTTCTGAACATTTCCATTATGATTAACGCTATTTTTAGCATTAGTCACTATTCAGTAAGATGCAGCTTTCTGAGAACTCTGTTGAGAGTTATTAACAAATACGGTATAGCATGAACACCATCTATATACGTTCTAACAATAAAATGAGTAGAGAGGGTTTTATTTTTAATTCTTGTTCATATGAAATAGCTGAAGAAATACAGCACATGTTAAATCTGGACCCTTTGGTCATACTGAATATAACTCAGTTATGTTTTTGGTTATGAGATGATCATTTATAATACCCTGTGAAAAAGACAAAAATCCACCAGTTTATAAGAGAGAGAGATTTTTCCTTGGGTTACATCATGTTTCAGTTCAGCCCTTTGGATGGCTACAATGTGTGCTCTTAATAACTGCATAGCTGTATGGCAGATCGATTTCAGTGCCAATGAGTGCAGTTAATGTTTCTGGTCTGAAAAAGATAGGAATTCTCTAACTAGGGATGCATAGTGATTGTCTCTGAATAAGTTATTATTCATGGAGATCTGGAGTTACCATGGCTAGTACTCTAAAAAAATCAATGTAATGCTCAGTGAAGGTCAAGAAGGCCTCACAGAGATTATTATGGAGGAGACAGAAAACAAAGCAGAACTATCATTATGCCACTGAATAAATAAATGGTACATTCACAAGAAGAGTCTGTGCAGTTCAATAGTTAATGATAGAGAAATCTGGGACTAGGTGTGTACCATGATTCCTCTTCAGGCATCTGCTAGTATTTTTGTCCACTTCATTTTCAGACGCCTGTTTAGTGGCACCTCCTGCCACAACAGCAGGAATCACTAACATGACCAGCATAATCGGCATGCTGGAGGGTTACATGAACCTCCACCATTTCTCAAAAGAGAAACGGTTCTGTAGAGACACAGAAGCAGAATAGAAACTGGTTATCTCTGACTGCTGCAGGAGCCTGGCTGCCTAATTTCAGACTAGCAAGTCACCTGGGCTGGCTGCTGGTGGCTCTCTGCCATGTAACTTCTGAAGTGGATTACTAACCCGTACATTACATCGACTTTATTCTTCTTGTGCTCATAATTACTCACACTAGGGTGCTTTAATGGAGAGAAACATTTTCATTAGTTTTGCCTTTGTTCATTTACTTGTCTATTCATTCATTCACTCATTCATTTTCTGAAAAAGCATTATGAAAAGCATACCTGGGTCACAACATTGTAAAAAAGAGGAGACATAAGGTAGGAAATTTGAGAATGCATGTAGTCCATTATCAGTCTCTAAGACATAAGCAGCAAGACAACTCAGATTTACCCAATCTATTCTTTAAAATTTCTAAAGATGGAGATTATTTGATCACTTCAGGTCACATATTCTTGTCTTTAATTATTCACACCATTAGGAGGGTTTTCTCCGCATCCAAGACAGCTTTTTGCTTATGCCAAAAAAAACATTATTATTATTATTATTTTTTTTTTTTTTTCTCTGATTTTTTACGTGTTACCAACTTTTTCCACATCTGTACCTTTTGGTAAATTTTCCCTTAGACTACCCATCATTAGGCTAAAGGACCAGAGCTCTTTCAGTCTTGTCTTGCAGGTGATGCCCTCTAGACCTCTGGCTGATGATTCTCCCTCTGATGCATGTTGCCATTGTCATTCCACAGGGCAGGACGTGAGGCAGTAGATTGCACTGTGTTTATGAAAACAGCCCCATCGCTAACTGTATGAAATAACAAATACAAATATCCAAACTCTTGTAGATAGCATCTGAATTCAATAATTGAAGCCAGTTACAAAGGTAATAAAATGCCTAAATGTTGTCTTTTTACTTAGTCCTTGGAGTTAACTACTGTTAACGGTTTGGCAGAAGAGGTACAGGGATTGTTAATGGCAAATACTTGTGCTCATGTCAGGGATCACGTTGAGCCAAATCACACACTTGCTTGTATAAATGTCAGCCCCTCAGAAGAGATCTTGACAACAAGCATCGAGACAACTACTGAACTTTCAGTGCTCAGGTTCATTTCTCACTTGAGTCAAATGCTAACAACACTGCAGGAAGTTCTTCTGTATTAATGCTGAGACCACTTGCACAGACCAGCATGACTGTAGATAAATATTTTCTTTCTGATGCTTCTATTAAAGGAATTTTCTGTTTACTAAAAGGCATTTGTAAACATTGCCTGTGAAAAGCATAACTTTGAGGATTGGGACCTGCCTAATTTGCTTGTTCTCCCAAATACTGGGACTGACAATCCACTTGAGGCAGTTCATTTTGCAAGAGACCCCAGAAACAGAGTACAGCGTCTGGCTTTACCCCAGGGACTCCTTCCTAGGGGTCAGCCTGTGTTTTGAGACATTCTTCTTCCAAGAAAGGCTGAAGACAGAGACCACAGCAGCAAGAGCTGTTACTCTTGGAAAGAAAGACAGAGACATAATGTCTGTTGATAGTTTTGTTAATCAGATACTCAAGTCCCACCACAGACATTCACTTCCCTTTTATAACAGTCCTACAGTGAACTCCCCAAAGAGTTGTCTTACTGCTCACTTATTAATTCTGTTTAAAATCAGTCTTTATTGTGTCTAGATGTTATTCTGAGAAGATTCCAAAGGTAATTTAAATGTAGCAAACAGGTTTTAAAACATAACTTACCATCATCTCCCTTATACCACATGCCCTACCTTTACACTGATGACATCTGCATTAATGTAAGACCTCTGCTTCCAAATGTAATTCACACAGTTCTCCAGCATATATAATAATAATAATAATAATAATAATGAAAATAATAATAATAATAATAAATGGGTAAGCTTCTCTCACAGTACATTGTAAAGGTCAATATATCCAAGGATAGGATTAAGGGAATCTTACATTATATTCAGAATACAAGTGGCTGCTGGCCCAGCTGATGGGACACAGGGACCAAGTGCTTGCAGTGGGAAGCATATCTTAATATACAAGAAACGTCAGACAAAGTCTTTACTCATGAATGCTATGTACACATTTCAAATTAGTATGCTGGTCATGGGGAGACTCTCTGTGGAGATATTCCAGCAGCAAGAAATAAAAGCTTCTAAATTGCTTCTTATTTTAGCAAGTGTTTT
The DNA here is from genome assembly GCA_011076525.1 of Nettapus auritus. Taxonomy (NCBI): domain Eukaryota; kingdom Metazoa; phylum Chordata; class Aves; order Anseriformes; family Anatidae; genus Nettapus; species Nettapus auritus. Next base: position 35,208,838 of record CM021765.1, on the reverse strand, counting down.
TAATGAACCGTAGTAGAATTACCATAATCTACTGGGTGGGAAATACTCAGTATTTTTAAACAGATTTTCACAATTTAATACTTTACGGTTTAATTATGGAAGACTTGCTTTATTTACAGGTATCAACATCTGTTGATCTATCTAGACTGTCAGCCATGGTTTATACCTTTTGTTTTCAAGCATACTGAATATATAAAGAATACCAACAGAATCCTCTGTGATGCCATTTTAACCTTTCTACAAATAAGATTAAGAAACACTGTATTTTTGAAAGCCTCTACATAGAAAGTAAAAATATCTTGACACTAAATTGTGAGACTGGTACTCATGCAGTCATTAACTGGTGTTTGACATACAAGAAGTCAAATGGCGTATTAATTAAATGGCAAATGTCACAAATATTTTTGCATTAGAGCATCTAACCTCATATTTCATGACATAGACATGCAGTAGTGTCAGAAAAGTAACCTAAGGAACTGTACACAGTACAAGCAATCATTTGCACTACTGTACATCCCAGCACATCTCTGCACCATGGTCACTCTTCTCTGGGTCACTACTGACCTGGGCTACACTGCTGGCAACAGACTTCTCTGATTTTAACCTGATTATCCCTTCTCCT
>CM021765.1:35197169-35208206 GCA_011076525.1 Nettapus auritus | reverse complement strand
TCCTTCTCCTTCTCCTTCTCCTTCTCCTTCTCCTTCTCCTTCTCCTTATTAGACACATGCTGCCTACTTCTCTATTGACTCTATTTTTTGACTTTTTAAATATCTTACATGGGACTTATCAACTAAACTACCTAACTATTAAATCAACTATCTTAAGTTGATACCTACTAGTAATGTTTCCATTATTCACTTCCATCTGTCTTCTCTTGGGAGTTAAAGTTTTTTATGGAAGATTGATTTTTTTTTTTTTTCATTGCATTATTGTAATATTTCAATATTCAGGGGATGCAAGAGAATTATTATATATTGGGAAGATCAAGTTACTGTGGCTGGGAAATGGAAAGTGAGCGCATGCAAACTGTGTGTGGTACCACACTGTGCAGAGAAGTTAGGGAAAGTGTCTAAGGGGGATACTACAGTAGATATTTGGGACTAAGACTGCCTGAAAATTTGTTTATAATTCGTTTTTACACTTTGTGTTGGATTTTGCACTGTTACAAAGGCAGTTTCTAATTCTTAACTGGAAGCTTGTATAGGCTTTGTCTCACCTTGATTTATCCATTCATTTGACAGTCTGTTACTTCCGTGCTGTGTTGTCTGTTACCCATTAGTTACCAGGAAATGAATTAGGACATCTTACCAGAAGATTTCATCAATAAAACACAAAATAATTTATCAAACTAAATTATGTGGGTTCCCATGAGTCAAGACTCACAAATACAGAGATTTATAGTTAACTGGATAGAAAGCAAAGATAAAGCCTTTTGTCAATAGGGACCCATAAAATTAGTCAGGCAGATTGTACTCCCTGCATTTTAGAGAAAGTCTCTTCCTCCCTGGCACCCTGACTCTATTGAAATATTATGCCAAATACAAAGTAGTTAAGATAGTGTAACTGGTAGGTCAGGCAATGGTGGCAGAGCAGCCTGGTGTCCCCAGCTGTGTCACAGCACTACCAGTACGTGGTTCCACCACGCACGCCAGTCCAGCAACCGCGTCTGCAGTGCTGTGGCTGATGCCATGAGGAGCTGTGCTTTAAATGTGTGAGCTGTGCAGAAATGCAAAGTATTTTGAAAGCTCAGGTACAAGCCTTTAAAATTGTGCATCCACAGTCAACAGGTGCTTTCAATTTTAATCTCATTTTGGTTCCCTAAAATGCCAGTAATTCCACCCCTGCATCTCCAACTTTTTGTAGTACAAATTAATGTCAGTGTCACTTGAAAACACACTAACATAAATTCTATGAAAAAAAAGAATATTTTTATAATCATATCAGGTTTTGAATAATGTACAGTAAATAAGATGTGGGTCCCCCACTAAGCAATGAAACGAAGTGACACAGTCATAGATCCTAATTTCAGAGATGATAGTTTACCCTGACTTCCAGTGTAGCACAGGTCAATTCTTCCCTGAATCATTAACTAGACCATCTCTTTTAAAAAGATATGAAATCTCTATTTAAATATTTGCAATATGTTAAATTATTGAAGTGGTTAATTTTTGTAATACTAATGCATGTGATTTCTATTTCTGAATATCTCTGCTTTCAACTTGCAGCCACTTGATCTTGTTATGTTTGTGCTTTTCAGGCTGAAAAGCCCTCAATTATCGAATTTCTGTTCCCCCTAGAGGCAATTAGAAACTGTGATCAAGGCACGCTTTAGCCTTTTTGTGAAGGTAAAGAGACTGAACTTCACTTTTCCACTAAGACAGGTTTTCCAATCCTTTAATCTTTCTCTTGGTTCATCTCTGAACCAAGAGATCCAATTTATTCCTTCTTGAGCTGTGGGCTAGGACTGCATGCAGCATCTCAGAAGAAGACTTGCCAGGTTACATAACCTCTCTAACACTTTTCAATATTATTTTGCTAATTTATCCCAGGACTGGATTTTTGTTTTGCTGTTACTCCCTTTACATCTTGTACAAGGAATTCATCTCCAGTTGACTGACATGATGCCCCAATCATTTCAGTCACTGTTCCCAACATAGCATCTCATTATTATCTCATAATTCCTGAATTTTGTTGAATTACAATTATCTGTATTGATTCACATATCATTTTTCTTGCAGCAGTTTATGAATCTATTTGTTTCAGTGCATGCTTTTTCTGTGTCACATGTAAACTTTAATCAGTAAGGATTCTCTGATTTCCTCCAGATCATTAATCAAAATGCGAAGGCCAAGAACTGACCTCAGTGTGGCCTTAAGAATACATGACCTTAATGAGGCTTCACCGTTTACACATTTACACATTCTGAGACCCGTCAACACCTTTTTAAAATTCATTTTCTGTGTACCAAATTGCATTTGTTTTAATTATCATAATGCTGAATAATGCCAAGTTTAAAGGATTCTGTCTATTCTATATAACCCCTGTTCCCTTTCTCAGTCATTAAATGAGTGCCCATTAACTGTGCACAGAATGAAGGAGGCATCTTTTGGGAGAAAGAGATAGGGTCCTGTAATTAAAGTCTGTATCAAAATGCATTCATGTATGATGGGCAAATTAAAGATGTTGAAACCCTATGCCTTATGTTGATGTTGAAATCATATGCCCTACATATCTACATTTTGGATGCTGGATTTCAAGTCCTATTTTTTCTAAGATAAGGTGTTTCTTTGTGTGTGTGTGCACGTGTGTGTTTTGATATACACAAAAATGCAGGGGTCATCTCACGAGCTTTAAAATGTTTACAACTGAGCTGGTCATGCAGTCTTCCACTCTACCTAACTGATGAAAATAAGCATTCGTGGGATATCTCTCACTCATCTGAATGTAAATGCACATGTATGGCATTTCCTAAAGGCATATTTCTTGTCACTTGCTAGGGAGAGAGACTGTACCACAAACTCAGATGTAAATGCTCTTGTGAGGTAGCCAAGGTTAGATAAGAAGAATCCCAAACAAATAACATGGACTTCCTTTCCAATTCTTGTTTTCCTATTTTGATAATGAAAGTCTAGAATTAAATTAAGTTGTATGGAAACTAAAAAAGAATTCTGTATGCTTTACAAATCAGCACTTTATTTGTTGATCCATCAGCTATTTACTTTAACAACTGGATTAGCTAATTAATCATGATTAATTTTAACCACAGAATTATGATGTTTCTAATAACCTCCTTGATATGCTCTCTACCCCAGAGCACACAGAGAACAGAGGTGGACCAGTAGAGCTCCAGCTGATCATTCAGGAATGTTGGGCAAAGGAAAGAACTATCAGGTTAAAAGAAAGGTTATGAAAACAAATCCAGAGGCCATACAATATACATGCTTTTAGCTTTCCTAAAATATCTCATAAGAAGTCTTTGGTAAGGTTTAAAAGAAAGAAAGGAATTTGGAATTGAAAAGATCTTGCTTTGTCTTATCTGGGGGATAATTTCCTTTTTCTTAGCAGGATTCCTGTTTTCAGTAGCTTGATTAAGGAACAATATCTCATTTGATGAAGTGATCCAAATGGGCACATTTGCATATGAATGCTGGATGATATGGCGTAGAAACTGATTAGGCCTCATCTTTCTCACATGCCTGACAATCAGTGCTACTAGCAGTTAATATATTAAGATTTGGATTAAACTTGATCAGAGAAAATAAAGTTAAAAAGAACTTCACAAAAATTTTTGAACTTCATTTTTTTTTTTTTTTTTTCTCTTTCCCTTCAGATATGAAAAGCAGGTTCTTCACCTCAGCTATTGATTGCTGCTTTACACATGCTTAGATGTAATAATATTCTGATCAGTCTATAAATGACATAAGGAATATAACAGGGTTTATGATGGGAAGGTCTGTGAACAGATCTCTGACTTTTCCGTTCTTGTGTTTATATAAGGCAGTCAGTAGGAGTAAGAGTACTTGTTTTCCACAAGCTTTTAAATACAACAGAAAACAACTTGTAATTCTCAAGCTTTGACAAGGAGTGCTGAGGAGTTGCATTAAATCTTTGATACCATGGTCATTTGATTCTAATTTCATATTTTCTAATCTCAATATTTTGCTTATACTAGAATTATAGCAGCTGATCCCAAGATGTGTACAGAGATAAGTGCTATACACCATCAGGATGGCCTGAGAGCTTGCTACTTGAAAAGTCCCTCAACAGGCTTCAGAAAAAAAGAGCTAAAATCATGAATAAGGTCAAAATAGAAACATATTTATCACTGCAGGCTGCTCCATGGTGAGAAGAACCACACTGCCTTCACTGAAACAATATCTTCTCCATGATGTCTAATACTCATCTTCTAAAGCCTGATCTTGTATAAAAGACCTGGCAGCCAGTGGTAAATTAGGCTTTGGTCATGGTCAAAACAATGGATCTAATCACTCCTGAGTACTCAAGCAGCTGAGGTACTCACTTGGCATTTGTCCCTCTCTCTAGATGAACTGAAATCCTGAGTGCAAACATCTCAGGTGTAGAAAGTTCAGATACAGACAAAATGCAGCTGCTCATTAATTCTGAAATTTTCTCATGTTCTAGCAGAGATCATTTCTCCATCACAGCATACACGTACCATGTGTAACACTACATTGCAGAAATGCATCGATCTCGTCAGCGTTTTCCCACAGAATTTAATAAGCCTGTGGGGAAAGGTTATTTACATTTTAATTAATCTGTGTCTAGGCAGTATAGATGCAGTAAAAAAGAAAATGCCTCAAATATCTTTAAGAAAAACAGTAGCTGTTTTATGAAACAGAAAACATGAACAATATTTTTATAGCAGACATTGGGTTATTTTGAGCATAGCAGTGTATGTTATTACTTTTTGTTCAGGTTCTGCTATAAGTAAACGCTATAACGGTGTTTAGAGTTTTCAGTTTTATTTACTTTTGAAGAATTTGTTTTGTTTTGTTTTGTTTTCATTCAATTAAACCTAAGCTAGTTGCTTTTTAATGAAAACAGAGTGTGCTATTTTAATGTAACAGAAATTTATATGGTACTCTGAATTACGTAATAAATAGACTTTCTAATACCTTAAAAGCTAAGAAGGCCAGAAGTAAATGTATTTTATGAACATTCTTTTCATTTTAAAGTATTACCCAGCCAAGGCAGTTTACAACATAAATGAGGATTTGACCTTATAATGTCACCAGCTGTAAAAAGTAGGAAGTTCTTGCTGCAACTACATTGTTATGGGAGGCCAGTGCTTCCTCTAACACTCATCCCTTCTTTTGAAACACACCAGGTTATCTTTTTCCCATTAACAAATCTACAAATATTCCACTGAAGCTGGTCAACCATTTCAAGACCACTGTTTCTACCCAGTAGCCTTTCTGTGGACTTTCTGTAGCCTATGGACTACTCAGACGAGAAGAGACAAGAGGAAAGCTCTGTGGTACAGCAACTGCTGCCTTGTTCCTTGAGAAAACACCAACACTTGGACCATCATGTTTTAGCTATAGAACAATATATTTTTAGCCCATTGTGTAATTTGAAGATGGTGCTGGATTAAGCATTAATAAGTCAGTATGTGATAGCTATATGATAGGAATATTTTATAATCTAATAAAACTAATAATCCCTCTTCAAAGAGAGTTGCAATCATGCAAAGGGAGACATGGCAAACAATCCTTAAAAACTTCCAGATCAGTGTTTGGTTTGAGATTCATACACTTCAGGGTAGGAGATGGTATGTGGGTGTCAAAACTCCCAGCGTAGTCCTTAGCCTTAGCATAGTCCTTAGCGTAGTCTGTAGCCGACACAGTCAACAGCTGGTAGTGAGCCACCGATGTCCTCTCATGGGCATTTACTGCCCCTGGGAAGGCACAAGGGGGCTGGCTGGCCACCAGCCTCCTCTCCACAACAGCACAGGTCTTGTGTAGGTTGGGCCTTAGTTTTTCTAGGCCTAGGCACAGGCCTCAGCCACCTCCAGGCATCTCAAAGAGCATGAGGTGGCTCAGTCTGGGCCACGGAGGCAGGCCCTAAGGCTGAATTGCCCTCTGGCCAATGACTAGGTCCTCATGGAGTAGGCTGGCTATTTAGACAACTGCAAGCTGACATTTACATTTGTATGCCATAACTGGAGGCAAATCCCACCTCTGAGTTCCTGTAATGTGGTGCAGATAAATAAGAGACCTCAATGAGGTCATGATAGTCCAGGTTTTCTCCTCTATTTAAAGTATGCCAAAATTTGAAGGCTCTAACAGTCAGCATTAAATTGTTACCCATAATCACAATGATATTGCTGGGAAATATATATAGGAGCTATGAGGCTGTCCCCCCTCTCCTTAGAATGCTACCTTCAAGGATAACTGCAGCTGGAGAACCACATGCATCCAGTGAGTGTACGTGTACTGTGGTGGCTAGGTCTTGATCTCACTGAAGTCAATAAGAGTTCATCTGGAGATTTAAATGAAAACAAGAATAAGCTCTGAGTATTTGAAATCCTGTTCTGAGAGATGACTTTCACAAAGTCAGCCTTGGGAAATGACAACAACCTGTGTGAAGCTGTTCTCTGGGAAAGGCATCGTCTCCCGCACATCGACTCCTCAATTTCTGCAGCTGCACAATGAAATCTTATTTGGGAATCTGAGTTCATACAGCAGCTGGGAAAGTGGTGGAGCCAGGTGAGACCTAATGTTCTGTTCAGCTTGGCCAGTGCTTCGTTTTTTTTTTTTTACCCAAGTGGAATTTCACACTGTTGCCCAAAGAAAGGTTTGTTGACAGCTTTCACTCATAGAGAAGGCTGTGCTTGTTCCAGTCACTGAATTCAAGTGAACGTCAGTCAAACTATCTCATGTATGGGGGAGGAAATCCCTTCAGACAGAGTAGCCACCTTAAAATGGGCTGAATTGAAAAACAGTTGTTTCTCTTCTGCAAATCCTGTATCACACTCAGGGTGCAAACCTTTCATATTTATTTGGAGGAGGTAAAAGGACGTTAGCATTTGGAAATGCTCTGGGTGAGCATCCAGCCATAGCACTGGAAGAAGTGGGGCCTCTGTGCTGGCAGCTCCAGCTGGAGATGGTCCTGGTGTGAGTTATGCAGCTACCTTTGTCTCTTTGGCTTGTAGCAGTATGTAACATTTTGCAGTGCTTTGTGCCGTGGGATCATGGGTGTGCTTGGCAGGCAGCTTTAGACCTGATTTTCTCTGGGTCCTGCCAGGAGGAAGTTCCCTGTGGGTTCCTTTATGGTCTGCATCCTTCTTTTGTAACATGGAGGGCTGGAGAAGCAGCACAGATCTTACCATGAAACTAAGTTGTTCAAAAACCTGAACACTGCAAACTGATGCCAGAATAACAAAGCTGAAGTGATTCTTTTCACAATTAAATGGAAGATCATGAACTCAGACATACCCTATAGTTCTAAAATGACTGACAATGGTGATGCATGCTCACATAACCAGTGTATCTCTCTGACGTCTGAGAAGAGTTGAGCATCCAGAAATACATAGTATTGAACCCAAAGACAGCATTTTCTACGCTTTCCTGAAAATCTGAGGTTTAGTGTGAACTAGTAGAGAGTGACAGAAGATCATATACATTCTGTGTATACTTCCATATAACTCCTCTCGTACACTTTTCTATAACTTCTCTAACTGTAGCTCTAATCAAATGAGGTTATTCTGCTGAAGCTTCTGCAATAAACATGTATACATAGAAAAATTGGTAAAGACAACTTCTGATAAATAATAAAGAAATGAAGAGTTTTCACAATGGAAATACAGACATATTTCTTGGTGCTACCTTTCCACAACCCCTTCTTTTTCTTTCCCCATTTTCTTCTCTCCTCCCCCTCACTGTTAAGGAAAGTAATTTGAACAAGCAATAGCTGGGACAATGAAGGAACTTGGAGCAAGAAAAAGGGCCCAATTTTTTCCAACTGTATAGACTGATTATGAAAAAAAATGTCTTCATCTGCAGAACCTGCGTAGATGACAAGCATTTTTTTTTTTTTTTTTTTAATAAATATTTTTTATACCCTATGAATAAAAAATGTTCTGTGGTAAAACTGGAACGCAATTGTGTTTGTGCTATGTTCTGTCTCTCACCATAGTTTCTGCGGAATTGAGGGAATGCCACCCGTTCTCGTAAAAGTCCTCACAGTGTCTCCAGTGTTTAGTGCTTACCTGTGTCTTTTTTGGCATTTGAATGATAGAGTCAGGGGACTGGAATCATCTTAGTGCATGGAGGGTGGAAATATGTAAGTAGTTTTGAAAGAGATTCCCATTGGTCTTGCACCAGCACCTCCCCACAGTCTCATTCTTTTCTTCAGGAGGCAAAATTACCGGAACAAAGCACTGGAAGTTCTGGGAGGCTTCAAGAGTGGTGCAGAATCAGAAAAAAATATATATATATAATATTTTTCTGATTTTCTTATTTGCATCTTAATACTTGAGCCAGGCTGGTAGTGCACTGAGCAAAATTACGCTTCTTTACACTCTGGGGTGATCGTTTCTTTCTTTGCTGGAGGGGGTATGAGAACTTTCCTTCATACCTAAGTTCCCTATGTGTATAAGTTTCAATCAGTTTCAAAAGCCATTATGTAATTTTTTTTGGTGGTATAATGAAATAGCCAAATCATCTGTATTTAAAGCAGTATGTTTTGGGGCTCATAAAAGTAAAATTGTAATTTCTGGCTTGTTTTAACTCTGCACTATGCCCCAAGTAAGCTATGAAATTAATGTTTATTCACCAGCATCGAAATGAGCCCTTAAGGGAGCGATGTGAAAAAGATCTGTCTTCAGTCCATGAGTTGCATGCCCTTTCCATAAGCCACATGATTGAGCGAGGGGAATAGACCTCAGAGCTGGAGCCCTGATTACACCAAAAGTACTTTACATGAGTCTAGCCACAACAAGTAGCTTCAGAATATTCACCCTTATTGACTGAAGATATTGTATTCACTAGAAAGTAAAGAAAATTAATCAAAGAAGAACATCAGGCAAAAATATGTGTCCAATGAAAAGCAGCAAAATAATTCCTTTATCAAAGATATGTGTGAGAAGCATGCTCAATATTTTTTACCAATGCAGACACAAGCAGACAAAAGTCACACACTTGCCCAGGTTGACACTTTCTTTTTCCCATCCTTCCCAGCAGGTTCTCCTCTCAGTCCCCTCTCCTTGGTGCTTCTCCAGCACTGAAGAAGAGTGCAGGAGAAAAGACGTGAGGAGTCACAGCCAGACCTGCTCTGCACACCTGTGGTACCATGTTCTGCAAGCCTTTCGCTCCCTGCAACAACCCGCTTGTCCAGGCTGCCCTGTAAAGTGGCTGTGCCTGGTGGGGTCTGCAATCAGCTGCTCCATAAAAATGAAGGAAAACTTGTCACTTATCTCTGTAAGTCACCATGCTAGATGTGCAATTAGCTGCTTGTAGGCAGTTGAACTGTTGTTTTAGCAAGGACTAAATACAAACAGAGTGTGATTTATACAACGTATTCCCCTTCCTTCTCATAGTAACGGCACTATTGGAAATGTGGAACAAAAGGGAGGAGGTTGACTCAGTCCTTATTTACAAAACCCACAGCTGACACTTGGAAAGGAGGATTCTATCTGGGAAAGCAGCCTGGTGTCTGCCTTGAAATATTCAGCGATTACGCAAAGGCTTCAACTACCACGTCAGTCTGTAGTGCAGATAGCAGCCCATCTCCACTCTTTGAGAAATACTGGTTTAGATAATGCAGAAATGAATGGTACACTGCCCCTTTCAACCAGAGCATAACAAAAATTCACACCTGCCTGCAGGAAACACATACTGATTCCTGGGTACACCCACAAAGTCAAAGAATACACAGTAGAGAGGAAAGGCAAATAACGATATTTTGGGGACATAATGGAGAAATAGTGATTCACACATGCAGCTTTCCTTTTGGACAAAATAAAACATTGTATAGATTTCCCCATCTTCTTTAAATAGTTCTGTTGAGTTGCATTATTCCCAGGGCAGTAGAAAATGCGCATTCTGAAATTCAGTAGTAAATAAAATGAGGAAAATTGAGGTTATAATTCTGTGATCTCATTGCACTTTAGCATCTTGTTATGCATTTCAAAACTTTGCACAGAATGAAAGATATATACAAAAATATGTCCAAAAAAAGGGGGGGGGGAGGGGGAAGGGAAGGGAAACCAGCACCACAATAGAATCAGTGTAGCATTGGAATGCAGGTTACAGAAGTATTAAGCGTCATACACTACTGCCATCATTTTCACAATTCATCTTTACATGACTCATGAGTATAATTAGGGAATGAAGTGGGAGAATTTATGGCATGTAACACATTTGATCTGTAGCTCGAAGCACAGCCTACCTGCTCTCATAGAATTGAGAATTCAATCTCCATCTCTCTGCTCAACGGCAGTTCCTGTTTTGCTCATTGTGTGTGGTGACGTGCTCTTCATAAGACTGGCTGTACACTGATAGAGCAACAGCTCTGCTTCATAAAGAACGTCATCCAAAAGCTGATACCAACTCCCATAAGGAGATTTTAAATATCATAGATCTGGGCTTGCCTGACATTCATAATGAGAGTGGATTTCTGAAAGGGCTGCTGGTAGAGGCTGTTCCCCCTCACTTTACCATTAGAATCATCCATACAGAGCACAACCTGGATGGTGGGCAAGGGCACAGCCAGCCTGCAGTGAAGTGCCCTGTCCCTGTGTCCTCAGCCATGTGTTCGCTGAAGCCAGCCCTGAAACAATTTCTGGAGAGTCATGAGAAGACAGAGCCATTGCCTTAGGCAACAATGAAATGTAGAAGTTAGAGGAACATGGTAGTCTTCTGCAGGTAATATTTGAAAACTGCATAGCTGGTGATGTTAATAAAAATTTTACCATTGAAATACTGGGAGGGTTTGGTTCCCTGTGGCTCATGTGCCACTTTAAATGTAGCCGAATCTAAGGCTGGTCTGATTTCAAGGTATTATCAAGTTCTTGTCTCCATTTAGTCTTATGTCTAAGTTATTTTTTTAAAAAAGTTTTTGTCAAAATATTTTTTCAGATGTTGGTGATAAGAAATAGCATTTTGTAATTTGGTTGTACATAATACTAACCTCAAAAAAGAGGAGAGGAGAGGGGAGGGGAGGGGAGGGGAGGGGAGGGGAGG
>CM021765.1:35125024-35196769 GCA_011076525.1 Nettapus auritus | reverse complement strand
TCAATGATGCACCAGAATACACAGTATGTCCAAGGTACCACAGCCTGGCCAAAAGCGTTTGTTGAAATATGTGTTAATGATCCCTTTACTATGTTGCAAAATGCCTGAAATCTCAACATATTTAAATGCCACAATATTCCTCAACACATACTAACAACACTGGGCAGGGCAACCTGTCATGCATTACAGATGCAGGAACATTTGAAATCTTCTTGTTCTCATGTAGTTCATTTGCATTGAAATTGCCTTTCAACATCACACCATCAGTTATATTTATGTCATCTACTGATACACAAAATATTCTTTGGGGAAAATAGATGCCTGGCAACATAGCAAAAACAGCGCCTCATAACAGAAAATTAAAATTTTTTTGTATCTGTGATGGTATGAAAAATGTGTGATGTTCAAGGAGACCAAGAGGAGAGGGCAAAATGAAATTTGTATCAAATGTTTTTAAGTTCTGTTTATCTACCTTCCCAGTCTTTGAAAATGTTAGATCCATGTGGAGTGTTATCTATTGTGAAGAGGAATCATTATTCCTGTTGGTAGAGGTATTTTTAAAGAGATGGGACTAGGTGCATCACTGCTGAAAAGCAGTAAATTTCCATTGACTTCATAGAGAGTGGGAAGATAAGGAGAATATTGTCTAGGAAGAACTGAAAGAATTTTCTGCCTGTGTGAATGACAGATGAAAAGAGAGAAAGTGAGGCTGCAAGGTTTATGATGTAGGGATCTGCTATTTGCTTGACATGCTTTGCCTTTTGGACTGATGATCAAATATTATCTGTAAATAATGACTGCTATGAGCACTGACTTTTCTCAATGCCCCCCTCTGATATTGCACTGTGAGTCATCATTAATAATATGTAGCTTGAAATAAAAAAATCATTCTCATTAATAATTAAAAATAACAGGCAAGAATTTTACATTGAGTGATCTCCATTAAACTTTTTTTTTTCTTTTTTTTTTTTTTTTCTTTTTTTTCTTATATACCAGGTTCTCTTCCTCATTTAACTGCATATACTACATTATCTCCATTGACATTGCCCTTGCAGATCACCTCAAGGCTTGCCCTTCATCCTGTCTTTCAGGTTTGTTTTATGGATGTGTAAAACTGATTTTGAACTGTAGAATTTGAGAGTAAAGATGGGTCTTGTTTCTCTTTCAATGGTTGCTGTTAGAGCGGTTGGCACAAATCCTGCATTCTGTTGTGATGATTGTTTCAAGTTGCTCAGTCTTTGCACAAAGGCAATCTTTATGCTGGTAACCAGCTTCAGGCATAGGAACTAAATCTGTTGATGTTTACATGCCTCTGAGTAGCGTATGGATGACAAGTATGTTAAAGGATTCTCCCATTCTTTTCATTTAATTAAAATAAAATCACAGAGAGTGTGGATTTCGAAGTTGTTTGGTATGTGAATGTTAGCCAGGACATTTCCTATGCTGAAGGCTGGTATTTCCAGCACATCTGGGCAGAGCTGGGGGTAACGGTGAGGTGGAGCCTTGGGGAATATGAAGGGAATCTGGAAAATTGCATGTCCTCAAGGAGCCGTTTCACTCCTCACCACTGCAGTGATGTCCTCAGCAACCCTGTCCTATCAAAGGGAAAACACATTGAAACTCCTCTTTCTGGTGTTGTGACCTGCATTTTGCTCTCTTTATTTTCTTGTAGGGCTGAAAAAAATAACTAGATTATTTTATTCAATGCATAGAGAGTCAGGGAGTTACAGCAAGTAGTCAAAGGCTAGGGCAGAAGAGCAGTCCCTTCCAGCCTCAAAACACTGCTTCGTTATTAACAGGAATAAACTACGTGGCCAAAGGATTTCCATTTCATCTCAAAAAAAAAAAAAAAAAACAAGACTGAAGATCCACAGAGCAGCATGCATTATCAGGAAATGTTGGCAGTGTTTACACTAGTTCAAAAAGACAGAATAACACAGGTTTTAACCCAAGAAATCGGTATCTCTCCAGTATATCAATAATATCCTTATTTCTTAGGCTTTTAGAATACAAGCAATCCTTCATGCTGTACAATATCTTCCTAAGACCAGGAGATGGAGCCCTGCAGCCAAAGGCAACGGTCAATTGCCTATACCCAGCAGAAATAATGCTCTGCTTTAATTGTGCATGAGAAAAACACCTGTAGGTTCTGCTTCCCTGGGATAAGACTTTTATCTATGCTGTTCCTTGGCACACTGTGGCTGCCTGGTGAGTAATGGGGCTGAAGGGCACCTCCTCACAAGTGAGGGTGGCACATCGCTGGTTCAGTTTTATGTAAGTAGCTTCTGACAGCTGTGGGTAAGGCTAATGGGGCTGATGAAGATGTGTGCTGGGCCCCATGCGTCTGGACAGTGCTGGGAGAGGGGAGCAGAGCAGTGCCCAGCGCTGGGGCCTGGAGAACATGGCCCAGCTGCCAGGCACCAGCCAAGGGGGCGCAGGCTGGGCCTGGTGGCTTCCTTGTCCCCCCTCCCCATGCTTCAGGCTCCAGGCCCTGGCTGTCGAAGCCATTGCCGTTTGCACAGTATTTATATTTAGCAGTTTAATCCATTTGCAGGACAATGGGGCTGGGGAAAACCTGGCCGCAAGCGCACTGCCCAGCCTAAAAGCTCTTTGTGTACTCAGCGCCCGCTTCATGCAATATGTCAAAGTCTGCCAAAGCGTGCCGCTTCTCTTTTCTTCACAGTACTGGTCAGTTATTAACGAGGACAGTGCTTAGCAACTTAATTGAGCAGCTTGGGCCAAGGCCTTCCTGCAGTGCCGTGCTGAAGTCCCACAGTTTGCCAGCGTTGCTCAATTTGAGTGTGTGACAACACCTCAGCGGTGGGATGAGCAGGGCCATTTCATGGCTTTTTCTGTGTATATATACACACACAGAGTAAATCAAGGAAAACCACTCACTCCACGAAATTGGTGTAAGCAAAAAACAAAACAAAACAAAACTAATTTAGGAAAACCACTAGCTCCATGGTTTGTAAATAAAATAGGAGCCAAGGCAAACCGTTCACTCCAGTTATTTGGGTTTGTTTTGGCAACACGAAGAGCTGGAAGCGGGCTGGCTCCCCTGCCAGTTCAGACGTGCACAGGGCTGCTAGAGCAGAGCAAAGCAGCACTCACTCTGCCCGTGGCCCTCAGCTGATTCTCAGGGCAAAGGAGGCAAAGGACAGGTCCAGTGTCATTTGTTCTGTTTGGGTAAGGTCTTCATAAGAGTTCAGGTGTACACTTTGAGGGGTATACTGCTCTTGGTGTTCAGTTAATCCATTCCTCAATCATACTAATTCCCTCTATGGCAGCTTCCATTGTGATATGGATAAAAAACAGTGAAAACTAAATAAAAAGACAGAAGCTTGAATTGCTATGCTGTCAGGCAGGCTTGTGAGACCCACAAAACATGCACTCCTGAGCATGATGGCTATGAGCATATTTCTGAAGCTTTTCCAACAAAAGTGCACCTCACTGTCTTAACTGCACACCAATTTCCAGCTCCTGCAACATTCATTAGCAAGACACAGAACTAGGGTGTGCAGTGCAGAGACTCTTCCTGAGAATATTATTCTAACTCTTTTTGAAATATAACATTAAGGCTGTCAGTGTCCACCCTGGCTATAGAAAGCATCAGACAGCACCGAGTAGCTGCACTTCTCTGCATTCTGCTTCCCCCTTCTGCAGGCATTGAAGTAACCTGGCATGCAGAGAAGATAAGGATGTAGTTCATCCACCATTATTAATGAATATATCATTTTCTTGTCAGGCATGTATATTTCAGTGGAAAATGTTTTAGAAATCAGTTCTTACCACTCGTGCACAGAAACAGACTTTATTAAATTGTTTGGGTCTGAAAATTTTGCTGAACTTTGCAGCCTGTAAAGTTCACTACCCCTACAGACTTAGTGTGAATAACACCCTAAACGTGATGTTTCAAATGAATTTGGGAGTGGAGAAGTGTCTCACAAAATAATGCTTAAAAGTGATCAGCACACCAGTCCACATATGCCAGCCTGCACTGTCTGACTGAGAATAATTAACTCTGTCTGTGCCAGACTGACATTCAGAAATGACAAACATTGCTCCTGAGGTGACAGTCAGGGAGCACTGCCTAACAGTGCCTTTTGAATCCTGCCTCCCCTTCCTTCTTTATTTTGGCTGTTACAGATACCAGCCAGCCAGAAAAAGGTATATATTCTCAGGAATAGCCTTAGCATATGCTGTTATTTGTAAAATGTAAGGATTTTTAGAGGTAAGGAGATGACTTCAAAAAATGTGTTTATCATATGTTTTGTGGGTTTTAGGTTGCAAGGAGAAGTAATACGTTTTATTAAGTCATCTCATACAGTTGGAAAAAAAAGACAGACCTTTGGCATACAAGCCCTTTTTCACTTGGATGCTCCTAAGTATTTATGTATCCCTAAGGAAAACACAACAATAATAACAACAACAACAACCAACTTATCTTCTAGAAATAGATATGTAGTGCATGAAATACATACTCTAACATACATGAAGAACATAACCGCATGTATAACTGTTGGGCATATTGCATGGGAGTGTTCAAAGTGAGGGGATACTTTCCCTAGTAGTTTCACAGCATATGTCTGTGGAGAGTACCAGGAGAAATTCAGTAAAACTGACTGTTTTGCAACTGAATAATTTAAGCTTGTGCTTTTAAAAGAATGATCTTGTCATCACCCAAGACAAACAAACCAGCATTTTAGCTAGTTGATGCCATGATCAAATGCTTTTCTGCTGCTAAATATAATATGCCTCTAACCCTCATTTGATTATTATTAGGGAGGATAAAAAGAAAACCTGACAACCCCCTTGCAACCCCCACAACTTCCAAACAAACAAAAACCTCCAGCATGTGCCTGCCTTGCTGTATTTTTGGTAAGCACACATTAAAATTAAATTAATAGCTTTGGGCTGAATGTTGTGGATTTAATATATTTAGCTGCAAATGTCATGCGATAAGGTGTTCTGGATTATCCCAGATTTACTGAGAATAAACCTCTCCTTTAGCTAGGTGGTCCCTGGATATCAATTAGCAACTGTATTATCAGTTCTGCAACTGCAGAATGAGCTGAGAGGAGTTCTTCACCACCTTTATTTGAAAGTCTTATAAAGTATCAGTCCTTTAAATGATTTTCTACTCCTGACCATATTTAAAATGGGCAGTTTTTAGTATTTATAGGGTATCTTTCCAGTACTGGACAATAAATGTTCTTCTTCATTTGAACTTTGTTGGGTAAATTCCTGCATGACTCATCCTAAATTACTAATGCCTTTATTTACATCGATTACTGAAATTAAAACCTGAGTGTGTTTTCACGTGGTACTTTTGTGAGAATCATGCTATGAAACAAAAGATAAAGAAATTAAACTAGCAGTTGATGTTGACACCAGAGCTCTACGACTTCTTACTCTGCCACACTAAAGGAAGATGAAGGCCTACAGCAGAGTTCGGGGTGAGAGCAGGCAACAGAACGGACGGGGTTGGAAGGGACCTCTGAAGACCATCTAGTCCAACCCCCTGCCGAACAGGGTTACCTAGAGCACATTGCGCAGGATGGCATCCAGGCGGGTTTTGAATATCTCCAGAGAAGGAGACTCCACAACCTCTGTGGGCAACCTGTTCCAGTGCTCTGTTGCCCTCACAGTGAAGAAGTGCCCTCTCAAAATATTGAGCAATGTGGTGTTTTCATCCTGGGGACTCAACATTATTACACTATGTATATATATATGTGTGTGTGTATATTATATTTTTTTTTTTCTGAAAGAAGAAGGAAGGAATACTCTTGCCAGTATTAATTCAGCACAACAAAACTGATTAATTAAATAAAGGAAAACACAAATTTAGGCAGAAGATATTTAGAACAAAGATTTGTTAAATTATCTTCATTCTCTTTGTTCTTGAATACCTCTCCCTCCAACCCCACCACCTTGTTCCTGGGTACCACTACCTAGGCAGCAGCTGCTTGCCCAGGGATGGCTGAGGGGTTTGCCCCAGGGAAAATTCTCGTGTCTGAGTGAAGTTGCATCTGAGACTGGATTAGATGGCTTGCCTGGCCAGCTCTCAGAAAAGCAATCAGTACAGTAATCCCTCTCAAAGCCTGTAAGGTTTAGTGGCCTTCCCAGCCCTGCCCAGCAGTCAATGCCTCAATAATATCATCTGCCTCTGCATATGTGTGCTAAAACTCTGACAGCTGGTGTTCCAGGGTGCTATTCCTTCACTGTTCCACATTCATGACACAGCACTTGCCCCCTTTTTTTTTTTTTTGGCTCTAATTTTCAAGATACTGCTTTTTATTCTGTGGCGTGACAGAGATTGTAGGAGAACATCCAAGTTGAAGATTGGTTCTTCCATCTGGCAGATATTTCGGAGTGGAGAACACAGACTTAAATGCACAAGAGCATGGCTGTTTGGTGTCCTGATGTTGTGCAAGGGATGGGATATTTAGCAACACTTACAGAAGATTTTTGTGTACATTCAGGAAAAATGTACACAGTTTTGGAATACTTTCAACTCAGTGGAAATGTTCTTTTCTGTTGTTTTGGTTTCTGTTTGTTTATTCTAATTTTCTTTTTCCTAATTATAAGAATAAAAGAACAATTTATCTACTGTGCCCTAGATGGCATGGTTCAGAACAGTGCTTTTTGGTGATAACCAATGTGGTATATCTGGTGTCATTGTTATCAGTAGTTATGTTGATATATTGGCTCTACTTATGTTGATTTCCTTACTTTCATTTGATTTCTTAACATTGCTCAGTCACCGTGTTATGAAGCAAAATGTGCAAAGTGACGATATGTGCTGAGGACTGAAAATTTAGCAGTTTCCATTAAAAATAGAGGAAAGGAAAGCAAATTCCTTTACTTGGCATACGCTGTAATGCTAACCCTCAAAAGTCTGGGAGAACATATCAATAAATAACAAACTCTGGCAGTTATGCTTTTGCAAGTCTAATGAAGAATTATAAGGACGCAATATTGCATGTAGAGATTATGATGGTTTATCACCTTTCATATACATCTGATTTTCCCTTTTTATTGAGTTCAGTAGGTGTTAGATCAGAGATTTCATATCTGGAATTATTTCCTCCAGTCTCTCTTGGATATTTCTTTGAGATCTTCTTTCTTATAGCGATATTTTTCTGTATATACTCTGTAAATTGTTTTATTTTATTAAGGTAACACCTAAAGGTCTCAGTGATTATTTTGATGGCACTGAGGAGTTTACATGCATTGATTTTAAAAGATCACATTATCATCCAGCAAATGTAGGTATGTTCGTAGGGACAACAAAATTTCCAACAGGAGCACATGCAACACTTGAAATCATTTTGCTGTTCTCAGAAAATAAATGACATGAGCCTAATAGCTTGAGGTTGAAAGAGATTAAACATGTTATTGCCTGATAAAATATGCTAATGGCACCATTCACAAATTAAAATTATGTTTCTCATTTCCATTTGAATGTCCTATTTTATCATCTTGTGGTTGGAGTCTTCATATTATGATCAATGAGGCTACATAAGAAGTATCCCCGTGGACTACATATGAAAATATAAAAATAAAATTTCAAAATACATTTTTGTATTGGTTTCCACTATGCTTCCCATAATGTGCCATAGATAGTGAATAGACTAGTCTGTAGACTATTGGTTACATATATGTTTAGAATACACACACATTCAATGTTAGCCCGTAAAGCATTATGCAGAAAAAAAATGTTCCATACCTGTTGTCTTCTTAAAATGCACCTGAATAATAAAACATCAAGTCCTTTTCGTCAACTTCATGCATTTTCCTGTAACTTTTATAGAAAGTTAGTATGAAACACTTTACAGGGACAACCTGTAAACCTCTGTCCCGTCTTACAGTGCATTTCAAAATTTACCTCTGCTAAAGAGACCATACAGCATATTTTGATTCACCCAAGACTTGCACCCTGACTTTCTTGGAGCTAACATTGGCAAAATGTTGATAAGGAAACACACCAGCTCTGAGGAGCCACCAGATAGCATTTATTCTACAGTTCAATGATAAAAATAATTTGTCTTTAAAGTAGTGAAAGTCTCATGGTGAGATTTCTGACAAATAACAGTGAAAAAGGGTCTCGTACATATGAAGTAGGATGGTGTAAATTTTATGCACTCCATAATTAAATGCAGTAAAATTCCATGTGACTATAGAGCTGGTGTTGGACTGTAAGTTTTAGGTGACCTTTCCTGGAACATTCAACACAGCGTTTAAGGTGCAGATAGTGTAAGTAATTCTTTCTGTTTGCTAAACTTGCTTAGTTTTTTTGTAAACATGGAGCTCATGTCCAGCCTGTAGTTGAAACCCAGAGTGGCTGCCGGATAACTGGATAACTGAGAAAAGAGATGAGAGACAAAATCATATTTCGGGCTCCCTGCCAGGGATGTGGCCTCCAAGGCAAAGACCTGATAAGAAAGGGGAAGAAACATCTGTGGTTGGAGGGATTTGCAAAGGTGGGGCAGCACTGGAAATTTCCCCATCACTCGTTGATTCCAGATAGGGCAAGCAATTGGATAGCCTCTGCAAGTTGCTAGGGCAGACACCAAACACTTCTGTCAGTCACAACACAAGTTCTTCCAACTTCAGGTGTTTTAACTCACTCACGCTAACCCCTGAGTATGGCTGATTAATCTGAGAGGTGTTCCTCAGTTAGGGACTGGTAGGAGCAGGATCTTTCCTCTCCTCTCTGTTTCCAGACACAAGATAACTTTCTCCAACTTCAACACTAAGTCATTTTTTAGTTGAGAAGCTCAAAAAATGCACCATACATGTCTTCAAAACAAAACAAAACAAAACAAAAATCAGAACCAAAACCACAAACAAATCCCCCAACGAAAAACAAAACAACAACACCAACAAAACACAAAAAGCGAAAACCCCCACAAGCCCAAAATGCAACCCAAACTCACAGCTGTACACAGCTGTCACATTTTGTCATTCTGTTTATAAGAAACACTGAACAAAATGCTTGCTGGCCTGGTGGTGGACATCATCTTATTTTGGAGTCTGAGTTGCATCCAATTTATGGTTAAGCATGTAAGTGAGCTTTGAGACATCGTAAGTAAGACTTATGTTGCTTCAGAGAGCCTTAGTCAGAGAAGAGATGAGACTTTCCTTTCATGCTATACTTGTTAATGTTTAATTATCTATTCTGATTGACAAAGACTTCAGTCAAATTATCTTTTGAATGAAACAAGTGAAATAAATGGACATGATCAGGGAGGTGCCATGCTAGCCAAATTAAACCTGAAAACTTTCATTCTTTTTAGAAAGTTGTATCTGTTGATAGCACACAGACATTCTGCAAATCCTTCCTCCACCTAGCAGCAGTATTGTTGAAGTGAAGCAGTGATTCTAATTAATTAGAGGAAAGCTATTCTGTTTATTAGAATATTCTTTTTTTTTTTTTTTTTTTTTTTTTTGTATTTTTACGGAGTGAATCTAGGCACATGCTTAAAAAGTACTAAAAAGTGAAGAATCAAACATTCTAATATGTTGTAAAACTAGTCTTGCACTTGTCAAGTTTAATGAAGTTTAGCTACAGATTTAAACGCAGCAAGAATTAGGCCCTATATGCCCTACTGAGAAGGGGATGATTTTTAATGTAATGGTTATGTTCAAATATATCTAAATTTCTCCACAAAGGAAAACATGTTATATTTAATTAGTATCTTTGAGAATCAGCTGACTTCAAACGGTGATTTATTGTTTAATCATTGTTATTCAGAAATACATTTCAAAGCTAATGAGGCATTTTCACGTTCAAAGAAATTTTAAAGCACATTTTTCAAGTATAGCCAGATATCTTTTTTCTTAAAGCAATACTTCAATCACATTAAGAAGCTGAAATAGCTGTACATTATTTGTTTAATGCAGAACTAAATAAAAATGGTATATTACTAAACTCAAAAGACGCAAACACAGATTAATGTTCTCATACAAGTGTCCTCTACCATTGTGATAACAAATGGGAATTTTCAAGATGGACTAAATAGTGAGGGGTAGTGTCAAGTTTTAGAGGGTTTTTAACCCTAGAAGTGGAAAAATCATAAATCAAGCCCCAAATGAGGTAATATACATAAAAAGTAAGAGTCAGAAACAGCAAAAAAAATGGTGGGTTCATTTTGTTTGCTTAGGTTTCTGAGACAATAGAGTACAATATGGTAATATTTGCAAATCACTTCCATTCAAATATTATGATCTTCACAAAAAAAAAAAAAAACAACAACAACAAAAAAAACTGGCAATCTGGCAATTTATTCTTTTCTGGGTATATTTTTCTCCTCAGGCAGTCTTTTAAATCAACTGCTGAGGCTTTATGAAGACTATGTGGTGTTGTTGAAAGAATAAAGATGCTACCTACAGCAACAAGTCCTTAGAAATAATAATTAAAAACCCTGCAACAGTCATTGGGTTTGGTCTATTTTTGCCTTGTTCTTTGTCTATACATTTTTTAACAGGAATAAAATCCAGGAACGTTAGGGTAGTTATCTACCCATTGTAGTTCTTCTTGTGTATGCTAATGATGATTAGAAGTCCAATGTATTATGAAGTTAAATTTGTCCTTTTGCCATGAAAATTTAATAATCAGTGTTTGGTCTGCTCTGATGCCAGGTTAGGATTTTTAATAGTCCTTAAAGACTTTCATCAAAACTCATGCATTCATTAGATTACTTGGGAAGTCCTGTATGTAAAAATGCAGTGTCTTCAAAATACTGATAGACAAACTAAAAAATAAGCAAACTAGAACTATATGGCCTTCTTTTGAAGTAAAAACAAAAACAAAAAAGTATACAAGTTTGCCACATGAAATCATGAAATCATTGAAACTCCTAGTAAAAGATAGAATATTTTCAAGTTTTAAATGAAATTAAAGAAAATAATTGTGATGGGACAAAAAATATAAAACTGTATTTAGCAACACAGATTTGCAAGATTTTTTCCTGACTAAGCCTGTACTCTTATTGTTGCAAGTGAAAGCAGAATTCCACAAAAGCAGTTAAATATATGTGAATTTTAGTTACTGGCATGGACTAGTGCTATTTAGTGCCACTTGAAAGGCATTGGACTTCAGATATAGATCCTTCATCACCCATTCTGGCATCCTTCTTCTCCACCATCTTGTTCTGTTTGCTTGTGCCATTTCTGAAATAAAAAACAATCTAAAAGGAAAAAAAAAAAAAAAAAAAAGGTACTAAAAGTCTTCAAAATATTGCTGTTTGGCTGAAATTGTGGTTCTCTTGACAACCCAAATATGATGTCTAAAGACAATACTTTGCATTTTTAAGGCAATATTTTATAGCTCTTTGAAACCACTCAGCCCTATCTGGTTAGTAGGGTTAGACATAAAGGGTGAAAACATAATATGCATAAGAGCTGAGAGAGCCTTATTTTCTTGATAAGCATGTAAACTGCTCTTGCTGCATGCTGAAAATTCATGCATAACTTTTCCTTTGCAGATTACCCTCCTTATACAGCAGATGGAATAAAATGCATATGCAAAGATACTATCAGATGCAAACACAAAACAAGAGGGCAACACAGAAAACTGAAACAGAGAGGATCATAAGCAGAAAGTTTCATGACCAAAGATGAGTGTCGTCAGACAGTCAATAAAGATGTGAAATCCAGGACGTCTGCTCTGTCCTCAACTTCAAAGAGAACTACAGATTACTATGTTCCTTTCTTCCTCTAGGTCTTACAGGTTACGTTTGTATATGTATACCTTTGTACTTTAGTACAAAATACCAAAGGAAGCTCAGAATAGTGAGGCATAGGAAAAAAGTATGTAGGTGTTTCCAAGGCCTTAAATGCTCCTGCAGCTGAAGACAGAACATCTGCCAGCCACTGTAAGTAAACGTTTGCCTCCTGCCTCCCCCATGGCTGCCAGTTTCACCAATTTCTGCTGTTACAAAGGCTTTCTGAAGAAAATAACAAACATTATTACTAATATTAAGGTTAATATTGAGTTCAAGATATTGTCTAATGCCCAGCCAAATCCTGAAACTACAGGGATTTTTTGGGGAAAGTTGTCCCTACAGACCTCTCTTTGCTTCCTTTCCATGTGGGGTTTATGTTGGCAAAGGCCATGGAAGTTCTAGGGAGACATCCAGGCTGATGAAAGCGTAAGGCAAGAGAGGAAAGGCTTTGCACTTCCACTCTAGATGGAGAGAGGGCAGTTCAGGTGCTCTAGGTGCCCCACAACCCACCTACATAGGCTTCCTTTCTCCAGCAAATCTGACAGAGACTAGTTTTGGTAAGCAAGCGTGAGTCCAGCTGGTTTACAGAATCACAGAATCACAGAATAGTCTAGGTTGGAAGAAACCTCCAAGATCACAGAGTCCAGCCTCTGACCTAATGCTAACAGTCCTCCACTAAACCATATCCCTAAGCTCTACATCTAAATGTCTTTTAAAGACCTCCAGGGATGGTGACTCAACCACTTCCCTGGGCAGCCTATTCCAGTGACTAACAACCCTTTCCTAATATCCAACCTAAACCTCCCCTGGCGCAACTTTAGCCCATTCCCCCTTGTCCTGTCACCAGGCACGTGGGAGAACAGACCAACCCGCACCTTGCTACAGCCTCCTTTAAGGTACCTGTAGAGTGCGATAAGGTCGCCCCTGAGCCTCCCCTTCTCCAGGCTAAAGAGTCCCAGCTCCCTCAGCTGCTCCTCGTAAGACTAGTCCTCCAGACCCTTCACCAACTTCGTAGCCCTTCTCTGGACTCGCTCGAGCACCTGCATGTCCTTCTTGTAGAGAGGGGCCCAAACCTGAACACAGTACTCGAGGTGCGGCCTCACCAGAGCTGAGTACTGGGGGACAATCCCTTCCCTGGACCTGCTGGCCACGCTGTTTCTTATGCAAGCCAGGATGCTGTTGGCCTTCTTATCCACCTGAGCACACTGCTGGCTCATATTCAGCCCACTGTCAAGCAATACTCCCAGGTCCTTCTCTGCCAGGCAGCTTTCTATCCACACATCTCCCAGCCTGTAGCTCTGTTTGGGGTTGTTGTGCCCCAGCTGCAGAACCCGGCACTTGGCCTTGTTGAACTTCATACAGATGGCCTCAGTCCAGCCTATCCAGATCTTCCTGCAGAGCCTCCCTACCCTTGAGCAGATTGACACATGCACCTAACTTGGTGTCATCTGCAAACTTACTGAGGGTGCACTCATCCAGATCATCGATGAAGATGTTAAAGAGAACTGGCCCCAGTAGCAAGCCCTGGTTTAGTGGGTATCTACCCAAAATAGCTATGAGACAGGCAGCTCTGTTTCCCTACAGGGAAAAACTAGAAGCAGAAGGTTGGGAAGGTCATGCTTGAGGCCAAGTGCTATGGCCACAACTTACTGGATGGATGCTCAATATCTGGGTGGCAGCTGAAGGACAGCTTGAGGCCCTGCCTGTTCCTGCTCATGGGCTGGGAATAGAACAAAGGCACTGGGTCGAGTTCCAGCCTCCTTATGCCACCAGTGTCATAGGCATTGCTGTCTCCAGGGCTTCCCTGCTCGTATATTGTCATGAGATGTCTGGGAAAAGTTGCAGTCTATTTTTTGCCTCACAAGAAAAGGCTCAGCAAACTGAAATTGGAGACACAAAGCTTCAGATGGAGAAGATAAATAAAACAATAACAGGAAGACAAAAGCAGAGATGGAATATGTTTTTTCAAACCAGCCTAGTGATTGAGAAACTCTGCTTAAAAAAATCTGCAGTGGCAGCTTGATTCCTCCATGTTGAGAAATTGCTTTAGAGGAATGGGGTTTTCTGCCTTTAATTTTCTCAAGATATTAAGAAAGTTTTGTGCTGTTGTCCTAGTTCCTGCAACAGATTGCTATGTACTTTATGTTCCCACCTAGGAAATTGTCCACGCATAAATAAAATAACACTCAGTAAAGGATATTGGAGACCATTTCTCTTTTTCTGACACTCTCTAGGCCCTCATTTTGTGATACCAAAAAGTTTATCCATGTGAATTAGCTGAAATATAACTTGAAATCATGCAATACCTATCTTCCTTGTGCTCGTGGCTTGCGCTTTCTAAAGGGAGGACTTGTCTCCTAATTGTAGAGGCTTCTCATAGATACCCAGTTGTAATCTACACCCTGAACTGAGGAAAAATTTAAGGAAACTTCTAATTTTTAAGCTAAGTGTTCTTGTGTGTTTTCATGGGCAGAATAAACTTGAGCAGATAGTATTGCAACTTTCATCCCTTCCATCCAAAAATATATCATGACCCAAGGGCTTTCTATATAGAAAAAAATTACATACATATAAGAAGAGCATATTTATTTTGGGTGCAGTTATGAGGACAGAAACTAGCTGTAAGCTGCTTTAATGGAGCAGAGGAAACAGTAGAAAGTTCAGACAATTAATCAGTGATCTTTCCTGGCTCCTGCCAGGTACCATAGGATGTTACATAGGTCAGATGGAAGTTTAGAGCAATCCATGAGGTGACATGTAGAAAATGCCTTCTGTAGCACCACTATTTTTTGTTCTCTGTTGCCATTGATCTAACAGCAGATCTCCCAGCTACCTGAGGCTGCAAAGTGCCAAACACTGTCAAAGAAGTACCAGAAAGGGCAACTCCATTTTTGAATAAAGTGCTCTCTGATAATTTCTGGGCTTATCAAATAATACCATTAGGCAATAATTCTGGAACTTTCAGAAAAGGCCACAAGATTTGCAAATCTGCACAATCATCTAATTGTTCTTTTGCTGTCAGGACTTTACAACCTGCTCCACACCCTTTCACCATATGTAGAAAACTGAGGATGAATGGAGTAAAATTTATCTGGACATTCAAGGGAAGGCTTCTTAGCTGAGACACCGAATCAATTAAATGCTTCTTTAAAGTCCTTTATCTGGGCTGTACTGAGGATTTAGAGAAACTTCCAATTAAAAACATGAAGTGAATTCTGTCACCCTGTTCCCCTCATGAGCACGGTGCTACATGTTGTTGTTGTGGAGAAAACCACAGGGTTTAAGCTGACAAGTGAAGATTAGGGCATGTTTCTGAGAAGTAGAAGGTTGTGCCTTGTGAGAACAAGCACCTTTCAACTAAGTATTTCCACTGTTGCTTCTAGCTGGGGGAGGCTCTGGATGTTCCTGCCTCTGGGCATCATCTCTACTGGGACGTCATTTCCCCAGAGGAGCATTCCTGTGGGCTGACCTACTGATTTTGTTCAGTCTTCTCACCTACAAGATAGGCTGATTGAAATTACTAGGACTCTAATTTCTCAAAGAAAAAAATAATATGTTTTAGGAAAAGTCCCATAAATTCATAGGAGAATTCTAGAATCTGTAATGATTAGCTTCTGCCATGGTGTTTTACCTCAGTAGCTAAGGCAGAAACATTCTTAGGTTTACGTGGACTTCCACGAATGCTCAGTGGTCTAGTAGAGTTCCTGGGAGAATCTACCTGTGGGAGACATAATACAGTGTGACATTTATAATGGAAAGGTCAAATGGCTGTCCTGTGAGCACAGTCCCATTGGATACAAAATTTAGAATACGAATTGCGATTTGATTTGATCTAAGCATTGGGAGCAAGTGAGTCAGAGTATTGACGAGGTCAGACAGTATGTCATTTGGTTATTTGCTGTATTTATTTCTGACATTCAAAGGGTGACAGCTTATCTTCCCAGAAGAACCTACTAATATGCTAAATCAATATAAGAAGGGAAAGTGCCAACCTCATCATTCGTATTTACTGTAAAAATGGCTCGGCCCAGGTTAACAAACCAGTCAGTTGGATATACAGTATCAATTTCTTGAATATTAATATTTTCTCACAATTTCTAAATCCTGTGTGGGATCTGGTAGAGTTTCTCTCTGTAATTAGATAAGAAAGCAACCATAATGGCTAACATGACAGTGTAGGTAGCAATAAGCAGTACTCGTTAACATCTTTCTTAACAATTTGGAAGACGGGGTAGAGTGCACTGTCAGTAAATTCACAGACAACACAAAACTGGGGGCAGTGGCTGATTCACTAGAGGGCCGCACTGCCATGCAGAGGGCCCTTGACAGGCCAGAGGGGTGAGCAGACAAGGATCTCATGAAGTTCAACAACAAGTGCCAAATCCTGTGTCTGGGGAGGAACAACCCCAGGCACCAGTACACATTGAGGGCCACCCAGATGGAAAGCAGCTTGACAGAAAAAGACCTGGGGGGTCTTGGTTGATACAAAGTTGAACACAAGACTGCAGTGTGCTGTTGCTGCTTAGAAGGTTAACACTATTTTTGTCTGCCTTAGGCAAAGTATTGCCAGCAGGTCAATAGAGGTGATCCTTCTCCTCTATTGAGCACTGGTATTTGGATACATTGAGTGCCGTGTCTAGTTCTGGGCCCCCCAGTACAAGAGAGACCTGGACAAACTGGAGAGAGTCCAACAAAGGGCCACCAATGCGATAAAGGGACTGGAGCACCTTTCCTGTGAGGAGAGGCTGAGAGCTGGGCCTGTTCAGCCTGGAAAAGAGGAGGCTTGGGGGGGATCTCATCAGTGTCCATAAATACCTGAAGAGAGGGTGCAAAGAAGACAGAACCAAGCTCTTTTCAGTGGTGCCCAATGCCAGGACAAGAGGCAAAAGGCACAACGTGCAGCAGAGGACGTTCCATCTAAACATCAGAAAGTACTTATTTACTGTGTTAGTGTCTGAGCACTAGCACAGGCTGCCCAGAGAGGTTGTAGAGTCTCCTCCTTGGAGATCTTCAAAAACCACCTGGGTATGGTCCTGGGCAATCTCTTCTAGGTGACCTGCTGAGCAGGAAGTTGGACCAGATGGCTTCTGGAGATGCCTTCCAACCTCAACTATTCTGTGATTCTGTGAATTAGGAAATAGTGACTTTTAAAATTTTATACATCTGAGTAACTACAGTGAATAGTATTAGTGGGTGAGAGATAATAAAAACCAGTAAAGCTTATATTTAGAGTTATCCCACAAAATAACTGGGTGCAGTCAATATTTGATGGCTTATTTAGTCACTGAAAAACTAAGCTCCTACATCTAGCAGAGAAATAAAGCCAGGTTCTGAAGAGTTTGACAAGCAGCATGCAGTATGGTCTTTTTTTTTTTTTTTTTTTTTTTAGACAAATCAATGAGTGAAAAGAAAATGTCAGTCTTTTTAGTACTACTTACTGCCTTTTTAAAACAAAAGGTGATCTATTAACAAAGTGCCTGTGTGTTGAATTTAGTACTACACAGCTTTTTAGTGATTAATGACACAGGGAATAGGTGCTTCAGTCCTATCACTGGATGGAAATTTTTCCTTGCATTAAGTAACAATCTGAATTTACAGAGGATCAGTTACACTACATTATGCTTTTGGGTATCCTGTCATACAGAAATGAAATATCTATATTCTGTTTCCAAAACAAAAAGCAAATTAATTCAATTTGCTTTAACTCCCAGTAAAAGCATGGCCTCCCAAGAGGATTTGGTGCAGTTTAATCAGACTGTTCTAAAAATTAATTCAGATCATTTTTATTTGATATCTCCATGTGAAGAATCCTCTTCTTCTTAGTGAATACCTACATAAAACTATGAGTATATAAAATAAAGTGAACTCAGTAATTAAATTTACATAAGGAATTAAAAACCAAAGGGACTCACCTCAGAATAATACTGGATGTAGCAATATATTGGTTGTAAAATGTAACAATTCAGTGACTGACTTCCACAGAGTTTTAGCCATCTTTGTCTTAACGGCTGCCAACTAAATCCATACTGCAACCATGCCATTGAGAGTCTGGTGCACTTGCCATGACTGTGCAAAGAAAATGGTTTTTCATTTGCTTTCTGAGGGTGATAACTGGAGAGATCAGGCTGTTTGGGCTATGTCCAGGTGACCTGATTCCTGATCCCTGTCCAGGTGACCTGTGAAGACAAGACAAAAGCAGTTGATTTGTTCAGTGAAGCTCTCCTCAGAGAACAAAGAATATATATATATATATATTTAAATTTTCTCTGAGATTTCATTAGATGTCATCTGATGTTGCTTCATAGGTCTCTCTGTCTGTTGGCAGTTCCTTTGGAGCACCTGGCCAGCTTGACCTGGCTTTGTCTTGCATGGCCCCAGCAGGAGGGCAATGCATTTGGCCATTTGGCATGCGGCTTTGTGGGTCATGGAGCCCAAGACGCTCTGCAATTCTTCTGTATCTCATTAAAGAAAGCATTTGCTTTCTCCCTCTGCACATGATCCAGGACAAACAAAAGAAAGCAGTTACTTAATATCACTTTTCCACTGTTTTTTTTTTGTTGTTGTTTTTGTTTTTGTTTTGAGAGCAACTTAGAGAAAGTTTCCTAAGAACTTAATACAAATTAATTCAGTTGAAGTCCCTGTAGTCATTGTGCTCAGTGTTCACTTGGTGACTCACAGTCTGGTTGATATTTTTGCCCTATGAACTTACTCGTAAAGACAAATTACTATTGCATAACATTTTGGTTGCGGTAAAATAATGTATCACCTGTTTTTAAGAATAACTTTGTTTAGCTTGCACTCTGGTGCTTTTGTTCTCTTGCTGCTAAAACTTCTCCTCTGGGTTTAATATTTCCAAACTAAACATAGTAACCTTTTCTTAGTTTTAATAAAATTTGAAAATAAAGAGAAATGGCTTATAACTAGGAGTTCACAAATATTTTCCTCCTAATGCCAGAGCTGAGGTCATTATAGACATCAAACTGAAAGATTAACAGCATCATAATGAAGTAATTAGTTTTCTAAAAGATCTGTTTATTAAACAAATGATCTACTGAAAGAGGTAGCTTATCTATTATAGTTATGGATACTAATGCAAAACCTATTGATTAAAAATAACAGTTTTGTTTTCAGAGTTAAAAATTATTTTCATATTTGAACCAGGAAAAAGTTTTATTGGAAAGAATGTTAGTATACTTGTCTTTTAGCTGATTATAGATTCATTCATATAAAAAAAAAAAAAAAAAGGCAAATCTGTAGAGGTCTTGTACCACTTTTTATTAAGGTATGGAAACCTTCCAGAGGCATGTTTTTAGTTCTCCAAGGCACACATATTCTGACATGGTCCTTAGAGGCATGACAACCTTAACCAGTTTGACTTGTATATATTCAGTAAATGAGAAGGCCAATGAAGGTCAATGAAGGAACAGTTCAGCACTTTTAATTGCAGCAGAAGACTGGGGAGGAGAATAACAAAATTCAAGAAATTTCTGTCATCAGGGTTTTTTGAAGTCATCTTGGTTTGTGCTGTTGGGGGAGCTGCCACCCATGGTGGTAGTCTGAGAACAAAGCAGGATCAGCCCTCAGTGGTGTGGCTCAGGAACATTCTTCAGTGCTTTGTCTCAGCTCAGCAAATGCTCTTTGGTTCAACAACGAATGATCTCCATTCTTTGCTCGTGTTACTGAACTACAAGCTGTAGCTCTGCAGTAGGCATGCCTGCAGGTACTGAGAAAATAAGTGAACTGATTTTTCAGACCATTTTCCCAAACATTTTCACTCCTGTTGGGACTCATGCATTGCCAGACCTTATGTAGCCCTGTTCTTCAGCCCTGCATGAAAACGACAGCAACTTAATAGATTGCCACGGTCGAAATGGTAGAGTAGGCAACAAACTGTCACTGCTGTAACGCCATTTGGTTCCTACCCTGTTTTTGGAACATCATGACTTACATGGACTTCTCCACTGAGTTTCTTTGCAAGGGTTTTCATCAGAACTACTTATTTTTACCAGTGGACAGTAGCCTTGCTCCAGAAAGCCCGTGGTGGGCTCTGGTCCCCACGACACAAGGTCTGGGTGCCAGTGGGGTGGGTTCACTGCCAAATGCAGCACCCTGTGTACAGCACTGATGCTGCAGAGACGTTCATTTGCAGTCTCAGAAATGAAGTTGTTTTACTGGCAGTGACCACAGGCAGATTCAGCAAGATTATATCCAGTAAGAAATAATATTTGCTTGCTGCTAGTGAGCTCTCCAAATTC
This sequence comes from Nettapus auritus, assembly GCA_011076525.1. Lineage (NCBI taxonomy): Eukaryota > Metazoa > Chordata > Aves > Anseriformes > Anatidae > Nettapus > Nettapus auritus. The sequence goes on along the minus strand of CM021765.1, from coordinate 35,176,782 downwards.
TTCTCTGTTATTTTTCCCCTCAAAAGAATATTTCAGAACATCATTGGCAGCCGGTTAACTGCTATTCCTCATTGATTCCGTCCAAACTCAGAAGCAATCAGAATGTAGTAATCAAATGTATTGATCACCCTGCAACACAGAATTTGATGGACAAAAGAGGTTAATGATAGTCCCTATACACAGAAAATTCTCTAATACCATTTTTCTTTTATGACTCCTGGATGAACTGAGCTTCAAGGACTTGTTTAAAAGAAACGAGTGTTTTATTCCATCAGGTATCACACTGGAACACAAATGGTCTAAATGATTGTTCCAAAAAGTTCTGTTATTTTTCTTTTTATTTTTCTTTTTAGTGTTCTTTAATGCAAAAACAGTTGTTGCAGAAAGCCTCTGAAGGTTTCTTTGTGTGTGTCTGTACACCAAAAGAATAATGCAGCATGATGTTTTGTAAGAGACTGAACCAGAGGTTCAAGTTAGTTACAAGGAGGTTGATTTGGTGTTTGGATTGAAGGTACTCTGACAGAAATCACGTTGCAAAAACTAGACCAGTGAGGTATAAATTAAGAAGGGGACAGGGTAGGCTTTACAGATCCTACTTTATGAAACTGCTCAGAAGAACAAGGCATATACTCTACTTACATAAATCAAAACAATTATTTGAATTTGAAGATACAGATGCTTATTTATAACAAACAAACCAGACCAGACATGAATATATTTTACATGAGACAGTTCATGTTAAACACTGAAAGTCTTTCCTACCCTTATCGTAATGAAATATACAGCAGAATGAAAAAAAAAAAATTATATTTAGACACAGTAAGTCTTGGAAACATTATCTGTTTTTCAGCTCTGATTGAAATAGAATTGAGTAAAAGTACAATTTTCTGGTCCTTAAAATAGTCACAGATCTTAAAACTACCTTCACCCTCCCTCAGAAGTTCTTTGAACTTTTAAATTGGCAAAGGATAATATTTATTGGTTTGATAACACAAGTTTCTGAAACCTTACAGAACTGGTCATCCACAGGATTTTTTATAACAGAAAGATTTCTCATTTTTTAAAATATCCCGCCTTTCCTATTTGATATGTTTTACCTTCCAAACAAAATGAGAGATGTACTAGAATTCAGTGGCATTCCATATAAATGGTTACAGCCTGTGCACATATTGAATTTTCTAATATTATTGAAAAGATAGTCTGACACCAGCACGAGTAAGATGTTGATGATGGCCAAAAAATTATAGGCAGGGTTGTTCTTTGTTGTTGTTGTTTTTGTCTTCTCTTGTGAATTCCACCCTAAATGGTTTGTCCTCTTTTGGTGGCATGAATTTAGTGGTAGTATAATAGGATATTAAGGTTATAAATGGTTTATAAAGACATAATCAATAATTAAATTGCATGTTTTACACACAGGTGGAAAATTGTCATGGTCTATGGCAGCTAACCTTTTGTGCCAGGAGTGTATCCATGTTTTTGAGAGTTATAAAAGAGCCACATGCCCACCTTTTGCCCCCTCTGTGGCAGGAGCAGGGTCCCTGCGCAGAGGAGCTTGCTGGCTCTAGCAGAGCCCTGCTGCCACCCTTCCCTGGAGCTCTGAGCTGCCTGGCCTGGGTGCCTCATGCCAGTGAGGCAGGACAGGGGCTACCTGTAAGAACTGGGTTTGCAGCATGGTTTTCTTTTGCTCTGGCTGGTTTGGGGAGGGTGGGTGGCTGGGAAGAGGCTGCTGCAACTCAGTAATATGGGCATTTTGCTCCTGGTCCCCTGTGTCCTGGAGCTTCTCTGGTGATGGGCAGGATGGATGCCAGACTTACAGGACTGCTGTCAGCAGCAGCCTGGGCTGACACTCTCTTTTCACAGATCCTATGGGATTTCCAGTAGAATCTATTGCTGTTGGTTACTACTATTTAGATTCAATTTTAAGCACACAGCTCTAGCATGGTCCATATATTTCCACAATATGTAATACATTATCCAGATCAGTCTGATATATTAGGCTTAATGAAATAACTTGTCAAAATGAATGAAGAGAATATACATTTTGCATATTGCCCTTGCTTTTTTGCTTTTTTTTTCATTTTTTATTCACTGATTTCATGGCTCAGTAAATAATAGCAGGCCTTTTATTCCTTAGACTAGACGTCTAACTATGTCTAGACATCTCAGCTAACTATGTTAACATCCTCTTGTTCTTTTCCATATGGAAGCTTCTAAGGGTGGGTAGTCAAAACAGTCTAAAGTAATATTTTCACATATGTATGCAGGAGCAGCAACAAAAATCCTTTCAGGATATACCCTGAAACAGTGCTGTGAATAATCCAATGAAATCTGTAGCATAAAGGAGAGTGGTATCTGTACTAGCTCATGAACTATTGCTTTGATTGTAAAAGAACTACTTTGCTATAAATCAGCACTGTAAATTTTAATGTTGGCATAAATATCTATATTTCAGTTGTGGCTTTGCCCAGAGACTCCAACAAGAAGAGTTCACTTCTGCGGCAGTATTGAGCGGGGTCCTGGGGATGTGAATTTCAGTGTGGGGTCCTTATCAAAGGGCCAGATTCTCCACAGAGTGTCTAGACATGAGATACATTAGCTGTATTTCAAAGAGAAGAGAAAACATTAAGCTGCAATACGTAGCAGCTTATGGGTGATAATATTTTTATATAAATGTATGAAATGTAACTTTTATACAGAAAAAATCCCCACTCTGGTACATCCAGAAATATATTAAAAATATGCCTAAATTTAAGCACTTGTATAACCCCAGTTAAGTCCACAAACCTAAGCACTTATGTCCCTTTCTGAACTAGAATCTCTGTTACTGTTCTGTCTCACTGCTTTTCTGCCCTGTTTTCATGTCATCTACAGTTTCTCAAAATCTTCACATTTCTTTGCCTCTTGGTGGTACTTACAGATGAACATGGAACAAACTGAAAACTACCTCTATGTTTATTACACTTATAAACAAAAATGGTTATTTCAGATTTAACTACAGATCAGTTCGGAACAGCTATGACGTAGCTGTCAGCAGACAGACTGTCTTGCAAAACTATAAGCTGTAGTACACAACATGAATCCAAATAGCCCCAGATAGTACCAGTTTCAGATGGGATAGAGTTTTTCTATTAGCTAGTAGCTAATAGAAATAAGTTTCTATTTCTAGTAGCTGGTTAGGTGCTGTGTTTTGGATTTAGGTTGAAGATAATGTTGATAACACTGATGTTTTAGTTGTTACTGAGCAGTGCATGCTTTGAGTTAAGGACTTTGGGACTTCTCATGCTGCCCTGCCAGCGAGGAGGCTGGGGATGCAAAAGGATCTGGGAAGGGACACAGCCAGGACAGCTGGCCCAGTCCGACCAAAGCGATGTCCTATACCAGATGGCATCCTGCTGGACAATAAAACTGGGGGCATTTGGCCAGGGGGCTGCTGGGAATTGGCTGGGCATCTGTCATCTGGTCATGAGCAATTGCATTGTGCATCTTTATTATCATTATTATTATTATTGTTATTATTATTACTCTGGTTTATTTGTTTTCTTCTTTCTTATTAAACTGTCCTTGTTTCAACCCATAAGCTCTTGCACTTGTATCGTTTTTGATATTCTCTTCCATCCCACTGGAAGAGACAGAGCGGAGTGAGTGACCAGCTGCTTAGCTGCCTGTTGGGTTAGATCACACCACCACAATACAAGAAAGTATTAAAATGTGTTTGAATATAAGAACAAATTTGATGCTTTGCTGAACTGGAATCAAAAAAAGCTTTGTACCAGATACTTGCTAGATCAATTCCTTTTACGGTGACTGTCTGGTGAAGCAACATAAAGACAGTCTGATCCTTATATTATCTCTGTGCTGACCTAGCAGTGCCACTTTCTTCTTCACATTAAATAAGCTACTCTTCATTCATCATCTTTGCCTGAACATTCCTTTGCTCTCCATTCCCTATTGGAAGGGTTGGGGATTTCTGTCCCAAGAAAAACCTCCATACCTAGTCAAAAACAAGGTACAATTACTGTATTATTACAATTTACAGGTTAGTCTATTGCTGAAAATTAATTTGTGCTTAAATCATCTAAAATAAACTTAATTTCTAATGAATGGACATGAAACTCAAGGAAGTATTTTGCTGAATTATATACGCCAGTTTCTCAGGTGGTGATCGTTACTGGCTCTTGAACAGTATGAGATGACCCCATAGACTTTTTAATGGTGAAATCTTATGGTGTTTTGTTGTTGTTACTATTTTGTTTTGTTTTTAATCTTTAGTGTAACATCACTCCAATACAAGTGTTGTGGAAAAACACTTTATAAATGTGTATTCTGGAGTCCCAAAAATTGATAATTAATCAGATGAAATGTACTTTAGTTTTTGCTTAGGTTTCACCATCTGCTCCTTTTCAGTCTCAAAGCTTGCTGTTAATTGTAACTAAACCAGTTTGCTTATAGCTCAAGACTACTTCTGAAACCAAATCCTACTCCTCTCACACAAATAGTCCCATTCATTAGATGGATAGTCTTGTTTTCAGCAAAATACCAGCTTAAAGAAACCACACTGTTGAAATTACAGGCGTTGTTCTTGAGAAACAGGTCCTAAATCATTTTTTGGCACTTCAGAACATTCTATACAAAACTGCGTACTGAGTCAATGGAATTTTTTTGAATATCTGAACAGTTCCCTACACCATACCAAGGACAAATTTGCAAGGTTCTATTCTATTAAAAATATCTTGAAATGTATTGGCTGCTTCATTTCCTCCTCAGTGGATTAATTTAATTAATCCACTGTGTGATTCTTCTTGATTACTGGAACTATTAAATCCAACATAAACATCAGTGCATTACAGTATGCCCACAGCCAGACAAACCACTGCAAATCCCAGATTGGGCTGGTTCTTGCATGTAACATTTTTATGAGTGATGGCTATTTAGTTCCCTTGAGGAAAATCTGGGTCCTTCTGATGCTAGATGATCTTATTCTGTTGCGTTACCTGCCTATGAACCCAGATAGCTGATGAAAACAATGAAATCCAGAGCATCTTTCTTCTGACCCTCAACAATAATTGGTCAAAATAACTATTTTTCTTTGAACTGTTTCAGGGAGATTGTCTTGCTATCTGTTGATCCTGTTACACACATAATGGAAGTCTTCATCCAGAATTCACACCTAATTATCATGATCAGCCATTGGAGACCTCTCAGACTCATTGGGTTTTATTCCATGGGACCAGCAGGTATGTATTTTTAGGGTAGCACCAGAATGGTGCAGGTCATCCTTTCTGTACACATTCCTGAGGGAAAGAACACCACTCCTGCAAGATGACAAAGAAGCCACCATTGGAAAAAAGTCTTCTCCTCGTTGACCTACTCCAAGCAGTGGGAGCTCTAGGGGAGCAGATGCAGCCCTGTCCAGTGGAAGAAGCTGGACCAGCAGACCGTGGTGACTCCTGGACTCAGCTGCGTGCTTCCTCCCTTTGTGTGTGCCAGAAATGGGCCTCCTGCTCTGACCCTGGGCAGATTTATCACAGTCTGACTCCCCTCCTGGGGTCACATCAAGGAAAAGACTCCTCTGCATGCCTGCCACACATACCACACCAAACCCGGAGAAATGAGGTTGGTGGAGTAGGTAGGATATCATCCCAAAAAGGTTTTATTCCCCCCAGTGTTTCTTTATGATAGTCATTTTTATGGGTTGGAATGATGTGAGATCATGATGAGAAAGAGAAATGTTTGTACACCACATTAATAAAAATGTTCTGACACAAAACGGTTCTGGCTTGTTTCTGGGTGTTTCTCATATATCTTACGTATATTGTTTATTTGTATATAGCCTGGAGTGAAGAATTTTCTAGGTTTCTTTCTTGGAATGTGAATCCAGAATAATATGATCATGAAAGTGCCATTTATTTTTTTATTACGCCAGTGTAACTGGGAAGAATAGTCCAAAAAATGCTTCACACCTCATACCTGAGGAGTAACACTGCTGAGAAAGGGAAGGAAGCAGGGGGACCTGCTGCTCTGCTTTAGCAATCATGATTTTACAGGTAGTGTCAATTTATAAACATTTTTTCTTAATTTTATTATTGCCATTGGTCATGATCAAAGCAAATACTTCAGATGAACACACCTATTTTAAATGAAGCTTTCAGGGCTGTGTTTTATGCAGACTGAGTATGATTTAAAACGAAATAAGTAAAAGATTTCTAAAATGAGAGTCAGAAGAAATCTTCACTGAAAAGCAAAGGATTCCACACATTTGTGCACTTAAATAATAAGACAAAAAATGACTGCAATTTTTATCTGTTACTCAATTGCTAAATAAGATACTACTTTTGCTAGTTCCATCTTCCAAGTCATTTGGAATGCATCAGAATACAGCAGTAAAAGGGGTAGATGGAACTGGGTAAACTATACGGCAGACCAGACACTCATAAAAGAACTAAATATTCTCCAGGCACAGTGGGGAAATTTCTAAGCTGATGCTGATAACAGACAGCAGACTTCAGAATTTTAAAAAATACCTGGGAGAAATCTGAACTGGCTTCAGTAAGTATAATGACCTAATCAGTTCTTTGTCAAATCTGTGTTTTCATCTCAAGTTAACAGTAAAGTTTAACTTGAAACTATGGTGGAAACATATAAAAACTTTTGGTGAAATAACACAGCACCCAGAGCATCTTTGGTGCAAACCATGATCCAGGAGGCTTGGGTCAGTTTGTGACAGCTTCAGAAAAGACCTCACTGTGCTCCTGTAATTTTCCTAAATACCTTTGACTGTGAGTGAACTGATATTTATACTTTTTTTTTTTTTTTTTTCTTTAAAAATCTTAGTTAAATTTCTATAAATGCTCAGCATTGGCCCAATCTTATTCCTACTGTTGCTGAGTTGTGTCACTGAATGAAACCCCTGCTGAGCGGCTTTGGACAGCTCAGCCTCAGAAAGACGATAATGCTTTGTTTGTAAGACCCTACTCTACCCACCAACTTTCATGATAGTTTATAACCCTCAGAGTTATGACTCTCATTTGAAAGAGGAAGTAAAGGCTGGTGGCTGGTGGGTTAATATTTTCCAATAGTTACCTGGTTCGGCTTTGTGATCCATCTCTGATTTTCAGTGTGGACTTAGGCAAACCACCACCACTAAATTGTATGCACACCAGGCAATAGGGTTGTGCTAACCTGAGCTGGTGAGTCTCTATTTTTGGTGTGGTGCTGCCTTTAAGCTGACACACCGTGCTTCTTGGCTGTCTCACTCATGAGCACAGCGATGCTGCTTCTGTAGCTGGGAACCACACATGGGCACAGCTCTGGCATTCCAGCATAGTGCTCCCAGCATGTCAGATCACATTTTCTGTCCCAGCCAAGTAGATCTGCCCCACCTTTTGTCTTCATGGGGACTTCTGTGCACTGAGTGCAGGGCACAGCATCCCAGGCTCAACTAGGGTGATGTTTGAGTGACAGATGCAGTAGCAGAGCTCTGTTCTCAAAGAACTTGGCCTGTACAATTGTTTAAAGGAAAGCAACACATTTTGGTAATGTCAAATGTCATTTTAACAGAATTTAATAAGCTGTTTGTGGATGCACTGAATTTGTCAAAAATACTTGCTAGGTCTGACTAGAATAGTAATGGCTGGAATATACACAGGGAAAGACTGGATCATTAAATAAACTCCTGTGCTTGTAACCATCATTTGTCCGAAGGAGAAATTAATGATCATATGTGTTATGGTATAAATGACTACAAAAAATGAAATCAACAAATTAAATTTGACTAACAACTCAGTAAGTTGATAGATTGTACCTTTGCTGCCTTGGTGGTAGGGAGGGGCATAGAGTATTACTCATGAAGAGTAAAGTAAAGGAATAGCTGTGCCTGTTCATCAGGCATGGAAAAGTTAGAGCAGGAAGCACATACTCAACTGTTGTTGGAACAGGGTTGGGTTTTTTGTTTATATTTTTTTCCTTTTTCCAAATCAGGGGTTTACTCATTCATTCTCAAGATAACAGTTAGTTATATGGTGACACAGAAGAGCATCACATTCTTTGGATTACTTTGTACTATGCCTTTTAAAGGATCATTTTACAGGTATTCTGTGATGTGTTATTTTGATTGGTAAAGCACATTGGGATTTCCTGTTTCACTTCCAAAAAATTCTGAAATGCTTTCTATACCTTGGCCAATGGCAAGGAGATAAATGACTCAAAGGATTTGCTGGGATGTTACCGGATGGCAACCTCAAGTGGCAGGAGTGAAACATGACCAGATTCACCCTCAAACACCATGTTTCCCTGCCAGGAACTGCCTGGTTCACCCCAGGTTTGAGAGAATCCACCATTAGGTTGTGTGGATGACTGGGGAATCTGCAATGAAATAGGAATTGAACTAAAGCTAAGATCTAACAAGGATATTATTGCTTTCAAATAAAACAGAGGGTGTTGTACAAAAAGTAGCAATTGTCTACATAAAACTGCAGTCTGGGTCTGATCTGACATTGGTTCCATATGCGGGAAGGTCTAGAATATTACTGGGAAGAGAGATTTTGTGGCTCAGATACATGTCCCAATGGGGGAAAGAGAGCACCCTGCCAGGTACTTTTTATTAGCTTAAATCTATTTAAGATCATTTCACTCTCTAAAACAGAAGTTCTGCAATCCTTCAGGTGGAATTAAAATACTCAACTTATCCTCAGATTTATTTATTTATTTATTTATTTATTTATTTATTTATTTTTCCTGCAGTCTGAGTACTTCAGAGCCTGTTCTACTTGGTCAAAAGATTTTTTATCTGCTTTAGGAAAGAATGCATTCGTGTTTACTATGAACATACCAATATGCTTTTGAATGTCTGGGATCAAACACCACAAAGACAGCTTATCACCCTCTTCTCAGTGCGTGAGACCAGGATAGGCAGTCATGTAGACAGAACCTAAAATACCCTGAAAGATTTCTTCTGAAAATTAAATATTGCTCAAGGGTCTTCTTACTGCACGCTGTGGAAAGTCAGCAAAGTACAAATCCTGGTTCATCTGGCTTCACATAACCCTGATATACTCACTTTTTTTATTTGCCAAACATATTGGCAAGAATCTCTGTGTCAACATTTATTAATAAAATCGGCTCATGCTGAAGGCAGCTAGTCCAGTTTCTCCCCTCTTTAGGCATCTGAACCATCCATGCTGCTACTTAAGAGGACTTAAGCTATTTCTCATTGTTTGATTTTGTTAAATAAATAAATTAATGCACACATTAAAAATACTGTAAAAGGCTTCATTTTTTTGTTTGTTTGTTTTCCCTGAAATATGAGATACCCAGAATTGTCTATCTTCTGTTTTTAAATAAAGAAAGGACAGGTCTTTGAGGTTGTAGTTTGCTTTGCTTTTCTATTCTTGGTTTGAGTATTACTCTGTGATACCCATTCTCTCCCATATCTCTGATAGTTACCAGATCTCTTGTATCCCTATGGGGTTGTCATCCTATGAGACTTTTTCTTATGTTGTCTGCCTAAGCTCTCATTTACACTCTTTACATTGGCTTGGTTTCATGAGAGATCCCGTTTGCTTCATATTCCAGTATTTTCTCATGAAGTTTGGGAATCTACATATTTTGATGCTTAACAGCAAAATTAAAGGAACCATAATCATTTCTGCTTTTGGTTTCATTTACCAAGAAGAAGAGCTTTAGTAATAAGAATACTTCACATTTTTGCTTTAACTTATTTTTATCTCTGGGTCTTAAGATTTTCTCCTGGATTTTTTTTTTTTTATTATTTTTTTTTATTCATTACAACATTTTAAAATATCTTTTAATATGTTAATCAGCCTATGTTACTATATGTATTTAATAAGCCTGTCTATGCCCAACTGAATAATGCCAAATACATTGATGATTAGGCATTGGAATGGGTTGCCCATGGAAGTGGTGGAGTCACTGTCCCTGAGGGTGTTTAAGGAAAGGTTGGATGTGGATCTTAGGGACATGGTTTACTGGGTGACATTGGTGGTAGGGGAATGGTTGGACCAGATGATCCTGGAGATCTTTTCCAACCTTAATGATTCTGATTCATTATATCATCTCACTCTCTTGAGCATGCAATTAAATGATTTACAAATGTGCTGGAGAAATGGGGTATATCAATCCCAGGTTATTTGTCCAGTAGTTCTAGCATGGAAAATACAGTCCTTATGTTCAAAATCCTTCATCCTCTCAACACCATTCAGATCCTGTCCCAAAAAGCTGCTGGCTATCAAAGCCCACCTTTATGCCCTCACTGAAATTCTCTTCCTTTTCCTTTTCTTTTATTTACTACTCTACTCTAAAATATTTAGAGGGTTGTCTTTGGATGTGGTTGAATATAGAGATTATTGTTCATGTTCCCTTCAGAATATCTTTGATATAAATACATCCTCTATCAGTACCTAGCTGCTTGTTTTTTACAAGAAAGGGCAAACGACAGAAGAATGAAAGTTTTGCCCCTCTCCTACTGACAGTCCTAAGGAGTATTATAAGGGCTGTGTCTGTGTCATCATCAGGTATTTTCTGTCACTGGTCTGCAAATTGGTTTATTGTAATGGGATGCTGCTATATTTATCTTTGCTATTATTTATTTCTGCTATTATTTTAAAATCCTCTTTCTGGCAAGGTTCCTTAGTCCTTTAACATTTATAGAAATAAATGTATGTTGGCTGACTCACTGCACTGGCATTTACCAAGCCTTCTGCTTTCTGGATGGACTTTTCTCCTGCTAGCCCATAAGGATATTTATGTGCCCATGAATACCGGCATCTGCAAGCAATAACCAACATATAAGGCAGTTTGGGGTCTGTTGGGAATGCTGATATTACTCTTTTGTCCCCATTTATTGGGTGGAAAGTTATGCTTCATCCCTCGTTATTGTGTATGGATTTTTATGAAGATTTTCTTGCAGTGCCAGTCTGGGATAACTTGAGAAAACCTGTCTGAATGTGTAGCAGAGATTCATTTCTCTAGACCCTTGGTTAAAGCCATAACTCAACCTTAAATATTAACCCATCAGGACAAGATAATTACAAATATTTCTAAAATGACATTATGTGTTGTTAATTAACATAATGTTGCTCAAGACAGCAAAACAAAAGAATGAATTATAAGGGTCAATAAAAAACTAGAAAAGTGTAATTTTTACATTTCAATCTATTTGAATTGTGTTCAACTCTCACCCATGTTCATCTTTAGAGCATGGGGACACTGTTCTTCGCCCTCCCTCCAAATACCTTGTTTCACACACATTTGACTCTTGGAGATGGCTTTGGAATTTCAGAAGTGCTTTGTGAAACTGAGCAAAATCCCAGACTTGGCAGTCTGAGACAATGAGACATTGCAATGCTGTTCTTTTTTTATGAAGGTTCATCATGTAAATGGGGCATTGAAATTTTTGGTGTTCGGTGTTAAAGTTCTAGGTGTGGAACAACACCTGAAGAATGTTGCTACCAGGATGATGCAGGTTTTAACTTAGCATCCTCTAGCCCCCAAGTGATGCAGGAAGAAATACAGATGGGAACTAGCTGCTTGAGGGAGACTGGAGGGTCATGTTTCTGGAGGTTAAGAGGAAGGTAGCTTGTCAAACGTACTTGTTTATAATAACCCTATGAATTGCCTGAACTGCTAGGGGTCAGGACTAGACCTAGATAAATCTCTATATAACACACAAGCCTCATCTTGATCTTTGTTATTTATTGTTTACATCATTGTTGAGCAAGGTCTCAGAAGAGATCAGACTTTTTTTTTTTTTTTTTTTTTTTTTTATATATATATATATACTCTTGGTATGTAAATGGTACCTAGCTAAATATTTATAGGAAATGAAGAGCCAGCTGTTATCCTGAGGTCTCCATCCCCCTTCCAAACTTGCCATAATTCAGTCTAGGTCTGAGCCACCAGGGTATCCTAGGCAAAATGACAGAAGTTGACTTACCTGGGTTTCAGAGGCCCCTAGAGCTTCAGAGAATTCAGAGTGACTGCACTCAACTCAACAATGGGCGCTTTTTAGTTTTAGTTTCAATTTATTGTGTATTATTTATGTGCATACACATTATTTTTATCCATATGCATTATTTATAATTAATTGTATGCATATTGCAGATTACAGATGTATATATTTCTTTTATTCACTGCTATGAGATAGTCATACTACAGTTACTACAGAGTCTGATGTAAATCCAAAATGACACTGTCTGTATAATTTTTAATAGGGCATCTGCAAGAAGAGTCAGACTCTAATTAAGAAAATGGAAGATCACAGTCTCTTAATAATAATTCCAAAAGAACTTCATTAACTTGACAGTCCTTTCCTATGTCTCATCTTTAACATTATTTTTAATAGGCTACATACAGACCTTTTTCAGACACTTCTTTCTTCCACTTCAAACAAAGGATGGCAAGAGAAGGGTTAAAATATCTTTTCAGGAATTAAAGAAACCACATCTTTTTGCTCTGTAAACCTTACTGGCAAGTTAAAAGTTTGGGGTTGGCTGTAAAGGTCCCCAAGCAGCAAAAAAGATCAAGTTTTCTGATTTGATTTGTGCCATGATGTGTCTGGAAAACCAGAGAAGAGAATGATCGTTATATGACAAAGTTTTTATTAGCTTTTGATTGCATTGAAACCAGCCTAATAATTTAATTTAAGAAAACAGCGGAAGATTGAGAACAGTGGAAGACCCACGTAACTAGAGCAGATTGGGCATTTCAGACTTGTAAGGCAGCAAGAAAGGAAGTGCATAGCTTTTGAGCTGGAGATGAAAACACTAATAAGAAGTGATGGTTTATAAAAGAAGGCAAGTTCACTGCCATAGGCATATTCATGACAAGCCTTAAAACCAGGGACACCGAATCTGAATCAGATGTACAGAGCACTGGGACAAAAGTAAAGGTCCTAAAAGAGGAGTGGGAGGCTGAGCTTGGTGCTGTGTGGAAATGAAAGAACAAACAGACACAACTGAAAGATGGATGCTTAGCATGAACTTCTGGAAAATATATCACTTTAGCAGGATTATAATAGCTAGATAAACAAACCTTCGGCATAATCACAAGACCTGGACACATTTCAGAGGTGATTTTTTTGATTACAAACAGTCTTCTGATGATATATGAGCTAGCTTGGACAGTAAGCCATTAGTGGAAGTCACTTCTGTTAATATCTCAATTATTTATTTTAACCTGGTGTTATAATCTAGTGGTGGAATGCTATGGATTTACCTTAATTATCACAAGAGAGCCATGCATCTTCTGAGCTGGCCACAGAGCTTAAAAATATGTGTTGTGCATGCATTTTGTGCTGCAGTGTGACAAGGCATAGCCTCAGTAGTAGCTGTAGGTACCCTCTGACTAGGAAAGCCCAGGCTTTTAAAACAGCCTCCCTTCAGGTCTATGTGACACTACACCGGGGTAAAATTGGTATGGAGTGGAGACCAAAGGCTCTAATTAGATACAGCAGTGATGCAGAAAGATACTCCACTTGATATGCCCTCTTGTTCCCATTTTGAAAGCAGCTGTTTGTGTGGGAAATAGCAGCCTTTTATTTACACAGTGGAAATGGCTTTTCCATAAAAGCAGAAAGCAAACAAGGATCTCTCAGGGACAGCTGCATTTCTTCACAGCTGAGCTATGAGTAGGCAAAGCTGGAGAGAAAGCAGTGAATGAAAATACTCAGCCAGTTAGCAGAGCATCTCATTGAGGAGAAATGGTACAATAAGAACAACGCTGTTTGTCCAAGGACTATTGTTCTTCAGAGTTCAGAAGAGCTCTTGTTCCTCTGAACTGAGCTAATGGAAATATTTCATGGGAATATTTTATTTGTGCAGAGACTGCCATAAGAATTGCTTGTCTTTTTCCACCCAGCTTCTCTCTGCCCTTCACTGTGTGGCAAAGTACTTAGAGACCAGAGACATGGGGGCAAGTCAGGAAGGATGGAAATTTAAGAACATAATTGCACACGCTTCACATTTAAAAGGATTCAGTGAATTTTATGTTGGAAAATGTTGGAGAATGAAGACTGATGAGCTCAGTCACTATAGCCCCAAATTGTCCAAATATGCTGCTACAGCTGCAGAATCAGCAGATGGTATTTGTAGTTCCCTTCTAACTGAACTGTTCTTCTATTTTCTATTCTATTCTATTCTATTCTATTCAGGATACAGGTCAGGAGAAGAACTGAGTACATAAGAATTGGTCTGTGGAGAATGGAACAACAGAGAGCTGCTGGGAAAGTTTTGTATTGTGCAAGAAGAAGTAAAAGCTGAGAGATAATTCATCTGGTAAACAATTGTTACACAGCTTAAAATCCAGGATATTTTCTCTTCTTCTTTGTGGGAAACAACAGTTTCTCAGAAACTGTAAGAAGGTGTGCAGGGGCAAGAGATGCTGGAGTCTCAAAAATGTTACTCCATGTGTCTTAGCCACAGGCTTTTTGCTTGAATTAATAGGCAGGTTTGGGATATGGGCAGAGATTTTCCCTGAGGTTAGGCAGCTAGGTGTCATTATATGCTTCTGTCTTGTAAAACTTATTCTGTTACTGGAGATCTGGTTAGTTCCCCACTATTATCTGGGACTATTTTGTTTGTCATGGCACCTATGAATGCATTTTAATAGACCAAGAATCTCTCTTCCTCCTCTCTCCCTCCCTCCCTTCCTTCCTCTCTCTCTCTAATCCTTTCTCCTCTCATTTGCTCCCAATTGAGACATCATGAAACGGTTTTGCATGAAAGAAACAAATCTTATATTCCAGTTTATCAGTTTTTAATACTATCTGTAATGTGGCAACCATAATTACTTCCAAACATCAAACATGCTGCAATGCTCTAAGGGATGAGGGGAAAAGAAAAACAAGTCAAACAGAAAAGAAGTGATGTTTCCTATAGTTCAAGTTAAGACAGTTATCTAACAGTTCACAAGCTCTACTCTAATCACTTAAATGTTAATCAAGGAAGTAATGTTGCTCCAACGTGTCCCAAGTTTCTGAAGTCAGAAGGCTTTGGGAAATTTCAGTGTTTATAGTGATTTCTACTCACAAAATTTATTTCCCTAGAACATTTTGCTGAACCCTTGACATGAACTTGAAACCACAAGTGTTCAAGGACTTAACTCTGGAGAAACCAAGTGCTGTAAAGAAGAGATTTACAAAAGAAATTTGCTAAAAATGTTAATAATGAGCTACATCAAATCAGTTTTAAATTATTATAATCAAAATGAAACATGAAACCAATAAATAACTATTATACTTGTTATAAATATAGAAGAGTTATGCATTATGATTTTCAGATATTTAAGTCTTGAGGAATAACCAACAAATATCCAAAATAAATCTCATCCAAACTTCAGATGACGAGTTACAAGGAAGAAAATACTTTTTTGTGTGGATAAGTTGCTGAGCACAGAGAGGAGTTCAATATCAAGGCAGAGCCCTTCTGTTTATAGAATCATAGAATCATAGAATATTCCAAGTTGGAAGAGACCCATAAGGATCATCAAGTTCAACTCCTTGCACCGCACAGGTCTACCCAAAAGTTTAGATCATGTGACTAAGTGCACAGTCCAAACGTTTCTTAAATTCATACAGGCTTGGTGCAGCGACTACTTCACTGGGGAGCCTGTTCCAGTGTGCAACCACCCTCTCAGTGAAGAATCTCCTCCTGATAACTAGTCTGAACTTCCCCTGCTTCAGCTTCACGCGTTCCCATGGGTCCTATCACTGGTGTTTATGGAGAATAGGTCACCCGCCTCTCCACTCCCCCTCGCGAGGAAGTTGTAGACCACGATGAGGTCTCCCCTCAACCTCCTCTTCTCCAGGCTGAACAGGCCCAGTGACCTCAGCAGCTCTCCATACATCATACCCTCCAAGCCCTTCACCATCTTTGTCGCCCTCCTCTGGACATTCTCCAAAGAATATTACTCTCCAAAGTAATATTTTATTACTAATGGGGATTTAATTACTAATGAGGAAAAATATATAACAGATATGTCAAGGAGAGGTATTTAATTTATCTTCCTACTCTGAACACATTAGAACTAACCTTTAGCCTGATTTTCAATACCTGAAGCTGGGTGATCTTTTGTGATCATTTCTGAATGTTGAGGTGAAAAGTTCATTGCTTTTACTTACTGCCTGTCATCCATGATCATTTTTCTCAAGCTATCTTTCTTTCATATTTTTTGTGTTCAGATTGCTCTAAAAATTCTAACTTATAATATTCTTATATGTATCTTAGCAGGATTTAGGAATACGATTTCATGCTCTGTAATTTGTATTAACATCACTTCAAGCCCTCTAGCGTTCTTTGTATACATTTTCTCTTTGATGTCTAGGTAAGGAGCAGTCTTTTATCCTTGTAAAGCAGTCAACGTACTGAAGCTGTAGGGTATGGCTGGAGTCCCCCGCAGAACTCCAAAGAGCCTGCAGTACGGGCCCTGATGCTGGCTGTAGGCATCATTCTTTTTAATTCCCCCTTTGGTGTTCAGTTTTCATGGTTTGCTGCTTTTCTACTGAACTATGGGCTTCTGCAAATATATTACTTTACACATAAATGCACCAATCCTGAACTGAATGTTCCTGCCTGTCCAAAGTATAGGAATTAATACAAAGCCTTCTGCTCGCTTCCAAAACTTGAGTCAGTGGGATGGACATCATTTGATCAGCTTCCTCAGGGGAGGTTTGTTCTTTGATATTGCTCTAACAAAACAAAATTCAGAAGAGTCACCATGGAGCTGTCACCATGGTTAAAGCCTTCTCCAGGACACAAGTTTCACTCCCTGTCACACTGAGAAGAGTGTCTCCTATCTGTCTTGCTCAAGCCTATCCCCTGACTGCATCAGAGAAAAATCTTTATCAGCTGTTCTTTCCCCCCCAAATTACCAACTGCTCAAGCCTGTTGCTTAGCTTGTGAGCAAGTACCAGTTGTGCTGGCATAAGGTTGGTGCTATGAGGTTGATGTATCTCACCATCCTCTAGGGTTTTCCATGATGTAGAGGAAACTGGTGCCAAGTGATGGACCAGCCTGTCTATGTCTCTTAGCCACGTCCCCACCAAAAAATTGGCATTTGGAGCCCAGGTAGCACTATACATCTGGATGAATGACAGAGGGGTCAGTACTTGTGGATGTAAAGATCTGAACCTCAAGTGCTCTGCCAGGAGGTATTCCTGCTATCCTGCAGCCACATGCCCTTCATGGGCCCTGTGCCAAGGCAGAAGAACTTTGCCATAACCTCTGAAGCCTTGTCACTCTGGCCCTGCTCTAAGCACTGCTCTGATGGAGGCCTGAGATGGTGATCTCTGGCCACTGTCAGAGGCCTACATTTGACAACACTGCTGGGACCGTACAGTTCTTTTTGGCCACTGTGATTTCCTGATTCAGGGTGGGCTTCTGTAGGCAAGACTGAACCAGCTCCAGAAGCAGTGTCCACGCTGCATGATAGCAAAGTGTATGTATGATGTGGACACGTCACATATATGTCCTGAGGGCACATGGAGCGTGTGAATGTGCAGAGTCCCTCAGGATACTTTTGGAGATCTTCATTTCATAGAAGAAGCCAAATTGCTGTTATTTTGGCTGGGTTGTTTATAGTTTATAGAGAACAATTCCTGAGAGACCCCTAAATTTGTTGTCTCTGACACAGCTAATTGGTTTGCTCTGAAGGGACTGAAGAGAAACTAGTGGGAACGATTTGTCTTCAAACCCAAAGTCTGCTCTCTGGTGCTGACACATCTTGTAGTATCACATCCTGATATGGATTCAATTTGTGCTTCAGCTAATAAATCTCAGGTTGCAGCCATTACTCTCCTGGGATACCTCAGCGGATGCAACATTTCTGCTATGCTTTCTAAAGTATTGATTGAAAAACCAGCTCAGATACGGTGCTGTTTCCTAGCAGGTGAGAATGCCGCTTTGCTAGACCAAATGTCAATTTGGTTCAATTGGCTAGTAAATTGTTGTTCCACTTTATGAGACGAAACTTCCTCTTGCATTTCCTAGTATTAACAAAGCATGCGCCATTCAGTGTCAAGTCTCTCTTGTCTTATTTATTTATTTATTTATTTATTTATTTTATTTATTAACTATCTACATGTTAACAACTATCAGATGCAAACATTTACATACATATAGCCCCAGACTAGACCTTAAAGGAAAGTTGATTACCAAATCAGCCCTTCTGGATGTAATTTGATTGCCTTTTGTCTGCCATTTGCAAAATGTCTCCCATATTTCTCTTCTGAGGATTCTGTAACAGACACTAAGTTAATGATGGAAAACTGTTGACTTAATTAACATGAGAAATTTGGTTTTTGCCATTTTCCTGTTTAATAGGGTCTCACACAGATAAGAAGCCCCAGAACTGTAATTTCAATCATCTTTTCCTTCTGTTAGTATTGACAAGATATGCTAGAAAACAGCCTAGGGCATTACATCTGCTCTAATCTTTATGGTATTGCCTTTTCAACAAGGCAGTGGAAGCTCTGCATTGTCTATAATACATAGACTAAAACACATATTCTGTGTGACCAGGAGCAGTCTGAAGATGATCAGGGTCATAGGATCAGACATTCCCACTGCACTGTAAAAGTGTTCAAGCCATTACACAACTTCAAAGATGTTGCATTAGATGGACCCCGGATTCCCCCAAGATGTTCTTGCTCAAGGGATTGCCCTCACTCTGCTGTCTTTGCTCTGCCACTCCATATGGTTAGTCAGCATGCAACCCCTAAAACACCCTCCATCTTCACAAAGAGGAGTGAGCTCTGCTATAAATAAATAGGAGATAGGATGACTTTCTCTGTGCAATTGGATTAGTCTGATCTGACTTCCTCAGTCTCAGATAGCTATTTAGGATCACAGCTTCCAGAGAAAATACTTATAGGTCTCTGGTCATAAATGCACCATAGGAAGCTTAAAGTGGATTAAACAGAATGGCAGGTCAGAAGAGAAGCACAATCATTCTGCTCCAGGCTAAGGAGGGCTAGGAGATGGCCTCAACAATGGTTTGCAACTCTTTCCTGAGTACTCTGGCTATCCCAAGCTGGGACATGCTGGTCTTGGAAAGGTGATCTGGCAGTATGGCAGTCCCTAGGTCTTGGTGAAACAGGCAGTGAGAAGATACCATTGTCCAAGTCAACCATCCAGGGCAGCTCAGTTCAGTGGCAACTACAACCAAGCTGCACTTGCTTGGTGCTTTGGATCCCCAGCCCCCCTGCCCCAAGCCACTTACATTTCTGAAATTTGTTCCTGCACAGTGGCTGGGGAATGGCCTGGATCCACGGCCTGGAATGTGATTCCTGTAGAGAGGGTCCACGAAGAACGTCCTGTTTCTGGGCCGTGTCCTCTGTGTCCCCAGTAGAGCACCTTTCTCTTTGGATCACAGCACATCCCTACAGTGTCCTTTGGGCAGAGTTGCTGTTGCTTAGCCCTGAAATCCACACAAGCAATGGGAGGGTTGCTTTGCACCCCTCAGAGCAGTACTTTCACAGTGTGGTACCACATGTGCATGCAGCATGCCCTGCATGGTTTGTTGGGGGAGGAGAGCATAAAAAGCTTCACTGCTTGCTGTGATAGCCAAGGACAGAGTTGGTGATTTGTTAATGACAATAATAATGCCTGTAAGGGGCATCATTCTCCTTCTAATGCCCTTGCAGACATTTGCTGTTCCCAGGAACAGCCATGACTGCCCTTAAACATCCGACGTCTCTCCCTTTTCTGGTAGGCAGAAGCATGTGAGGCCTTTTTCCTCCCAAGGCCACCTATGACAGCAGACCAGGACATGCTCCCACACATGTGGGTCTGCCAGGCAGGCAGCTGCCCCACAGGCCCTTGTGGCTGGTGGGCCACCCATTGCCCCTGGCAACCTGAGCTCCTCAAACCCATCACCGTGCTCACAAGGCAGGGTTCCCTCCTGTCACCATGCCTTTCCTGACATTCGTGTCTGCCCCACAGTGGTCTCCCCTGCTGTGCCTTGCTGCACGTTCACTGCAGCTTCTCTAGGCCTGCCAGCCCTCCCAGTCTCTTAATTCAACAAACAAACACAACATGCACTTCAACTATTTACAGCACATATTCACTTTACTGAGGAGAAACAAACAAACAAATACACAAAACAAAACAAAACAAAAAAAACAGCAAATAGATTTGCTGTTCAGGCAAGTCAATAGGGAAATGGATTTCTGCGTGCAACAAGCACTGGAGCTCCTGTCCTTAACAGGAGGTGCCTTGCTTTCCCCAAGATACCATAACTCTAGCACCAGGTACCTCTGACAATTTACTAGCACAATAAACTGTTCCAGTGCCAAGAACATTCCTGGGCACACTTGAATTTACAAAACTGATGCAGCCCCAGTGGCTGCTCCTTGTCGCTTGTGCCATCAGTCGTGCTAAAGAATGGGAATGGCTGCTTGTCTGGGTTTTGCCTCAAAGGGGTTTAATTTGATATCCTGCTGTGAAATTTGGGACCAAACCAGCAGTTCGTCAGTGTGGGAAACTGGGATTTTGTGCTCCAAAGCACCCCCTGGTGCTGTTTTACTCAGCAATGTGGAAGTGTTTGTGCATGCACCACACAAACAATACAATACAAACGTACATACAAGATGTAGCTGGTCATTTAGAGATAGCAGTGCTCTTCAGTGTTTGCCCTGCAGAAAGTCTACAATGCTCTGGCTTCCAGACATCAATTGTGATACTACCCACCTCCAAGAAAGCTCTTCTGTTTTATAAACTGTGCAAAGTCTGGTCTGAGACCTTTAGATCATGAGGAATTGTATAAAGCACCTTTAGCTACCAGTAGATGATTCGCATGGGGACACAAGATAAGATGCCAGCAGCCTGACTGGCATGGCCCAGCTAGAGAGCTCCTGAGCTGAGCCAGGAGACTGCTCTTGGGAAAAGTGAGTGGGCTGATCAGTGTAGTTCACTGCTGCAGGGATCTGGCTGCAGCCCCAGACTTGCCAGCAAAGTGTCATCTACTTTATGATGGTATTTCTTGAGGAGTCATACTCCAATGCTGATGGGAATGGAGCTGGCAAATCAACAACAGCAGGTAAATCTGGACAGCAGGACCTGTCCTGCTTTTTCTTAATCATGTTGCTGGAGCAAACGCAGGGAACTACTCCTACTTGGAAATCAATTAATGGACCATGATGGCACCCAATTAAACAATACGGAAGCCCAGGGAATAGAGACATTATGGTTATATTTTCATTTTGGACACAACTAATAAATAATGTCACCACTGTTCCTGTGCTGCTGGTGATTCCTCTAATGGCATATGGATTTAATAATGTTAATGACCATCTTCAAGTAGGATTTACTGGGATTAATATTAGTTTCTGCTCAGGATCTATAGGCTATGTTTTGGTCAATATAGGATAATACATAGTGGTCACCCTCTACTAAGTTCTTAAAAGGGATGTTCAAACTTTGCCTCTACAGATAAATAGCATCCTTTCAGAATAATATAAATGTACACTTAAAACAATGTGTTTGGAAAGTTTATGACTTAAAAATATGAAAGATCACAGTTCCTTCAAAGCATTTTGCAGTTCTGGCAGACCTCATTATGATGAAATACCTCTGTGGTGTAAAAGGAGTAAGAGATATTCCTATACTTCAATCATAGGCCAAAGAGACAACATTTTTTTTCCCTACTTTGTTTAACTTGCTGTTTGCAACAACTAGTCTGGTAGTATACGGTTTCTCCATCAACTTGCAAAGCACGTTAATAATGTATTTCAATCACAAACTATGCAATCAAATATATTTATAAATTAGTTTCACATCAAAGTTTCAAGCTCCCTGCACTTATATACAGAAAGTGACTAAGTCCAAAACCCCAGTAGTGCTGGGATTCATCTCAGTAGACATGCCTTTGCTAGAGGAGTCTACTGAAGCACAGTGTAAAATTCAATACACAAAGTTCAAAACAATCTAAAATTCAATTCTATGTGAACCGAAACATCATATGTTAAAATAATTCACTCCTCTTCCCTCAATATGCATGTTTTGAACCTTCACAATTTTATGCTGGCTGGTTTGCCAATGGAAAAATCACGTTGGTTCAATTACACTTCGGGAACCTTCTCTGTTTTAGAATAAGGTGAATAGTTCAACAAAACCTTTTTTTTGCTCTTGGCTTTGTTTTTCCCCATAGTCTTCACTTCACACTGCTGTGTGTGAAGTTCATTAAGTGTGTAAGCAAGTCTGACTTTTATGGTGGCAATGCTGAGTCTTGTGATGAGAAGGGGAATAGATGTGTGATGTTCATCTATGTTTTTTGTCCACACATCTATGATACCTCAGGAGTGTTGCTTCTTTTCTGAGTTCTTCCCTTGACTCTCCTCTCTCTTGTCACTCAGATTTCCTGTTTC
The DNA here is from genome assembly GCA_011076525.1 of Nettapus auritus. Lineage (NCBI taxonomy): Eukaryota > Metazoa > Chordata > Aves > Anseriformes > Anatidae > Nettapus > Nettapus auritus. The sequence goes on along the minus strand of CM021765.1, from coordinate 35,154,407 downwards.
TCCTTCCCAAAGTCTGTGAATACTAATGAATCTCTCCAGTGAGCATGTGCAAGCAAGAAATATGGAGAAAGGGGTCCACTCTGGTTAAGCAAATTAAGTTCTGGTTAAGCAAAAAAGTTCTTTTACCATACATCTTACGAAATGGACTGCTAAGAGACTTAATGACTAAGGAGTTAACAGTAATCAGAATATTAAATATTAAATACTCCAGGCAACAGCAACAACCTTTCTCTAGGAGTGGAGCAGGAGTAAGTATCATTGAATATAGAAAAATAATTTTAATGTAGCTGGAAGATTACTAGGTGGTTTAAATGCTCCTGAAATCCCAAACAATTTGGATATCAACACCAGTAGGAAATTATACACTTTAATGCTTTAATTGCAAGTAATTACCCACTAGATATCTGTGTATCTCAAATTAACACATGCTTTACAAGACGTTGGAAAGTGTCTGAAGTGGCTGAGTCTTGAAAGTTGCAAGCAATGGCATGGAAAGACATTGTTAACTGCCATGGTAGATAAACAAAATCCTGCCCATGACTGCATTTAAGACAGATCTTTTGTGCTGAGTGATTTTCTTTAAAAGTCACTAAAATTTGTTGAAGTTGTTTCTTTCCATTTCCCCACATCAGCTTATGATCAGAGATATTCTTAGTTGCTGTCTTATCTTAATCTTTAATTATAAAGATAACAGCAACACAAATCTGCTGTCATGAGGAAGGGAAAGGAAGTATTTTGGGCATGAAGATGTATGGAAAGAAGGGGAGGGAGAGCTCCTTGTTCTTCTTTTAACAGAGCACATAGTGGCATCCTGAAGCATGCCAATGTTAGGCAGAAAAAATGGTGTGTGTACATATTCAGTATGATGCTGTAACAACTTCACTTGACATGTAGAAGAGATTTAAAAAAACCCTTCTGAAGTCTATAACATACAGTCCCATAAAGATGATAGGTAGGTTTTACCTGTTAACTGAAATGAAGCTTTTGGTTTTTAACATAGTTTGTGGTTTAATAAACTAATATGATTCAGTATTAGTATATTCGGTGATAGTACTAAAAAATAGATTGGTATCTCTGGGGTCTGACATCTCACAATGTCTAGACAAACCTTTATGTCCTTATTAGCTTTCTCTCATATAGTGACTGGAATTTGATGCTTACACGCTATTAATTTTGAAGCTAATCGTAGGCTGTCGTAACTCAGTTGTATTTGCTTAATTGGTAGCTTCTTATAACAAATACCATTTTTTATTACTTCTAATAAAACCTTTAATTTCCACTTTTTATGGTTCTGGGCTGCAAGATGTTCTTTGTATGGGCTGAGGAGAGAAAGGTAGGCTACTGAGAAAGCGTTGGAGTCTGAGTAATTGTGTGGGTGCAAAGCAGGCAAAGGGTGGCCTGCAGCTGGGTGCAGCACAGCCAGGAGGAGATGGGACTATGGGATCTACTCTTCCTCATCCTTAGAGTGACAGGACAGTAGCTGGTGCAGTGCAGCTCTTAGGCCTGTTGCTAAAGGAATGAGCAGAGGCAGGTAAATTGTCTGTGTCACTTCCTTTGAGCATTTCAGATTTCAGTGATCTTCGCTCTCATCTGCCAAAAGCCAGCTGGGAGTTTCCTGGGCAAGGGAGATCACAGGAGTAAAAGTAGTTTACTGTGTACTTCTTGCCTCCACAGCCATACCCCCAAATTCAGTACAGGCAAGGTGATCTGGGAAGACAAAACTTGTCCAGCAGCCAAACTTGTCACTGCACCTCCGCACATTGTAGTGGGAATTGAGTACAAACAAACATCTCAGTGAGCATTTTAAGCTAGCTGCAACTCCACTGAGGCCTGGCTAATGCTATCACAACAGGCAGAAACGCAGTAGACCATGCTTACAGTCTGAAATCTATAAAGGCAGGGGCAATATCTGTAGCTTTCTAAGGCATAAAATTGCTGCAAAGTCCCCAGAGCTTTGGGAATACTAGATAATCATATTCAACTAGTCAATCCATAAGCAGTACTTACAGCTTGAAGCACTGCTTGCTTTCTTCCCAGCATTTCTCAGAAAACAGATGTCGGAGGGATTATCACTTCAGCTGTGTGACTGCAGTCCAAGTTCTGAATCTTGATATGCTTAACGACTAATCCCTATGACTTCCCAGTAGTTTCTGGCTGGGATTCATCTGTCCTATATTATGTACTCAGAGATGGACTCCTTAAACTGGTCATCATCGAATCATAAAATCATAAAATGGCTTGTGGCATCCGCAGCCTCTCTGGGTAACCTGTTCTCCTGCCTCACCACCCTCTGAGTGAAGGATTTCCTCCTAACCTCTTATCTCCACTCTTTTAGTTTAGAACCATTTCCCCTTTCCTCCTAACCTCCTAACCTCTAATCTCCACTCTTTTAGTTTAGAACCATTTCCCCTTGTCCTGTCATTATCTGACTGAGCAAAAAGTTGTTATCTATCTTTTCTTTAAGACCTCTTTAAGTACTGAAAAGCTGCAATAAGGTCACCCCAGAGCCTTCTCTTCTCAAGGCTGAACAGCCCCAGCTCTCTCAGCCTTTCTTCACAGGAGAGGTGCTCCAGCCTCTGATCATCTTCGTGGCACTCCTCTGGACCAGTTCTAACAGATCCACTTTCTTCTTGTGCTGGAGACCCCAGACCTGGACGCAGCACTCCAAGTGAAGAGTACTAATTTCATTCAGTGAATTGAAACTAGATAAAGTTGGTGTCTTGTATCTCAACTACTCATGTGTCCAACCTCAACCATGCAGCTAGAGTTGTAATGCTGAACTGCATTACAGATAGAGATAGTGAAGAAATATCCCCTGAACACTTTCTGGGGCTGCACTCCACTGATTCAGTCTAGGCTGCCTGTTCTTTCCAATAATTCTTCACCTCCCTGTTTTTTTCTGTGGAGGGAATACTTTTGGTCTGGGTGAAGAGCAGCTTTTGCTGACCTACACTGTTGTGGATTGCATGAAGTCTGACCTTGCAGGCATAGTAGATCATCAAGGCCCAGATAAGACTAAAGGGAATTGTGTCAGAGGCATGGAGAACTGGGACAGGTCCCTGTGAACTTGTGCAGGAATTGCTTTTTATCCCAGGGCAGCTGCACAGCAGAAAAATGAAGAGGGCCAGAGAGATGAGGTCCTGAGCAACCTGGTCTAGTGGGTGTCATCCCTGCCCAAGGCAGGGGGTTTGGAACTAGGTGATATTTAAGGTCCCTTCCAACCTGAACAATTCTATGATTCTATGAAATTCTCTTCATAATCGAGCATCACTAGTTTGTTGTCTGTCTGCACTTGCCATCTTCCAGCTGATGCTGTAAAATTGCAAGCACCAAAGTGAGCCTCTTGTGTGAACTTCCACGTGTGATAATTGTTCTATGGCATACAGTATTAAACTGCACCTCTCATATATTTTGCAGAAAAGCAGGATTCTGCAGCCATCCACCACATTAAGAAACATTTCAGTGTAGTTAGCTGCAGTAACTCCTGTGTTACCTAGGTGATTTACACAAAGTTTATTAAGTTATTAGACTTGCTTAAGGAGAAAACATTTTGGAATGCACTTCTGAGGATGCAGTTTTAGAACTTGCCTAAATTAATCTAAGCCTTCTCTGCTACAACAAGTTGGAGGCCCTTGACTAGAAGGGCCGGGAAGGTTTAGAGTGCCCCTTCTGATGGCATTCTGACTCAAGATAGGGTATAACTTCATCACTCTATGCGTGACTGCACTGAAGAGAAGAGCAGATTTGCCTTCCTTGGTTTTGATGGTTTACACCATCATTCACAGTCAAAGCATGAGAGGAGTTCTTTGATGTTGCGCTCTATAGACATAAAGGTAATGTGTACTATTTTTTTCTGTTTTGTTTGCCTTCCAAACTTTCAGGTAGAATTTAATTTTATTATAAGAAGTGTACTTGGTTTAATAGCTTGATATTTTACTGCATTGGTCTTTGCCCCAAAGGTTTTTAGCTGATCAAAATTCATCATGAGGCAAGCATTGTTTTATCTGTGTGCCATTTATCACACATGCTGGAGTTCCTGTTTAATTAGGTGCATTATTGGTGTCCCTTAAGAGACTTTAAACATTATCTATTTTGCCTCTGAGTGCAGCTTTTACTTTTGTGTTGCGACTGAAATTTCCTTTGCCAGGTATTAAAGCTATGTGATGAGAACAGACTGACTGAAAATATGGACTTTGTTACATTTTATTTGTCAAAGAGATTTAAGTCCAATTTTTCTAAAAACAAATAAAATCAATATTTTATACTTCAGAATTTAAAATACTGGAACTATAGCTCAAATGCAAAATAGGACAGCCAAATTTTTCTGTTTGCAAATATCTATTTTTGGATTACTAGAGGCAAAAGCACTTAATGCCAGTCTACGCAGGTAACAGATGAAGGCTTACATGGTTGGCTTTCTTTTACTTTCTTATAAAATCTATTCTTACAGAAGTTATTCTTTTAAGTGTAAATGTCTATTCAGTTTGTCTACTGTTTATTTTTCCCCAAACTATGTTGATTCCCGCTGTTTTTGTGAGGAACTGACTAAAGCTATGGCTAAAGTAGAAGAGGAGAGCAAAGTTATATGTTAGCTATCACAAATGCTTGATTTGAAAAGGAAAGTTTTGTATATTTTATAATGTATGATTTTTTATATTTTGATAATGTATGATTAACTTTCTTGTGATTAATTTTCTTTTTGATCACCCAAGCACTCTGCTGGCTCATATTCAGCTGGCTATTGAACAACACTCCCAGGTCCTTTCCAGCCACTCTTCTCCAAGCCTGTAGTGCTGCATGGGGTTGTTGTGCCCCAAGTGCAGGACCTGGCATTTAGCCTTGTTGAACCTCATACAGTTGCCCTTGGCTCATTGATTCAACCTATCCAGATCCCTCTGTAAAGCCTTCCTACCCTCCAGCAGATCAAGACTCCTGCTCAACTTGGTGTCATTTTCAAACTTATTGAGGGAGCATTCAATACCCTCACCCATATAATTGACAAAGATATTAAAGAGAATTGGCTCCAGTACTGACCCTGGGGGACAGACACCACTTGTGGCTGGCCACCAACTGTATTTAACTCCATCCTCCACAACTCTTTGGGTTTGGCCACGCAGCCGTTTTTTCACCCAGTGATGCATACGGCCATCCAAGCCATGAGCAGCCAGTTTCTCCAGGAGAATGCTGTGGGAAGTAGTGTCAAAAGCTTTACTAAAGTCTAGGTAGATAACATACACAGCCTTTCTCTCATTCTCTAAGTTGGTCACCTTGTCATAGAAGGAGATCAGGTTGAGCAAGCAGGACTTTTCCTAAACCTGTGCTGACTGGGCCTGATCATCTGGTTGTCCTGTATGTGCCACATGATGGCACTCAAGATAATCTGCTCCATAATCTTCCCGGGCACCAAGGTCAGGCTGACAGGCCTGTAGTTCCCCGGGTCCTACTTCCAGCCCATCTTGTCAATGGATGTCACATTTCCTAGCCCTCAGTCAACTGGGACCTCCCCTGACAGACAGGACTGCTGATAAATGATGGAAAGTGGGTTGGTAAGCACTTTCCAGCTCCCTCAGTACCCTTGGGTGGATCCCATCTGCTCCCATAGACTTTTTGTGCATCTATGGGGTATAGCAGGTTACTAACTATTTTCTCTTGGATTATGGGGGCTTCATTTTGCTCCCTGTCCCTATCATCCACCTGGAAAGGGAGCTGGGTACCCAGAAAACAACTGGTCTTACTAGTAAAGAGCGAGGCAGAGAACCCACCTTTTTCTTTCAGGTTGGTTTAGTCCCTCCTGAATAGTTGCCCTTTTACCATTAATATGCGTCTTGATGATCCTTTTTGATGATGTATTAGAGTCTGAGCCTGGACCTGAAGCTAAGCAAATGTCACCTGGCATTTCATAAAAGACAAAGTTGATGATTCAGCTAGGACTGGGTCACCTGGACAGTGGGATCACTACAGATGTTTCACCTACTTCAGTATTGGTTGGTCAGAGAAAGCAAATGCTTACCCATAGAGGCAGGAATTTTCTAGAATACACAAGCAGGGCAATGCCAAAGCTATTTCTGTGAGTCTGATGGGTAAAAGCACAAATCCAGGCAAGGAAAAACTCACCTGCCAGTGAAAGATGTTATCTGTATATAGCACTGGAGGACTAATATGTCTCCTGTAGTGCCTCATGGCTTGGCTGGATCTCAACAAGATAAACATTTGTGCTATTGCTGCATGCTTGATATGACAAAATGCTGATGAAGAGCCAAAGGAAAAAAATTACTGGGCAGGCAGAGAGTAAAGTGGAATAATATGTCTGGCTGTTCAAGGTCAGCAGACAGACAGCAATTCCAAGTATGGCTAAGGAAGGCATTAACTTTCTTTAACAAGTGGCCATAGAATTGTCCATTTTTCCTGGTGCTTTATTTGGGGAGTGGAGTTAGATTTAAATGCTTTCTTATGGTAACCTTTTACTAATTCTTCAGAAGCTGTGGTATTCACTAATCTGTTACAAAGCTAAACATTGTTGCTGAATACAGATAAAAGTGAAAAGTAAATGGAGATGTTAGTAAATGTTCTGGACATCAGGCATCATTAAAAGTGAAAGTTGCCTGTTGACTATGCTTAACACTCGTGTAAAAATTATGCTATATTTCCATCTTTACAAAGAGGAGTATCTGACAGGGTTCTGCCTTGTGTCAAAGAAGGTATACAGATCTCTAAAAATGGCTTGTTCTTGAGGTACAAAATGTGCTGGGAAGGGGATATGGGGACGCTTTGACTCCAGCGTGCTCAGTTTTCTGTTCACACTGGTGGCCACTAGAGCAGAGGGAAAGCAAAGCTCAGTTCTTTACAGAGCTGTGGCATGCCGTGTCCTGACCTTTCCTGACCTGTCCAGAGAACACGAAAGAAAGCTCATGAGCCCTATGGCACAAACCTTTCCTCTGCCATCCCCCCTTATTCTGTTTTTTGTTTTAAATTTTTTACGGCAGTTTAGGGGAACAATTTCTATGGGGGCAGGTATAGGTTTGGGAGTGGGCTAAGTGACACTGTTGACCCTATTACCACCACTTCCAACAGTGGAGTTCAAAAAAGCATTGGGGGGGAGGGGGGAGAGGGGGGACACAGACACATCACTTCAAGAAACAGGACATTAACAGAAACCACACATTATAGTGTGGTTACTGAAAGTTTGTTATAACCAACACGAGTAATCTTGCCCTTTCCTTCTTTCACACATGCAACTGAGGCCTTCTGCCTTCCTGAGAGGCTGTTGTATGGGATATTAGGTTTATTTCTGCAAGCCTAAATACCTACCTATAGTCACCATAGTTTCATCTACTTCCTAAGCCTTACAAATAAGGTAAGGCCTGTGTCCAATGGGAAAGGTCTGCACATTTTTGAATGTTGCAGCCCTAAAGTTTAGCAACTGTTTTGCAATAAAGTTAGAAAAGCTTCTATAGCTCTTTCAAAGATTTTAGCTAATTAGTAGCTAAAGTAAAAAAAAATAAAAAATAAAAAAAAATCAAGTGACAAATTTTAGCCAAAGATTTTTTTATATTTTTTTCAGTGCTATGTTTCTTCCGATCTGTTTTGAGATATTTTTATGGTTGTTTCTTTTTGTTGTTGTTTTAATTCAATGCATTTTCATCAGAAACCACTGAAAGCTTTCTTCCCCACCCTCCCCGACTTTTAGGCTGATCCTCCTTTCTGAACTGTTTTTTCACTGATTGAAATAATTGAAGCACTTCAGTGGGAATCTTAGCGTGTTTGTAGCTCTTACCTCCAATACTTCTTGTTACAAATGTTCTCTTTATATTATAAAAAATAGACCTTTTCTCAATAATGGCTTTAGGTACAATATGTCATTTACATAGATTTATAGATTAAAAAAATCACAGAATGGTTTGGGTTGAAAGAGACCTTAAAGACCATCCAGCTCCAACCCCCTGCCATGGGCAGGGACACCTCCCAGCAGACGAGGTTGCCCAAAGCCCCATCCAGCCTGGCCTTGAGCACCTCCAGGGATGGGGCACCCACAGCTTCTCAGGGCAGCCTGTGCCAGGGACTCACCACCCTCTCAGTAAAGAATTTTCTCCTAACATCTAATCCAAATCTATCCTCTTTCAATTAAAAGCCATTACGCCTTGCCCTATCACCACACTCCCTGACAGAGTCCCTCCCCAGCTTCCCTGCAGACCCCCCTTAGGCAGAGGAAGGCCGCTGTAAGGTCTTCCCAGAACCTTATCTTCTCCAGGCTGAATACCCCTCAGTTTTTCATATAGAAGAGGTGCTCTAGCCCTCTGAACATCTTTGTGGCCCTCCTCTGGACTCATTTTAATGCTTCCACATCCTTCTTGTGCTGGAGGCCCCAGAACTGAACACAGCACTCCAGATGAGGTCTCATGAGAGCAGAGGAATCACCTCCCTCACCCTGCTGGCCATGCTGCTTTTGATGCAGCCCAGGACACAGTTGGCTTTCTGGGATGCAAGTGCACATTGCCAGCTCATGTTGAGCTTCTCATCAACCAACACCCCTGGATCTTTCTCCTCAGGGCTGCTCTCAATACATTCTCTGTCCAGCCTGTATTTGTGCTTACATACATTAAATTTCATCAGTACATCAAGTATCCTGGTCTAGTGAATGGAGTGGAGGTGGGAGGAAAAACTGTTGTGAACAGAAAATTAGATGTAAAAATGACATTTGTGTTACTGAGAAGGTGAATGGCATAATAATCAGGCAGAAGATAAGGCAGTTGACATAAGAATATTCCAAAGAAATGCTTCTGTTCTTTCCAGTCCCCTGCATGCCCACACCAGTACTGCCCCAAGCACCATCGGTTCAGGAACCACTGAACACCTGTCTGCTGATAAACTGCATGACTTGTGCATGTGCATATACTTTGCTTCATTTTAGTCATTTGGGTACTGCTATGCATAAAAGGTAGCAGCACAGGGATCTGTGTGCTTCAGATTCAGCAATTAGTTTTTCTGGAGGAAAAGTGGTAGGAATAAAGCTCAGAAAAGATGATTGTTCTGCATTCCCTGCCATTTACTTCAGTTCAACTTCCATGAGGCAGGATGGATCCAGACCAGCCACTGCAGAGGACTCGACAAATGCTGTGTCTACTTTCAATGGCCAACTTCCCCATGCACCCAAGCTGTTCTGCCTCTCTCTCACACAGCAGAAACTGTGGCCTGCAATGTCTTTCTGGCCACAGGCTGCAGGCCCCGTACTTCTAGTGAGGTCTTAAGGATCTGAAGTCATTCTAGATCCTGGTACTCAGACACTGATATGGTGCATGCTGGGCTTCTGGGTCCCTGGGCTGACCTTAAAGGGGCTAAGTGACCACACAGAGAGATCCCGAGGACCTTTTTGACAGCTCCCTCCAGGTGCTGCTGGCAGTGGTCAGAAACAGAGATAGGGGTTGGGGATGGAGGTACCTGGTAATATCCTATCATTGCTCATCTAGTCCCTCACATCCTATACAAGTTGTGTTTGAATGTCATGAATTTGCTACATGTTTCTGTGAACACATTGTTCCATTGGTAGTCTCATAGTTTATACATAGATTTGTCCAATTACACAGTTTCCAGGCAAAATGTCTGTGGGTCTGGAATCATTTCAATACAATGCAGGAAAGATCTCGTTCCTGGATTAGCTGCAGGTGCCCAGCACACACTGTCATTAGCATTCATGAAAAAAAAATACAGTCAGCAAGAAACTGATTGGGCTAAAAACAAATCCAGGGGAAAAATATCCTTTGCTGTACAAGGAATTTGTACAAGGAATTGTACAAGGAATGACCAAATTGTCAGGAAAAGAGCAATCCAGGGGGATGAGATATCACAGAAATTTATGAAATCGTGAGCAGCACTGGAGAAACTGTGTCTGTCTTAGAAAAATAAAAGGCACTGAAATAAACTATTTGGTGGTAAATTCCGTACCAAATACAGTCCCAAGTTTTGGTTCTTCCCACATAAAGTGGCAGACATGGCCACCCTAGAAGTCTGAAGATTTCAAAAGGCAGCTGGACTACGCTTACGGAGGAAGAACCAGTCACCTCTGAGCCAGCAAGTCCTCATTCTTCATACTGCTTGGGAGTGGCAGATAAATTGTCTGCTTGTGCAGACAAGGTGTTTCATGAGTATCAGGCTATTTATCATTACAAGTGCCATGAAGAGGAATTAAAAACTCCCTTAGACTTTCAATATTCTGAAAAGGAAGGACAGAATTGTGAGGACTGATGAACACTCAGAACATCGTATATTTGCAGAGCAACAGCAGTTTATTTTATAGCTTATGCTTAAGGTCTTGCAAGCCTTGCCTAAAATTCTTAGAGGTCTGAGTCACATACAGTGGAAATGAGAAATAGTTACTAGGGAAAGATTGTGCTTTCTTTCTGATGCGGAGCATGCCCCTCCTCCCCACGCCACACAGTGCTGCAGCTGCACACACTTCCCACATTAAGTGTTTACAGTAATGACACAATGATGTTGTATTGCCTTTAATACTCAGGATTTTTTGTAGTCAGTACTAGCAACTAGGAGAAAAATTAGTAAGATAAATAGACAGACCAAGGCAGAAGGTCACGTTATTTCAGCCTATTTTCATAGCATGCCCCAGAATCTGTGCAGTTATTTACCTGGGAGTCACAGATTTTTGGTCTGCATGAGCTCCTTTTGCACTTTCATGCAGGAAGATATATGTGGGTAGACTTCGCATGACATGTGAACCTTTTTTTTTACAAGAAGTGCAGGTGTTATCCTAGGCTGTGTCCAGTCAGGTTTTGAACTCCTGCAACAAAGGTGACTCCACAACCTCTCTGTTTGACCACATTCAGAGTAAAAAAAAAAAAAAAAAAAAAAAGTGTTTTCTTGAGTTCAGAATACCCCCAGATTGAAGCTCCTGGTGCCACGTCACGGGTTCCTGCATGTTTTGTGTGTGTTTCATGGGGAACATTTGTTTTGTAACCAGTTGTGCAGGTGTTTCAAATATAAACAGTCATGACTGAGATATATTTAGCTTTTGCATGCTTCTTCCTAAAATAAGTCAGCAAGCTTTTTTGGTAGGTAGCACAGGGAGTAGATGGCCTGGAGAAAAGGCTCTTGGAGATTTTATAACACATGGCAAGGCTACCACCTCATTTCCAAACTTCTCTTAAATCTTTTTTCATTTTTCTGGAGATTGATATATGCATGATGTCCTAGGTAGAAAGTTTAGAATAGAAGGGCATAGCACAGCATAGACTAGATTAGACTAGAATAGACTAGAATAGAATAATCCACTTGGAAGGGAACTACAAGTGCCATCAAGACCAGCTGCCTGACCACTTCAGGGCTAACCCAAAGTTAAAGCATGTTATTGAGGGCATTGTCCAAATGCCTCTTTAACACTTTTAGGCTTGGGGCATCATGTCTCTAGGAAGCCTGCTCTAGTGTGTGACTACCTTCACGGTGAAGAAATTTTTCATAATACCTAGTCTGAACCTCCTCTAGTGCAGCTCTGTGCCATTGCCATGCATCCTGTCATCAGTTGCCAGGGAGAAGAGACGAGCATACTTTCCCTCCTCAGGAAATTTTAGAGAACACTGAGGTCACCTCTTAGCTTTCTTTTCTACAGACTAGACAGCCCAAGTGTCTCCTCTCCTCATAGGATATGCCTTCCAGCCCTTTTACCATCTTTATTGCCCTCCTCTGGATTATTTCAAGAACCTTAACATCCTTTTATGTTGTGGAGTCTAGAACCATCTGCAATATTCAAGGTGAAGCCAAGCCAATGCTAAATATATTGGAAGAATCACCTCTTTTGACCAGCTGGCTATGCTGTGCTGTGGTGGTTTTACCGTGCTAGGCAGCTGAACACCAAAACCGCTCTCTCACTCCCCCTCCTCAGATGAGGAGGGGAAGAAGTAAAGGAAAGAACAACTCATGGGTTGAGATAAGGATAATTTAATTAAAGGGAAAAATATATATATGTTAAGGAAATATTAATTAACAATTCAACTAAAGGGAAAAGGAAAAAGGGAAAGGGGAAAGGGAGGGGGAAAGGGAACAGTAAAAACAAAACAAGTAAAGGCTATATGGAAGTGCAGAGGAAAGAAATTATTCTCTACTTCCCGCAAATGAGCGATGCCTGACCACATCCTTGAAGCAGGGCCTCAACGCACGTAGCTGGTGTTCGCGAGGAGGACAGACATTTTTGCAACGAAAGCCCACCCCCCTCCTCTTCCTCCTTCTTCCACTTTTTATTGCTGAGTGTGACATCATATGGTATGGAATATCTCTTTGATTGGTTTAGGTCAGCTGTCTGGTGATGATTCTTTCTCACTTTTTGCCCACGCCCCAGGAGGGTTAGAGAAAGTCCTGATACTGTGCCAGCACTTCTCAGCAGCAGACACAACACTAGTGTGATAACACTGCTGTTCTAGCTACAAGTGCAGAGCGTGGCACTGTATGGGCTGCTGCAGGGAAAGTTAACATCCCAGCCAGACCCAGTACATGTGCATAAGGCATCCCAAAGTGCAGTTTCCCCTCTTGGCTACCAGGGCACACTGCTGGCTCATGTTGAGCCTGCTGTCAACCAGCACGCCCCAGATCCCTTTCTGCAGAGCTGCTCTCCAGCCACTTGCCTCCTGGTCTGTACCTGTGTCTGGCATTACTCCATCCCAGGTGCAGCACCTGGCATTTACCTCTGTTGAACTTCATGCTGTTGTTGATTGCCCAGTGCTCTGATTGATTTACATCCTTCTGCAAGGCCTATCATCCCTCCAGGGAGTCACCAGCACCTCCCCATTTATCATCATCATCAAGCTTGCTGAGGATGCACTCCAGTCCTGCATCCAGATCATTGATAAAAATGTTGAACAGAACTGGCCCTAGAACTGAGTCCTGGGGTACACCGCTGGTGGCTGTCCACCAGCCAGATGTAGCCTCATTCACTACAACCCTTTGAGCCTTACTGTTGAGCCAGTTCTTCACCAAACTTAGCATGAACCTGTTGGACAATTTGTCCCTAAGGACATGTAGGACAAGTTTGCTATCTAGGACAGTATCAGAGGTCTTACTGAAATCTAGAAAGATCATGTCTGCTGCTTTCCCTTCATCCACCAAGTGGACGACCTTATCATGGAAGGAGATCAAATTCCTAAGGCAGGACTTTGCCTTGATTAATCTATGTTGACTATGCCTGATAATAGCTTTGTTCTTTAACTGAATTTCAATAACTCCCAGAATAATATTCACCATAGCTTTTCCTAGTACTGAGGTTAGACTAGCAGGTCTGTAGTTTCCTGGGTCTTCTCTCATGAGCTTTTTGTAGATGGGTATAGCACTGGTTAGCTCCCAGTCAGCAGGGACCTCCCCAGATTCCCATGACCTTTTGTAAATTGTTGAAAGTTCCTTTCCCACAGAAATTTTTCAAGTTATTAAATCATATTTAGTTTTGGTTTCCTTCTCTGTTGAAACTAATGCACAGAGAAGTGATGACTGTTGCAGAAGTGAATAGTGATATAAATATTTGTCTTGCTTTCTTGTGTTGATAACAAAGGACCATGTGACCATGTGTATAATTGCACCTACAGCACAGTCAAGGGAGTACTACCTGGCATAATAACTTCTTGCTTAGGGTCATATTATACCAAAGTAGTCTTCCTATCTTGCCCTGCTGTAATTTATGGTGTGTTGTGAACACTCACAATGATAGAAAAGCACTGCCTTGTGAACTAGGCATTTTAAACCATTCTGTTATACACACACATCCTGAGAAACACAGTTGTGGTGTGCTGGTTTTGCTTCTGCCACTGCCAGATCAGTACATGTAGGAATCTGGGCACGTTCATTCCTCTGAAATGTCAGGTCAAATACAATCAGAAAACTCTCACAGAAGTACAATGTAATTGTTTCTTCCAATGACCAGGTCTTGTCATTTTCTCAGTCACCTTTCTGAACTCCAGTGTAAGCACTTTCAGCCTTGGAACAACAATATGCTTTTCTCTTGAGTCATTGCATATTGGCAACATTTAGAGCATACAACTGTATTTTACTTTAGGCACAAAAAAAAAAATGTCCTTCTTGCCAGAAGTGTAGTATCATATTTAACATCTGCAAAGAAAGTGTTGAGAATATGCAAACTGAGGAAAATTGTTAATATCATCTGACATTAGAAGAATGGGGAGAAGAGGAGAATATAGGAGCCTGAGGCCAAATAAATACGAGAAAGGAGTTATTTTTTCAGTATGTTCTAATAGCAGAAAACTGAAGGTTACTTCAGTTTTAGGAGATATAAGGAATACTGCAACTTCAGTGGAAGAAAATTTAAGAATTTTCATGTGTGAAACAATCTGCCTTTCAGTAACAAAACTTTGTATTTCTGGTATTATTAATATGTGTTGTGGTTTAATCTGGCTGGCAGCTAAACACCACACAGCTGTTCGCTCACCCTCCCCCCTCCCTCTCTGGGATGGGAGAGAGAAACAGAAAAGTGAAGCGAGAGTTGAGATAAAGATAGTTTATTAAGATATAAAACAATATTATTATTATTATTATTATTAATAATAATAATAATAATAGTGTGTATGAAACAAATGATGCACAATGCAATTGCTCACCACCCGCTGACCGATGCCCAGTCTATCCCTGAGCAGCCAGGCCCCCCATCCCGGCTAGCCACCCCTATATATTGTTTAGCATGACGTCAGATGGTGTGGAATACTCCTTTGGCCAGTTTGGGTCAGCTGTCCTGGGTCTGTCCCAGCTCTTGCTGCACCCCCAGCCTGCCCGCTGGCAGGACAGAGAGAGGAGCTGAAAAGTCCTTGGCTTGGTACAAGCACTGCTCTGCAACAACCAAAACATCGACATGTTATCAGCACTCTTCTCATCCTAATCCAAAACATAGCACTCTACCAGCTACTAGGAAGAAAATTAACCATCCTAACTGAAACCAGGACAATATGAAATTTCACTTGAAATCCTTTAAATCATGCATGTAAGTGTTCACAGCCAAGAAAATGCAGGTGCATCTCAGTCCCCAGGAACTTGGGTTGGGAGTGCTCGTGTAGAAGATGACCTGTAATACTGATAAGGGAATTAAAATATTAGTGCTTGTATGCAAAGTTATTTGGATAATGGATGGGTCTGCTTCACATTACAGTGGCAGTTATCAGTCTTTATAACAAAGCATTTGGAGGCCAGTGAATCTGTTTAAATTGACTGAAAGAGAAGGAATCTGTGTAAGAATTTAGTACATGACAAATATTGAATTTGCTGTATTTATTGTTGTTGAATGAGTTTTCTACACCCAAAGGGCATATTTGATCTTAGCTCCTCTCCACCTAGAACACTGACAAATACTTGTTTTATTCCACAGTGCAGGAGGATAACGTTAAATTTAATTTAAATAGCACTGACTTGAAGAATTTCAGTTTATTTTAATGCTAGCTGAGAAGCTATCATAATCCTACTTGAACAGCAAAGGAAGAAGATGAAATGTCGTGTTCTTGGCATAAGTATTTCCCCTCTGATATAGCAGCATTGCTCCCTGCGAGCTGAGCCCTGCACACATTTCCATGATTAATGTATCAAGCAGAAGAGGAGAAAAGCACTTGAAAAAAAGTGTGTGGGTGCTCTTTGTGTGCCTGTGCACTCGACCCCCACATGCCATTCACAAAGAATCTCCTTTTCTCCCCTTGTTCTTCCTTGTTTTTCATAGGATCTGAAAGGGTGATCTACTGTAATTAATGCTTTCTGCTTTGACTGTTGCTATAGTAGTGCAATGCTGTCTGTAGATACATTGCTGTCACTTTCTCTCCATGCTCTACATTGACACATAGGGGATACAGAGCAGAACCCACAGTCACTAAAAAAAAAATAATCCAAAAGTTATTTTAACCCCTTGCAACTGCTGAAGAAGGGCCATAGGTGTTGAGAAGTTTGAGGCCACTCTTTCCATGGCTGATGACAGAAGTGAGTCAGCAGCACAAGCTCAGAGGCCCACATATGGAGAGATGGAGCAATACAGGGATCTGTCGAGAAAAGCTAAAATCAGCTGGATGGTTGAGTGGAGGGTGATTCTTTCACATATCAGCTTGGCTGCCTGCAAGAGGACAATGTCTATACCTACACTAGTAACCAGAAGGAGCCTGACAGTGGTTTCTGGCCAAGAGGTACAGCTCAGCCTATGCCCATATACTAAAAGTTGCTGCTCACAAAAAATGTGGCTGCATTGAAGCTATGTGTCTACTTGTAAGCAACCTTGGCAAAAGTCCTACGAAGGTCTGAGCCCAGGCCACCTGCACAATGATACTGGGCCCTGCATCCTGCAAGGTCTCAGTGGGATGGAGATCTGGGCATCTGGACACAGATGCTGGGGGACAGGCATGCTATGGCCACTGCACAGGTTGCCCCTAATGCCTGTACAGCCTGTGCAAGTACCTCACAGCAGAAGCATTACTAACGCTTTCCAGGCCCTGCGTGCCTTACTCTGGCCTCACTTTCCTCTCTTATCTCAGCAACAGACACTACTGAGAAGAACATGAAGCTATCTGTGGCCATCACAACTCTAGTCAATACTGCAATCCCTAAGAAGTTCCTGCTCATCTCTTTCCAAGTTATACCCTTGGAGCATGGTAATACAAGATCATGTCTGAGGCTGAGAAGATCCACTCCTATGACTGGAGAAGAGGTTCTAAGAAACCTCCTGCCTTTGGGGTAACCCTGAGCAAATCAGGAGGTCCTAATGGGATCCATCTTTGTGAGATGCATATACCCATCTGTGTTTGTTCCCTATATGTGCTGGGGACAGCGTCTTGATGGCATATCTGATTGCTGTTTGAGATACTCTCCAGCAATTGCTGCTTCATCTTCTGTAGTTTCTCAAAGACATTGTAAAGCTGCAGTGCAGCTCCTGACAGTGTGACCCCTATCACATCGCTCTCAGGGTCTGTTTAGTCACTTTGTCTTCAGAGGTGGTGTTAGGTAATAGTCACAAATTAGTACGCAGTTAGGCAATAAGAAGAGAAGGTGGGTGGTGTGAGCCAGGGCAGTCTTTTGGGTAGAAAATGATCTCCATTGACTCAATGATGTTAGTTGCTGATTTTTTGAAATTTTTCTTAATAAATATTGTCACATTTGATGACACTCAATGAGAAATTACATGTATTATTAGGCAAAATGGGATGTTAATTTTCAGTGATTTTTTTTTTCTAGCAGTGTTTTTCATAGTAAGCTTTTTACAAGAAAATATAAAGTTTGAGGGGTTTAGGATTAAGGATTTTCAAAAATAATCCTGAAAAAAAATCCTAATACACTTTTCATTTTCTTAATATACTTTTAACAAAAGAAAACAAAAACAAATAGACAAATTCCTGAGCCAGACAAATTTTCTGACAGAAAACTTTCATCTACTTCTCATGGTTGTCAGAGGCCCCATTTATAGACAAAGCTAATACCTTTTATTAAACCAACAGTTATAAATAATTAGTAATGATATCACCTGCAAATATTGCCTCTCCTGTAACCTCTGACCATTACATCTACAAAAGCACAACTATTTCATTATGGGTAATGCCCTCCATTTGTGTTTCATCTTCCCTCATTTCTCCTGTTCTCATTGCCTACATGTTGCCTGTTTCTTGTCTCCTCTCCTGTCACCCCTGCATTTCCTTCATTGTAGCACTGTTCATTCCTTTCCTAAAATGTATTTAACTAGAAACAGCCTGTTATCCCTTATTAAAATGATAAACAGTGAAATACTTGCATACTGACCCTTAATGTCATAATTGGGCTTTAGAGTTGGAGTCTTTAAATATAAACTCTTTTCTCTCAAGTTCAGTGCCACATACTGTCTCCAGACTCAGTTTATTAGGTATATTCCATGCCTGAATAGAACATAATCTCAAACCCACAAAATCTATGAAATTTTTATTTTTAAATCAAAGCTTGGACTCTTCAAACTGTACTTTACAAACAGGCCATATTTCATTTGCTTATATAATTGACATTTGAGCTACTGTATCTGGCGGAAGAAAGGAATTAGGACATTATATTTCTAAATTTAGTCTGTCCCCAAGATGCTAGGCATGTGTCATTCTGGCAAATAGTTCACATCTCTCTAAGTGATTTTTCTCATCTCTACAGTGCTTCATACCTAGCATATAGTGTTGCTTTAGAAATAAGCAGCCTTTATGTAGGGGTTTGCTATCAGAGTTCCTAATTTACAAAAGCACTTATTTTCTAAAAGAGTATTTAGATAGCTGTCCCAGTGCCTTCCTGAATCAGGGGACAAATGATAAACAAGAGAAAACAATTCAAAGCTCTTGGTCAATCTACACATGCTTCTGCAAATTGCAGGCACGCAGGGAGGCTGCTTCTGTGGCAGCTGCAGTGCACATAACAATTGCTCCAAGTCTTCTTCTTCTTATTATTATTTTTTTTTTTTAACAAAACTAGGAAGAAGACAGGAAATCTATGCAAGAAAAGAATGGGGAAACTGCTGCATGTATATTGTGGGATGATTGGACATATTTACTAATTTTGTTTGAGGAAATAAATATTCTGAAGAGTTCCAATACATAACAATTGGATGCAGTATCACAAGAAAATCTACAATATTTCTTAGAAAATATTAGAAGGCACATACATGGGATGGATCAGTCTGCCTAGCACCGTGTCTTGTACAATCATCTATTACACCAGTGCTCACTTTGTAACCAAAGACCCCAAAGCATTTCCAAAAAGTTAATTCCCATTCTAGGAAATGAAACAAAACCACCAATACTTTAACTTATATTAAAAATCATTCTGTTTCTTGCTATGCCCTTGCATATCTGCTTGTTTCATTGCATTGTGCAAGATGCACGACAGTTCTTTGGGAATCGTCTTATCATTTGGTTCCAGAAAGTCTAAAGAGATCTGTATACTCCAACATAATTTTTATCTGTTTTTATTTGTAGTAGAGAATAAATAGCCCCATTCTGCTGATAAACCAAATCCTTTCAGAAAAATGCTTTTGTTACTAAGAGAACCTGGTAACAGACACCTGAGAAAGAATTTCCCTCTTCATATGGAGCAATCAGGTCACATTTTTCCATGATACAATTCAAAATTAAAAATCTTGCATATTGATGAGCTGAAGTGCATAAAAGAAAAGTACATAATATAACAATGCTGTGAAGGGTGGTATTGCTTAATTAATGTACAAGCCAATACTAATTTGGCTATCTGTCATCTTAAAAGAACATCTACAGCATAATCAAAGAAGCTAAAATTTGTGAAGACTAAGCACATTCTGGCACATTCTGAATTTATCTGGAGTTGATTTCAATAGGAATTGTATTAAGGCCAGCAGACAGGCGGGGATGTGTTAATGCAGTGCAAAGTAATCCTATTCAAAGCACATGCAGCAGCAGCAGCCAGAGAAGTAAGAGAGAGCAGACCAAATACTAATGACCTCTCTGAACGTCTATTCAGGGACATGCCTGTCACTTTGCTAGTTATAAGCAGTGCTCTCGAAAGCATCTGTGGAACTGTTTAAGTCAGTCACTCCAAAGGAGATGTTCAAAAAGTTTATTCAGCAAATTAATAGTTGTTAAGAATTTCTGCTGAGGTTAGTTCACGTCAACTTTCAAAACAGAATTTTGTTAATGAACATTTCTCTTTGTGCTTAAATTAGAGAGGCATCTTTTATGTCATACTACAATCATTAAAGGAAGATCTTTAACCTAACCTCTGTGCTGTGTTTTGGCAAACTCATATGAGAAGTTGCAGTCTGATACCTTTGAGCTGAAGAAATAGTGTCAGCCTAAGTATTTGTTTCATCTAGACGCTTTGCAGTTGTCCTCTCTCTTCTTTTCCTGTCTTCCTTGTAGAAGGAAGTGGAGAGGAGAAAGTGTAATGAAGGACCACTTTTTTAGCTCTGGAGGTTCTGTACTTTTTCTTTGAAAAATATTTTGGGAATTGGAAGTTTATATTGATTTTATGGCTTGGTTTATTAAGAACAACAGTAACAACAACAAAAAAAAAAACAAAATCCCTTTTTGTCCTTTTTCAGTAGTTCAGTACCTCCATGTGAATACCTTCAGCTCATGAATATGCAGTTTGTTACTATATATTCACCAGACTTGTAATTTTTCTTCAATTTAATTGTTATACTGCTTTTAATATTTCAATGAGAAAATTAAAGGATGTCTTAAGCTTAGCACTTTCCCTGTTCCAGTCTTTTACCATTCCACTGGAAATCATTAAAACTGAAAATTCTGTTTTAAGTGTGTGAAACATTTCTACCTATACTACGAGTATAGTAACTTCAGAATAATCTCTCGCTAGTAATCAAGATCTCAGAACTTTAAACTTGAGTTGCTCCAAATTTTTAGAGCCTTTGAAAATGCGCTCTGGCTTTCATCTCTTTGAGTTTGTTAAAAAAACGTTATCCCTGAAGTCTTTTAAAATCTAAAGACCTTTCGAAAGCATTTATTCATTCCCTATTAACTTAAAAAAAAAAAAAAAAAAAAAAAAAGATAAAAAGCAGGATATGTCTATAAGATCAAATGTAACTGGTTTTTGACCTACTATTTGCAGGTTGAATTAAATTTGCAAATAAAGATCTCACATATTGTTATGGAACCAATGTTCTCTGCTAATACATTTTTCTAAATATAGCATGAAAAGTAACAATAAGATGTTTTATAAAAGCTGATTTTTAAAGTGTTTATATGTCAATGAGTTTTATGGGAAAAGGAAACATTGCCTTGCCAATACTTCTCTTGTTCTAGTACAATAAACAGCTAAAACTTTTTGTAACAACTTGGAATAAAATAAGTGAGCAAAAACCATGAAGGGCCAGTTATTATAATGTCCACGCTTCAGAATATTTTACTACAGGATTGTAGAAATACGAAGCTGGAAGAATGTCTAGAGCTTACACTTCCTAGTAAATGACACATAGTCTGATACCAATACCTCAGAATAACCAAGAGGTCCCAGTTCCTTTGTAATGAGAGTTTTTCCCAAACTGTATGTGTGAACACACTAAATACACCCTTTCAAAGCTGCAGTAGTACTCTAGTACTCTTTAGTTTAGGTAGCTGATGTAGCTACCTAAATCACAATCTTGCAATGTAGTTATTAAAAAAAAAAAAAAAAAAACTTTTATAAGATATCAAATATTTTATATTTTATTGCATTTTATTTATATAATAAATAAATATAAATAACAAAATATCTGTCAGAAAGAAACGATGTCCTTCTTTATGATAGATGAACTTCAGCTGATTGCTAAGAAGGCATTATACAATATAGTCTCATTTTTCCAAGGACCTCAGCTAGTATTTGAGAGTCTCATTATGACTGAGACAACACTGGTCTCATAAGAGATGAGACAACACTATGGTCTCATAAACCATAGAAGACTTCCTGAACTTGGGGTTATGATTCCCTAACCTTGTTTTTATTCCTGAACTTGTTGCATATACCTAATAACTTGTTAGTTGGGTGGTCAAAACTCTTTATACAATTAGCAGGTAAACACATCTCTACCTCTTGCCTTAACAGCTCTCAGATTTTCAGTTTGCTAGATTTAGCTCTGGTAACTTCAGAGAGCTATCAAAACTTCCTTTTCAGAGCTTAAGGCTACAACAATTCCCAGTTTAAAAGCATAAAAATCTTCTAAAGCCCTTCACTAATCATAAGCCAACAGGATATAAATTTAAATAATTTAATCACTTGATGTGCTAGATTCTTTTGCTATACTAACCCTAAATTAATTTGGATCATTTTTATCTTATTGCTTTAGTCCATAAGGTGACAACTTGACATTTCTTGAAAACCCATTTTAAGCAATTTTTCTTTGCCACTTGCTGATTTTTTGTCATCTTTTGTAGCTACCTAAAAGTTTTTGGTTTCTCTAGGGAATGGGTCAGAACAGACTTCTTTACAAAGCTGCTGATTTCTGCTGCTATGGTGTCTGCTAGTTCTGTAACTCAGAAATTGTTGTTATGCACCAGGAAATAATGAAGTACCAGAAGGAAAGACTTTATTAAAAGGGTTCTACATAGAGCCACACACAAGCAGGAGCTGTACTCCAACAAGAACTAAAGACATTGTACCATGTTCAAAGACTGAAAATGGCAGCATGCTCATCTTAGTCGATTCAAGGAATTAATACTTAATACTAATACAAATCAATGCAAATATTAAAAAAGAATAGATTACAAATGCTAACAGTAACTATAAACATAATAGGCAGTTGAATCACTTTACTGGCAGTAGGCTGGAGGACTGAAGTGTTCTGTGGAAAGGAACTCCAGCAGCCCCAAAATAACAGAATCAGCCTCCCGGGGAAGATCAGATCACCTTCATCACCTGGATCTCCTCTCATAATGGTGATGGTGGTGACAGTAGCAGTGGCAATGACAGAAGGGGATGAAGGATGCTGAGCTGTTCAAAACAGGAACAAACATTTCATTGAACTCACTTGAGATAATAAGATAGAGGTGACCCATATTATTTAGGTTGAAAGAAGGGGAAAAAAATCACGATTTTCACGTAAGTGTTAAAAATAAAATCTAAATGGCTTGTAATGTTGCAGACAGAGGACAGGAAGGACTGAAATAAAGTAACAGCAGATGATTTAAATGTGAAGTCTGTAAGGTTAATTTTTTTCCTTTCATTTGGCTTGTTTAATTTATTCATGCTCTGACCTCACCAAGAACTTGAGCACAAAGAGATTGGATATTTTACTGCTAATCCTGTGGTTATAATGTATTGAAATTAACTTGTACAATGTTTGAAGGTTAATTATGAATGACATCATTACTAGTTCATGTATTTGTACATGAACTACAGTCTTCATTATTCATTCTCTCCTTGTAACTGCCAGGACTTCCTTAGATTAAGTGTGTAACATGGCAATTTTCATACCAGTAGGAAAGGATTCAGAGAAAATCACAAGCAGTATGAAATAGTGCCATTTTCTCTTCAGTATATGATACAGAAGACACTCATGGGAGGACACTGGGAACAAAGACGGATAGAAGCCTTCCATCAGTTCTAGGATCAGTTCTAGGAAGACTTCATTTGTGGTTTCAGCAAATGCAACTAAAAGATTTTTCTCTTTTGTCTTCGAAATGGTCCAAATACAAATTCTCCTAGAAGCCTAAGAAAAATTCAGTAAATCTCTGTGTGCTGACCTCTAACTCTAGAATTCTGTTTTAAATTTCCTGTGCTCATCTGCACACTCTGTATTGTGACCTGGGTCTAGCTATTCTACTCCAAGCACCTGTGTTGTTCCCTGTATAGCTGGCAGAAAAATAAAATCAAAAACCTATTTTCTGTAGTCCGGACAAGTCATTTCACATGGATTACTAACCCTGCTATTGACAATGTAATGCCAAAACTTACCAAGAAACCACTGAAAAATGTTTATCCACCGAACATAAAATCGCACACTTTGGCTTAGAGCTTGGCTTTATCGCATGGAGTGCTTCTCCTCTCTTGACACGCTACCCGTTTTTTTAGCACTTCCTATTCCCTACAATTTCTTGCTTTGTTATCCTCCTTTCTCCTAGAAGCATGCAGATTTTCCTCTGTTCACAAAAGGAACAAGAGAAATGTTATATGATACAGAGTTGGTACGTATGAAGATGAGGCAAGTGCAGGAGAGACTGCTTAAAACCGCGAGGCAGCCAGCTTGTCTGGAGTGCAAATGATAAACCATGCTTATTTGAAGTTTACAATGAGAATACCCCACAGGGACATTAAACTGTAGTAATTAACATCAGGAAACTCTCTCAATCGAAGTACTTGTAATGGTACAATTTAACTTGCAAATTGTAAATACCTACACAGAAATCTTGCCATAGATTCGCCTACAACTGTTGAGTGTCATTCTCCACCCATAGGCATCTAGAAACAAAAAAACAACAAACAAACAAGCAAATAATAATAGTGATAAAAGAAAAGAAAAGAAAAGAAAAGAAAAGAAAAGAAAAGAAAAGAAAAAAGAAAAAGAAAAGAAAAACAATAGCCAAGATATTCCATGAACCATTTAAATTGCATTTGTCATTCTCCCTTTTCCTCTCTGCTTCTTCCAGTGATCTCCAGACCCCAAACCTATATCACCAGTGTGAGAAACTAAGTTCAAGGTGTTGGGGCTTCCCTGCTGTGCTAGTGCCTGGTGCTCCTCACCCTGCCTGCATCCCCCTTTCACATTCCCACACTGCTCAGAAATCCAGTAACCTCCTTGCCTTGTATTTCAGCTTTCTTCTCTTTTGACGATGACATTCAATGCCTAATCCTTCTCTCCACTCCCCAATATCATTATTGTTTTTACTATCTCTGGAGAGGTCTGAGCAGAGGAGAGTCTGTGCTGTCTGCATTGCCAGCCTGTTGCTGGCCTGGATAGGGACAGCAGATGCGATAAGAAGCAGATGTGATAAGTGAAACACACTGGAAGCAACTAGGGAATGTGCTATTTGCTTCTTGAACATGGTGCGTGCTACAGCTCAGGTTAAAGGGCTTTTTATATCTGTTTGGATTTGAAAAAGTGTTTGCCAGTCCATACAATTATCAAAGTTTTGCGTAGTTCTGCGGCATTCATGGACTGGAGCCCTTTTTTTAGTGACCTGCTCTGAGGCACAGTGATCACCATGTTCAAAACCTGGATAACATCAAGGGTGAGTTCGACTCAGCCAAATGGACTGTGCATCCTGCTCCTCCCTAGAGGCTTCCTCAGTCGGTGATGCAAAGCACCATGCCAATACAGTAGCTTTGGAAATTTCCACCTACAATATGGGCATAATTGAAAACTACCCATGGGGCATATCAGTATCTCTTTCCTTCTCCGTCAGCCTTTGACATTTTCACCAGTAATGTGAACTGGAATGAGGAAAAGGTTCCTACCAAAGCCCATATACAGACTGCCCTGAAAAACTGAAATTTTGGCATATTGATATTCTACTGAAAGTGCAAAACAGTTGTAGCAAGCTCCATTCCAGATTGTGGCTCATACTAAGAGGACCATCCCATAGAGGATAGTTCTGCAGAAACTGGAAAAATTAATGCCCCATAAGCATCTATAAGGCTAGCTGGAATTTGGACCTCCTCTTGTCCTGAGCTACCAAGCCTGCGAGAATGCAGCTACGACAATATTTTCAGTACAGAAAACTGGTGATGTGTCTTCTTTAATTGTTGCATTAGAACTCTGCATCGATCACCAATATCCCATGTCAGCAAACTCTTCCAAATGATCACCACATGGCAGCTGACATATGCATTTTCAAAACCAGTTAATTTTGGAATGCTTTAGAATGTATTTCTTAAGGAGAGCTACTAAGATGTACATTGGCATAACCAGATGCATTATTCTATTTATTCCATACATGTTAAGTGCCTCTGTCTTTCAATTACAATTACGAAGCAGTAACACTCTGCCAGCCTATCCTCAAATAACATAAGCTTTCAGTTCTTGGCATAGTACCGGGATAAATAAGGCTATTCTGTACAAGAACTAGCTTCTACACAAATATTTTGGACTGTTTCCTAGAGCCAGTTGATAGTGTCATTGTCAGTTGCAGTTAAATCCCTCTGAAATATTGTGCCATGCATAGATTGTCTGTATTCCTTCCTGCTATATTAAATGCCTGAAGATAATGTTTACTATATGTTTTTGAGAGTCACATCTCAGTACATGGAGTGTTTTCTAAGAAGAAACCACATGAATACCCAAGAACATTAATTTCACTTCACTTTTACTGATTACTCTTGCCACCAAACTTTATAAAACGTTTTCCTTTAGATTGGCTTGGTGTATGTTAACTAGAAGAGAACACAAAAATCATTATTAAATTGCCCCTAGATGCATCAAAATTTATAAAAGACGTAAAAAAGCATAAGGTAGGTGTTAACACAGTGTTACAAATAGTGGGTTACAGATGGAAGCATTTATCAGACCTGCTGGAGAGCTGAAGCATATGTTTTTATTAACCTTTAGATAGGAGTAATTTAAAAACTGGCTCAAGGCATATGAAAGATTGTCAACAAGAGCCTTTAACTTCTCTGAAATAAGAGAACTGAGGGATAAAACTACAGATTATGCACTTAAAGCAAAAACTCATGCAGTATCTGTGAAAGTGCAAAATGTATATTAATTCTCTTTCAGGTCTGGAAAGTCTGAGATTATACCACTTCACAAGGCATATACTTAGGCAACATGAGAAAACTCAGTTTAAATTTTTCCTTTTCTGCCAATGACAGCATTGAATGATTCAGTGGATTTATGCCCCTATGAATTTAATCCTTCAGATTACAGGAGAGATTGCTGCCTGAGGGTCTCCTTAAACTGTCTCAGATAGCTCTTATTATACCTTGGACGTGCTGAAAGTCTCAACAATGTGACGCAGTGGGGAAAGGCAAGTGCTTGTGCTACGATTTTCTGGTGCATCGATACAAACATGCAAGGGCCCATTGAGCCCCCCAGATTCCCCTTTCCTCTCCTACCCTGAAATTCGGACAGGCCAGGGAGCTGCTGGATGAACATTTCTGTAGGGAATGGCTGAACTCTCTGACTCCCAAGGATCCTGATTGCTATCAGCAAGGTCAGCAAGACTATAATGAAGGAGGCAAAGAGAGCAGGGAGGGCAACTCGCTGGTTCTGCAAGTGATGTTTAGCTGTACGGGCCGCTCTGAAATACTGCTTTGAGAGCCACACTCAACCTCCCTTGTGGAAAGAGAAAAACAATATGACAGGGATAGCCAGGCACAATTTTATATGTGCAGAAATACTAGAATTTGGATCTGGATGTGGTTTCAGTTTACTAACAATAGGTAGATAGACAGTTTGGCTCTGGTAACCAACAAGCTAGACTAACTCACGTTATAAACATGGCACATTTGTGGGAGGCTGCTTTGAGTCCCAGATCATGCAGCTGTCTAACAGCTCTGGCTGAGAAGCCACCTCATCTTGGAAGCATCTATAAGGCAGTAGGCAGCTTTCTTTTCCTTATTCCAGTTTTTCTGTAGAAGCCTTTGATAGCCCCAGCCTTTGTAGCTAGATGTACATGTCCTGTCTGCCCTCAGATGATGTCTTCTTCCTGTGGATGGTGAATGGATGGAGCATCCCCAGTGCCCTCAGATTTCAGCAGTCCCTGGCTTACCATGCAGGCTTTCTCCCATGCTTGGTTTCCACAGCTCTGATTTGACAGGTTGGGTCTGCAGCACCTACATCTTGTGGCTTTGGGAATGGCTATCACACTCATCCTCAGTTACTAAGCAGTGTCTTTGTAAAGGAGCAGTACGGATACCTTGAACGTGGCAGCAAATGACAGACACAAATGACTTGGTATCTGTGTAGAGGCTTTACATGCTATGTGACAGGATGGCTGAGTCCTCTATAAACAACCAGGACTCATTTTTTTAGCAGTGCCTTAACCCTGATCCTGCATGAGGAGCTTGACTTTTTTTTTTTTTGTTTTTTTTTTTTTTTCTTATATTGCTTCTTTGCAACTCTAATGAATTGAGCAACTCTTTATGAACCTGGCAGACAATCCCATTTTGACTGTGAGCAGCTACAATTCAAAACTGTCAGTTTTCCTGAAAAAGATTACACTGAAACCCCCTTACATTTTGGTGAAAAACTTAGCTTAAAAATACAAATCATTGCCAATGTCCAAGGATTAAATTCCCAAGACTTTGGCTTGCTCAAAGCATTGGTTTTTAGCCCTGGAAGAAGAGCCTAGGACTGTCGAAAGGCAGCAAAAGTCACCACCACCACCACAACACATGAACAGAAAACAGCTACATTTGGCAGCAAACCAGGTCCTGTTCCAATTACGTTTTGGAGTATTTTATATAAGCCATTCAGTCATTAATGAATTCAACATACTGAAAGATGTCTGGCAACCTTTCAGCTTTTTTACAGAAACCTGTATGCCAGCAGAGAGTAAGCCAGAAATCCTTGCCATCTTTAGACATTTTTGTAGAAAGGTGCATGCATAGAACATATGAAAGCTTCCTGTAAGGGCAACCTCAATTTTCTTTCCTGAGTCTTTACTCCCAAGCTGAGCTCCAGGTGAATCACAGGGTTAAGACGTTCATTTCCTCTAGCAGTCTTCCCAATGATGTATTTATTTATTTATTTATTTATTTTTTTCTTCTAAAAAGGGTATTCTACAAGTTTTCTGTTAGCTGCTTTTCTCCAAGTTGCTCCCCACTTTACAGCTTTCTGTGGACAGAGAAATGTCTGGTCAGATAGGGGAGCATTACTCAGCTTCAACTTAATAAAGGGCATCTACTTGGAAAACTGAAAATTACACTGATTTCTTGTTTAATTTGAACAGCAGCATTTTATCCAAGACTTCTATCTACACACAGATACTGTTAGAATTCAGTAAGCAAGAACAGTCTAGACCCTGATTACACTAGTATAGAAACCTCAGGAGCCCTGAATATACTTAATATTTGGAGCAAGAAGGCATTTTTGCAGGACTAAACATAAATAAAACCCTCTGCAGAATTACATAGATCAGTACAAACAAACAAATTTGCAACAGCCTGGTTAGATATATTAGCTATAGAAACATTATTATTGACTAATATGGGGAAAGAAAGCATAATAACTAGCCTCAGGTCACTTCTGCCTGACAGACAGCAAAAATCAGTACCATCAATACCAAATATCATGTTAACCTTGCCCATGGTCACTAAGCGCAGCCTTGTGCAGTGATGCTGAGGCAAGTTTTCAGCCTTTTCCTCTGGAAACACTCTTAAAAGCACTGCCCAGATGAAATGAATATGGGCTGGAGAGGGACCTGTCTGAGATGTGGGCTTGACAAAATCTCAGTACTTGGAACTAGCACGACCACCCTTGTTTTATTGTCTGGCTGTTGTACGGATGTTTTTGCCACACCTGAAACTTTCACGGTTTCTATTATAGAAATGACATACCCAGTAGTGAACAGAGTTTTATGATACTTGAGTGGTTTACACAGCAGAAAAGCTGTTAGCACAATTTCCCTGATCACAACATTCATTTATGCAGTGTCCAGCTCCTGTAAAGCCTGCTGGAGGTACAGGCAAGGTCCTGTCTGCAGTTCTTACGGCAGGGCATGATGCTGTGCACTTGGTAGCTGTGTGTTGTGAGATTTGTGGTACTGGTACTGGAATTCCCTCTGTAGCTGACCTGAGACCTGCAATCACACACATTAATGTGCAGTGTGGTTCATAAGGTTTCCTGGGTGTGATACAGTGTATAGCTACAGTGATATTTTGGATCTGCTGTTGAAAAGCTGGGATGCTGTGTGTGAACGTGAGTTCGCCTGACAAACTTTTTGACACCATAATATAAAGTAGTTTGACTCCACAACAGCACAGCCCAGAAACCGGGTTTGGAATGGATCCTTAT
>CM021765.1:35078165-35124624 GCA_011076525.1 Nettapus auritus | reverse complement strand
AAGATGACCTTCGTCATCGTCTCGGCGTACGTCGTCTGCTGGGCGCCATTCTTCACCATCCAGATGTGGTCCGTCTGGGATCAGCGCTTCCCGTGGCTCGGTAGGTGGCGGCGGGGGGTGAGGGTAGGGGCCCGGGCTCAGCCGTCCCTACCCTTGCTCAGCCGTCCCGAGAACGGCCCCGACACCCGGGGCTGTCTCTGCTGCAGCCCCCGGGGCCGTCCCCGCCGTCCCCGCCCGGGCTTTGGAGGGGGGAGCCGGGCATCTGGCCCCGGGCTGCCCTCCTGCCGCCCCACTCCCTGCTCCGGCACACCCCGACGGGGCCGGCGCCCCCGAGCATCGCCTTCTGCCAGCCACCGGCTG
This sequence comes from Nettapus auritus, assembly GCA_011076525.1. Taxonomy (NCBI): domain Eukaryota; kingdom Metazoa; phylum Chordata; class Aves; order Anseriformes; family Anatidae; genus Nettapus; species Nettapus auritus. The sequence goes on along the minus strand of CM021765.1, from coordinate 35,124,264 downwards.
CCGCGGCACGGTGGGGACTGGTTCGGGGGTGCCTGACCCTCTGTTAAATCCGGCTGGAAGTAGTTGGTGAGCTTCAAATTGTTGCATGAGGCATGACAGGCAGCGCAGTAACATACGCCCTGGTTCCTCACGATGAGAAAGGTGCAAATCAAAATGCTGGAAGGCATAATTTCTTGTTATTTTTTTAAACATCCCCAAATAATCACTTACTGTAGTAAGATCATTGATGCCCCTAATACGGAACTGAAGTCCAGCCTAGGATGCAGGTTTGTACAGATAAACAAACGCTTGCAGTAGACAAGTGGATGTTTATTTATTTACTTACGTACCTCAAAAGTCATAGAAAGAAATGCAAGGCTGTTCATATCGGTATTTGGTGGGTATTTTTGCAGAGATTCTTTAAATCTCATGAAACTGTATAGCAATTGTACTTCTGTGGCGCTTCAGTCTTTACAAAGAGAGGTCACTAATAACTGATTTGACCATATATTTACAGTACTCAATAATTTAACTAATTAGCAAAAGTAGAAGACCATAACTGTTCAGCGGCATAGTGCTAACTTTCATTTTATCCTTTGGTAACATTTGTTCAATCTCTGAACAAATTTCAGTGTGCAAATGTACCCAGCAAAACCCCGTGTTACTGAAAGCAGTGGGAATTTTGCCGTGGCTTCCCAAGGTAACCTTTTTTTTAAAGCAAAAATATGAATAAAAACTGTAAAAAAGTAAGTCTGTTATTAAAAAATAAGCACAGACTTATCAACATATAAAACAGATAAACACCAGTGGAAAAGGGCTAAAGCATTATTCCGTGCCTGCGGGCTGTGCTGGATTGCCCTGTACTTCTGTCACAGGTTTCTGAAGTCTATTCAGACAAATTCCCATTGACTTCAATGGGAGCTTAGCATAAGTAGGAACTTTCCTGATTATACCCTTATTTGTTTCAAATACTGTTGCTGAAGTCACTACCTTGTAGAACTGGGATTATTCAGCAATTGAAAAAGAAAAAAAAAAGTTTGTAAAGCAATTGACTGAAGGCTGAGCATGTTCCTTTGATGGTTAACCCCCTTTCTTTCCTCTCCAGACTCTGAAAACACTGCTACTACAGTCACTGCTCTCTTGGCCAGCCTGAACAGTTGTTGTAACCCGTGGATCTACATGTTCTTTAGCGGGCATCTCCTGCAAGACTGCATACAGAGCTTCCCTTGCTGCCAAAAGGTGAAGCAAACGCTGAGTAAGGAAGATTCAAACAGCAACAGCAGGCGACAGACTTCTTTTACCAACAACAGGAGCCCAACCCACAGCTTGAACACCTGGAGGGAGTCGCCTCACTCAAAGTCGACCAGCTTCATCCCCATTCCCACCTGAGATGACACCAGACAGGCCCCGCAACCTGGTGGCAGTGCTCGGGAAGGTTACAGCAGAGCACCTGAAGCTGGTCAGGGGCACCAGTCGTGGCAGCAAGGAACGGCTGAGATGGCCCCAAGATGAAATGCTCTGCCTTGCTCAATAAGCTATTCTGCAGCCCATAAATTATTGTATGAAAGGTATCTGGGACTTGGGCAACCCATCAGGAAGGCGTGACAATAAAAAAGTAATTATTTTTCTAAATAGAATTTATTATTCATTGTATCTTTTGTTTCTAAAATAAGCATTGTTTGCTTGCTCAAAGCAGTAAAAATAGCAGAGTTAACATACTTTGGGATAACCCCACTCTCTAGCATTAATGCCTATAACTTCTTACACAGAGAAAGAAGATGATAAAAGTTGAGATCACACTTCAGTCTTAAACACAAACAGGAAGGAGTTGGAAGAAAGTCCTGACTCACCAGATAAGGAACATGGTTAGACAGGCTTTAAATTATTGGGAATCTCATTAATCACACTGCTTTATCCATTAAAGCAATTTCAAAATGTTAGTAATTCTCATTTAATGACAAAATGTGACAGCCCTTGTGAAGGAAAATCTGTAACTGCTGTCAGTGTCTGCATGTGGATTGTGGAGTTTGATTTTTAGGGTGAAATTTCTTTTTCCCTTCATGTTGGTGGAAGTTATATGGCATTTTTGTTTCTATTATTGCACCTACCTTTAATTTTTTTCTAACTATTAAAAAGATATTTTGATAAATTAGTATGGTAAGCTATGACTAGCTCAGCAGTGTTACAGACACACCAAGAAAACTTATCTTGACTACCAGAAATGCTTGCTTTGTGGGAAAGAATCGTATCTTTTATTTGTTTGTTCACAAAGGCAGCTAGAATTGAGCCACATTTGTTCTTTAAGCAAAATAGCTCAATAAATTCAGAGGGATGTTGCTCTTTGGTAATGGCTGCAGAATCACTACATTCCAAGACAGATTTGGGAAGCTCACAAATCTTCTGGAAATATGTAAAAATTGTCAATATTATTTATTTATTTGTGGCAGGTCATGACAATGTAGGCTGTGAAAACAGCAGTAAACTGCAATAAAGTCACCGCATCACATTTACAATCAAGCATTCAAAGTGTGCTTGTCTTCACTGCAATGCATGCCAAGCCAGACTTCTCAATAATCCTGTTGTGTCTTTCTGTGGAGACTGTGCTTTACCTTGGGACTAGATTTTGAAGCTCCTTGAGTAATTTCTGCTGAATTTTCAAAGTCCTGAGGATCTCTTTCAGATGTTCTGCATTTAGAGTAGTGAAACCAAAAAGAGGCCTGGTGGTGTTCAGTGGGCATCTGCATGATGCTCTTCCTCTGTTCTACCTATCTGCTTCATTTTCCTCAGCTGTCTGGGTTCTGAAATCCAGTTGTTCCCCTGGCACTCTGCAGGACTCCAGGCACAGTTCCAACTGGCCCAACAGAGCAGTGGGGGCATGTGCACGGCAGGAACCTCAGCAGCACGTTTCTTTTTTGTCCTCCCTCCCCCAAAGTTAGGCAACCAAGATTACTTTCCTAATTGCTTGAGGGGAAAAACAAGGGGCTGCAACTATGGCTTTTGCTGAAATTGGTGCTGGCCCCATGCTTCTCTCAATAAGGGTAGCAGAAATTAATAGAGCTAGAGACAGATAAGGCCATATTCAACACATCATTTGCTTCAGGAGCTGCCAGATGTATCACTGACTATTCCGGGCAAAGAAGGACGAAGAATATGGCTCAAAAATATAATAATAATTAAAAAAGCTTTTGTTGTCACAAAAGGAAATCATAGCTCTTTCTCTACATTTCTTGTCAGCATTTTCTGCTCTCCAGGAGAGCAATCTGTTCTAGTATTTTGTTGGTGGTGTCCAAAACAGTAGAACCAAATGGATGGCACGGTAGAAGGGCTTTTATTTAGCAGGCTGTCTTTTTGACATGGATATGACAACAGTTCTCACCAGTTGTGGGTGAAGGTATATGACAATGAAGTTATATTTTAGTTCAAAAAATGCATGCAGTGGTGTTGTGTGAGTGTATTTGAGCACATTATATATACTGCATATATTTCACAAGTCGATAATTCACAAATACTGAAATTGCAAATGTTTTAAGTTACTACTCTTTGCCTAGTTTTATATTTGCGTTACTACTTTCTCTGTACATAAAATATGTATTAAAAACAATTAGATGTACTGACAAAATTTTCATGTTTGCTGAATTATTTTTCTATTACACTTTTTATTCAAACAGAGAAGATGGTGAGAAAACAAATGTACAATAATACTGATTACAAAACTAAGCAGGGTAATGACCAATAAATAAAAAGGGTAAACCAATTCAAAATTATAATTTTCAGTTTCTTCCAAGTGTGTTACAAAACCTAGGCTTAAACTTGGGGCTTGTCAGTGTAAATGTATTCCATGAGTGTTCTGTTTCTGTAATTAAATCAATAAAATAATTTTGGACTATTTGGATTCCAGACATTTTTGTTTGTTGTTGTTTTTCATGTAATTGTAACCTGTATTTGACAACAGCACATATTTTTATAATTGTTCATTTTTAGAGATGACCCTTTTTTTTTTTTTTTTTTTTTTTTTTTTTTTTTTTTTAACAGCTGCCTTGGGTTATCATGAGGGCACACTAATGAGAATGGAAGGAAACAAGAAATTGTGAAACAATTGCATGTTTAAAACATGACAACTTGTTCTAATAAACCTGTATATAATTGATGAGAAACATTGTGTTTCTTTCACCTGACTTGATTTGCATGACCTGACACATCTTAGATGCTGCTCCATGTACTTCACAAAAATGTGAAATTTCTTCATTAATTTTGATGAGTTATACCATGACTTTAAGTAATTAACAAAATTCAAAGTGTTTTTTTATTATTATTGTTATTATTATTATTATTATTATTTATTACACGTAAAGCAGGAAGGACGTGTTCAAAGAAGGGATGTGCAGTTAGCTTTCCACTATATGCTGCCAGTATCATTAAAACATGCCATATAGCATTCAGTCGTGTTCTAGAGGTCTTATTTTGGTATTTTTGTTTTCTTTTCAAGGAAGAAAATACTAAGCTTCTAGTGAAAAACAAGACTGAGCAAGTGAGCTTGCACTGTGTTGGTGCTGGGGATGCTTGAATTGCAGCACTTAGATGTCAAGAAGTGGAGCATATGTGATGACAGAGAAGATGGAAAGGATTTTAAAAGGATTTTATTCTTCTAAATAAGACACATAAGTTGAAACATACTCCCCCCCCAAAAAAAAAGCTTTTTTGACTAATTTCTTTTAAAAAAATGTAAGCAACTTGTTTAGAAAGAAAAAAATGTTGCTTTGTTTGTTTTTGTTTGTTTGTTTGTTTCTGTATTACTACAACAAGACCAAAGTCTGCAAGAAGACATGTTTATGCGGGCCCAGTCCTGCAGAGACAACGATCTGCAGCAAATCTTATGGCCAGTTCCTAATTGTCCCAATAAAACTACCTCATTGAAGTGCACATATAATCCTTTCCTGTTTGAGTTTAAGAAAACCAGGGCACAAGAAGGACAGGAGCCACCAGGGCAGGTACTGGTGACCCAGCCTTAGAAAGTGAACCCATAATACCTTAGAGGAGAGCTATCTCTGAAATAGAGTTGCTTACTGCGCAGGGGAAGCTCCTACAGAGCTGGCCCAGACTGAGCCCCCATCTGCAGAAAGGAGTACTTAAATATGTTATCCTTCTAAAGAGTGCCAGAGTTAAGTTTCAGTCATGCAGTGCAGGGGGGCAGAAAGGAGCTAGTGTGCTTTGACACTAGTTCGGAGCTTCAGCTATTGTTACGAGGTAGTGCTCTGGGCTTTTCTTTAGGAGTGCTTTTTACTGGAGAATGTAGCACTCACTGATCAAGTCAAGGCATTACAGGGCATATAAATGAACAGGTTTCAAGGTCCAGGAATAGATTTCAGCTGCTCCACAGGGAGCAGTCCTGGCTGGCTCAGGTCACCATCCCTCACACAAGAGTAGGTCCGATTAGTTTTGAAAAAGTCAGGGAATTACCAAAGGTAATGTAAGTCATGCAGAATGGTTTGTGCAGGTATGTAGAAAGCCAGGGAACAACAAAAATGACTGGTCCCTGCTGAGCTCTGGTAGAGCCAGCCAGCATGGGTCTGCCTCTCCCAGGACTGGTCCTGCAAAAGATACTGGATCAGTTATGTATTAACAGATAATTCTGTGTTGCTGCTTTGCTGCAACTGCTCAGTAAATTGCCATGGCTTAGTATAAACTTGCTCAGAGTAACAGTTTACATGGTAATTATCTTTAGGTTTTCATAAGGACATTTTTAGCCAAATTCCTGACAGGGTCCATTGTGTTACTCTGTTTCTGAAATGCAAGGCTGTGAGGAGGCACTGGAAGCACAAAGTTCTCTTCCCAGAGTCTCCAGCAAGTCTCCTGGCCTCCAGGTGGACCAAGATGCTGTCGGGTACAGGTAAAGCTAATCAGAGAAAATGAAAGCCTTTTTGCCCATTTGCAGCTTCTTTTTTTTTTTTTTTTGAGGGATTATGGATGGCAGGGATGTTGCACTTTCTCAGTGCTGTGCCAGCAAAGGATGGATGGTTTTCAGGAAAATTTGTCGTCCAGATCAGTGGAAGGTCTTCTACAAATTTCTTGCATTTTCATTGGTATAGGTTCTTCCTTTGCTGATGAACTAAAGGCAAGCATGTCTTCCCTTCCATTTCATGTCAAATTAAGTAATTCCCGGGAACAGTTTTGAACAGCTGTGATTCATTATGGGCTTCTGTAAGGTGCTAACACTATTAAACAATTGCATAAGCAGGAATTAAGATTTAATGTTCTCCAATTGCAGAAATAAGGACAACCATTTCATGACTGTTCACTGCTAAATTGATTGTGCTCCAGTAGGACAAAGTGCTACTGAAATCACAGCCCTCCTTCCATGGCAGTATTTTATATGTTTAGGACTGTAATGTCTTATTTTTCCTGCACAAATGTGGTAGGCTTGTGAGACCTGCTTAACCAGATTAATGAGGTTTACTTCTGCTGTGGGTCAGGCAACACAGCCCAATCTGAACTGAAGAAAAAGAACCCAGATATTTTGGATCCCATTTTAGCTTATTAATGACCTATCAAGCTATGTTTCTTCCATATTGTCCCATTTGACATATACATCAGTCCAAGACCTATGATTTTTTATTTATTTGCCTAGTACTTCTTGATAGCAAAGATTTTTACTATGGTAGATTTGGCTTATAGTCTTAGCTATAGATTTATTATTATTTATTATCTGCCCAGTGCTGCACAAATACAGAAAGTTGTGGCCTTTAAAATAAGGATTTTTCAGTCTAACTCTGACAAAACAATGAGAATAAAACAGCCACATGACCAGGCTAGGAAACATTATCAACCATTATTCCTGCAGGGCATGAATATCCTCAGCAATGACATCATATGGACATAAGTTTACTGATGAAGCCATCCTGCCATTGCTCGTCCCCTTTGTCTCATTCCTCTTCGGCAGGGCTGGCAGACACAGGAAGGGAGCTGCTGCTGATCCTTGTTCAGTGTTGTTTAGTCCCCTTACAAAGGCTCAAACACTGACAGGACACTGAGTCATGCCTCCTCCATGTGACAGTGGCCACATATCCAGTACTGGTCAAATTAATTTACTGGTGCCTGAGTTATTTTAGTTCAGGGTAATGATGCTTGGCTTCCTCCATAAGTTCTCAAAGATACATGGATAAGAAATGTTATATATGAGCTCAATATGCTTTCTTAATCAGCATACTGGAAATGCAGGCTGTAGGTGGCCCATCAGCTTTTACACCTTTGAAAAAAAAAAAAAAAAAAAAAAAAAAAATGACAAAACTGGCATTAGAAACTCCTTGGTCCTCCAGGGCATGAAGCTCATTCTGGAAGGCTAAGAACTGCTGACCAGAGACTGGCACAGAGGATGTCCTGGCCTCTTCCAACACTACAACTGTGACTGGCCCTTCCACAGTCTCTCCTGTCCCTAGTAATGATGGCAGCAGCAGGAATGGGGACAGGGACCTCAGCAGTAGCAGAAAACAGAGCTGTCTATCATGTGTTTATTTTGAACTCCTGGAAAGTGGGTCATGTAGAATAAAACATAACAACAACAACAACAAAAATACAGTGAACGTTGGGAAAGAGATGAACTGATGAGTTAGAGAGCAAATAAAGCATCTTGGCACAAAGACCATTTGAAAGCATCAAGATGGTTTGCATTTTGAAATTGTGAGATATTTGCAATGTATTTAGTAAGAGAGCTCCTTGTCTCCAGGACCTGTAACTGTATCCACTTCATTTCTACTCTAATAACTTGATGCTGAGGTGGCTATCTACAACCCTATGTATAAAAAATACATACTAATTATTGTCCAAAGTTCTGTTCAGGTCAAGCATTCACGTTGTGACCTGCAGGGTCCTGGCCCCCGCAGTACGGAAATGACCTGTGGGAAATGTTGGCAGCCACAGAGATTTTGGGGAGGAGAAAGGAAGACAGATAAATATTAACCCTGTGTTTTTGGAAAGGTGATAAAGTCAGGCTAAATATTATAATAGATGCCTAAATCTCCACTCTAAAAGGCAACAGATTTCCTACTATTTTCAAAAACTTTTGGTTGGAAATGTTGAGGAAGTGAGGAGAAGAAGATGGAGAATGCACAGGATTAGGAAGTCATTTAACATTGTAACATTCTTAATCAAAAGGAGGAACTGGCTTACTGGCTGCTCAAATTTTTGTTTTGTTTTGTTTTGTTTGTTTGTTTTATTTTGTTTTCTAAATAAGAATACTAATTACAAAAGGTAGTGGCTAGTAGTAATAAACTGGATTGTTAATGCTGTCTCCTGTCTCATTGTAAAGCAGGCAGGGTTAAGCAATATAACAAACTGGGGTAACCATCAAATGAACCTCTGAAATACTGAAGTTGTCAGTCACCATATAGGAAAACATTCTCATTAGCTGAGATCAGAAAAAGAAGGAAATCAAATCATCAGACTAATTTGCCATGCACTTGGTTCAAGCAATTCTCTTCAGAAAAGGAGCCAACATTATTAAATGGCCACTATTTCTAAATGTGGGATGTGTCAGTGTTTCCATGGGAGCAAAGGAAGACTTCCAGCACAACAGAAGCCAGTAGCGTGACAAATAAATAAATAAATGAATAACATTGGTAGGAAAGAGCTAAGGTTTGAGTTCGTTAAGGCACTTGGATATTCATCTGGACTTCAGTCCTTCTGGAGACCCACAATCTCCAGTACTCCAAGTAATGTGAAGGCAGTAAAGAATTACATGCAGTCAATAATAAATAAAAGAAAAAGATACGTTTGTGTTTCTATATGTACTCTTATTTCCCAAACAAGATTGTACTTGTCTTTTTCAAAAGATATGAGCAGGTACTCAGTTACATAAGTCTGACAACCTAGTTCACCTCAATGCAGGAGTTCAGGGGCTCAGGAACTCTGAGTTCTGATACATGGTTATAGATGTTCTTAATTAAATCAATACATTTGAAACTTATCAGTTAATAAGGTTATTAAACTAAGAAGTTGGGAAAATGAACACAGAGTTCTGACTTTGTTCTTGTGTTTGGGTTTTGTTTGGTGTTTTTTGCATCTATTGCAACAATTCCACTGAAAATTGTATTTTAAACACACCATACTGGAGATGAGATGGTCCAAGTCACCATGAAGAATCCCAGCTTAACTCCCTCTTTCAGCAAGACAAGATTTATCATTAACACTTGCGCTTCTGCCTCACAAAGATTACAGAGTGAAGCTTAGTATAACCAGACAACTGATCCTCATTTCTCTACAAATCTGTGACCTAAGCAGCTCAATATAGGCATTCATAGCTGGAAGACACAAAGGTGGAATCCATCTCCCTGAATGCGGGTGTATCCATCTAAGCAAGACTGATCATTGGTTGTGTGTTTGGTTGTTTTTGTTTTTGTTTTTACATATTAGTAGGATCCTGCATGTTACAAATTCAGGGTTTTACTTCATTTTAGGGCAACCACAAAATATTACCTACTAGTAGCATGGTATTAATTGAAATGGAGTTGACATTGCTATGCCAATAGGTAAGAAAGGGTAGCTCATATTGCAAGGATTCTGCCAGCTGGGTGCCTTAGTTAGTCATGTCACAAGAAAGATCAAAACAAAAATGAGGTTAGAGATCAGTTTACCTCCTCACACCCACATGGCATCTATGGTCTTACAAACAGGGAATGATTTCTCCATCTAATCTCCCCATGTGTCCCATCTGTGTATGCTGAACCTTTTCATGTTTCATCTCCTTTGTGTTTAAAGGTGGAATTCGTAGAAAATCCGTAATTAGGCAGAACTCTCTGAGTTACTCGGATAATACAACCCTAAGGGTCAATGAGCAATATAGAAAGCAATATATCTTATTACACACGGAGTTAAGACCAGAGATAAAACTTCAGGATGGAGCCTAAAATTCTCAATAATACTATGTGAAAAGAAAAGCACTAATAAGGAAAGAGAGAGTGGCATGTTAGGTATCTCTGCCATGTACAGCATGTGATGTCCTGGTTTCCTAAGTAACAGCACAACTGTAAAAAACTTTGAGAAGATTATCAGTGTAAAATAGTTTGCACCTGATGCCACCAACAACTGATTTCAACATGAGCAGAAGCAGTGTAGTAAAAAAGGAAGCACTAATTCTGGTCAATAAATTTACCTCACAAGTGTTTACATGAAAACTGAAAGTGATTTAATGGTTTAGTGGGAAAAAAATAAAAAATAAATTCAGATTTGGCTTCTGATGAAAAATGTCCTTTTTCACAAAAGATGTCAGATGGGTGTAAAATAAAGAAAATAAACTCTGCCTCCAAGCCCGGGTACCCTGTGGTCTGTGTGGGGAGAGCAGGGGTCTCTTTGGCTTCCCGGTGAAGGACAGCAGGAACCAGGAGACTCCTCACCCCGCTCCAGCTCCCTTTGGGAAGATGTTCAGGTTGTACAATACAAACTCTTCATTTACCAACATGATCGAGCTCCTGAGTGTATCTTCCCATCACAATTTTTAAATCCTCCTGAAGGCAAAGTTACAAGGGAGCACAGAGACTCACCAGGACACTTGCGAAGTTCTTGGTGTCCTTCCCCGTGGATCTAAATGGAGAGTACAAACAGGGGTCACCTGCATCGCTGTTGGGCTGGCAGTGGGAGGCAGGACCATGTTTCCCTATGCTCCAGCTCGTTCAGCTTGTCCAGCTCCTCCAGCTAGTGGGTGGAAGGCTCCATGTGTCTGGGCAGGCTGCCTCTTTGCCCTGGGAGTATGCTGATGTGCCTTCAAGCAAGCACTTCCACCCCACTGATGGGTGGAAGCCATTCTCCCTTGCCTCCGTGTGGACCTGTTGCAAATCTGAATCTCCTTCAGGAGACAAGTTTGGGTTAGAATCCCTTTCCAGACAGACACAGACAGCTAGCTGGGATAGGAATACTTTCAAAAATGATGGTGAACTTACTCAGAAATGAGGAGCCTGACCTCAGGCTGGATGGGGCCTTTGCCAGCCAGACCTAGTGGGTGGCGTCCCTGCCCATGCCAGGGGTTAGAACCATTCTGTGATTCTTAGAGGGACAGGTGCATAAAGCAGAAAAATATCTTGGAGACAATACCTAATAAATATTTATTTCTGGTTTTGTTTGTTTGTTTGTTTTATAGCATATCTCTGTATATTTGGTACTTTGTAGGAGAAAAACAATTTTGCTAGTTCAAAACTCAGCACTAACACATCTCAGTCTTGCTGAGCTCTGTGCTTTACATGGCCCTATGATACTGCCAACAGTTTCTCACATTAGGAGCAGACTAAAAATGAGTCAATATTTCTACGCATATTTTGTCTTTAATCTTTTATTTTTAACCAGCTCTAATCATGAGACATTCAAGGCAACATTTTAAAACATCATTTTCTGATGATGGAGGCTCAGGGTTTTTCAAAGAATAATTTGTTAGGAGAAGAATATAAACGATTTATTTGTTAATATTCTCCTCTGATGCTAGTGGCTTATGACTAACCACATCTTAGTGGTCCAGTTGCTTTTTCCTTAGATCTCTCCAAATTGATCTGGGAGCATAATTTCAAGCAAGAGTTGTTTTAGTGCAACAGCGAGATAAAATAGCTGATGTTTTAGCTGGTACGAGTCCTTGAGCTCAGATGTTGGCTCTTATTTCAGTAAAAGAGCCAAAGCAAACCAACATATTGCTAATTAGCAGAAACACTATGATAACATATGCCAAGCATTTGGATTCATCAGTTATAAAACATAAATATTTCATAACGTGCTTTCTTCATGCTCTGTAATTTATAGATATTACATGACAGAAAGAGGGTATCTATTTTTCAAAATTGAACCAATCTGAAATGAATACCATTTAAAACTGTTCATTCTTTGTCTTTTTATTAATCTTCTTAACTTGAAGATTTTTTTCAGTCTGGAAGTAGTGTACTTAGCATGAGAGAATACTTCATCATATTACAGAAATATTTTCCAAGCATAATACAATGCTTTTTATGCCCATCTGTCCCGTAAATTGCAAAATTCTGCACATATTGTAGACACACCTTAAGTTAATTTACCTTTGATTTTTTTGTGCAGCCATGTTTTTCATCTGGTGAGAGTCACCTCTTCAGTGCTTTCCAGTGAAGGCTTTTGCACAATGAAGAGTGTGGCACTACTCAGATGAGCTGGCTTTCATCCTCTCTGCAACCACACCACAAGGACTGCAGGCAGCTACTGGAGCATGCTGTGTCTCCCATTTGCCAGGACAACAAGCCCAGTCCCTCAGCCTCTTCTCATGCCCCTGAGTACCTTGGCAGCCCTCCACTCAGCCATCTCCACTTTCTCCTCATCCCTCTTGAGCAGAAGACTCAAAACAGGATGCTATCGCGCCCCCGGGAATGGAGATGAAGCTGGGCTTCCTCAGCTCACCACTGCCTTGTCCCAGTGTTGGGACATCCGAAGAGCTCTCTCAGTGCAGTGTCCCTTGGCCTGCTCAGAAGCAGGGGACAGGGTGAAGGACTGCTCACTCTCATGGCAACACACATGACCATGCTTGGGGCGATGGGGCAAGGAGTGGGGAGAAGGCCGTCTTGTGCTTATGTTCACCACGAAGCTGCCCATCTCACTCCTGCTGCTCCGCTCTGCTGTTACCTGCTGCCTTCAGCATTCACAGGCCAGGGTACAATAATGAGGTTGCTGGGGCTAAATCAAGATTCTGATAGGAAAGTCAAGAGGTTCACCAAGCAGCTGACCTGCTTCTCTGGCTTCTTCTATGTCAGTAAAAAACAAACAAGACAAACAATTCAAAAAAAAAAAAAAAAAAAAAAAAAAAAAAAAAAAAAAAAAAAAACAGACCGGACATCTCTCTCTAGCCTTCAGCCCTGAGACATGGTGAAGTTCATACACAAAAATTCACTTTCCCTCTGAAGCATCCAATGTAGTTCTTGTTTCTGACTCTTGCTAACCCCTCAGCTACTACTGGGGTTGCCACAGACCACATCTGTGACAAGGTCCATACCAACAACTTACCAGCACAGGTAAACTGCTAGCGTCCTAGCCCAGAACAGCTGATGAGGGCAGACACGGTCTCCCCATGGGCAGACCTTCCCATCTCCTGCCCTCTTTGCAAGCAGCAGCACCAGCACTGAGATAAGGCTATTCTTGATGTTTTTCTCAGGGCTTGGTATTTCATTTATTTATTTATTTATTTAAATATATATATACATATTTTTTTCTGGCCACAATTATTTTTCTTCTGTGGCATATACGCTAGGGGTAAGTAAAACTTGTTTTGAAAGTTTTGAAAACCTGAGAAAGACTTAAAGGGATGTGATAAGTGTGTTGTTTTCATTTGTCCTCAGAGCTGTTCTCAAATTAGTGTCATTTGAGGTGATGCAGTAGGTAAATATATAACTAAGAGACCAAAGGGCTTTCCAGTATGTTGTATGCATACAGCAAGGACAGCATGAAAACTTATGTTCACCCATTGCCCCCTGACACTCACGGTAAATCCATGGCAGTGGTGCAAAGCACAGCCTTCCTGACTGGGACTTCTCAGTTTCCAATTATGTTGCTTCAGTGCTGTCTTCTAAAGATTTTTTTAAGAGGCTGTTAAAGAATGCTCTTCAGAAAAAATGTTAGTTTTTATTGTGCTTACTCTTTTAACCAGGCTTTGCTTAAGAACTCAATAAGCATGCGTGGCCAAATGAAACATTTCACTTACTGATTCCAACACAATGCTTTTTTATGAGGTTTTTCTTTGTTGCAGCTGTGAATTAATTTCAGTGTTTTTCTGAAAGCACCATCTGAATCCAGGTTTTATATGACCTTTTGTTTACCTTATTTTTAATTGTGGGTCATCTGCCTAGCCAAATCCTGTGTGTCAGGCCCATATCCTATAGATAGGTGTCTTCCTGAAGGCTGTTCCAAAAGAGCAAATCAGCTGCACATGGTCTTCTATATTAAAATCAATTAGGGATTAAATGAAAAGAATACTAGGATACATGCCAGGATCATGCTCCTATTGATGAGTGTCTGGAAGTTTGCTGGGGATGTCTTTTTGGGGGAAAATCCATGGCCACGTGGAGCTGTATCATGGCGTCCCTCCATCCACCAGGGCACGTTGGCAGGAGGTGACACAGGGAATCACTGCAACACAATGGCTGGTTGCAATCCTGCACAGGGCACACCAGAATTATCACCATACTGCAGTCAAGTGAGTTTGTAGAGATTGGTAGCAAAAATATTTATATTGGTCAATTATGAATGGAAATGTTTGAAAGCAGCCAATGAAACAGGAGAATAAGGTTTAACAGGGGAGGTAAGATTAATAGCTCTATGTGTGTGATTTCATTCAAAGGAAGAGGAGGAACAATCTGACCTTAAGATAAGGTGACAAGAAGATAAAGAGCACAACCAGAGCCATAAAATAAACAGATAAGGAAAACAAGACTTATGATGGGGGAGATGACATGCTGAGGCAAAAGATCCCAAACAGCATCCACTTCTAAAGGGCAGGAAAGGCAATCCCGCATCAGCTCCTCTTCGTTAACCGAGGGTATGTGTGCCAGTGCTTCCAAGCACACGAGTATGTGCTCATGAGTGGATAACAAACAACCTGGAGATTTAGCAAAGTCAAGTCACCTTTCCCTTCCATGAGACCTCACACTGAACTGTGGTACAGAAATTTGCTACAAATTGGCCTTGAAGCAGAAAGCAGAGGGAAGCACTCAGTGCTGCGGTGCTCAATTTTCAGAAGGATCTCACTGGTGTAACTGGTCCATAGGTGTCACCTCAAGGGTCAGGGCACTAAAACCCTTTCACTTGGGTTCACTTCAGGTACCTGTGACCTGAAATACTTAAAATAAGGTTTAAAGGACATTTGGACAGCAACTGAATTTTGTTCTGGATAGGTTCTTGATATTAAGGATAATGAAAGAAGGTAAAAGCAGGAACAAATGCACCATACCCAGTCTTCCACACAGAAACAAACAACAACAAAACACCAGAAACAAAACCATTTTAGATTTGAGAAATAAAAAAGGCACATTGTCCTCAGCTTTTCCAGTAATCTGCAACTGTTCTGTGTCAAAATTAATTTGACCAAATTTTGATTTTGGCTATATATGTCTGAATTTTGCTGAAATCCTTAGCTCCAGATTTCAGGCTTCTCTTCATTTATAATGAAATTGGAAATGTTAGCAGATAGTATTTTAAATGATGTTAACTGCAAAATTAAAGTTATTGAAAAGGGAAGAATCTGTGGAGGAGGAAGAGACCAGAGCAGGAAGATTTGGGGCAATTCTTGTCTTCTCCTAGCACTGGGGACACGGATCATCTCTGAGAATGGGATATGAAACAGTGCCAGACTTTTATAACCTCCTCTCTGCATACATCGACCTTGTCAGAGACATCATAATGCTCTTTCTAACACGTATGATCCAGACTTTAAAGGTATTTTTTTTGCTATTGCAATCTTTCTTTGTCATCCTATAAATAATTATTATTTAGTGCTTCTCATTTCAAATTGATGACACTCAAAGTGTGGGTTCCTGTACGATTGTGGGAAAGTGTATTTAAAGATGTACAGCTCCTCATTTTTCTTGGTTGCTTTAAAAAAAATTCCTCTCACAAGCATTAAGTTAAGAGTTTGCTGGAACAGAAATCCTTATTGCTGGCTGTTTCTCCAAAAATATTTCCTTTAAACTGATAGCAGAAATGCAGTGCTGCATAACTCAGTATCTGAGCCCAGCCACGGCAAGGATCATCACATGCTGCTGGTTGCAGGACCCTTTAGGTGAAGAGTCAGAGCTTTGCATGCCTGGTCCTGTACATTTCAGGACAAGAGAGATTACTTGAAAAATTATAAATGAAACATATGAACCTTTCAGAATATGTAGGAGGGTTGGTGGTGGCGGTGGTGGGGTTTTTTTGTTTGTTTGGTTTGGGGTATTATTATTTTTATTGTTATTAGCACCCACTGCAATAAACATAATGCACCCAAGTCTTATGGATGGGTTTTTCAGTCCTTGTGATGAGGACTGAGACTCCCACAACCTCAGGGACTATAAAGAGGATCAGCCAATAAAACCTATGGAGATGCCCTGCCTGTTCTCTTCTGGCAGTGGATCCTTATAACCAATGAAATTTTAAATGGGGATACACTAGGAGAGAGAAGACTATTTTAAATACTGTTTTCCTAAAAACTCTCAGTCTTTCTATCTCTGGGCCACGTTCTGATTCCCAGTTACATTAAATCACTGCAATATCAATAAAGACAGTGCTCTCTTCCCCTCATTTTTCTCTTTAGTTTGAGATGTAAAAACTGAGGTAGAGATTTATTAATTTAGTCAGGGTTGGAGGTTTGTTTTTGCTTACATTTGTGTATAAAAATAAGGATACATTTTCTTTCCTTACATTTTTTTTAGGTGAATTCCCTTTAGAAATAGCAATCCAGTAGTCTCAGATGAACCAATTTACAAGTGCCACAAAAGCAAGTAGTAATCCACTAGGGAATTTCCCTCTCCTCCCTACTGCAAGTATATTTATAGCTAGAAATACATGCACTGAAAAGAAGATATAGATGGCAGATAGTAAGCAAGTGCTCAAAAATTGAAAATAAGTAGAAATTTTAAGATGACCCCAAATGATTTTCCATTTTTTAAAAGAACACTGTGTCCACTTCAAGACCAGATCAAGGTAAGATAAACTGAAGACTTAGGCAAGACCTCTTAGGGAACTTGTCAAAAACAGGAAAGGAATGTGTGTGAACTTTTAGGGAGTTTTGTTATTAAGAATTACTATCCCTTAGTTAAAATCAGTCAGTCATGATGTGGAGGGGTGGAAATATCTGCCTGGGAGGGATAAGATTGGTAAATTTGTTACATGTGACTCAACTGCCAGTACAGAAAACCCTGTAAAACATCAAATTTGGAATCTGTGCTCACGTGCTGCTTTGGTTAACAAGGATAAATAGATACTGTGTTGTTTGTAGTGTCTGGTGGCAATACGAACCAGGGACCCATCTGTCTTGCAATATCCAACAATTTTTAGACAATCTGGGAAAGCCGAGAGGTAGACATTTATAGATGTATAGGAAAATCGAAGTGATTAATGTCAGATAGGCTTTCAAATATTTAAATATTTTATAGCTAAAAGCTTGATTCAGGGATCGGTTCCTCACAGTAAGGTAGGCAGTGCAAGGGGAAGGCTTGGTCAGGTTGACCGCATCTTGTGTCCTGAAGAAGGGACATTTGTTACCGCAGTGGTACAGGCAAAGGGAAGGGCAATAATAGAGCCCCCTGTGCCTGGTGGGCCAAATACTGGGGTGGAGTGAGCTTGTACCTAGTGTACCTACCATGGCACAGGGCCAGCATGACCGTGAATAGGGACAAAGTTTTTACACCATGTTTAGAAATGAATGATCTGTTACATGTATTTTAAGGGTGTGATACAGACATGAGTGACATTTCTTGGTACTGTACAGCACTGAGTTGAGGACTGTGTGGTGCTGGATCCTATTGCAGCACCAAAGCACTTCAGGCAGGGGCTAGTAGGAGGGAGATGGTTATGTACTCTTTGGGGTCTCCGCAGTAACACTGGGTCTTCTCTGTGAGACAGGGATGGGGCTCACCAGCAAATGGCTCGGTATACAGGTACTACTGAGCAAGTCACTGGTCAAGGTCTCCTGAGAATTATCTGCTCTGTTCACTGTTGGCACACCAACTCTTCACGCATCAAATGGTTAAAGGCTGCTGAAGATCTCTACAGGGGTGAAAGCAGGGAAATCACATTTCCTGGGACTCTGCTACAACAGGTTGCATGGCTACTGGGTCACTGTAGAGGTATGTGAAGCTTATGTGGTCTCTGGTTAACAGAAGCAGCTTTGAGGATATGAAGCAAGGATTGTTTCAGAGCCTGCAGATGACTGAAGAGCCTTGAGGGAATAAGTCCATCCAAAGTCAGTGTGATGCGGCAACTGTAATTTATCTGCTTTTGAAGCTGGAGGTATGAGCAAACCTTAAACCTGCTCTTCCTGGCTCACATTGCTATATTTATTATTTGTTTTCAATTGGCTTTGGCTTTTACTGTAAATATGAAAGTAACTGACTCTCCCTAATTTCTTGGGTCATGACTGGTAATAGGAAGCAGACTAGAGCACACACATGAACTCTGTAATCTCTCCACATAAGCTTTCCCTTTACTCTTCTCCCTGGGGACAAGTCATCTCTGACTTATGAGAGCTATTCTCAGCAGAGAGATAATCTGTTGTATAAACGAACTGATTTCTACTCCCTTGGGAAAAACAGGATAGCAAATAAATGTGCAATCTATGAAATCAACGTTCCAATGCAAAGGAGAAGCAAACAGCCAACGCATCTGGGTTGGTTTTCTTTACTTTCATGCCCTCTTGATGACATCTCTGCAAATCACCAGCTGTTTCAATGAAAAGCTATGCATCACATTCTTTCCCATGAAAGAGAATAAAAGTGTGAAACTTGCTGCTTGAGAATTCAGCAGAGTTGCAACTTATCTGAGGGCTGCATTTATTCTAGTCAGTGGGGAAGTTAGAAAGGAGCAAGGTAAAATGCATGAGTGGTATTTTTCAGATAGATAAAAGCCATGATTTAGATCTACTGTAAGAAGGCCAGTAGCATAATTATTATATCACAGATTACAGCAATTGAAGTCTCCTGCCCTGAAGTGAAATACAAGGACTTGCAAATCCAGTTTTGCCCTGAGACCTGGAATTCCTCCTCACATTCTGCCACTTGACCGTGGATTACAAACTGGGATTGTGGAGTTCTTTGTAAATAAGGTGTGTCAAATAATCTCCATCGGGTGATCCATGACACTCTACAGTCACTTGACTATCAAGGCTGTAGGCTCCCAACAGTTCCTAGGAAAGCTCAGAGATGCTGGCATGTGAGGTGCACCCTCTCAGAACCATATTCACCCTCCCTCACCAACAACGATGATCTTCAGGATCTAGTTTGGTTGTGATACATGCTTTCCCCAGAAAATGGCTTTATGATTGCTCAGGTATCAGCACCACTCCAGGAAGTCCCAAGCTCTTGTGGTATCTTACTGAGATGAGAGTAACGTGAAGAAGGGAACAGATGTCTGCACTATCCTACTGAGGGCTTTGGCGCTTGGGTCTCTTTCTAGGATATCCTACAAAGAAAAGGTTATGACTGCAAATATGCAGCTTAGGGACATGTTGTGGACCACAGATTGTGCCCAGTCTGTGTCTGGAGATGACAGAAGTAAATTACAGAGACTCCTGGGCATGAGGCAGTCTGCAGATTCAATTGCCCAGTTTACATAAATGGGTCTGAAGAATAAGACAGAAGGTATCCTACACATGGTCTATTGCAGGAGAATGTGATCCTGAGCATAATGACATACTGCTGCACATTTTAGGCTACAGGGTGCATAGCTAGGCACGGAAAAAAAAAAATATATATTATATATATATATATATCCCCTCCACTGTGAAATGTTTTGGTCTTGTGGTGGTTTTACTGTGCTAGGCAGCTAAACACCACAACCGCTCTCTCACTCCCCCTCCTCAGATGAGGAGGGGAAGAAGTAAAGGAAAGAACAACTCATGGGTTGAGATAAGGATAATTTAATTAAAGAGAAAAAATATATATTAAGGAAATATTATTAATTAACAATTCAACTAAGGGGAAAAAGGAAAAAAGGGAAAGGGGAAAGGGAGGGGGAAAGGGAGCAGCAAAAACAAAACAAGTAAAGGCTATATGGAAGTGCAGAGGAAATAAATGATTCTCTACTTCCCACAAATGAGCGATGCCTGATCACATCCTTGAAGCAGGGCCTCAACGCACGTAGATGGTGTTTGTGAGGAGGACAGACGTTTTCGCAAAGAAAGCCCACCCCCCTCCTCTTCCTCCTTCTTCCACTTTTTATTGCTGAGTGTGACATCATATGGTATGGAATATCTCTTTGGTTGGCTTAGGTCAGCTGCCCTGGTGATGTTTCTTTCTCACTTTTTGCCCACGCCCCAGGAGGGTTAGAGAAAGTCCTGATACTGTGCCAGCACTTCTCAGCAGCAGACACAACACTGGTGTGATAACACTGCTGTTCTAGCTACAAGTGCAGAGCGTGGCACTGTATGAGCTGCTGCAGGGAAAGTTAACAACCCAGCCAGACCCAGTACAGGTCTGTAGTGAGAAATGTAGGTTGATAGGAGAAAGCAACAGGCCAGTGACATCCAGACCTACTGTCTCTCCTCTAAAATAATTCCACCACTGCAAGAGACCTTTGTAGGTGTTTTTCAAAGACTCTGTCTATAAGTATATGCTACTGTAGACAAAAAAAAAAAAAAAAAAAAAAAAAAAAAGGTCACTAGACATTGGATTTTCTATACGAGAAAGTTCAAGAGGAGTCAAGGGGAAAGACAGACTGCTAATAAAAAGGACATACTTCAATCAACATGGGGCTTCTCATCAAAGAGGAGACATGAAATCTCATTTAGATTTGCTTTGAGTTATGCTGGCACAGTATGGCCTTGAGAAAAGTTAACCTATGAAAAATTCCCTTCTCTATTGGAATAAAGTAAATCACTCAGGATTTTTATGAAGTGGAAATGCCATAGAGTATCTGGACTTAAATTACATATCACTGTATCTTTGTTACAAGATTAGAAAAGGATAAAAGTATGGATGGACAGATGGATGGACGGATGGGTGCGTGGATGGATGGGTACATGGATGGACTGGTGGATAGAGAAGCAGGCAAATTATCTTCTGACATCCATTTTCAGTCAGTTGCATGACATTTCCTCATAGGGCACAGCAATGTGTTTTTACAGATTAACATTAAAAGTTAAAAACAGTGAATTTACTGATTCATTCACCATTTACCATTCATTTTTTCACTTATTTCATGAAGTCAAATGCAACTGGCAGTTTTGAGCAGGAGGGTCATAATTTCCATAACATAAGAGAGGTGGCTCTGGAGGGTCCATCAGATGAAGTCCTGAGTTGTTAGGAATATTAATAATAAATCCTTTGTACAAAGATTTTATTAGTGTCATCCTGAGAAGAAATACATCTATGCTGACCCATCATACTAAATGTTAGCTACTCCGGATTTCCAAATAACAAAGCAAAGCAAAGCTATAGCCCTTGGGAAGGGCTTTTTGTTTTAAAAGAGAGTTCATTTTCCTTTATCACCCTGCTTTATATGTTATATACTTTTGATGCATGGGGAATAAAATTTAGCTGTCAAGCTTCTTTCATTTGAATCTTTTGGGGCATCTGATGCCTCAGCAGCAAACAGTGATGTCTCTGTGGTTCTAACATTTTTCTCCTCTAGATAAGGGCTTTTTATGGTCTATTTGATGATTCAGAATCAGTATTTTAAAGAAATATGTATCTGTATTCAATTACTTCTTATCCAAAACCCAGTGATCAGAGGAATAGCTAACTTGTCCAGTAATTTTCCTCAGACTCCTTCACCAGCTGTTTCTTTTGAAAGCTTTCGTGTTCTGCTCAGGCTTTTTATGAATTATGCCATTTATTCAGGACCCCAATTTGCAATTAGTCCAAAGGATATTTCCTTTTAAGGTACTGAGGCTATTTCTGAAATGGATGCTGTTAAATCATGTGAAGCAAAACACAGTACAGATGTCTTCAGTTGCTGGGAGGACTGGGTAGGGCACTCTCAGAGGTCATTTTCTCCTTCACTTTAGCTGCTTATGTTCTTTCAAAGTCTTTAAAAAAAGTCTGCTGCTACATCCTCTCACTTTACAATTGTCATTGTTTTTCTCCAGTGTGGAGAAAAAAGTCCTGTTCTTAATTCCAAAGCATCTCCTATGGAGTATTTCAGTCCTACACCGAGGATCCATAGGACATCAGGGTAGCAGGCCCATCAGAAGCACGTTGCTACCAGTAGATATCCTTTCAAAAATAGAATTTGTCATAAAGGCTGCAACTGCACAATCTATCTTATTCCTTAAAAACAATTCTCCAACAGAAAGAGCAAAAGATAAACCTCCCACAAGACAGGTATTTACTAAGAAATTCCTCATGCAGAGGTTGCCCAAAACTGCATCACTGCACAGTGATCATGGCTTCAGTTGTTTGATAATCCTTTTGGTCTTCTTTTTTTTTTAAATAAAGTTGTTATTATTGCAGTTGCTAGACCTTGCGAGAATTATAGAAAAGTGCACTTCCTACCTCTATTTATTTTCCAAAGTTCTGGGGGCAATGATTGAATGCTTTGGGGATACCCAGCCTATAAACAAGATCCCGAGGAGACAGCCGTTTTTATCCCTCCCCCTGAAGGAATCCACACACCTGACTTTGTGGGATGGCTCCTTTTAGGCTGCAACCTGGGGCATGCCTGGGAGCTTCCCCATGCTGTGGGACATGGGGGCTGCTCTTCAACATGCTGACACAGTCCCTGTGGTGGATGGGGCCTGTTGGGATCTTGCGACCACTTTCTCCTACACAGCTGTGAAGAAGAAGGGTGTGCTCTCCCCCCCACACACGGAGGGCATGGGGGCAGTGTCACGGCAAGCCTCTTGCAACCTGCATAGCAATCAAGTGCCGAGTGAGCTTCAGCAGTGGTGAAACAGACTATTAACATTTTTGTAATGCCGGAGTATATATAATAGTCTTTGGCAGGCTTTCAAGATGTGCATACTGTTACCATCAGTATATTTGCATACTGAAACCTAAAACAACTTGAGGAAAATGAGTTTCAAAAGAGTTGCTCAAGGCTCCTCTCAGTACTCATACTAATAAAGATGGTGCTTCGCTCTAACTTACCTTACAAAGAATTTGAAAACATTTAAGGAATGCAGCACTTTCTCTATGGATTTACTCTCCTCTCACAGCTGTGTGAAGGCACTTTCCTTCCGGCAGGAAGGCACTCAACTTCCGGCAGGAAGGAAAGTCCTAACACTCCCTTTTTCTTTTTCTTTGGGGATGAGAACAGATATTTTCAAGCTTCATGCATCTAGTAGAGATGGAGTATTTTGTTCTGTGAAAAGTGCATTTTTATATCTTCTCTTCGAAATGCCAGGTGTAGATTTAAACTATCTGGGTCCCTTTCACTACAAACCATGCTAATCCAGGTTCCCAGACTACCTTTCTCTGTGGATCTTATATACTTCCTCTTGCCTTGTTTTCCCATGCTGTGCTGAAGTGGGGAAATAGGTTTCCATCCAAACTAGGTTTCTACATGGTTTGGCTCAGAAGGTTCCAAAATGACTGGAAATAGAGCAACTTTCCAAGTGTCTCACAGTGCATTCTTGGTTTTGTTTACAAAATATATGGCTGTGTAAAATCATAATAACAATGTCTTTGCCAGGTTTAACTTTTTAATAGAAGGTATGTAGCACTAGCCAAAAGACAATTGCAAAGGTTAAAAAAAAAAAAAAAAAAAAAGCAAACCGTCACTTTTATATTTTTCATTTTCCTAACAAACCTTGACTTCTATACGTAATTTTTACATTGACAGTCGGCCAAGACAGAATAGACAAAATTACCTAAAATTGTATGTTATCAGAGTTTTACTCTGGAATGTTGTCCCTAACTGTCTTAATAAAAACAAAAATAATTCAGTTCCTGCGTTGTTTGTTTGTTTTTGGTTGTTGTTTGATGTTTATTTATTTATTTATTTTAGGATCATAGCGAAACAGATAAATAAGATGGACCGGTTGTTCTTTCTGCTTCCCATAAGGGTAAAGATTGTACTTTATGTAATATTTTAGGGTCTTTAATTTGGGAATTTGGGGCAGAAAACGAGAGTGGTAATTCATGGAACTGAATGTAACACAATTTACAGCAGTAAATATTTTTGACTTTTGACCAAGCAAGTTTTGTTTTGTTTTGTTTTGTTTTCATTCAGAAAGTTCAACCTGCTCATCAGCTACCTGATGTATGCAAACACATACCTGGGGATTAACAATACAGTCTACCAGTTGGATACCTCTGCAGCAGTCCAAGCTAGTCCATTTTGCACTCAGAGATGGTACTCAAATTTGTAACCAGACTATAACTGTGTCATGTCTGGATAAATTCACAATAATCTCTCTCTCCAAGCAACTTTTTCAGATCCAGAACTCCACAGTAATGTTCACTGTGCAGAGAATTAAAATTAATTAGTAATTAGAATTAATAACATGAGAAGGATGTGTACAGATCTACTCAAGTAGTAATCTGCAAGAATTGGTAGGATAAATCAACAGGATCTTCTTTAGGTCATCTCAATTTCTTATGCAGCCAGATTTTCTTATTCTTCAATTTCTAAAGGAAATGGGAGAGAGGGAGGAAGGATGATGTGCATTGCCCCAGGCACTGTCAGGATCCAGCTGGGTTGAGTACCCCCAGCTGGGAGAGAAGGACTTTCTCTATCATGCAGTACAGTCATTACCACCAGTACCCAATTCTGTATTTTTCCATTTTTTAACCTAGAAATCAATTTCATTTCAAGACTCTAAGTCAACAGGTTTTACTCAGAGCTCTCTGAAAACTTCACACTTCCTAGGCAAAAGTTATCCTCAGTCAAATTGAATTGTTTAGACAACTCACTTGTCTAGAAAACCTACTTAATATTCTTTTCTTCCTGAAGAAGGCAAACATTTTACAGTTCTGTATGTGTTTCCTTTGACCAATTTAATTTTATGAGAAGGAAAAAAACCATGGTGTGAGGTGTAGAAGTCTTAACACATTAAGGACAGCATTTGGCAACTTTGGCTCTCAGTTTTCACATTTTTCAAAAACACAGCAAGGGATCTCTGCACCTTTGAATGCAGAACATATAAAATCCTTTCATATGTTTTATGAGTTGTCATGACTTTCTCTCCTGTTCACAGCCTCTGAAACCAAACTGTGGAGGCTCTCACAGCTGGCTGCTGTTTTCCTGAATCCCTTGCCTATTGCTGGAGTTTCTGGGGAGGCGTCCAGCAGAACTGACAGGTATTTTGCAGCAGTAGAATTAAAAAGCTAAGTGGTGTTTTTCCCTCTCTGATCTATTCTTGTGCATCTATGGATGGTGTGTGAGCCTAGGGTGTGGATGTGTATATGTACACACACAGAAACTGTAAACGTAGTGGAGCTCAGCAGACTCCAGTGCTGACAGAACTACAGTGATGATCTTAATAACTGTAAGTAGCTGGGGAAAAAAAAAAAAAAAAAGACTATTATAAACTTCCCAACCTAAAAGATGACATTTAAAACTCCTCCCTCATCACCCAGTCCTCAACATGAATGGGAATGTAAAAACATTTGAATGAAATGTGTCATGTGCATTTACATCTTCACAGAAAAATATGTAAGGTCTTGTCTTCCTTTCTACTAAAGCACCCATGCATGTTTCATTTATTTTAGCTCTTACTAGCATCTTTAGCTCTTATGGGCTGAAGACTAGCTTTCCTTCCAATTTTCCTCCTCTTTATTTAGGTCTTTTTGTTAACAAGCAGATAAAATGTTATCCACATTGGCCTAATTTACTGTCATTTTTCAAGCATCAAAATGCTTAATAGTTTAAGAACATAATTGCAAAGCAGTGTTCCTTGCAAAGCCTGTTACAAGGAAATTCATCTGTCCTGGGTGACTTACAGAAGATTACTGGCTTTCATCATTACACAGACAATTCTGTAAACAAGACACAGACCCTAGTTATTAAAAGGCATATGGCTGAAACCGAAAAATGTAGGCATGTTCATTTACAGTTTTAAAACAATTGTCATCTACTTCATGTCTGTTATTGCCACTCTGTCAGGAAGCCATGGATTTCTTAGATGAAGAAAAAGAAAGTTTAAATTGTGATGTTTATACGTACGGTGACATTTTATTTAAATTAAATTAAACCTCAACTTTACAGATCACATCATCCCTCCCACTGAATGCAACACACACAGAAAAAAACAACCAACATTTTGCAACATGGTAATAAAACAAACACTCCTCCAACGACTCTCTTCCAGCAGAATGCAGCTGAACGTTTTCTCCTTTTCCTTTCAAATCATAAGCCTCCTTTCTTACAACTTCAAAAAGCAAACATAAAAATACAGCTTTTCGAAATTAGCTTCCTGTTTTGTTCAGCTGTTATGAGACTGGGTTTTCACTGTCATAATGAGAGCTTGAATCTTTCTTGAGGAAAGGAAAATTGAGATGCTTAAGGTCACAAGTGTGCTGAACAACTGGTGAAGGAAAAAGCCTTTGACATCAGCAACATGCTTGATGTCAAAATGTTAGTGGTGAAGTAGTGGCAGCTGGCAGTCCTGGAGCTGCTCCCTCAGCACCCCTGCTAGTTAACTGGGGAGCAACTTTGTGCTTTGGGTCCACACCACAAAGCTCACCTGGGCATCCTAATACACCATGCAGTGCCTGTGGCATCCGGTTTTATATTTCCAGTCAGCAGAAGACATCCTCGGAAAGATCCCTGCTTGGCCTCCATTACAGATACAAGACACTTCCCCACCAGTCCTGGAAGAGGATTCAAGGCTTTGTCACACAAAGGCAAATGACAGTGTAGGTGGATGATTGATGAGACCGCTTCACATCACCAAAAGCATTTAGTCCCCTGTGTATTATAAGCTCACATCTGTCTACTCTCAGTTGCTTATTCTCAAACATGGGATTTTATTTTCTATCAGTTCTTCTACAAACAGGTTCTTACTTCTGCACAGCCATTTCTGTGCAGAAATCTCTTCATGTTACATACACTTCATTGTTAAAGATTCCTCTTCACCTTTTCCTATAGCCAACACCCACCCACAACTTTTATTAAAGCTGCACCCAGATTTTGGTGTTTGCCACATATACCTTCCTAGTGTACCTTGCGATATTCCGTCTATGTTCTTCACATATTTGAGGGCCTTGATTTAGAATGTATTGCCAGAGCTAAGCTGTGAATCATATAGACTCATTTCAGCCAGACTTTAAATACACTGTGACTTGATGCTCAGATATCTATTGTACCTACAAAAAACCCTCATGCAGCTACCCCAGTAACAGAAATAAGAATAGTCATAAAATAGATGTCTTCAAGTCATGATGTATTACTGTGGACACTTTTTATTATGTTACAGATTGCATAAATGCCTCATTGCCTTCGAATTCTTATTTTGATATTTATAAACAGCTCTTTCGTTTAGAAATGTGTTGCAGCACATCTATGTCACAAAACATTCATTCTTCACTCTGTACTGAGGAGTTATCATCTTCTGGGTTACGCTTGTTAAAAGTCATGAGGCTTTTGTAGATGCTTACATTTCATTTGGTAGCGAAACACCATGCACTAGATATTTGGAAGCCAAGCAGACTGAGTGTACTGTGTAACTGACAGCTGTAGTAATAACGAAGGAACTTTCCCAATACACATCAGTGCATGAGGTGAGGAACATCTTGGTTTATGCTGGTGGTGTGGCTCAGTGCTACATAATCCTGGGGCAGGGCATCCACCCTACAGCTGTTACAGTCTCTGGAAAGCTGTTTTGTAGACAATGATTTAACAGTGTAAAGTGAAGGTCTGCAAGGCAGAAGTGCAAGTCAGCCTTTGCTAATTACATAGGCAACAAGCTCCTAAGGACAAATAGCATAAATTGGCATTACTTAAGATACCACTTGCAGAGCAATGTATTAGCTCAAGGAAACCAAACTGGGCCTCTTCCCTCTATGTCTGTTAAACTCTCTGTCAAGTGCTAACACACTTTGCCTGTTCAACCCATCAGCAAGGAGCCTCTAGCAAAGCTCATTCAGATCTGAAGAGACCTTGAAAGAGAAATACCAGTAAGTCATTTAGTTGCAGCTTGTTCAAGGCCTCAGTGCAGATGTCTGTGCCTTGCAGGACACTTCAGCAGGTTGTGTAAATACACCCAGCATCCATCATCATGGTTTCTGCTCTACAAAAGGTTTTCTGCACAAATAAGGACAACTTCTGTTCAGCATAAAATGAAGAGGATCTGTGGCTCCTGGGCCTGTCACCACCTGCTTTCACCTTTAGACCTGAGGCCTAAGTGTCCTTAGGTAAAAGGTCTGTTAACGGGAAGATGCTTCTCAAACCACTGCCTGCCTACCTCGTTGCATCCATGCAGATGAAAACAGATTTTGTTTTCAGACAAAATAGTGTATTTTTTTGCACAAAGCCAAAACTTGGGGTGAAAGTATTTAGAACCCCATCTTGACACCAGGAATTGTCTGGGAGCTCACACCCCACTCTCCTCTGCCAGGTCTCCTGCAGTCACTGGTGGGAGCCCATGTCACACAGCCCAAGGGGTGGTAGCAATGCTGGGGGATGCTCGTGTGTCCTCCATTGTGGTCAGGTCTTGGACTTGACCTTTCCAGGGCTGCTGACCCTGCCACAGGACCTGGTACCCAGCTGAGGTGGTTGAGCCGTGCTGGCTTACAGCACCACATAACACTAGGGAGCAGAGGCAAGTGTCCCTCAAAGAGCAGCACCTCGAGCTGTGCCAGCACTTGGACAACCCGAAGAGCAAGATTTTGGTGTGTAAGCTTCGATGCTTACACACCAAAATCAGGCACCGGCTGCCCTCAGAAGCTGCCACCAGCATCAGGAGGCCCAGACCGCATCGCGCTGGCACCACACCGTGGACTTTCGGTACCACTGCAGCAGCTCCTGTGCCACCTCCTGGCCTCCCGTGGTGCTGGCCCACGGCAGCAGCCCCACTCTTCGCACCCAGCTCCCACCCCCACGGGTGTGCACGTTTCCTTGTGGACTGTGGCAGACGAGAGATTTCTACATGTTTATCCACAAGGAGTTTCCTCACCTTTTTCCAATATAAACACAGCTTTTAGGGCAGGACATAACTAGGCTCAGCAGGGTGGATTTTTCCATAGTGCAGATGTTCAGACATCACAAGAAGCTGTGTGTAGTAACTGAAAGCTGCTGCAGCAGAACAATCCCAGTTCTGGCCATAATATTACCTTATACCAGGCTCATGAGGGTGTGCAAGGTGCAGCTGGGTTCTGCTGGCCTTGGTCTCTCTGCCAGGGCCCAAGGGGCTCGATGTCAGTCAGGGCTTCAGCACCTGCACCAAAACTGCAGCAACCCGAATGAGTTGGACTGATTGCAACACGTGTTAACTCACCACAACCAACAAAATTCAGAGTATTCACCAGAACACAACATTCTCAACCACTGTGTGGGATAGGTAAGGTAAAAGAAAAATACATAGTGAGGAGAAACAGGTGATGGCTCAAATCCCATCAAGGTCTGAGCATTTCACCTACCTACAGTTAGAGCCAAGGAGTCCCATCGTTCTTTTCCCCTGTCCCCAGTTAGGCACTCCCAAGGCAGTGGAGGTCCAATGGGCACCTTCCTGGGTGTCTCTGGGGCTGGCAGATGAGACAGAAAAGGAACAAAACCCAGAGCCAGAAGTTTCCAGGAGTGTTAATCAAACAAGGAGTCCAGCCCCAAGGCAACTGGCTTTCCAAAAGATCTTCCTGACAAGTGGAGAGAGCTGCTCACCATCCCTAGCATTTTCCAGGTACAACTGGAATCATAATGATCCCTAACTCTGCTGCTGCACAGGACTTACTCACCCACCACCCTAATCAGACCTGCACTGGACCATGACTTTGACTGTCCATACAATAAGTGCAGTCTTTATGTATCTTACAAATATCATATGTAAATATCATCCAGATGTCATCTAGCACACTGCCACCAAACAAAATCTCATCAAGCATGAGCTGGTTATTAATTTCCTTTCTGTCCCAGTCTAAGACATGTCATCCTTAGATTTCTGTTATTGGCACTGTCTCAACAAAGGAATGGTGGTAGGCTCCTAAATGTCAAAGCTTGATCACCTTTCAAGATCAAAGACTTTTCTCATTTCACTAAATTTATTAAAATGAGTTACTCACTGCTGAAACTCCTGACAGTTTTAGGAATATCAATCTATTGTAATTAAACACCAGCTGGCTGCTTGTAATTTAGAAAAATGGTAACTGTCTGCTGCAGATCACATATTGTAACTAACTGTGATTTGTATATTTATTTATTTATTTTACATAGTTTTCCAATGGCTGATCGTGAAGCTGCATATAAGCCAAACACTTACTGTTCACCTATGCTCTACTGCTTTCTGGTGGAGTAGGTGTTTTAATGATTGATATATGTTCTATATGACCAAGATCTTATTTCCCGTGGTTCCCATTTACTCTTGACATTATCCAAATATTGATTCAAATAATGCACTCTAAGTACAACAATGCCTCCCAGTCAGTAATGTCTAATTCACCAATCCATCTGAAATCTCATTCTGCATTTTACAGGTAGGGAGATGTGTTACATGTTGCTAACATAAAAGAATATCTCAATATATGTTGATAAATATGTCAGCATTGTCAAATAACTAATTATTTCATCAAGTTATGAAGGATAAACTGAAGAATGAACCTTTGATATTTAAGCAATTGCTCAAACAGTTTACAGGGGAAAATGGGAAATTTCCTAGGATGTTGTTTTTCCTTTCCCAGTGATTCCTCACAGATGGAGGCTGTCTTTGCAAATTCAAATCTTACAGAGATCTTTTCAACAACTAATTTATTTATTTTTTCTCAGATGTTGAAAGTATCCAGGCTGCTTTAAAAATGAAAAGCGATCTCTGATAAGAAATAAGTGAGTTTGAAATGGGGTTTAAACAACAATAAGCAAAATCTGCCATCGTCTTGAGTGCTCCCTTGCTCACTAATGTTGTACAACCACAAAAGCACACATGCACAGTGCCCATCCACTCCAGCACTCAGTTCTGGGAAACAGCAGCCACAGATGACTAGGATGCGCTAGAAGAGCAGGAAGATATGTAGTGATGTCCTCTAGTGTGATCCTGCAGTCTGGATCCCCAGTATGGAGTGCACAGTCCTCTTCACTTGGTCTTATTATAATGATTTATCTACTTGCTTAACACTTGTTTTCTCTTGATAATGTGGTTATGTTCATTCAACACAGCTGGCTCATTTCAGTCACAGCCCCTGTCAGGCAACACTACTGCACACTGAGAAATAGACAGCAGCAGGAAGATGACAGGATGTGGTGGTTTTACTGAGCTGGGCAGCTGAGCTCTACCACAACCATGCTCTCACTCCCCAAGCTCAAAGGGAACAGGGGAGAAAATACAATGAAAACAGTTCAAGGGTTGAGATAAGGTCAGGGAGATGACTCAACAATTATCGTCACAGGCAAAACAGACTCAGAACAAGGAGGCTAATGCAATTTATTACTTACTACTTACAAGCTAGAGCAGTGAGAAACTAAAAACAAAGTAATAACGCTTCCTCCACACACATACTCGCCCCCCGAAACTGGCCCTTATCTAACACGGGGCAGCTTCTGTATTCTTCTCACAGAGGCCACCCCTGCAGCCCCTTGCCATGTAAATCCAATACACAAGGAGGAAGAGTAAGGAAGAAAAAGCCTCATAACATAATGGGGAATATCTTTCAACTCATGATTGTTCATTCAGAGCCCTTGAAAAAATATTGAAATATTGCTCATTTGTGTTGATAGAGAGCTGCTCCACCAAAATCCCACTCCCAAAGGAGTCTGTCAGCTGTGGTGATCTACAGGGAAAATGTGGGCCAATTCATCTTCATATTCTTGTTCTGCTTTCAAACTGTTTGAATAATTATTATTGATGAATCAAAATGCTAAAAACATTTTGCAGAGAAGAATTATATGCAAACCATTATGAGCAGAAAGAAATAGTTTAGTTTAAGAATTACAGTTTGCCTGCCTCCAGATTTTTTTCAGAATCCTTTCTTTCCTATTCAATACTGTTATTTCTTTCATATGGCTTAGTAGTAAACTTTTATTTCTGTCTACGTGTTAAATATTTATATAAACCCCAACAAGATAAATCAAGTTTTCAGTGATATTTCTTGTTTAATCCATAAACCACTTCATTTTTCTGTGATATATACTGAGATAAGGCTCACAGTCAATGTGAGAGACATTACATCTAAACCCAGAAAAGAGTTGCCCCAACAAGAAACCGCCAAAAATGGCAGTACTTTACTGTTCACTTGTGTTCCTTTTCACTCAGTTTTTAAAAATTCATGAAAGAATAATGGCTAATAATTGTAAATATTGTTCACACATTGTAAATTTGGCAGGGTCCTGGCATAGTAAGGACCCCATGATTGAAATAATCCTGGCTAGACAACAGGAAAAAACAGCTTTTAGACACTCCTGACCATTTCTTGTTAGCTAGATGGTCCTTATTTAATAATATTTGAAATAAAATTAACAAGTGGGTTGGTTTGTATGTGTTCTCCTTTCTTCTTTACAGGGACAATCCTCAAGACAAAAAAATTGCTGCTGTTTAAAGAAGAGCAAACAGGATCTCAGATTATGGGCTGTAGTAACTGTGTTAGTCAGCAGGGAATCAGCTCCTTCTGCTCTTCCCTCTTGAGATTGCCCTTAAAAGCTGCTTATAGTCCTAACCACTTAAGTAGAAGAAAGATATAAGTACCCTGAAAGCAATGGAAAGAGCAACAGGGATTAAGGGGCTGCAGGGATTCATTTAGAAAGAACTATTATTGAAGTGTTGGACTTCATAGAAAGATGATTTTGTCCTGGGTGGAAGTGCTTTACAAAGCCACTACCACTGCAGCCAGCCAGGAAAAAACACTTCCCTCACCATTTTCTGTAGACTGCAGGTGATCCTACCATTAGGTTTTCATCAACTTTTATTTATTTATTTATTTTACTATGCTCTAACTGTGTAGTGTGTAATATTTGTAGGGCATAAATGTCAAGGTGAACTAAAAATTGCTGGAGCTACGGGGAGTAGAGCATGCACAGAAATGTGCCTGGCTATCTCAGGAGCTGCCTGGCACAGAGATTATTGGAGTGTGATACAATCTCCCAGAGGAAGCAATGTAAATTCTATAATTTAAAGTATTTTAAATAAGACCAGACAATGTTTGAGGGAAGGCACTCCAGCTGTTTACATTTCTCTAGTATACCTCACAGCTGGGTCTCAGAGTGCTGAACCAATGACTACAAAAAAAATTTATCAGCACTCACTCTGCAGGGAACCAGTATTTCCTTAGCCTTATGTTAAGTGCCAAGACATTGACTGAGCAGTGAATCCCATAATGTAATTTGGAGTGTGGAGCTGCCACATACTCCCATCTCCAGATGACCCGGGTTAATAACCCATAGACCTTCATGCCCTGCCCTGAGAGGCACAGCCAGGGAGTGGATTAGCTGGTGAAAGCTCTGCAGCCCCCGCCTAGGACTTTGTAAGTGAAGCAGGCTGTGCATCAGCATGCAACCTGATGGTAAACCAGTGAAAGAACAACACGGCTAGTGGTACATGTCTGGTAAAAGAAGAGCTGTTGCATTTCGACTGAAGATGCTTCTTAGACACAGAGCAAACAGCATTATTGGTAAGTAAGCATTACAGCTATGAGTTAGAAGTCCCAAAAAAGCTCTTGTTAGGGTTACACATCTTTTCCCAATAAATTAGCTCAGCACTGTTTGGTTTTGTAGGCTGTAGAAAAGGGCATTTTAGAAATGGGCTTAATATGCATCAGAAAGATGAGAATCATAACAAAATACAGAAACATTTTTTTTTTTTTCTCAGTAATGTAGGTAGTGGAACATGGCTGAGCAATGGCAGAAGGGATGGCTTGAACTGAAATTATATTTTTAAAGGTATGATGAATCTAGTGTTTGACTTTGAGCATTATCGCATCAGGTACAGGTTTGTTGGAATGCAAGTACCTCACTGGAGCACAAGGTGTGCTCTGCAGACACTGCTTTTAAACTGAGTAGCTGTGGCCAGTCTGCAAGAGGCTCAGTGAACATGCTAAGACTACAGGTAACTAAAGTTGATCATTGTTAGAAGTGTTAAAAGTGTACAAAATGCTATATAAATCCATTGTTTCTGCATGATGGTACTAGTGCTCACAGGTGCTGATCTTCTTTTGCTTTTCTCCATGCAGAAGAGTGGGACCAAACTGAGGAAAAATTAGCAGAGCAGGGAAGTGCTCGGGGCTTTTCTGTGCCTGAAAACCCCATGCTGCAGTGCATCTCCTGCTGACAGCCAGCTTGTCACATTGCTCCATCTAGCTCTGCGCTCCCAGCCCTGTGAAGGACTAAAAGGAGAGAGAAATGCTTCATAGGTGGTAACTAATGGCTCCATAAGCTTTACTCCTGTGGTTCTGGACACTTTATGTTCACAATACCATGCAAAGAAAATTGGTGATACTGAAAACAAGAAGCACTGAAATGGTCAACACCTAGAGAAGCTGTTTCTCTTCAGCAATTTGAAGAGCACTTTTAGAAATCACAGGCAAACTTTGTCCCTGATGATCAGAAGTAAGAAAGGTAAAGAAAAATCAGCTATCTCATCTTGCCAGCAAAGAAGAAATTTACAGACTGGAGCTGCTCTCCACCTCAGACCAACTCATGTAGTCTGTGCATCCTAAAGGAGGTGTCCTGAATGTGTAAGAGACCTGCATCCTAAAAACAACTTTTCTGACTGAAAAAAAAAAAAAAAATACTAAGGAGCTGCTCAGCTGCAGAGGTCTGCTACAGGTTTTTGTAATTTCCATGGGGCCATCACCATATGTTCACAAGGAAATTATAGTTCAATAGGAGGCCTTGAAGGCCCCTGCTAATAAGCAGGTATTATTTTACCTGTGGGATCTGACGTGGTTAAGCACAGCTGTGTGAAACCACCCATCTGTGAAGTCCTGATGCTCAGAGAGGGGCAAAATTCAAAACAAAACCTGTGATATTTTGCTCCTCTTCTTCCTATGAGGATGACAAAGGAGCTCAAAAGGTTACCTGCACATTGCTGACTCCAGAAAGCAGTCTTAAAATAACTGCGAATTTGGATCTATGATGAGTGATATTTTGATAAAATCATGGGATTTTAATCTATATGCTAAAGTAGTTGATGATCACAGTGTTTCCTCCTCTAATTCAGTAGTATACTGATATAATATCACTTCTACATAGGCAAAATGGGAAAAAAAAAAAAAAAAAAAAAAAAAAAATGCTGTTAATGTTTTGAAGGGCTTTGTCTTAAAAAAAATAAAAGCACATCAATAGGTGAGTGTAATCTGTCCATTATTTGTTCATTCTGATTATGCAGTTAAACTTTCAGGAGGAAACATGATGCTTTTCTTGAAAAATGATGTTGCACATTAGTTATGGTTCACAAATTTTTATCCTGCTTTTAGCAATGTTTGTCTATCTATTTTGTAATCTTCTCTGCCTGCTCACTTGGCAACAAGCTAGCACTTCGCATGCCATCACCATAAACACAAATGGTAATTTTTGGTTCTTTAGGGTAAGGGGTGTCAGAGGGCAGATCTAGCATGTCCCAGTGGCAGCTCTTTTTCAGCAGAAGTGGAAATGATAGACAAGGGCTGATCTGCTCTTTGCTTGCCCTTTATGGGGAAAATGCACTTTGCACTCAAAATAAGTCCAGCTGGTTAGATACATTATATCATGCCTTATTTTTAATGTATTTTAATCTAAAATGCCTCATGTCGCCTGCTAGCCATCTCCTTTGTATGCAGCTGGGGGACTGAGGGGCTGACCAGGTGCAGCATGGCACTGGCTGGGATTTGGGTTTGCATCTTTGGTCCCCAGAGGTCAGAGTAAACCAGTGTCTTTGCAAACACTTCTCGTGATGCACACCTCGCCTCTTCCTGTCCTGATTTCCTACATGAACGTTTTGTGAAATCTGCCAGGTGATATGTTTAAACGGTAAACCTAATCTGTCCATGGGTAAACAGCTTAAAATCACCGAGGTGAACTGCTTCTTTCCCATTAGCAGTGCATGCACAACTGATGAAAACCTAATAAGCCAGGCACCCCAGCTCTTGTCTTCCCCTTCTCATGCAAATTACGTGGAAAGGCAAAGTGACTGATAATTTACTCACATCTCAAAATATATAAATATTATTCAGCCCAGAGAATAAGCAATTCTTTGCCACCAGAAGGACGAGACATGCTTTCTAAGCTGGAGTGTCTTGATTCAAATACAAACGAACAAAAAACGGATCCTGAATGTATTTTTTCATTTTAGTGTCACGTTTACACGAGAGGTAGTTTTTAATTTAGCCGTTAGAGGTCAGTAAATCCCAGGTTATTCATCACTTTGCTGCATCCAATTATTGAAAAAAAAATAGAAACAAGGGAAAGACAAAAATAGTTACCGCATTTTGGGTCAAACGTTGGGTGAAATAGAGTACAGGAATAGATTTGTGAAAAGTAAAATTGTAGTTTTAAGCTGAAAATTAGAACATCTGAAAATGAGTGCACATCCTTCAGCATTTATTGGTGTTCTCTTTGTAAACCTTATTTCATCCAGTGTAAAAATAAATAAATAAATATGTAAATTCATAAATGGCAGATGATTGCCTAATTCAAGATGCAGAATCAATCCAGGCAGCAGAGGCTGGAACTGGAGGATGCTTTTCTAATACACGACTTCATACCCACCATGGTGCCCTGCAGAGGTACTTTCCTGTAGGCTGCTGCCCTCCTGACCCAAGAATTTTGCCTTCCCACTCTGCAGCAGCCCAGGCGCAGTGAGCAGGGTGAGAGGAAATGCTGACTTCCACGTGCGTGCTGGGAGAAAAGAGAGGTATATTATTCCTCTCATACTACTGCCACTAACAGGAAATTATCTTGGTCTACATAAAGTAACTGCACACAATTTAGTAATGTCTGCTCCTAATCGATGCACCTTAAATGACGTAGCTATCGACCAGATGAAACTAAGTTTGCTTTCTGGCCTCTACCAGAGAAGGACTTGGGCTCGTATTTCACTCCTGAACCTTCTCCCTCCGATGTTTTTCTAGTTTTCTATTAGCTTATCTGAAGCTAACTTCATGTATGTTGCTTCTACCAATTGCTCAGGTTTGCTAAACCTCTCCTAATATTTTATTGTTCCCAGGTGCTCTGAGCCAGCCCCTCACCAGCCTCACAGGGGGTGAGAACCAGAGCCTGGAGGCTCCACACAGAGATGTCCCTTGTGGCCACACATCTTGCTGTGCCCGTCTGCCATGCTCCCTGGTATGAACGTTAACCAGGACACCTAACTAACACCCAAGAATTTGAAAGAGAGGGAATGAAAGCAAAAGCCTGGTGAAGTCCATCCCCTGATGTGCCCACTCACTCTAACTACAGAAGCATGACAGGAGAGAAGACAGACAAAGATACCTTAATCAGTTACAGGATGACTATAAAGCTGCTAATGTGATGTCAAAAAAACAGAACCCACCCAGAATGGAATCTTATCTGTGAAAAAGTGTTTCTAACACAACAGAAGGGTGAGGTGAGACTTCCTCTGGAGGTGAAACTCACCTGCACTCCTGTGTCAGAAAATCAAGGAAGACCATCCAAAAGACAAAGAGACACAGATGGAGCCATAGTGGTGATCAACACAAAAGCAAAGATACTCAAACAACACAGTTTGTCTGTCCTAGGAATGTAAAGGCTGGGGATAGTTATGACAGTTGACTATAAATACACTGAGGAGTGAATGTAAAGAGGAGACAAGCTATTCAGGATGAAGAATATTCTTGGTACAAAAACAGATGGGTATAAATTGCCTGTAAATAAAATTTAGGCCAGAACTCAGGAAAAGATTTCCAGGCCTCCCAAATGCTTCCATTTCTCATGGGCAACAAGTGATTAATTTAAATGTAGATTTTTGTTAATTAAAGAAATGACAAGACGTGATTGCCCATGACAGCAGGGGACTGGAAGTGGTGATCTAGCAGGACTGCAGGATCGTTAGCTTGCCAGAGCCCCCTTTAAAAGTGCTTTGAAGACAGATCTTCAAAGGATAGCTCCACGAGTTCCAGCTCTGCTGTGCTCACACAGCATTTCATGGGAATTCTTCACGGTGATGAAATTAAAGCTTCCAGCCTGTGAGCAGCAGGTGATTGCCAACACTCATATACAAGACAAAATGAGGTGATCAGCAGATCATGTGGTTATCATGCAGTCCTTTACATCAACAAACAATAAGGACCTTGTATGAGTGAAGAACCCCTTTATTTACAACTCTCAGGTGTTTGCCTCTAAAAACATGGTCCTGGGACAGTGGGAAAAAAAGGGGATCTGTCTTCTCTAAAGTGCAAAAGCATATTTCTGTTGAGCCTGTGCTCAGCACAGAAGGGAAGGCATTGAGGATATGTTCAGCTTGTGTTTAGAAGCTTCTTCTTTTGTTCTGAAGAAATAAAATTGAAGCAGTAAAGTAAAAGGAACTGAATCCTGTGGTTGGGGATTTGAACTCAGGCTGGTGAGTCAGCCCTGTGGCATCCAGAAATAGTCTTCTGCTTCGAAACAAAATACGTGTTTGTACATATATGTACATGGAGTTCTTCCTTCTGAGGCAGGTTGGGCTTCCCACCGCATCATCAGCTGCAGCATCAGTGGGACAAAGACAGACTTTGCCATCTGCTCCAGGGAAGCCAAAGAGAAAGTAGGGGCTTCCATAGCCCTGCAATGGGAAGTCATACAAAGAACAGAATATGGGATTGCTGGTCTTGCAGAGACACTGTGTAGACCCTATTGCTCAAGACCAGCATGCTAACAGATCTTTTTCTTCAAAAGTATAAGCTGAACTTCATGCTCTTTTTTTCTAGTCTCAGGAACAGTTTGATTGTTCTTTAGCATTCAATAATATTAATTTCAGTAGATTTTTATGTAAATAATGCATCATTCTGTGTTAATGGAGAAGAATGTTGCAAGACTCTCAAAATAATAAACAGCTTGGTGTATGTGGCATTTTAGAAATTCTCCTTCTTAAGTATCACGGCCTTCATCATCATCCTAACTCAATGACAAACGACTTGATCTTTCATTTTCTCTAATCAGAAGCTCTGGAACTAAATCATTTTATTTCATGGGAACAACAAAGTCACTTGAATAATACATATTCAGAACTCAAGTAAGATGCAACTTTTGAGCTATGTGCTATCTGGGGCAAAATGTGGTTAAAAAAAGAAAGAGTAAAGACTGGGATGAAAAAGACGGGAAAAGGACCAGAGGCAGAAGCAAAAATCTCATCTGTTTCAGTTTAAAACATAACACATCACATTAAAAGGCTAGAAGATAAACACATCAGCAGCTCTGTTTTCATCACTTGGTGTAGATATTTTAAGAAACTTCATCAACTAAGTATAGGAAGTTGCTCAGTGGCTAAAAAGGAGGGTTGTATGGGATAACAACACAAACAGCCTCAGGAAACAACCCATGATATAAAATGATGACTACAGCTAAAAGTTGCTATTTAAGCTTTTTTTTTTTTTTTTTTTTTTTTTTTTTTTTTTTTTTTAATTGATGTAAGAGCTATCATGTGCTGTTCATGCTGCAGTAACCACCATGAAGGTCACATTTGAAACAACGCATATTGATCTGAATCTGTGTTAAAGAGGCAGTGTGCATGCAGAGTAATGAACTGGTCCCTGAACATGCTCTTGTGCACTGAGGCTGAATGTATGGACTCAACACAAATCACTTCTGATACATCTCTGCAAAGTGCCCAGCACTTCTCCCAGTGCTGTGACCCGAGGCGTGCTGGCAGCCCTGAAGGAATAAGTTTTCTGCTGTAGGTATGCAGGGGACAGGACTCCCCAGGCATTGCTCATGTCCAGCTCTTACTGTCCTGAGGTATAAGAAGCCCCACAATACAGTGTAAAGTGGTGTGGGAAGACCTTAGCAGCATGACCTGAAAGCTACTATTCATACCAGTCTTTCTATCGATTTGAAGGCAATTACTTGCCCAAATAAGCACTGTTCATCTGAGAAAGAGATTACAGAGTCATGCCTAGAGGTTTCTGAAAGCTCCTATCAGTCCCAGATGTGCATGTTGTGATGCTTTCACTCTACTTTCATGAGGTGCTTACAGTCCTGACTCTTTAAGCCAGTCCTTTGTGCCCTCCTGTTTTGGAGTTATTCTGCATGGCCACAGCATTCCTTGGTGTCTTTTAGTAGGATCTGAGACACGAATAAATATGGCAAGCTTTCTAGATGGTCCTGAAATCCACAGCCCTGCCTAGAGTCTTTGCTATTGATATGGTCCCCCAAAATCCAGCCTGGACTTGTAAAGGTCTGAGTAGAGGACAGCCCCTTGTTCAGCTCTGATGCAATTCCCCATTGGACCATCTGTTTTCCAGAGTGCTGGAATGGGGTCATGATCTGAGAGGAGTCTCCATTTCTGGGTCCCCCAGACTGCTGTGGGTTAGGACTGCTTGTCAAGGTGGAGGTGGAGGAGAGAGAAGCAACCTGGATACACTGAGGGGGGTAACAAGGCAGCCCAGGGACTGGCTGTAATCACAGCAACCTTCCCAAATGGACTTGTCCAAGTTGCATCCAGCTCAGCTATGGATACATCCTAACAGGAAAGCACAACATCTGGACTTGCCATCAGTTTGTCCATCCCTTACTGCAGTAGTAAATATTTTACGCCAAGCAATAATGAGTCTTTGGTCTAGGAGGTAAAGCCCTGAGAGGCATTTTCCAGCACATGATTCCTCCACAGCTGTGGGAAGGCTGAGTGATTCAGTAGACTAAGATTATGCAGGCAATAAAAATTAATACTGTTTGGCTGTTGGTTTAGTACATAGCCTTTGGTCAGCCATTTAATCTTTCCCACTCTCCCTTGTGTGTAGTATTGCTGTGTTAGGACCTGGCTCAAGGCATGTTGTGATAGTCTCATAGTCTCTGGAGATGTACAGGTTATGTAACTGCTGAGCATCACTTCTATCTTGTCTGTTATATACCTTGGAGGCTTAACCGGTAGTGCTGAAAGACTTCTTAGTAAGAGGAGTGCTATAGCCATAACATATCTGTAATTACAGGTAAATCCCCTCTTGATGTTTGCTTTGTCCTCAACTGGATCACCAAAATTAATCTCTTGCTTCACACACATTAAATAGCATTTCCTGAACCTAAAGATTTTTTGGCTTTCTCTAGCATGAATCTCCTGCAAGTGCTCAATGATGGCATGAGTTACACATGATCTGATTTCCTTTCTTTCAGGTTCTTTTCAGGGGTCTATATGCTCAAATTATGAAGCCACATTTTTTGTGTTGCCCAGTTTTTCATATCTTTCATTTACTTGGTCTACTGGGTGCCATTTGCATTTAAAGTACTACCAGCAGTATGTTGTCAGTAATGAAAGTCTTCACAGCTTTCTCAGCTACTGCTCATTATTTAAATAGTACTGACATCTAAAGAACACGCACTGCTTGAGCTTTGCCATTTAAAACAGCGTTGGTTCTCAAACAGCTCAGTGGAAAATTCTGTAGGATCAGTGTCCTGGTTCACACATAGAAAGATGATAGTCATGTGGCCCTCCTACACCTTTCTTACAGATGCTGAAACTATGATGCTAACATAGATTTTGATGGATGACAGAATAAATGGTCATGGCAGTAGTGGAATAGCAGAGAAATTATGACAAAATCTGCACTCTGGATATATTTGAGGAGCCCATAATACACTCTTTTCATTACCAATAACATTTACACCATTAAGAATTCTTGGGTTTTTGCTAAGCGTGAAATGAGAGGAGATAAGGAGTTTGTGGCTGATGCAAGGAAATTGTTAGTTATTCTTACAGATTAATTGCTGATTTGATCATAAAGAAAAGCAATTAACCTCCAATCGTAAAATTATTATACTCTATTTGAAACATTGGGGAAAAAGAGAAATATAATCCTTGACATTAAGTGAAAATTATATACAGAATCCAATATTTTGCACTTGGGAATGAACCTTGAGTGGTCTTCTTGCAAGATCAGCCCAAGGGAAAAGCAGCTCTGTTAAATAATGACTGTCAGGTATTTTTCTCGTCTGTTGTTTAAAATCTCTAAAAATAAAGATTCTCCACCTTTCCAACATAAATTCAGTTCTGTTTTACACAAAGTCAAAGAGAAAATTAGAATTCTTGACCCATTTTCACTGGAAAAACAAATTTTATCAGTAAAGTTTCCTAGCAGTGGTTGGTGCTCTCATTTCACGTCATTGAAGAAACTGTATTCAAGAAATTTCCCAATCTCATGAAACCAAATGTTGTCCCTCCTAGCACTGGAAAGCCTCTTGACCAAAGTAGCCATTGCACAGCACGTTCAATTTATACCTTCTGTCAATGCATTCCTACTGTGACAGTGATTTAGCAGTCACTGCCTTATAATACTGCCCCCCAAGTCCCCTAGGAGGCAACAGGTTGACCAACCTTACCGTGCTCTTGTGGAAGCAGCAGCCTGTGCCTGCTCTCTGTTGCAATTGTTGTGACCCTCGTGGGTAGAGGGGAGCCATAACATGCGGGATTCTGGAGAACCTCGCTCTCTTCTCAGAGCATGCTTTGCTTTCACTTTCTGAAGAAACAGCTGTCAGTAGCTATTTTCTTCTGTTTAGGATGTCAAAAATACTGTCCAGGAAGACTAAAGCAGTCCATGTGTAAAGATGACTCAGGAAGCCAAAGTGGCTGAGCCATGGTAGCCTGCACGTTACCTTTCCTTATCTCATTTACAAAGCGCCTCATACTAGGCCTCTGTTCTGAAAATCCAGCCTATACATTGCAAGTCCTCCTCAGCCATCAATCCTGTAAATTTTTCAGGGCCCCAAAGCATAGTACATTTTCTTCTCTCTTATTCATTCCCTAAGATTCACATTGGGATGGAAAACATGAGGCATTTTCTCCTGAAATATAAGTGTTATGGCTGACTCACAAGTGTTCCTGCTTCTCCCAGGACTGCAGCTGCTCTGTCCCATTTCTGCCTTGGAAATACAGCACGGTTTAGGAATGACCCTCCCTTATGCATTTAAGTAGCACAATGTGTTAACTTTACAATACTCTCCCTCATCCCCCTGCACCGAACAGATCTATTTATTTAGTCCCTTCCCTCTGTATCAGGAAATACTTGTAAACACAACACCCTCAGGCAACTTTCAAAATATCAGCCTTTATCAAGACTGTTTATTCTGTTGATACAACTTCTTTCATGTTATTTTTCACTTTCTACCTTCTCTAGACCCAGAAGCAGGTATGCATTTTTCTCACCTTGCACTTGTTTTAAGATTTTATAGGTGTCCCTGGACTCACTGCAATGCAAAACATCCCTATACAAAAAGGGTCAGAGATCACTTTGCTCAGGGCGCCCTGTACTGCTCTCCCATTCCTCTTTAACCCAGTTTGAAGAACTTTGCAGCCCTTTTTTCTCTCTCCTTTACAACTTTTTACCTGTGCTACCTTGCTCAGTCACTGTGTCTCTGCTCTGCCTTCAGGCCTCCCTGCCTCTTTCCCTGCTCCCTCCATCAGCATGTTTTCTCCTCCACAAGCACCTAGAGAAGTTCTCCTCTTACCAGGCACTTTTCTCTTTAATTCCTTTGGCTGCCTCTGCATTTCTGAATTTACTCATGG
Source organism: Nettapus auritus (assembly GCA_011076525.1). Classification (NCBI taxonomy): domain Eukaryota; kingdom Metazoa; phylum Chordata; class Aves; order Anseriformes; family Anatidae; genus Nettapus; species Nettapus auritus. The sequence goes on along the minus strand of CM021765.1, from coordinate 35,080,910 downwards.
CCTAGGAGTACAGTGCCTGCAGCTACATCCCCTGCATTTCTGAATTTACTTATGGCCCTGGAGGACAGTGCCTGCAGCTACATCCCCTATGAAGGGCTTGCAAAAAGCCCCAGTGTCCCAGGTCTATTCAGAAGGGACCCTGCTGCCTTCTGTTTATTATTTTTGGCCTCTGTCCACACCACCTCAGCCATGGGCTCACTAGCAGTGCTTATTCTGGTTACTCTGGCTGGATGAAGCATCCCCCCAGGGAAAACCCAGGGACGTGTGCACATGCCTGCGTACGCACACGTGTCCAGTGCTACCCAGCAGCAGCCCTGGCTCTCTGTGCAGGTTCCCACATCCCTTTTATTGCTGAATTTCCATTTCCCTGCTGCCCTGAAGGCGCCTCCAGCTCCCATGTATCCGCCTGTATACATTCCTCACTAGCTCAGGGAGAAGAATAGCATGTATTGCACGTGCAGAATGGCCTGTTCACAGCCTGGTAGACTAAAAACTTCACAGAAATCACTCGGGGCTCCTCCGTCTTGGGCTGGGGCGCCCAGTCAGCACCAAGTGGGTACCGGTGCACTCCATCCCCCATCGGCATGTCAGACCTCACTGTCATCCCAGCGCTTGCTGCAGATCTGGCAGCACATTCACAGGAGGTACTTTCTCTTCAGCTCCCAGCGAGGTGCTGGCTTGCTTCCAAAGGCAATGTTGTGTGTACTCTTCTGGAGGCTGTGTCAACAGGCAGTTCAAGGAATTAAGTGGGATTTCTGAGTAACAGCAGCTCCTCCCTGCTGAACCCCCAGCAAGGCACCGCTCTGCTTCCCTCATTCTCTGTGCCACCTCTGTCCAGGCAAAGCTCTCTACAAACTGGGAAATGCTGTCCTTGGGACCAGTGATTTCAACCACTCCTAGCCATTGACCTCTATCTTGCTTCGTAGATCCCCTTGTGCTTGGTTGTATGTCAGAAAATTGCAGCCTATTTTCAGACAAAAGTTTATGTGAGAGGGCCTTAGCTGTATTTTCTGCCAGCAACACTGCTGGTGGCCCTGGTGTCTGGGCTCCGCCACACCGCTGGCCTCCAGAATCAACACCACCTTACATTTTAAAAGGTGGATTGGGAAGTCCCTGACATGTGAAAACAGCTGAATGCGGCAGTGCTCCCGGTACACCAGGCCCAGTCTCCCATACAAACAGGCTCCTTGTCTGCCCGATTTGACAACAGAAAGCACTGAGGAAACACAACCCTGGGCCTGTTTGTTTTGTGCAGCATTCACTGCTGGGGTTCTAAAAATAATGCATTCGTATCACATGCTCCTTCTTAATTTAACTCAACTTCAGTTTTTGGCAAAGGAAAACAGCATTTTAGACATGATCTGTCACAAGAATGAAAGGAGGAACTTTCACTTCCAAACCTGAACGGACTTCTGCAAATTTCAGTAAAAAACCCTGGTCACATTTTCTTCATCTGTAAACTGAAACACGGCTGTTCTGGTGTTCTTCTCACAGGGGATTAGGAAGTACTTCAAAGGGCTTTCAAAACTGAAAATACTTTCCTTCTCCTCAGTCCTTTTGCCTACCTGCGTACCGTTTGGAGGCTCGAACCATCAGAGGTGTTGGGGTGACACGTTATTACAGGAAATAAGCCGGACAGGAGCAACCCAGGGAGCCAGGCACTGTGAGGACCATTGTGGTTTCAAGGCTACCAGCAGTGATGATAGACCTTGGCTGTGACTATTCCCTACGCACACAGTTCAACAAGGGTGCAAGCATGTCCAAAACACAGATTCAGGGATGGCATAGATACAAAGGCAAAAGGGATTTTGGGATACCCAACATAAGGCTATTGTCCATCCAGGTTGAAAAACAAATCAGTAGCTTGATCTTGCTGTCTTTACACAGGTAAGAAATAGAAGAAATCAGTGTGAGTAACCCTGTGACTAAGGACTACAGACCAGGTTTGGGACTTAATCTCTTCTGAGGTGATCCCAATTTAACCTGAGTAATAAGACCCTAGTACCAGGTTGTAAGGGCCAGTGTTTCGAGCATGTGAAAGAAAGTGTTATAATTAGTTTTCAGATTTGGAGGGATATTCTTCTGCTTAGATAACTCTGTTATACATGTGAGGCAATTTTGTGTTTGATTCTGTGGCTGTAAAATAATGATAGTTTTTATTAGAAAATTAAGATCATGTGAGTGCAAGGCTCTTTCAGGAGAGCACAGCAGTTTTGAAGCATGAAAGGAAGAACCCAGTGATTTGCAGAAAATGTAGTGATAGAGAAGTCAGATGCAGTGTCCTTTTTCAGGAGTCACATTTAAAGGGTAAGATTAGAAGTGCATTATCTTGATGCAGGATTACAGAAAGCCCACTTGCACAGCTGGTGCAACTGGCACTGAGAGGAATACAATCTGCCTGCTTTTCAATTTCTGACCAGTGGTAACATCATGTTGTTTTCAACATACGGTAGGATAACAGTGGAAGGGACTAATTTAATTTTAAAATAATTGCTACATATATATATATATAAATGTGTGTGGCTAATAGTTGTCTTTTACTGTTTCCAGTTTCTTAAAGATTACATAGAACTGTTTAACACTGATCAACTTTTCTTTTCTTTTCTTTTCTTTTCTTTTCTTTTCTTTTCTTTTCTTTTCTTTTCTTTTCTTTTCTTTTCTTTTCTTTTCTTTTCTTTTCTTTTCTTTTCTTTTCTTTTCTTTTCTTTTCTTTTCTTTTCTCTTTTCTTTTCTCTTTTCTTTTCT